>OX578274.1:3265000-4491875 GCA_951217065.1 Baccha elongata | reverse complement strand
TAACATATAGACAGATAATTCTGGAGCAAACGATTGACCTCAGACAGTAAACAATCAGAAATCAGCTGGTTTATCAAATTTGTCTGATAGTCCATAGTCAATAAAGCGAAAAAAATAGGCTTAACTTCGCAAAAGTTGGAAGAAAGCTGGATTTCGGTACAAAGCTTCATTATTGTTAATTATAAAAATTAACTATTGATATGAACTGAGTGCCACAGCCAAGGATTCAACAATCAGTTTTTCTTGAATACTTTCCTTTCTGTAACTTTAAGAGAACAAACGTTAAAAGGAAACTTATAGCTAAAACGATTCCCTATAAAAACATAATTTAATTTTTTTTTTCATAAAGTCAACCGTTTTTAAAATAAATCAATCAATATTTACGGCTTCAGATTGTTTTAACCGCTATTGCTAAAAAAATGTTTTAAAGGAACCTGCCATATAACAGTTTTTTTGCATTTTGACTTTCTTATTATCGACTCATCGGATCTTAACCAAATTTTGTTTCTAAAATGAATAGATTATATTTTTGTTTTTAATTTAATTTTCCTAAAAAAAATATGTTACAATAATAAATAATTACAATTTTTTTTTTTTTTTTAATTTCAATACTTTAAAAACGAATTGTTGATTTTTTTTTTAATTTAGTTTTTGCTAAAAATTATTATTTTCCTAAAATTGGCTAACTTAAAAGATTTCATAAAAATTAAAAAAAAAAATTGTTTGAAAAACAGCGATTTTTCTTAAAACTAGATGCATATAGGCAAGTCAGCACTTCTTCAGAAACAAAATTTAGGTTCCATAATGGAACGGAGTGCAAATCCAATTTTACGATTTAATACGATTTGTTATTCTTTCCGAATTGGCGGCATGGTGCGAGATTTGCCTTAGCCGCCATTTTGAAAAACGTATTATCTTAAATATATAAACTGCTAAAGAATGACTTTCCGGACGAACTAAAAATTTAAAAGCTTTTTGATAGAAAACATGATTATCTGTTTTTCATGCTTTCAATTTTTTTCTGTAGGTATCACACTTTAGGAGTTAAAGCGCACTTTTTCAAAAAATAAAAAATAAAAAAGTTATTTCGGCACAATTTTGGTAAAAAAAGAGGTAATAGCCGTCTAGCTGGATGCACTTTATCTACAATACTGATGCGGCAGGCTTCACTTTATTCAATTAAAAATTAAGTATTATACAACAACCCTGAGACAGCAAGCTTTGCTCTGTGAAATAAGGGTATTAATATTATTCATAGAATAAAGTTTTTGCCCCGAAAAGTTGGTTCTGTATCTGTGTTTGTGGAGGATCTTACACACTCTAACTTTGCATGCTTACCTATATAATTCACTATAATATTTTATACCAATCAGTTCTGTTTTTTAGTAGCAAAATCAGCACTTTTTTTTAGTAACAAATATTTCATAGTAAGCAGGTGTGAAGTATAAGAATAACGAAATGTTAAAAAAAAATCTCAACTTTCTAGCCTGGATTTCGTTATTTGTTGCTTGATGGTCATTATTATTCGTCGCTTGTTTATATCAACCCAATAGCAGCGATGAAAAAATAAGGACACAATCAAATTTATTTTTAAAAGGCTTATTGCTTCCATTGTTGATTACTAAACAGAACATATTTGTATGGTGGCTTTTAATATCGTTACACTATTCTTTGTAAGAAGTTAAATTTAGACTCAGCATCAGGTAAATTTTGAAATCAGGATTCTTGACAAAATTTTTAACGAATCATGTTCCAGCTAAATAATAAAGATGAACTCTAAAATCAACAAGAAGTATTGTAAAAAATAAAATTTCGTTTAATATTTCGCATATAGTCTCGACCTATTTATGCAAGACACTTTATAGTTCTGTTCAAACTCAACTTCATGTATTTATACAATTTTTGGTAGTCATATTCTATGAATTAACGTTCTTTTTTTGTTAATTTTGGCCAATTGTTATAATTTAAACCAAGTGCCGAAAATATAACCTTCGAAATTCAATTTACAAGTTCTACACCCTCCGAAAACAAAACAAAAATTCCATTTCCAATTCAAATTAGGTTTTATATGCATCAATATAAAGTTCCTTCAGAACATCCTTAATTTTCTCTCCTCGAAAGCCATCATTAAGTCTTATCACCTTTCGTGTTAAAACGTGAGTGTATGTGGTTCTCGTTTAAATGCGATTACCCGAATATGCAAGTAGGAACTGAACTAAAAACAAAAAAAAAAAAAAAACAACAATAAACCGACCTTAAGAAAATTACTTCGAAACAAAATTATTAAAAAAACATAAAACAAGCCCACAAATGTATGGAAAATGATAATAGGACGAATGGTTATATTGTATACAAAAAAAAAATGCACACTTTCAAAAGCCACACGATGAATGTTAGTATTTCCCAAGTGCCAATAAAAGAACTTAGACGTTGAAAGTCCTCCATCTTGTATGTTTTCGCAAGAAGACTAAGGTACCTACGTATCCAACAACTGAAGACGATTCTGAACACAACAAAGGGCTACTTTGGGAAAACTCCTTCTTGAGTAGGTTAACACTTATATAGACAAACGCATATGTAACTACATACCTATACTCAAAGACTGAAGAAAATGTTAAATAAATTTATATATATAAGTGCGAGTGTGTCCCACCTTAAGGAGCCGATGTTATAACAGACTTTGATGAAGTTTTTCATTGAGGATTTTTGTAATGCTCTTTGCGATTTGGCGCAAGTTTTTCATATTTAAAAAGTTCCTTCGGGGTTTCTTAGTACAGTTATATGGAAAAAAAAGTCAAGAATTATGAAAAAGTTGAGTGAGATATATAGACAACTATCTAACGATTTAATGTGAAATATTTCAGATTCAAATGGGAAAAGAGGACATGAGGGAGAAGGATCCTAATAAATGTGTGGAAATAGTGGAATGAAATGATATTGAGAAGGAAAAGTATAGTAATAAGGAAGATCAAGAAAAATGAAACATAAAAGCGTTCTTATCACCACAATTCCAATATTTACTTTGCCTAGACTCCCATTAGATTCTGTGTTAAGTTTCACAATAGGTACCAGATGTTAACTATTGACCATCAATGTTCCCTGAAATTTATTCTTATTCGTTATTTAATTTTTCAGTACAAAAAAATCCCAAAAAACCTCGTAAACACACAATCCAAATCTAACATACAAAATATAGATCATTTAAATTGATGGCATTCTGTTCGTGCTAAGCCAGATGTGATACTTTCGTCGTCGTTGGTCGTTCATTGAGCCAAATGCACTTTATTCCAACCCATAGCCCCGAGCATACTTTTCAAAAACTTTTTAAAACACCAGCAGTTTAGCAAAATAAAACTTAAAAAAAAAGCAAAAAAGTTTCATTTCTTGCAATTCATTTAAAAATAAGGGCAAAATACTCCACAACCTCCACACCCCCTTTTTAGCTTTCTTTATATTAAAAGAAGAAATTGCGCTACAAGTTAAAATTATTGCGCGGTAAATATAACGCAAAAAGCGCCGTTAGGTAATTCGATAAAGCGTAACATTTTGCGCTCCACAATTCAAATAATTTATACAAACGAAGAAAAGGGGGATGAGGGTGAAAATGTTAGAAAAGATCTGGCGTTACTTAAACGAACTTGCGTTATCATAAGGAAGTGTTTCGAATGGAAATAAGATGGCAAACTTTTACGCTCAAAGTAAATTTCCTCGTAGTTTTCTGCAGACTGCAGCACAAGTTGATAATTTATTTTCAAATGCTACTGCCCTTACTGCCACTAGTACAACGACACTCCATCCACCCTTTAATTTTACTATATTTTGACTATTTTTCGTCTGTGCGAAAATTTGTGCCGTTTTCTTTCTTGCAAATTCAGTGCTCTTAATAAATCTGCTTGTGACATTTCCACCTGATTTGTTTATTGTTGCTTGCGATGGTATCCCGCTTTGTTTCAACCTACGACAACGTTAGGTATAAAATAATGAAAGTTTCAACTTGTATATACATACATATATCTTTTTTCCGTTCTTGCTGAACTGGAGAAGATTACTAGCGATTGCAACACGCACGTTGTAATACTAGACAGAAAATCTGACAACGACTAAAGTCCAATGAATTCTACGGAAGTTGTAGCTAAAACTGCACGCATATGTAGATTGTGGTGGGTATAAAAGAGGTCGAGTTGTATTATAGTTTTCTATAATTGACAAAGTAGGATAATTCAATTAGAAAGATATGTATAGGATTGAGCAAATGAGAGTTAGAAGGATTACATGGAATCAGCTGCCACTAAGTTGGAGGCATTTATTGGTCTTCTAGTCAATTGTTAAATAAATTTCAAAGAAATAGGCGATGATTGTATTTTTAGTTGCGAAATTAGGTTTCATTTGCACAAGAAATTGTTACAGCTTTTTTCTAATTCTTATAGTAACCAACATCAATAATTTTGTCGAACCCCTAAATCACAACTCATTTTCATAATAAACATGCTCATGGTTTCCAATCGATTAAATTTTGCCACAAAAATTGTATAAAATTTCTTAGAATATTTTTAATTGAAAGTAGGTATTATTTAAACAAATAACTGAGGGTTCTAGAAGCACGTTTAAAACAAACAATGAAGCACATATGAACATAATACAAATAAACCAAAATCTAAGATGTTCGTAGTATAATGAGTGTTCAAGTTCAACAGAGTTTGTGCAAAGAATGTGAAAGAGGGGGCAAATTTTAAAAAATGCTAAATCATGGAAGGGAATTTAAAATAGCAAAGATATGCAAAAATACGCAAAATTTTGTAAAGTAGTCTCAAATCTGAAAGAGACTGAAAAATGCGGAAACCGTTTGTACTAAGAACTGCAAACGAATGTTAAACCGTTTCCATGACTGTAAAACAACTGCAAATATAATTCAAAGGAGAGAACAAATCTTGAATAATGCTGCAAATTAATGGAAACAAATGGAAGAAATTTAAACAAAAATGCATTTCTTGGTATGAAAATTCTACAAATATCTCAAAATACAAAAAACGGCTGCAAAAACAAACATTAGCGAGGGAGTAATTGCGTTTAATCAAAAAAATGCATTTGAATACAAACAAAACTAAAATCTAATATATTTATAAAATGGAATACATCAATACGTTTTCGATGTTTAATTTTCTACTTTTAAATACAATTTTGATAAAATTTAATTAATATTAAAAAAAATACTTTTCAAAAAATTAAAAGAAGTAACAAATAATTTTCGAAAGGAAATTTTGATCAATTTTTAATAAAAATAAAAAATAATATATCGGTACAAAAATTTTTCATAACTTTACTTTTGTTTTTTTTTTAAGCAAACAATGACTGGCAGTACTCAAATACAAGCAATGAATCACATATGAACATAATATAATATAATGTTTAAAGTAGATTAAATGGAGTCTGTGCGAAGATTTTCAGATTTCAAAAGATAATAAATTAATGTAAATAAATTAACGTTAAAAAAATACTGCAAAGATGTAAAAAATACAACAAAATATTACGAATAACAGTAATTAAATAAAAAACTCAAAGTAACGAATAAGACTGTGAAATATTGTAAGGCATCAGAAACAAATATTAAAACTATAACAAAATAATGTCTGAAAATGCAGTAAGAATTTGAGCGAAGAACTGCAATAAAGAATATGTTAAAACATTTTCAAGACAGTAATAGACTGAAAAAAAATAATAAAAAAGACTGCAAATTAACTCAAAAGACTGCAAATAACTACAAAATATTGCAAATTCAAACAAAGAAATGCCAAATTATACCTATGAGGAACTGAAAATTTACGCTAAATACAGGAAAATATTCAAAAGTAGACACAAAAATGAAAAAATTAAAAAAGGTTTTGAGTGGAGAAATATAAACAGTATAAAACTACAAAGAACTGCAAAGAACGTCAAATGATTTTCAAGGCTGTAATTAACTGTAAAGAATGCATAAAAGGAGAAAAAACCTTCAAAAATTAATGCAAAATAATGGAAGTGAAAAAAAGAATGCAAAGATATGCAAAACTACAAATGCACCCTCCCAAAAAAAATTAATTTTAAAATCAAATATAAAAGGAGGATGACGAGTAAAACATATTAGTGGTATGGATTGCATATTAACACATATGTACTTTGTAAAAACCAATTTATACCTGAGTTTTTCTCTTTAAAATGAAAAAGAAAAAAAAAGGAAATTGCTTAGCTCAGCATCTGGTACTACCATTTAATTAAAGATGCACTGAGAACCTCTCTAAAAAAGGCAATTTCGTATTACTACCTAAACGAAATGAAAGATGAGATATTTGAAGATACCGTATAGACCAATATCGATTATTCCTTATTTTTCAACTTACTGCTAAATTTTAAACACTTTTATCATTTTCTTTACCGGATCTTAAACTTTTATTTGTTTGTTAAACCAACAGTTGAAATAAATGAATAAGATCCAAATTTATGAAGTTCTTCTCAAGTTCCACTTTACTGTTTCTTGTTTTACTGCTTACGATTGCTATCATATTGTAGATTTTGTTCAGAAATAAAATGAAAAAAGAAAAATCACACATCCTCAGCGATATTTCTTATCAATTCAACACCTTAACCATATAAACACCATCTTCATCAAGGTCAAAATCATAAACATTATTTAGTGGCCCTTCCTTTTAAATTGCAGTCCATTCTAAATAAAATGAACATATTTCATTCGTGTGTTCGAAAAAAACCACTTTATCCAACCTCTGGCCTCTCGACTGGTTCTTGCCAATCACTTTAACGCAACGAATAAAAAAAAAAACAAACTGCAGTCAACGTCACCCGGAGGTCATAAACCGCACTTAATCACATGTTCTCTCTGCGCCACAAAGCGTACATATACAGCTTTATAAAAAATTTGACTTCACGTCTTGAATTGAAAATCACGAGTTGCTGCACATGCGCACACGCATGTTTTCAGCTGTGCAGTGCACCTATGAATACATGGCAATGTCGTCGATTTGCTTATCGCATTCGTGATGTACGCGTAAAATACAAATTTTATATATGTACGCTTCGCCGCAACTCCGCACTGCCATCGATTCGGCCAAACCGCAACGTCGCGTTGCATCCTAATCCTTAACAACATTGCGCTGTGCCATGTAACCACTTTCACGATCGCACACTTGGTAACAAGTCCATTAAATGACCTTCCCTGCGTTCACATCGCTCTCTTCCCGCAGCGAGTGTTAGAGAACAACATTCCACTTGTCCGTTTCTGGACACAAAAACCTCAGCTAGAAACTCCAAGCTCAAGCAACGACCAAGACCACAGGATGATCGCATAAATACCATAGAAAAAGATTGCCATAAGGTTCGGCCATTGCTACGGTCCGGTCATCCTCTCATATAGTGGATACCTACTCATGTAAAAGCCTTATGGTGCGTGCTAGAGTTTGGTTAGCGAGGTACCCATGGTCATGACCAGGTCTGGATGATGAAGAGGACATAGAATGTCCAGAGGGGTCTTTAATTAAGGAAGTAATTTCGTACACACATACACATATCCAGGTGGAATCGTGATGGCTTCGTGCCGTTTATCTATTTACAAAGCCGCCCCAAAGAATGGGAAGCCAAAAGATCATCCCATACAGAAGACAGACCAAGCGAAGGTTCTTATCATCATCGTCGTCGTTCGTCGTCTTTAGAGCAGTTGGAGCAGTGGTATGTGTGGTAGAAAAATAGAAAAAAAAATTCTATTTACAGTCGAAGATATCGGGGCACAGGGTGCATATTGGACATAGTCTACAAATGGTAATGCGTCAGCTTGAATTGCTTATTGGGAAAATTAATTGCCTCGGGTCGATGGTTAGTATTATTGGTCATCGTCTTTTGGATTTTTTGTTTAACTGATCATCTTTGCTGGGTTGTGTGTTGCATGGTTTGCATGGTCAACTTCTTTCTCAACGAATATTGCTTCCGTGTACTTAGTCGCAATATTGTTGAACCTCTTCTCCTAAAGCCCATGGGGTTATATAATCTTCCTTGTCGTATAGAATTGATTAGGGTCTTTATCTAGATTTTTTCGGTGGTTTGGCTTGTTAAGAGTTTCGGACAAGCTTTTTTTTGAAGGCTAATTAGAAATTATTGTTCAGATTGGGATAACGCGAAAAATTTGCTAGCGTTGTTCATAGGTGTATGTTGAATTTGTTTTATGAGAATTGCTCTATTCTTGAAAAAAAAAATATCCAAAGAGTGTGAGTTAAGAAATAATCGATACATATTCAGTTTGTTAAAACACCTTTTATGAAAGTTTTTAAATGTTCTTTTATTCCTAAATTTAAGAAAGTCGTTGCAAAGAAAGGAGTTTAACGATTTCGAATAAGAAAATAGAGCTTCGCTAAAATGTTGTTAAACTCTATTAAAAAGCATTTAGCTTGTCCAGCGAAACAACCTTTTTTTTAAGGTGTTATATTAAAGACTTACAGAAGCCATTACGTAAGAAAAAAAAATTAATTCGTCATTTTATTTTAGTTTATTGTTGTTACCAATGTAACTAAATAGTTCCTTAAAATAAGCATTTGCTTTCATAAATTTCTTAACAAAGAAAACGAGTGAAGAGATACTTACTTGTTTTATGTGAGCAAAAGCTGTCATCAACAAACATTTCAAGTGAAACAATTTCACATGGTAGAATTTTTATGCAAGCAACAGCTTCTATAAGAATTTTTTGTACACAAAAATTGTGTTAAAATAACAATTTTGCAAAACTGATTGTTATTTATTAATTAATATCTCACTCTTCTATACAGCTTGTGAACAGTTTTCGCAAAGATTTTATAAAGGTTTTAACAAAGAAAACCCAATTACATTACTGCTTTCACTTCTTGTATTAGATTTTTGAATATAGCTTATATAATTTTTTTTCCAAAAATATTAGAAAACAAAAAGTCCTCGTATTGCCCTTATAGAATTCTCAATCGCTTGTTTGTAGTGACTAGAATAGGCTTGTTTACAGACTTTATCTCACTTATTTTAGCAGCGATCTTATAAAAAACAGATTATCTTATCTTTCGGTAAAGCTTGTGACTTTTCTTTCCCAAATACTTTATTTGAATTGTTTCAAAATAAAAAGGTTTAAATCTTTTATTAGTTAGTTGAGCGGTAAGTATCGCACTCAACGAGTTTTTAATACCACAAATTAATCGGGACGCAAGAAGTCAAGAATATTTGATCTAGAAAAACCAGCTACCGCTCGGCCGGGTTACTATGATAATATATAATAACCCCACATGAAATAAAAAATCAACTTACATCAATTGTCAATAGTAGGTAATTGATAATTGACTCACTAATCAGTGTATATTCAATTCTTCTAGGAACAGTCAGACAAAGCAGTCGACATTTATCAAATTGTCTATCAAAATATCAACTATAATCAGACAATTCTCATTTTTATTATCGATGCTTTCCTAAAAAAACAGAATGTTCAAAATGAATCTTAGACACATGTCTAGAATCAGATCCAACTTAAGTGCTCGATAATCAACAAAATTCAAATAAATTGTAAATACACAAAGTTAAATATCAATCATCTGGCATTGTTAAATAAAATAAACTACTTCAAGTACCTTAAATCGATTCAATGAAGATAAACATAATCATTCTATATATAGGGTCCCTTGACGAAAATTCAAACAAAAGGGGTAGACGAGACAACCTACTCACTAAATAAAAAAAAAAAAAAACAGAACCTTTGAGTGCAATTTACACCTAACGCTGTCTCCGGTTGACACCACCACCACAGCTGCCACCAAACACCATCTCTCCTACATCGCATCGGCAGCAAAATTTTACCATATAGCTTGTCGTGGCTGTTCCTGCAATCAAGTATGCAAATATGCAGATGCAGCTAACATCCGTTGGGACAAAAAGACAAAAAGCATTGAGTGCTGGTTAAAATAAAAATTTGCCAAGCAACCAAAGAACCCTACCCACTTTACTTCTTGCCAGTACCTCGACTACATATGTCACAAGTTCTGACTGTTTTTTTTTTGTCGAGCTCCAATCATTGCGTAGGTGCATAATGGTGTTTCAAACAAAAAAAAATTAATGCACAAAAAAAGTCCTTTTTTGCATAACAAAATCATCAATATGTACCAACATGTAAATGGAAGAGGATTGTCCAGGTCCACGACAATCCTCTAGCATCGTATGAGTGTCAACGAGGAAATGGCCCAGACGATGACGGTGGCGGCGGCAACGACAATTTACGTGTTAGGGTTGGCTCGTTGTTCGATGGTTTGTTGTATATATGCACCATCAACATTGCCCGCCGTTGCTCCACGTTTTGATGTACCCATCGTTTGAGTGAAAATTTCACTTTCAACATGGGCAAACTCAAAATCTCATGTGTTCGAAAATAAGAGGGATTTTTTTTACGTAGAAATACTGGAAGATAGATCAGCCGGTGGGTTTTTGGAAGCACGGTTGCCATGTGAACGATTTTCCGTAATATTTGTTATTAGGAATCGAAATGGTGTATTTTTATATAAATCTTGTCGTGTTTATTGGTTTATGACGTTTCATGATTTAATGAATTTTTAAGAAGGTTTTCCCACCTTACGGCTTTTATGCTCCAATATTCACAGTTGTTCAATTTTCTCCATGTCCAGCCCGTATATCCGATAATCGATCGATGAGATTTTCGCAAGGATACAGTGAAAGTTTATTTCTCTGAGTGAAGGCTTTGATGATAAATTTCTTTTTCTGGAATGATAGATTGTTTGATTTTTAAGTTGGGGAAGTAATTACTGAACGAATTCAAAGAACAGGTTGAAGTTATGTATCAATCATCCGATTCTAATAAAGTCTGAAATAGGATTTCACTTTTGGTGGTAAGAGTTTGATTTATATCTTTTGATCCTCGTTACCAACATCACAAATTTTGCTCGCTTCTGATTCAAAATTTGTGAAGGTACCATGTAACCACTAGCTTCCTTCTATCATATGATGTCGAAGAGGCGACTTACTCCAAGCTGTTCCATGGAGTTCCTAAAGATCGTAGCTGTGTTGGTCTGACAAAAAAGTAAAAGGAGTTGTTCTCTGTTAGAATTGATAGTTGAAGTAGAAATTCCTCTAATTTTGACAAAGCAGTGAGCAATCTTTGACTTCATTCTGTTGAGTCGTATCAGTTTTGCAATAATTTCAAAAACTAGACATGGCACTTAAAAAGTATTGCATTTTTTTATTTATTTATTTCGTTTTTTGTAGTTTTTCATTTTCTACTTTCAACAAATTTTGATTTTTCTTGTAATTACAATATTACTTTACATTGTACTTATTAAATAAAGGTCGCAAAAACTTGCTCTTTGGGAAAATTACTTTCTTTATAAAAAAAAATTTCAGATTTAACATTTTGAAATATTTTATTTATTTTTAAAAATCTTCTAAGAACAAATGTATGGAATAAAAGAAGATTTATATGAAAGAAAGTGGTTTTGGGTTACATGAAATTTCATCAAAATTGATAGTATTTTCTCGATAAAATTAAAATTATCGTTTTTTTCGAAAAAAAAAAAAATACTTGTTTTTGAAAGTTTTGTTTCCAGTATTATTCAGATTTAACATTAAATTTCGTCAAATTCGGTGCAGCCCTTCAAAAGACAGTCGGAGTAATAAAAATCGTTTATATGGCAGGTACCGTTAATACGCTGGATCCGAAAAAAAAATTAGATAAAGAACTCACTCACTCACGCATATAAAATTTTATCGAAATTGACCGTATTTTTTTCGAAAATATTAGAATTACCAATTATTTAAAAAAAAAACTTTCAAAAATTACTTTTTTTCAAAAATATTTTCGCTTCTATATCATTTAAGTTTAGCGGTTGTTTTGAAATATCAAATTTTGTTAAAATCTGTGAAAGCTTTCAAAAATAGTCAGAGTAAAAAAAAACGGTTGTAGTTGTATGGCATGTACCGTTAATAAGCTGAATCTGAAAATTATTTTCAAAAAATTACAATACCCGGTTTTTGCTTTTTCATAAATTAGTTTTTTTCAAAAATATTTTGCAGCATTCGGTATTCAAGTTTAGCAGAAGATTTAGAGTATTTGATTTCGTCAAAATAGGTGCTGCCGGCCGTTCAAAAGATAGTCAAAGTAATAGAAAAACGCTTCTATGGCAGGTTGATCGTATTTTGTTCGAGAAAAAGGGAATTATCGGTTACGCTTAAAATGGCAGGCGTTTTTTTTGACTCGTAACAGATGTTTGTCTCTCCCATAGTCTTAAAACACTCTTTAGTTTAATTATGTGTATTTTAAGCTTTATAGCAAATCCTAGCTTTTTTCCAAATTCCCAAAAAAAATTATCAAATTGAAGTAAACCGGGCAACCATATTTTCTGATTGAGTATAGGCACCATATCAAAAATGCTGAATGTTTGTTCAAAAAAATTGGAGTTCCGTGTAGCACAAGGTTATAGAAAACGAGAAGAAGATACCTTTTGTCTGGATCCTCCACACAACGATTACTAAAGCAAGGGTGACATAGAAAAGGTTTGCCTTTCTATACTTTCCCCCCAAATCATCTCAGAACCAACAGAAAAAACGATGAACACACACTCAAAAGCAATTCAATAACAATTTGATTGCCCGAAGGGTATTTAAAAATTCTCTGACAGAAAAAGAGTTTTTCCCAAGTAAGCATCAGTATACTCGAAGAAGGCAAAAAACGTTATTGCAACAGAGGAGACATCCTTTTGCGTCTGTGGATATAAATATTATAAAACAGCGTATAAGCTAGGAAGCCTCCCTGTTTTTTTTTTTTGGAAATTACATGTGAAACCAAATGTTGGAAACGAAGAAATTAAATTTACAAAATAAACCAAAAACAGAAAATCGAAAAACGAGCAAAATCTGTGTATATAAGTAAGAAGAAAATTGAAATATTAGACAAGGTATAACAGGAAGGCGGGATACAAACGGGGTACTTTATTTTCTTTTGAAAACATAAATACAGACGATTCAGCTTAAATTATTAATACATTTTACACAAGAATATTACATACTTGTATAACCTATGAATGTATATATATATATATATATACAGCAAGAAAAACAAATTTGCCAACTCAAATGCAATTTCCAAACATTGGGCGGCAATTGTTTGACAAAAGGCTTAAAGGGCTTTAAGGAATTACATATGGATCTAAAGGGGGGAAAATAAATAAAATATTTGATTCGCTAGAAAGCTAAATGGAGAAGAACGTTGGGTAAAGTTTTTTTTTCCACGACATTAATTATTTTTTGAAAGTGACTTTACTTTCAAATTTTGTCAAAAAGTCATATAAATTATTTTTGGATATAGCGTAGCTATTTGTTTATCTATTCAAATTCAGAATTCTTAAGCCAGAAAAATATATTTTTTTTTAATGAAGACGTTTATTCATTTCTCAATCTTTATTAAAACTTTCTTTGATTTTCCATAAGGAAGTTACTTTTTGACAAAGATATGTTTTTAAAATTTAAATATGTATTTACAAAATAAGTATGGTCGTGAACACTTAACTGTATAAGGAGTTTAACTTTAGCCATCCCATTTGGGCTGCTATAGAAATAGTAAGAGGTATTATTCAACTATTTTTGGCTCATATTAAGCAAGCTATTTAACAACAGCAGCTTTTTATTAAATGCAATAATCTTGGCTCAGTGGAAAGCCTTATATAGCAGCTATTATTTTTTAAAATGTTCGGTTAACATCAACAACAACAGACGACCGTATACATATTACATACTGGCTGTTTTGAACTCTTATTTACAAACCTAAAGGCTTTATAGTAGCTGTCTTAATTGTTGTAAGTTTGCCTTATGCAAGCTTTTTACAAGTAATTACATGCCAAATTCGAAAACTGTAATGGTTTTGTGGCTAAGATCTGCTGTTTTAACAAATGATGACAGATTTAGAGCAGAATCTTCGGTGTCATGTGTTCCTCGCAGATGATGTTCCGAATTGCCAAGTAAGTTTCTAATTTAGAAATATGTTTTAAGGAAGCAACTTAAATGTTTTAAACTGTTTTTTAGTCTTTTTCAATTCTTGAGTACTTAAGTTTATTATTCTTTGATGGATTCCTTACGGATTTTCTCATATACTGGGTTTCATTTCGGTTTAAAACTATTGCAGTTTTATTTCCTCCATTTTGTGGCCTCCAGATTTGCCTTGATCTCAAATTTTTCGAGGTTCTTAATAATTAAGGCCAGTTTTTTTCTGTGGTGAAATTAATCAAATTGTTATTTTAGCTGGTAACCACAGACACACATACAAAATCTATGGTTAACAACTGTAATCAAGTAATCAATGGTTACCCTACACATAACCTGAGCTGAAAAGATTGGCCCTTACTATTTTGTCGTTATAGAATGACATATATTATAATACCTTGACATTAATCATTAAGAAAAATCAAGTTAAATTTCAACAACAAAATGAAAATTATTTTATTAAAATATCAAGTTTCATCTCTCAAATTGCATTTCAATATGTTTAGGCATACGTATTCAATTGAATTGTTGTAGAATTATTTTAAATTCATAAATCAACATGAATCCCGGTTGTAAAGTAAATAATAAGTTAAATGCCAAACCAAATCCTTGAACGTGAATAAAAGAATTAATTTCCCTTTAGCACTTGTTCGTGTCTGCCCAACTAACAATTTAACTTGTATTAGGTTCAACACAAGCTATTTCAGACTGCTATAGAAACAGTAAACGGCTTTATACAAGTTATTTTGATGCACATTGCGCAAGCTATATAACTCCTATAAGACTTTTGGTAGCAGGTGCTATATCAGCAAATAGCTTTTCATGAAATGCAATTTGCTTACCTCTGCCAGCCATTCTGTGACAGCTAATGCCAATAGCTTGCTTTGGATTTTATAAAACGGTTCTATACAAGCCATTTAATGACAGCTCATACCTAATAGCGTGTCTTGGATGTTGTAAAAAGGCCTTACCCAAGCCATTTCATTAATGACAGCTTGCCGTAAATGTTTATATAATGTCTTATAAAGGCCATATTAAGAAATAAAAAAAAAAGTAGGTATTAGTACATTATGCAATATTTTTATTTTTGTATTTGTATTTTTAGATATTTCCTCCTTCGCAGTCAGGGCCCAAAAATATTTTGACTGTATTCTGTAAAGATTGAAATTATATTTTAAATAAAAAAGAAAAGTGTTTAATTACATAGATTTCGGACTCAGAATCGAGAACTTCCACGCACCACTCCAGCACTCTAACTCTACGCCACAAAAAAAATATGATGCGAAGAAAATGATATAAAGAAAATTTTAACGGTGAAGGGAGAGAAATAATTATCTTTATTAGTTGTTTCATATTTTCATATTAATAAATTATTTTTGTAAGCACTTCTTTTCGGTTTAAAGATTTTTGATACTTACCTTTCCTTTTTTTCTTTGGATCTGTAATGTTTGTTACTAAGAGGTTATTTATAAGACTGACAATTGACATATAATCAGAATAATTAAATTCGTATAAAGCATATATAGGTAAGCCTTTCATAATTTGTTTGCATTGACTTGTCGTGGTGAACCTTATAGCAACTATTTTATTTTAAATTATCAGTAAACAATTTCGGAAGGCCTAATACAGGCTTTTTTGAACCTTTATATACAAGCCTTGTATAGAGCTTGTCAAACTTCCTTTTAAAGGCCTTATAGCTGCTTTTTTTTAATTCTCAAAGTTTGAAATGTGTGGCTTGCATAAATTTGGCTTATAAGAGCCCTTTACTAGCTATTGCTTGCCAAATTCTAAAGTTTGGACCTTATAAAAGCTAAATTGTTATTTGGGTGTTTTTTCTAATATTTTGTATTAAATTATAAATAATAAACCACGAGGAAAATGCAACAAAGTATTCATTATAATCAATATTGTATTATGAATTCCATTTCTCGTACCAAATCCAACATCTAAGAATTAAAGTTTAAAGAGTTTACTTCAAAGTATTCAATAAGTATAAAAACGCTGTTTTTATTTTCGATAAACCTTGATTAATAGTATATTTTACGTTGAAAACCTTCGGGATTTCTTATTTTATTATAGTAATACGGAAAATGTCGAATTTTGTTCTAAACAAAATAATAACAGTCACTGTACCAAAATCGTTTGTAAACGATTAACATTCGATTTTATGAAAATCACAGCTGTTTTTGCCTCGACATCCTAAGTTGATGTGCAACACAATGTTCAAATAACAAATTACCATATAAGGGATGTCATATCGGATAATAGCATTTTTATCTAATTTTCGTTTTTTCTTAAAGTTCACATATCGTTTTGTCTAAATTTTTAGTAATAGGTATATAGATTATAATAAAACTTCTCCCAGCAAAGGAATACATTTTTAATAAATATCTATTCCAGAGTACTAATTAACTTATTCCTCATTTTGGAGTACTAAAGGATAATAGAATCCTCCAGAAAAAAAACTTTCGTACGGCAAAATTTCCATATACTTACTATCTATGCTATTTTTTTTAGAAATTACACACAAAAAATGTGCTTCCTAAGGATTTCTCAAAGTGAAGCCTTATTAAAGCTTTCAGATCTGCTTTTGTTAAACAAAAATCCAGAGAAAAAAAAAACAAAACTTATTATGTATTAATTTAGGTGATAGAAAAACATTAATAGCTTATTTTGTTTCTGTTTTTGCAGATACCACAAATTCCACTCAAATGAATACATATTTTTACCATAAGAATTTTTTTCGTAAATTAAATCTTGTTTAAAATCACTCACTACGTTAGGAAAACTTAAATATTTTCCATCATTGTAATGTATTTCACCAGAATTTCAAATAGGTACTGCAAAACATTTTATGATCCCTAATGGATGGTTAATCAGCTTAAAACTTCCACGTAAAAATGTATACATGTTATTCGCTTTAACATGATTTAAAAAAAATCCATTTATTAGTAATCTAACTACCTATACAGAAAAACTTATAAAAAAAAAATATTACCATAATGGCGGATGTCGGTATAATACTATTAAAAAATAAAAGTTAAAAGAATATAATAATTTAATTAAACTACCAACAACTTGAAAAAAAAAAAAGAATTTTGTATACATGTACCTACGCAGAAAAAAATGTTTGGCCAATTTTCTCTTCATTTCTATTCGGCACCGGCCCGAGCGTATGCCATCCAATAATTCGTTTTCTAACTCCATTCTCTATGAATTTTTTTTTTTTTTATTTTATTGAAAACTTTACGAATTTTCAATTTTTTTTTTTTTTTCATCTATCATTGCTAATTTAATTTTTCACTCCCCCATAAAAAAATACACCCTACAAAATGTATACCTATAGCTTCACAAAAAATTTGAATGCAAAGAGTGTATAGGTATAACCTAAAAAAAAATCCTGGAAAAAAAACTTTGGCCAAAAACTTTAATTTAAAAAAAAAAAAGAAGAAAAATGGAAATAATAAAAGGACGAGAAAATAAGAATCCAATTGAAAAGTTTTGACTCAGCTCCTGTTATTGCTGCTGCTGCGAGTATTCCTGCATGCGACTGCAAAACTAATCAATGAAGGAAATTGATTTCGGGACAAAAAATAAAAAAGGATCAGAATATTTTGAAAAAGGAAGAGCAAATAAAAATATATACAAAAACAACATTTTCTCGCGTATAACTATCGCGGAGGAAATTTTGTTTAAAAAAAAAATAAAAGAAATATACAAACTTCTTGGAGCAAGGACATTTAAGCAATTAGCAAAAGGATTCGTGGCACTGACCAATTATGCTGGTAATTTGAGTAAGTTGATGTCGACGACGACGCTCTGTCTGTGAGTATATGAAGTTTTTGTCCTGTCTGAATGTTTCCCCATCCCTTCAGACAAAACAAAGGGATACATTAGAAAGAGTGGGTTGTTGAACTACTTGTTTTAAGGAAAGCTAGCATAAAAGCAAAGGCATGCAAGCATCACAAGCATGCTGTGCTGTCGATGATGTATATAGAGAAGAAGAAACAACACCGATGGAGGTGGCTTCGGAAGGTGTCTAAGGATCGTGTGACTTCCTGCCGCAGGCGTATCCACACATGCATGGCATAGCTAGGCAAATGGAGAGAACGAACGAACTACTGCAGAGTGTAGTATAGGTACCTCACATATATTCTGGACATGAAGGAAAATGAAAAAGAATAATTTTTAGCTGCATTTTATCCGTTTGCATGATTTTCGTCCTGTTAAAGCATCCTCCAGGATAAAATTTATTTCCATTTTTGTTTCCACTTTGCTTGTCATGTGCTCGGGTAAAGTATTCCTTTTAAATGGAACATTTCCATCTGTTTGTGGGTATTTTTGTGTGCCATTTTGTATAGTATTGTCATTTTGGTTATGTGTCCTCATTGTTGTCCGATTTTGCTTTATATATATTTTTTTTTTGTTTTTCTTTGTTTTCAAAAGCACTCGTTATCGTTTATGTGCTTAGAGTCGATATTATTGTTCTGTTTTACCCCCCTACACCCTACTTTTTTTTTGTTATGTTCTCATTTATTATTTGTCAATATTCTCTGAATAATTCAGAGATTTTGTGTGATTTTGAAGAGGATTTAAATGCGCAAGCATAGCACATGTTTTTATTTGCACATTTATCTATTTATTTTTTGTTTTCTTCTTTTATTTATTTCAATAAATGAATGAATGTAAGTACATATATGTATAAAAAACAAATTGAAGAGATCTATAAATTTATTTAAACATTTTTGGAATTTTAAATTTTGTGGTTGATGAACATAAATATGCATTATATTTTTTGTCAATTATAATTGTCTAGTTCATTGTTTTAAATTCATAAAAAAAAAAATACTTTTAAATTATTATAAAATTTAAAATGGGAATCAATTTTATCCTTTGGGATTTATGAAGTTGGTAATTTTGTTAACTAAATATTTCATCAATTGTCGATGGGAGTACTATACTATACGGTGGAGTGAAATAATGTCCGCGGAATTAAGGCCCACTTTGAAAGTTTCCTTCCCAAAATGGCATTTAAATCCGCGGGTGTTATTTCGCAACAGCTGAGATTGTATAGTGGGGCATGCTGCCCCCCCTCAAACCCCCCTGCCTGGCCCACTATAGGATTTGGGGTGGTTGCGAGTTTGGGTGGGTGCAAGTACCTACCACGGGTCTTCATGCTTTTTTGTGAAGGTTCTTATAGCCACTTTGAAAAGGAATTAATGCCCGTGGGTGTTGTTTTCCTTTCAAAGTTGCAATCAAGACCTACGGGCCTTAATTCCGCGGACCTTGTTTCCCTCCACCATACTATACATCATATGTGCTTAAAGAACTTTTATAACATTATCGTGTGAAAAATATTAACAGGGGTGGATCCTGAAGAAAAAAGTAATGAATTTCAAGCAACCACAACATTTGTTCAACTTAAAAAAAGTCTTGAATTTTTATACATACATACTTGCTCAATAGGGCAAGTAGGTATTATTTCGACGTTTTAATCAAACCTGATATTACAATGATAGAGAAGCTCAAAAAGTAGGTTTCGTCATGCCGTCCGTCGGTCTGTCTGTGAGTATGTGCGGATGTGCGGATGTGCGGATATGAGCGGTTGTCTGTGCTCCAATCTACAGTCTGAACAGTTAATCGGAATTTCTTCAAACTTCGTGTGGAGTACTTTTTGGAGGTTCCCTAGAAGATAAATATTATTATAACGGTTTTAGTTTTTTTCAAATTTTCTCGAAAACGGCCCTAACGATTTTGATAAAACTTTGTGTACCTACACGTGATACTTTAAGTTGTTTTAATATAACTGCACTTCAGATTCTTAGCTTAAAGTGCACAAAACGGAGATTTGGTTTTAATGGTTTTTTACATAATTGGCCATAAAATAATAACGACTGAACCGAATTTTTTAAAATTTGGTATAGCACTTAACCTAACCATTCGTTACAAGATGGCGTTTAAAGTTTTTGCCTTAACAGCCATTTATTGATAGCTACCATACAACTTGATTTTACATTTAGGCCACTTTTTCGCCGTTCAGCATATTTCAGAAAATTAAATTTTCCCAATCCCATAGCTCGTGCTACCCAGTCGTGCATTTTTTTTTTATATACTAAATTTAAAAATTGGTGGCGCGAAAAAATGCAATGCGAAAAAAAGCCGAACATTTGAATTCGGTGAAATAACGCTGAATTTGAACTTTTGGCTTTATAAATAAATGATAAATGACGCATTCAGCTGGTATACACCTATATCGAGGGGCAATTTAACCAACTTGGCATCCGAACAGAAATTTGATTATTATGTCGTTATTACCAATCTTCTTTGTATTCAATTTAACTGACATTGATGGGTATAGGATTTATTTATTACAAACTTACGAAGCTGATGCGTATAGCTATCCCTTCTAAATTGATATTCTAAATCCGCCCCTGGACATTTATTGCAATTTCTTGTAACATTTCCTGTTAATTAAGAAATTACATGCAAATGACAACTCTGACTGGCGTCAAAGAAGAAATTTTAATGTCACATCTAATTTTCTGCCACCCACAAACGCATCAAAAGCTATATATTCGCACCTCCATCAGACAACAAAGATGAAGTTTTACGACTCAAAACAGAAAAAAAAAATACCACCATACCACCATGAAGGCGAGGAAAAGATGACAAAATCACACTTAAAGCACTCCCAGCCTCACACCATCGCATCTTTCAAGAATTCAAATTGCACATCTTTCAGTCGTCATAACTCGTTCCATCTGCATTCAATTTAAATTGCCACAAAATTTATATTTTGCATTTTGTATTGCAACATAACTATAAACCAGAGAAGGAAATGTCAAACATGGCACTTTACAAGAACAAATGCATCCCATTCCCATATCACAACCCAGCCAGCGCAGAACACTCCCTCTTTCCAGATGACTCAATCAGCAAAAGCAATCCGAGGCGTAAACAACTAAAGCAAACAACTCGAAGCATTAATTAGTAGATGTTTGCTTCAAAGCCTTGTAATTGAATTATTTCCCTGCAATTGATTTGCGGAATCAGGCCGACTGACCATCTTTCCATGCAACACGCAAAAACAAACTCACGCACATGGTGCAGGCAGGCCGACCGACGACCGACGACCATATAGTAGACGATCACCTGGTGTTTGGGCGGACGCGGACCGGTCCGGTAATAACAACATGGACAAAGTGGAGCAATGTTTCTGAGTATAGGTTATTAAAATTAAACCACACCGGCGGGATTTTATTATGAGGTTTCTTAGACCCAATTAAAATAAATGTTTTTAATTTCTTTCAAATATGGCACACCATTTCTTATAAGGGAATATGGTCTGACTTAAAATTGTTTCGGAACATTTCTACATACAGAGAATCAATATCGTTATAGTTTATTGACATATGTATATCAATTTTTTGGACTCTGATAAAATAATATTCTTTGATAAGGTATGAAATTCTTAAAACCATGTTTGTAAATATAAGTTATAAGACAAATATTTAGTCATTAATGTATGTAGGTAGGTATACCTATATTTTATTATACAATAATTTTTTCAAATAAAAGTGAATTAAGAGCACGACTGGGACACACAAACTTGTTTTTGTTGCAAGTTTTCTTCTTCCTAACGACTTGGAAATACAATTGACCATAGTTTAAAATCAAAAAGTCTTTCTAAGTTCAAAAAAAAAAAAAAAAATACTTTTTTCGAAATATTTGTGTGCATTATTTGTATCAGGCGTTGCAGGACTAACCGAATATCAAATTTCATCGAAATTGGTTAATAGATTTAAGAGATAGTCGGTATAAAAAAAATGGTTCCGTGATGAACTATTTAAGTTTTTTTTTTCGAAAAAAAAAAAATTCAAATGAAAGATGTAATAGTTGCCAACTATTGTGAAATTTTATCAAAATCGATCGTATCGATCGAAGTAAAAATAGCACTACTGGGGTCGCAAGAACTTACTCCTGCGGGAATGACCCTGAATGCTAAAAAAATATATGTAAATTGCTCGCATGAATTTGAAAATTTTTTTGATTTGCATAAACTGTCACTTAAGGATTTATGTAAAACATAAATGCTTAAATATTGTCTAAATAGGAAACCTTCGAAAACTTTTCAAAATATTGAATTAAAAAACAATATTTTTAACCTAAACTGTTGTAACATCTCTGGAAAATTAGAAAAAATAAGTGTTACATTTTTATAAAAATAACCGATATTTGAACAGGAGCTTAGTTTTTCAGAGTGTGAGGCAATACTAGTTTCTTTTGAAATAAATGTTAAGATAAAAACTGTTGCTTATGTAATTCTCTACAAAAAAGGTCTCAATACTTTTTATCGTATAAGTACTAGCAATCAATTTCGACAAAAAACGTATTAAATAGTCACGCCGATTTTTACTAGCTAGTAAAGGGTTTTTCAACAGGGACGCTACAAAAGTAGAGCGAAAGGGACAGCAAACGACGCCATATTTCTTTCCGCTTTTTTGACATTTCTCTTCAATAAGGTTTGCAATTTCATGATGGAAAGATATACGAGCCAACAACGAGTCGAAATTATTAAAATTTACTACCGAAATTCGGAGTCAGTGGCCTCAACGTTAAGAGCGCTACGTCCAATTTATCGTCGTCATAATCGTCCTAGCAGATCAACAATTGAGCGTCAAGTGGAAACATTTTAATCCACAGGCACAGTACAAAATACTCCCGTGCCAGTGAGACAAAGAAGTGCCCATAGTGTCGAGAATATTGCTTCCGCTGAGGCTTCAGTTCCAGAAAGCCCAAATGTGTCTCTCACACGTCGTTCTCAACCGTTGGGCATCTCTGTGACATCGTTGTGTCGAATTTTGCAAAAAGATCTTGGCCTACATCCTTACAAGATTAAATTGACGCAAGAACTGAAGCCGCTTGACCACCAGAAGCGTCGTATGTTCGTGAATTGGGCTGAGCAACAACTTGAAAATGATTCGGATTTTCATCGAAAAATCATCTTTAGCGATGATTTAGCCGGCAACGTCATTGGGCCGTACTTCTTCCGTGATATGATCAAGAACGGCACGTTACTGTGAATGTGGATCGCTATCGTTCAATGATAATCGAATATTTTTGGCCCCAATTGGATGACATGGACTTGGAGGATATGTGGTTCCAACAGGATGGCGCCACAAGCCACACAGTTTAACACAGAGTAGAGTTTAACTTTTCGTTAAATGCCGCCGCCCGTTTCGTTTAAGGTTTTTTTTATAGAACACACAGAAATCACCATTTTGAAGTAAATTCTCTCACATGTAAATTTCACTAATTTTTTTTATCACTGTTCACTTCTATTTCCTTAAATTTTTAAATTGAGATTTAATTTATTCAACAAAAAAAAAAACACAATTACATCCCAATTTCACAATAATTCACGATTTATTTTATTTTCACAACAATAATTTGACATTTCAAAACAAATTTCATAACATAGAGCTTCGCCAACTTCGTTTATCTAACTGGAATTTAAGTTTTTAAACTCTCACTTTGAAATCAGTGTTATAAAATCGCCAAAATCTGAAAAAAAAATGGAAATTTTCGCAGTTTTTTTTCGATTTTTGACAAAGTTGCTATCTGTGCTCGAGGTAACAAGCTTGAACTATTCATTGGTCCAACGTCATAAATAAAGTGTAAAAAATCAGAACTACCGGATTTGACGCATACACTAATGTATAAATTTATACTGGACTATCAAAGGATTTCAGAAAGGTTTTTGTTGGTATGACAATTGATATTAAAGAATCTTTTTTCTCGTATTTTTTTTCCACTTGAAATTATCAGATTTCCCAAACTGTTAACACTTAATTTTCTTCCTGATTGTGTCATTTGGATCATAAAGAAACAGACTTCAGAAATGTAATCTTTTATTTAGGTAAATTTGTTTTAGTCGTTACTCGTTACTTACTTAAACAGTCCTCTCATTTTTTTTTAAGAAAAATAATTTTCTAAAAAAATTACTTAAAGAAAAAAATATTAAAATAAGTAACGGTTATATACTTACAATGTTCGTCTATATACCTTTTTGCAAATCCAAAAATCTCCTCTTTTATTTTTTATTTTCAAACTCAAAACTTTAAAAAAAAAATGTTAACTTCTTTTTAAAAAAAAAAAAAACCTGATGTTCAAATGACTTGTACTTTTTGAGAAAATTAATAGTAAGGTAACAGCAACACTTTCATTTCAGTCTTATTTTAAACAACATTCAAATTTAAAGATTTTATTTAGGGGTAAATTGTTTCTTTCAATAAAGACGTTTTAATATTTTGTAGATTTTGTAGGTTTTTCCAATAAAGTCCTTTCGAAATTAATATGGCAATGAGTTGATCTAATTTCATCCATCTTTAAATCCATCCCTGTTCAAAATAGTATTTCTGCGTGCTATATATACATAGCTTGTTGTGACCTGATTATAGAAACAATAAAAATCCTGGGGGTTCGTTAAAGTTAGAATTCAGAGCCTTAACTGCCTCCCAACAATAACAAAAAAAAAAAATTAAAAAAAAGTTTAAAAAAAAAACAACATAAAACTGCAAGCAAAAAGTATAGAAAACCCCGAAACATACAATAATTGGACTAATTACACTTTTAACAACTTTTGCTGCTTCGTCGGAATATTATGCTGCTGCTACAGCTACGCCATAAGTGGGTATAAGGTATATACCTACGTTGGCTTTGGCTGTTGCAACTCTGGGCTGTTGCAATAACCGCGCTGCTGCTACTGCTGCGAATAAAGTCGTTATTCGCCACAAAAGCACTTAAACGGTTCAGGAAAAAATACTTTGACTTGTACAAAACTCTCCCTCAACTACCACCCTCGCTTATAAATTCCCCCTCTTGTATAAGTTGGATGGACTGAATTTTTATTTAGTAGCCTGGTTTGGTAGGGATTGGGGTGGGTGGTGGTGGGGTCATGCTACACCAACTCCTTGGCGAAGTACCACGATGATGTGAAGTAAAAGCCAACTACTACTACGTTTGTGGCCATGATATGGATGAATTGCCAAAGGAGCGGGTTAAGTGGTTGGGGTAGTTCTTTAGGGGCTGTTGCTGTTGCTATTGCTGCTGGAAAAGAAATCAACACGAGAACTTTATTAACGTCAAACTTATAGTTTTTTTTTTGTATTGCCCCACCGCCGCCCGTTGCCGCTCGTGCCTCCTTTGGGTTGGGTCCTGCAGTGTGATGATGGAGGACGAAAGTAAATAAAAACAAAGGAAATCTACGACGAAGCTTAAGGCGGCATGACTATGGTTGTATTCCAGCAGCAGTAGAAGTTTAAGAGGCGCACCTACTGGAAATCATTGGAGTTGGGTTTATTTTCTTTTTTTCTTTTAACTGTTGTTGAGACCCTACGCTTGGAGTGTGGTAGCAATCAAACGGGATTTCTTTGCACAAAACTATAAGAGAGGGAGAGCGAGCAAAAAAAAAAATCTCTAATTAGAGGGAAAGAATGTCCTGAAACAGAAATTATATTTATTTCTGTGCTATGGTTATGACTTGAGGGCTGTACTGTAACGCGTATATTCTAGAGGGAAGCCTCTGGAATTCTTTTTCTTTTCTGTCACAGAAAGTTGATTTTTATTGTAAGCGAATAATTTTCTGTTAAAAACGTAAGTGGTTGTCCGGAAAGTCGTTAATCTGGAAGGTTTTAATTTTGTTTCATTCTTTTGCTGATTGGGTTAGAATGGTACAGTCAGTTGAGCACAAACAATATTATATAGAGAACGGTTTTTAAAAAAGGTTTTACTTTGATTATAATATAAGGATTCTCAAAGCTAATTGTTGACAGTAATATCGTAAATAATAAAGAAGTATTCCGGAGAAATTGGTACTATAAAACAAATGTATGGATACTGAAGTCTCTAAAAAAAACTAAATTTACCAAAGAAATAGCCTTAAAGAAGATGTTGAGTACCTAGTTCCCACAACCAAAACAGTCTTTCGTTTTCTTTTGTATTGTACTGCCAGTGGTTTGAACAAAAATTTTAACCAAGTCTAATGATGTATTACCTGTAGTGTTAATAATTCACTTTTAGTTAGAAGTTTTATATTTCACAAAAGAAATCTGCGAAAGAAGTAAGAAAAACGGCAGCAATCATGCATGCACTGTTAATGTTTGTGTATTCAGGTGCTGTAGCAGTATCAGCCCAATCACCCATCAGCTGCAAAACAAAATTATATATGTTGAAGAGACTTTTTGATAAACAATCGGGAACCAAAACTGAATGACTTCAATATCAATGCAAATATGCAAATTTTAATCTGAAAAAACTTATTAGATCATATCGCAGTCATATAGTGTAAGGTCTAAACCTTGTCAACGACTGATTTAGAACATTGAGGTTATCATACTTTGCTATTCGTCACCCACAAATAAACATATATCTAGAAACGAATATGAAAAGCTAAGGGAACTGTCATCAGCGAAACAATTTAGCGCATTAGAAGTTTTATACAAAATATCATTGATAAAAATCAAGAACAAATTTGGAGACAAAACGGACCTGGGCCACACCAGGACTTACTCTGTAGATTTTCTTTAATGGATTTGAAAGTTCCAAAAGGAATCTCTTCTTCTTCCAACGAGAAATAATAGATTCATGCATTTTCGGTAGCTTGATCCCTGATGATTCAATGCTTCTGATATATGAAGTGTAGAGATTGGTTTAAATTTTAAGTGAGATAAAGTATCAGATCAAGAATTATTGCTACGGAAGACTTTAGTACTACCGGTCATAAGTTTTGGTTCTTCGAGATATTTCTTAAGTAACAACCTCAGTTTATTTTTACTAAAAAGATGGTTGTGATTTCAGTCAAAGAAATATGGAGAACAAAATGTGTTGTAATTTTCCAGAACTCCGATACTTTAAAATGCAGAAGAACTTTCACAGTTTCAAAATTGTTCTAGTGCCATATTTCGAACGATCTTTCTGCGTGTGTTTCCATTTGCCATTTGGGACCAATTTTTAATGCTACTTAAAATAAGAGTTTTCCAACCATCGGGTTTGGGGTTTCCAGAACTTTAAGAAAACTTTTCCAAAGTTTTTGTTGTCAATAATGACTTCTTCTTCTTCTTCTTCTTCTTCTTCTTCTTCTTCTTCTTCTTCTTCTTCTTCTTCTTCTTCTTCTTCTTTTTCTTCTTCTTTTTCTTCTTCTTCTTAAAATGTAAAAGAATTTAGAAGTTCTTCTTCTTCTTCTATTGAATTAAAAACGCAAAATCAGTATTCCAATAAAATTTCCAATACCCAAAACGAATTGAGAAACCCACTTCTATATTCTCTTCATTCTGAAATACGAAACATTTCAAATTACTATTTTTTCTTAAATATGTTTTATCAAAACATATTATAGGCACTTATATCAATTATTTTTTAAAATAAATATTATGTGATTTTAATTTGGAATCTCATGTTTTTAAGTTCAAAAGCGAAATTATTTCCAGCTCGAAGGACCATAAACAACATGTTTTTTTTTACCTGATCAAATATCTCCTGCATAAACTTTCCACAGCTGCAGTAACACAAGGCACCATTTTAATCCGCTTATAAGGATAGCCATCCAATTTAATTTGTCCCGTTTTTAGGATAATAACCTCAGCTTACAGAATAAACCATTGACTTGTCATTATCTCCTCGATGAACAAGATATAAGTAGCAAAAGTTTTTTTCTGATTTGTTTGAGTTCAGAAAACAATGTTTAATGTAATAATACATAATTTTGTAGACAAACAAATATCCTAGAACACCGAAAAGGATACCTACGAATTCATATAGGAAAAAAACTATTTATCCCCACTTGTCATAAAAATATTGAAAAATTACACATTTCCCTTTTCGAAAAAAAAAAAACAATATAAACTCACAAACTTTATCATAAAACATTGAAATACCATGCTCTTTGAATATCCTTTTTGTCCTTTCTCCTGCTTGGGATATGGACAAACATAACAATAGACACAGCATTTTAACCAGGGGAGGATATACAAAAGTCGTCAAACTTTCTGACATAAAAATCACTCATTCGAAATGATAAATATATGTTGTAGCATCACATCGATGAAGCTCACAGGATAAAGGACCACTATCAGGCCAACACATGATGCTTCCACCTAGGATCAAGGACACCTTTTTTTTCCAAATCAAAATTACAGACAAAAAGTTTTCCTATATTATTTTTAGGTTGTTCCCCCCCGATATTTGTCAGAGTGAATATTTTTTTTTTGTTTGAAAAAAGATTCTAATCAAATTCATGGTGATGTCCTTCGAAACAATATCTAAGAATCTACCTGAAAAGCAAAAAAAAATTCAGAACTCAGTAAACTTTGAAATTAGAAAGTTGTTCAGAATTTTTTTTTTTGTTATAACCGGATTGTATAAGAATAAAGACCAGCTTGAGTGGGAGAAAAAAAAGGACATTCGAAAGGAAATTAAAAATAATTCCAAATTGGAACATCTGGACAAAGAACAAAATACAAAATTCCTTACTTCCGTTCGTCCAAAAATAAAATAAAATGAATATTTTTCAACTCCATAATGTATGTCCGCTGCCGTTGCAAGTTATAAAAGCATTTAAGCAACTTCCCAACTTTACTTTATTTTCATTCATTCACTCACGCATACTTAAGAGGAATTTATACCGTTATGTCCTGTTTCTTAAACTCTTGCTACAAATTTAAATGCATAAATATTTCAGCCATTTCTACTCTTTTTTTATTTTATTTTTTTTTTTTGTCTTCAGCTTTTTATTAGCTCTCGTTGCCACCTGTCCTTTTTTTCCTTAGAGGGATAGGGATAGAATATTATAGAGAGGGAAGGTTTTTTGTGTACGCACAATTGCCACTTTAGTGCTTTAGGGGGTTGAATTCATAAAGACGAAAGGTATATACAAAGGAAAAATCCCATCCAAATTAAGTACAAAACGTCGAGTAGAGTTGCTTAAGAAAAATGTGTAGGTATATATAAAAATTCCTAGCGTTTTCGGGGTGTTGGAATGTGCCACACTGTATTGTTTTAAGGGTATGTGCCCTTAAGCTATACTTTTTTAGTGTTAAATTTTTTCGACCTGAGTTTGGAGAGATGTTTTAAGTTTTTTTTAAGAAAAAAAAGGTGAGAGTCTAATTAAGTAGAATGTGACTTTTTAAACAGCAATACTTAATTGAATGTGATTTTTGACTCTAATGGGGAAGGAACCTTGAAGTTTGAAAACGGTCAGCGGATGGTTCTTGTTTGGAGCAATAAATATTAAGGTGATGCACGCGCTATAAATTAATGTTTTTTTTTTTATAAATAATAATAATTCTTTTTTTTTTTTCAAGCTAAAATGGCTTTCGGAAGTTGGTCCGTTGTTTTTGTGTTCTTGTTATAGGATCTGACATAGGCTCCTACATCTTGGTTCAGACTAAAAATATATTCAAAGTAATAATTCTTATTTGCATTTTTGTTTTTCATGATGATTGGAAGATTTATATTTTTTATGTGACTGACGGCATTTTCGTATGCGTTGTCCGAAGTAACGGGGGCTACCTTTCAAAGTTACGTGATATTTATTTATACGTTAAAAAATGGTGCTATATATTTACATCGATTTTCTAGAACATTTGATGAAATTTTTAACATGCGGTTTCCAACTTTAGTTCCTATCTTTCAGCGTTTAGTGGTGGATTTTTTAATTTCTTGAATTTCAATAGTATAGCACCTAAAATAGCTGGACGAACCGTTGATTTGGTGGCACTTAACACCACTGATTGTCTGATTTTGACCGTGGAGTTTGCTGAATATGAGGCAATTCTTATTATTTTTCGCTTCTCTTGTGGTGTTAAGGCTATTTTTGTCTTACCTTTGTTATTTTTTCCATAAGTAGCAGGATTTGATAAAAAAAAATCGAACTGCTTTATTACTTCCTCCTATTTTACTTGCAATTTTCCGCATACAAAACCCTCCTGAGTGGTATAGACTTAAATTTTTGCTTTTTCCGCCACCGTAAATTTTCGTTTACACGTTTTCACATTAAACACTCGGAAACCCTAAATAACATAACCGAATTTAATTTGCATTACCTAGCATTAAGAAACTTACTGAATAAATTCGTGCCTCTAACCAAGTGAACCGAATTATTTGAGCTTCTTTTTGCACTTGTGGGAAGAAAGAGATCAAAACAACAATCAAGTTTTTCTCATTAGTCTTGAGTTTAGGTTTTTTCTAAGAGAATTTAGTAACCTTTCAAAAAAAAGCCTTGTATGATAGTTCATGAAAAAAAAAGAAGCAGAAAAACTACAATTCATAGAGAGTAAAATGGTGTGACTAAAACCATGTATTCACAATTTATATAGGTTCATATATATAGCTTTGCGATGACGGTTCGCACTGGTATTTTGCAAATTTCAAGATTAGATTCTAACATATCATGAATAATGTTTTTTTTGTTATAATACAAATTCTGGGTCTAGGCACAATTCGCTGGGCACAATTCACTGTATGGACAATTCACTATGCACAATTCGCTGTGGAACACAATTCACTGTGGGGACAATAATTTACTGTGCACAATTCACTGTGCACAATTCTCTATGGGGCAATTCACTGTGATGGACAATTCACTGTGTTCATTTCACTGTGTGAAATGCACACATCACAGTCCATCACAGTGAACTGGTCCCCATGCCATTGTTTTATATTATTTAATGGGACATTATTCTATATTATTTCTTGAATCATTACCTTCATAGAAAAAAAGAAAATAAAAAGATTTCGGTTTCGATTGTATTGATAGAATTTAAACATGGTCAATTTTTCTATTTGAGATGTAATTTTACATAAATGCAAATTTTGTAAAACTCTAAGTAAATTAGCTGTGTTCGAAAAAATAGACGACATTGAATTGTGTTCCACAGTGAATTGTGATCCACAGTGAATTGTGCACAGTGAATTGTCCATACAGTGAATTATGCACAGTGAATTAGCCTGCTTCGACTAATTCTATATACTATGTATAAAAAATATTTAATAATAAATGAAAAATAATTTCAACTAAGTAGAAGACTTACCTAACATTAAATTCTACATTCTACATTCTAACATATCTCTCAAACTACAAATGTAAAATAATTTTGTATATTCCTTCTGATGACAGTAAGTACTAAAAACTCTGCAAATCTGTCCAATTTGGATTTGTTAAAGACTGTTCAACAATCGTGGTTCAGCCTTAGTTATAATATTTGTATATTTGGCCCTAAAAATCTATAAATGTAAAATATTTATTGCTTTTGCTGTTGGCAACTATGAAGTTCGCACTGAATACTTTTTTTATTCGAGAAAATAAGAAAATGCACATTTTTGGATGTAATTTCTTCTCTCGGGTATAAATTTTCCAAAAACCTTTGATTTTCATTAAAAAAAATTGATAATTTATTTCGAGACTTGGGTATGTTTGTGGACAATCGAACATAAAACAAGATCACACTTTAAAAGTCACTACAACTTTACGAAGATACTCCTATCGAGATACTTGAATTTATCATTGGTACAAACCAAAAGAACCATTTTTTATCGATCCTCGAATTAAAGTCGAAAATTTATCGGCAGTGAGATTTGACTTCTCCTTTTATTGATAGTGATCTGCAGTGAGATTTTTGTATGGAAAATCCAACTTCACTATGAATAGCTTTTCAAAGAAAACACATGGCTATTGTAACAAAATGCAACAAAAAAAAATCCAAACAGAAACCAAAATTCATTGAAATATGGACTCCCAAAAGCAATAAACTTAAAATTTCCTCAGCACTGGCGCATATATTTCGTACAGTAGAAAAACATTTTGTATTGTTTTTGGAGGAACCCAATTGAAGAGTTGCAGACGTGTTTTTTAAAATGCATTTGCATATATAAATTTAAGATTATAACCATCGGGCACGTGCAAACAATAAGATGACAAAATATCACAATCGGATGATTCGTATGATTTTTACATAAAACAGAGTAGATTAATAGAAATAAAGAAAAAAATTATTTTGTTAATATTTTTTTAGCGGTTTTTTTTAACAATATAATCAGCCCTATCGATGTATCCGTTCGAAATGGAAAATTCTCCGATTCATCCAAACTTTTTATGGAATTTTCAAAAACTTCTCTAAAAACCAACTCTGTCCCATATTGCCACCCAAAATGCATTTGTGGATTCCATAAATATGTGCGTTGAGAAAAAAATTTCATGCAAAAACCCTGCAATTCGTAAAAAAATCGGAGAATTTTCCGTTCCGAACGAATATCTCATATATATTAGCCCAGTCAACGAATGCTCAAATAAGGGGTCTAGGTGGATTGATCGAGGACAGAAAAACTAAGTACGCATCTTTGTTTGGACTAGCGAGGAGGTAAACATACTAGATGTCTTCGTTTCTAGGTTATTCGAAAAGGGGTACGGAGCGGCTTTAAATTTCCTTTTTTCATATTTTCGATTATAACTAAGAAACTTTTGGTTCTAAAAAAAATTATGAAGTAAAGAATTCAAGCTGACAAAATTTCTTACAAAAAGTATAAAATAGTTTTTTTATCTCTTCAATAGTTTCTGAGAAGTTCGCCTATATATGTGAACAAAAATTCAACAAAAAAGTATTAAAGTTATTGCTATAGCTGAAATAGCTGGTCCACAGGTTGTTGAGTTGTCTAATTCACCCAACTTCTCAAAAAACGTTTAATTTTTCCTGATAACCACTGTATACAGCGTGTCCCGAAACTCAACGTCAAGCGGGTACTGGGTAGGTTACATCCCTAATGGAAAAAGTATAAGAAAAAAATACCTACTGTGGTCAAAAATTTTCAAATTTTGCAATTATTTTATTACGTAATCCTTTATAACCATTATATGTATAGCAATATCAAACCGAAAAATAAATATTGTAAGTTTCGCCAGGAAAAATAAAGTTTGAAATAGCCATTGTTAAAACAAATTTTGTAAAGCTAAACTGTTAATCTGACAAAAAAAATTTGTTTGAGGTGCTTTTATTGGTGTTGAATTCCTACACTACAGTGGTAGCAGAGAGTGTTACCAATTATTGTCTTTTAAGATTTTTGAATGAATAATTTAAGATTTTTACCTTCATAAAAAAAAATTGGTTATACGATCCTAGTAAATGTAACAATTTTAATAAAAAAAAAAACTAAGTTCAAAGAATTATACATCTTAAAGAAAAGTAATTTATTAACATTCACCGGGGTTTCGGCTAGAAATTATATTATACATAATTGACCTTATAAAAAATATCGTAACTATACAAATTTCCATCATTCAATATTTTTGATGGTAGTATTTACTTAACTCTTGGGAATTTAGTTAACATTTATTTTTAAACAACAAACTTCCTATCACCTTAAGTCAATTTTAAATTTCCCACCACGCCTTACATCGAATGGACTAACATCTGATCAATCTATTTGTCTGATCTTCAAACAAAAAAATTGATTTTGCTAAAAGATACTTTATGCTCATTGAAGCAATCAACTTTAATGATGACATGGTAAACAAATTTTAACTTTAACTTCATAGCGATACTAATAGGCACACTCGCATAGAACCGTGACTATTCGTATTCGTCGTGCTGAAACCTTTCACACCATCCCATCATCCATCTGCAAGAGTTGGTAGTAGTCTTTTGGTGATTTTTTTTTCTTTTGCTATTTTAAGATCCAATTAGGAATATTTAATTTGCTCATTACGACAGTCTTGACGATGGTGAAAAAAAAATAAACTTTTTCCCGCCAAACAACGACGTGGTATGAATAATTGTGAATTGCTAAATCACTTCCACCCTTTTGAATAAGCAGCTCCAAGACATTGGCCATTCTAGAAGGCCAGGATGTGTCGACGCAACACCATATCGTTTGCTGCATCCAATTATTTAACGGAAAGGAAATGCAAAAAAACCAAGTAAACATAGTGGCTTGAAAGAAGTAAAGAGAAAAAAAAAATAAGGTGAAGAAGAACCAGGAACTCCTTGGAAATACAGTAGCACTATCCACAGAAGACCGCCCAGATGGTCAGGTGTTAATTTACACTACCCAAGAGAGAAAAAATACAAAAACCGGTAGCAGCAACCTAAGCAAACAGTATAGGTAAAAAAAAAGTAACAAAATATGGAGAAGGTGGCGAAGGTGTGGTGGAAGACACCAAGAACAAACTAATCGACTGGTAGTGGTATTCCACCCAATCGATTCGATTCGATTAAAGGTGATTAACCATTCTCCAGGTTAAACGTTCAATGCACATATTTGGCATGTCATCTCTTCCGTTCTGCTTTCTGGTCTTTTTGGAAGCCCAGGTTGAGGGTGTTGACTGCGACTAACTTTTTTTTTGTTTTGAATTCCTTTTCGATCGGAAGATTAATTAAACCGGAAGTCTGTTTGATTGAAAAGCAAAAACATTACTTAACTTTTACCTCTTGTGTGTTGAAGGGAAGCCTAAGGAAGGTCTGGGTGCGCCGCTGTTGTCTTAGACTTCTTTGCAAAAAAAAAAAAGGAAGCCAAGCAACAGGAACGTCATCGTATATACATCAGTCGGATATTATAGAGGGTGCCCAAGAATATGTTTGTTCACAAATTCAAAGAGACATGTGGATTGTTAATTGTTCTCCCGTTGCTTCTTTAGATTGTTGCACACAGTTTATTTACTTTTTATGTGTAGGTATCTATATCCGTGTATCTTCTTCCCGCCAAACCGGAATGATGAACATCGAGATACAAATAAAAAGACAGGCCAAAGACAACATAGCGCGTGTGTTAACCGTGCCCGTTCGTCTTGACTACCATAGACTGACACTCTGGTATAGCGTTCTTCTCCACGCTCTGGCACAACATGTGTGAAACATCTTCTCGTTATAATGTTCCATCGTCATCATCGTCGTCGGTCGGTAGCTCCATTTCTGCAGTGAAGCCGTGATACTAATTTCACTTTTAATGGGGGGAAAATGGCTCATTAGTGGAATGAGTGCACTTTCGACAGGAATTAAGTTACAACCAATTGCGGCTATGACAGTGGGTGGCTTAGTGCTTATAAGATGATGCTACTGATGCCATTAAGGCTGTTGCAAAAAGAGGTGACAGAAATCGGTGGCAGAAGCGGCAGCAGATCGCGGACAGAAAAAAAATAAGAAGAACTTCATTGAACTGGGCGGATGAAAGTGTTTTGTCGTTTAATTTGTTTGCCTTTAATTACAGTGATGAATATGTTTTGGCGGCAACGACGGCAAGGTTATTTGGTATTTTTTTTTATTGTTTTCCTTCAGGAAAAGGAAATGGAAAGTAAGAAAAGAAAATCCAGAAAGTTCTTTGCGATTGAACGAAATAGATCGGAAAATCAGTATTAGTGCAGGGCTAGATTTTTAGGAATTGTATATGAGCATTATCTTAAAGCAATAAATTCAATACTATGGTTTGTGCTTCATGTCGGTCAGACAGTGTTGGGATAATCATTAGAGGCAACAAAGGGAGCTTCCTAGAGCGACAAATTTTAGGGGTAGCTCACTCTAGATATATAATACAGCTTGAGTTGTTGAAAATATAATTTTTTGCTTCTAGAACTGTGACAATCACTTTTGATTCGTTCTTTTTGACCCGTTCATATAACACTACTTTTACACGCATTGTTATTTATATTTACAGCTCTGACTGGGGCGGCGAAATGTTCTAGTCCGGCCCTGTCTATTCCAATGTTGAGAATAAAGTGTATGACAACTCGCCACCTGAACGAGCCATAGATCGTATCCGACTGGATAAGAATTTGCCGTCCAAAATGTTTGCCAAAGACCGTAAATGAATGACGGCGTTGCCCACTTGACCGATATCGTCATTCTAAGACAATGAAACAAATACTGAAAGATTCAAATAAACATTACCTATAAGCAAATAATTATAAAATTATATTCAGTTTCAATTTAAAGGTATATAGCAAAACAGCCGAAAAACTTTACCTTAATTTACACATGCCATACAAATCAATCAAAAGAAAATGTGTATACGGAAGGAAACCTTCATTCCAACCGATCCATTTACGAAATCGTATAGCTATACCAATCATATTAGGAACACCTACTGGCACACAGAATAAATTTACCATTACTATGCTATTTTCACAAAACACTAACCATTCTAATTAACTTCTCATGGCAATTAAGTGAATTAATTAATTAACTCAAAGCTTGAGTGTAGAACAAAAAAAAAAAAAAACTCACAAGAAACACAAAAATCAGCTTCACATACTGTACGGATGACATGGTAATTCCCAATCCCTGCCATTCTATCCATTAATCAAATTCCTGGCACTCACATACACAAGAAAAGCTTTCTTATCAGAACAACATGCAAACAAAAAAAAAATAGTGTCCTAATTCCTGATGAACCTCCCTATATCAGGTTCATTTTGTTGGTCATCCCTCTTCTGGAGGTTTCTCTAATCGAATAATGATTTGGCAACCAGAGCCGGTCTTTGTAAATAGAACATTGGAAAAAAAAAACTGAATCCTGCAGTGAATGTATTTTTTTTTGTTGCGCACACTTTGAAAGGATTAAAATATAAAAATAGCCTTCCCACACATTTCGTATGAAGCTTTTGAATGAGAAAAGTGTCAAACGCACCACAAAAACTGGTAATAAATATTCCGATTGACGTCCTTGCTCCGACACAACCGACCGACGACGACGCGACGCACAGTAGCGTTGTCGCCTGACATTGCCAACTCCGTGGGGGAATACTCCAATACGTTATGCGGGGAGACCTACATATCGTGAATTTATAAATCTGACCTGAATCTGAAATAAAAGGGATTCCGCAGGAGCGGAACCAAAGCGCATAAAAAAAAGGTGGAAATTCGGCATAAAGAGAGGTTCCTTTGGATTTCTTCAACTCATCGTGTTTTTTTACGAAAGGCGGCGGCGTTCACCCGGTTATCCAAACACACCCCTATAATTCGGCATCTCGACCATTTATAACGAATAGGTGATTTGCAAAGGGGGGGGGGGAATGATAGTGGAAGGACCAAAAAACCAAAAAACGGAATCATAAATCATTCGGATCTAAATGCGAGCTCACACACAAATTCCCAACTGACCCAAATAAATCATTTCGGTTACGGATTTTCGAGGCCCCAGCCACCAAAAGAGACTGAATCTTTGTTGGTACCGTACGTATATCCTTCCTATATACAGTGTCCATATCCTTTGCAAAATGTTTTTCTCTTACAGCAATATGGCTGGTAGGCGATATGCGGTCTGTATGGTTTCTTGGTTGGTTGCTCTCTTGTTTTGTGTATATATATGTGGTTAATTCTTATACAATTTCATTTTGACTTAGAAAAGGATGAAGAGAGTGTGTGCCAAGGTGGTACCTCTCCGCCACCGGCTATTCAGATGACCAGTCTCTGAATTGTGTTCTTAAATCGAGCTGAGTTGGCTATAAATTCTTTTCCAATTATCAAAGCGCTACACTATCACATATTTTTTTTGTCCATTCCTTTGGAATTTTGTTGGTTGGTCAATTGGAATATTTTATGGAGAGACAGTAAGGTCCTTAGACAGATGGTAGAGAAAAAGTATATTGGGTTATATTTGATTGACTTTAGAAGGTATGAACTGTTCCGATTCATTGGTCGACCTTTTGGAAGAAATACATTTTTTGTTTGTTTTTATTTCGTCGACCTGTTTTCTGGGGTTAATAATGTTTTGCTTAATAGGAATTAACATATCCCAAGGTCATTATTGTGGATATTTATTTATTTTTTTGGGAAGCAGATTTATGAGATAATAAAATAAGTTAATAAATACAGAGATAAATATGATTACATGCATAAATGTTTAAGGATATGGTTGGGTTGCAATGATTTTGGTATGGGTTGTGGCGAAAAAAAGGTTTTATTTTTGGTTTAATTGTGTGTTGGTATAAAATAATTTTAAGATTTTATTATTAAGATTTAAAACAGTATCGTCTAAATGCCATGTAGGTATATTTTTTAGAACAGAATCTTGTAATCGAACACTATTGTCATCTTCTTCTTCTTCTTCTTCTTCTTTTCCGACGATATTATGATCTCGAGTGGGATCACAACTTTCCCACTTCACCGCTTCTCTATTGATCTGCTTGTGGGATTCATCGGGTTGACCTCAGAAAGTGTCGGCAAGCTTCCCGGTTATGGATTGTTCCATGTCTGAGGCCAACTGAATGCTATTGTCGTTGCATTTATTTTCTCCAGGAGTTCTTGGGCCTGCCTCTCTTCCGCGATTGTACTGGAACGTTGTATGATAATGCTTTTTGGACTGGGTTCTCAGCGTTTCTCCTAAAAATGACAGTACCAGCTGAGTTTGTCGTTCTGTATTTTTTGTACGATGGTTTCTTTGACGTGGAGGATTTTCCGGATTTTTTTACTCCGTATTCGGTCAAACTTTGTCACTCCTGCTGTCATGCGAAGCATCTTCATCTCAGTTGCCGTCATTTTGCTTTCATACCACTGGTACATAGTCCACCATTGTGAACCGTATGTAAGCGCTGGACGGACCACTGCTAAAGAGCAATGGGCTCAAGACGCTTATTCCTTGGTGTACACGAACTTCGATTGGGAAATTTTTGGTGACTCCTGCAGTGCATCGAACCTTTGTTTTGAATCGAACATATTGTCATAGTGAGGACAAAGCTTTGGTTCAATCTTCAATGCTACCAAATTCATGGCTTGACTTAAAAAAGTTATAGAGATGAATAAGCATTATGTCTGCTTGAGTAATTTTAGCTGGCCAATCCGCATATCGCGCGTGTCAAACGATATCTGCGTTACTTAAATAACGCCTGTTTCGAGCAATATTACAAGCAATATTATAATTTATAATTTATTTTATTTTCGATTAAAATAAATACCTATATTATTAACTATTTTAAATAATAACTAAATAACTGTTTTATTTATCTCTTTACAGGTACGTAAAACGCAAATTAAAAAACTTTAAGCAGGATTCAAAGTAAGATCAAACTAAATTTAAATGCAATTGATGTGCACGTCTTCATCATGGTTACCATTACTAATGTATTTATTGCAATGAACTATAACAAATTTTTATATTTAAATAGATAATTTCTTTTTGATAATATAACATTCCATTAAAAATGTAATCTGTTATTGTAGAATTTAATTAACAAAATATAAACTATTTTTTAAAGTTTAGGTATATAAATTCTGCCAAACTCTTAAACTATTCGTTTTGTGTTTATTATTCCCTTTATAATTTATTAGTGATTTTCTATTAAAAAAATATTAAAATAAATAATTTATTATTTCTAAGTAAAATAATAATTTATTTCAATAAAATTATTATACATAAGATAAGGCGTGTTTATGTCTATGTTAACTTATATTTTATACTTGAAATAATAGGAAACATTAATTTATCCAATAATCTGCCAATTTTAATGGAAATTAGTTTTAATATCGTCGAAAAATCCCCAAGGGTGTTAAACAACAACGATCGAATTTTAAAATGAAACAACAAATACATGCATAAATGAAATTCAATTCCGAACAGATGAATTGTTAACAAGAAAGGAATCCTTGCTAAGAATGCATTTTTTTCCATTACAGGAACTAGAAAGTATTATTATGGATACAGCTAGTCATGTAAAAAAAAACCATGATTTGTAAAAAAAGAACGTTTGGTATGATTTCACTTGCGAAAAACCATCGATGGCCCTGTTGAATTTGCTACGAAAGTAAAATACATTAAGCTTCAAATTGACGTATGTGGGGGCTAATAATGTGTATAAACAACATTGTAAAGACAAAAAATTACTTTTCGATGAAAATTTGGCCAAATCTCTGAGTCAATGTAAAAAATCCAAGGAATTTTGGGCCCTCATAAAAAAAATTAATGACAATGCAACTTTGGAACAAGATACTCTACCTAACCAAACAAATGCACACATACCTTATTAAAGATTGATATCAAATGACTGACCGTGTAAGATTAGCTTACACCGAGTTCTTCACAAAATAGTACAATGTTTTTAACCGTGTAGGAGAGATTTTTCTTTATTCTAATGATTTAACTGCGGAACAAGAAGAGAGAAGTACCGTCTTTTTCAAACGATATTCTTCTTATATATACTTTCTTAATACCTTACTTTCTTTAGAATTTCTCTAATATATATACCAAAGATCCTTTGAAAAGCCTTTAATAGTAAATACCTAATTCAAATAAATCAAACACTTCTTCTTCTCAAAGTCTTTGCAATCAATCTTAACTGCTCAGTCGATGTCAATAGTCAATGCCCGCATTAAATTCATTCCAATTCACTTTTTTTTAAACTGGGCATTCAATTAAACAAACCCACAAGTACCTAGTTGTTGAAAACTACTTTTCTCTCTATTCAAGGACCCAGTATATAGCTTCAAAGGATCTTCTCTGAGTGTTGCAGAGTTTCACATTTAAAATTCACTACCGTTTCTGAATGTAAAAATTATTATTCTAGTTAAGTAGCTTTTTTTTTTCTTGTGTTGTAGCATTTTCTGCATTTTTTATTCTTAACATAGCACAGTAGCACGAATCCTTATTTAACTTTATTTCCTCCTACTCATTTTTTTATAACCTGATGATGGCTAGCAGCCAGAAGAAATTTTTTTTTTATTTTTTTAAATACCTTTTTTTACATATAAAGTAAGTATATACATATATATATATAAATTCCAGGTAAAAGAAGAACTCTTTTCCCGCATTATACGAGAGTAAAAGAAAACGACTATGAAACGTTCCGCTATAAGCTGGATTATCACTTCAGAAATTAATGCTAATTACTTGGTAATATATGAGTCCTGCATATTTTTGCATTAACAACAAACCGCACTGGCTTGTTATATTTCCACCAAGGACTACGCTTTACTTTATATAGAACGGACATTGGGCATCCCATTAGGGTTTCTCCTGCATCCTGTTGGTATTATATTATTTTCTGCGTTCACTTTATCCCAATCCAAACGTATAACTTTGTTCGGAATTGTAAATCTGAAATAATTTACGCCTTCTTAGGTAATCCATTACTATAGTTTCCCTTTTATAAAATACCTTGATGGTGAGGTTTTTCTTTCCCTTATTGTGAACTATTTTTTTTTTTAACTTTTAAAAATTGTAGAAAGAGAAGAGAAAAAAGGTCACCAAAAAGTCAATTCAATTGTTGCTCATAATATACTCACCATCTAACAATTTGTCAAGGAATCAATCATAATTACAAAGCCATTAAAAAAAAAATAAGGAAAGAAAAAGCGGGACAAAACGGTACGGCGAGTCAAGGAGGCCATCGTTAGCATCATTATAGAAGAATGATAATGATAATGGCAAAGCTCCAGCACATCATAATGGCCTCCGATTGAGCACAATTGACACAAAAGGCACATCTCTTTTAGCCTGGCCCGGCCATCATCAGGTATAGGCTACGGGCCATAAAATCTACCTCAGCTTGTTAGAAGTGGCACAGGGCATCGTAAAAAAAAGCAGTTGACCGCATCTGACACACCCACTTGTGGGCATCATTATAGTGTCTAAAACTACCGTGTCGGTTGATGCCATCACAAGGACCAATTCAAGAAGTGACAAGACAATAATTTTCTATTGAATTTCTTTTGACAGCTAGCTGTCACAATAACGAGGTGGCCAGACTATGCCCCCACATCTTTTCTCTCCATCATCACCTTATGAGAGTTCTTTGTATATTCTGTATATCTAGCGGTTAATGACGACTCCGTCCACACTATAAGAACATTATAACCGAACCGAATGCATGGATAATCGACCAACCACACTATTTCAATTGTTGCTAATTTGAACGATGGAATAGATGTTGATGGGTTGGTTCAATAGAATGCAAGCGCTTTCTGGAAGAAGAAGAGAAGAAAGGCGTGCATATCAAAAGGCAATGATTTGCGCAATTAAATGCAAAGATTCTTGAAAGGTTTTTGAAAGAGTATGGACGTTAGTGTTAGAAAATGCGGGAGCATAAATGATGTCGAATTCATATAGTATCTGAAAGTAACGGCTTTGATGGATTGGAAAAGGGAATTTCAAAAACGATTAAAAGCATGGCAGGTATTATTTGTATGGATAAAGTACAAAAGTAAACGATTTGTTTTGTAATTTGTTTCGTTTTTTAATGTATAGAAGTTTACCAATCCGAATTTGCATTGGACATGCATATACTTAGGTATTTATTTTACAAGTAAAAAATTGAAATAGTGCGTGAATCTAATTGAAATTTGTTGATTGTTTTGGTTTGTTTTCATTCCTTCAGAATATTGCGATTTTTATTTGAAATTTGATTGATGTGTTAGAGGGCTACTTAAGTTTTCTATACAAGTGGACTCATGTTACGCTCTTTATACCTATAAGGCTGATTTTAAATGTCAACACAAAAGTTCAGCTTTATATAGGAATTCATGTGTTGTTTTTAAAATGACGCGTTGAGCGTTAACGCTACGGTTTGGAATCCACTAGTATAGGTATACACAAACTAACTTAACGTAGGCAAGTGTAACGCAAAAGTTGAAATATTTCTACTTATGCGCGTGATGTACAAGATGCGTAGCCATGCGGGGTTCGAAAGCGGGGTTACTTATACCCGATTCATGTTCTGATTTTTTTAACACAAAAGCTCTGATATACAGACGATGTGAAATGAAACCATCTAAACATTTGTTTGACCTTGTTTCAATTTTTTTTTTTTTTTTTTTTCAAACAACTTTTTAAAAATATTTTTATGAAAAACTTTGAGTATGCCAATTTCAACAAATTCGTAATTTGTATGCTAAAACTATATTTTAAAAAAAAATACATCAATTGATTTTCAAAATATAAAATTAAAATTTTTTGTTTAATTAACATTTTGTTTTTTAGAAAAGTTATAAAAAAATTACATAAGTACGCCATTATAGTTTGGTTGAGATCGACTCAGTCGTTAAAAAGAAAGTCAAAATTTAAAAAAACAACGGTTTCAACCGTCTAAAAGGCCATATCACTCACGTCAAATTGTATCGAAAAAGGTGCCGTTTTCGAGAAAAAAAAAATTTTTTAGTACCGTTATATAGAAGGCACCGTTATTTTTAGGCCTAGGAAAAAATTCCAAAAAACTGGTCACCATAAAAAACATTACTACCAAGTTTAAAGGATATCATGCCAACCATTTATACTGCATTTGCGAATGGCAGACAGACAGACGGAGAGACCCACTTTTTTTGACTTCGCTATCATCGTAATGGCATATGTTTGATTGTTATCTCAAAACATTTTTTGTACGAATATAAGACTTGCTTATAGAACCTATCATTCAAAATTGAGTTTTCGCCATTTATGCAGTAATCTTTTATTAACGAAAAACAATTGGCGTGACAGCTGCAGAAGCTTAAATAATATTTTAAAAGTCTTTTAATAAAAAAAATATATATATATATACCTAGATATAAAGTTCTATTTCATCATGATGACTTCTTAAACATCGAGATTGTCGAATTGGAATTTAAACAAAATACGAGAAACTGTTAAGAACAATTTTTATTGAACCATTATTTTTGCAAAATGCGTTTGGTCAGGTTGTGCCAAACAACAGTAACAAATAAAGCAAATAATAAAGCTGCATCTCGTTCGCTCAGCCCAGTGTGGATATATTAGAAGGTGGAAATATTAGATACAAATATTTACATACATAAATCAAGACTTATCAGATTTATTTTTACTTATGATTAATTCAAATGATCGCAGAGTTTTTGATTTTAGTTCAAATAATTGTAAACAAAAATATAAAAACAACAGAACTGAAAAATAATAAATTGAAATTAGAACCTGAAATCATTGGCTTAATATATATTGCAAGGAATTTAACTGGTTTTAAACTTTGGGTTTCGTCAAAAGCGGGTATGATGAAGATACGAAGGGTTTAAAGTTCCAGAAATAATCAGTCCATTTGATCTGCCAGAGCTGAACTATCGACACAGGTAATAACAATTATGGTATTCTAAAAATGTTGGCTATCACAACATTTCACTTTTATGCTGAAATTTAAACCAGGAAACAAAATACTGCAATAATTAATTCCCGAATCACGAAATATCCAATAAAAAAATTAAATAAAAATCAATGTTTTCTAACAAAATGATATCCCGCGTTGATTTAAGGTTACCTTTTACCTTTATCTAACTTTAACATGACCTTTTTTCTAAATGAATTGAGGTGTATATTTGACCTCTTTTATATAAGCTATCTTCTATTACAAATTTAATAGTTATCTTAAAATATATTCGACTTTTGGTTTCAACCAATTCCTTTAAGCACAAAATACCTTAAATTGAAAAGCAATCATTTACCTGGGGAGAAAAACCCCTCCTCCTATTCTCTTTACAGAAAAATATAAGAAGAAATGTGATAAATCCTTACTTAATGCGTCCTTTATTCTCCCTTGAGTTCGGTAAACTCAACTTTCTAAATCAAACCATCAATCCCTATGGTACCCACATATACCGCAAGCAGTCCTAAGTCCATATATATATATATATGCCTCATCAAAATATATATTATATGGCATATATACCACCCATATGTAATCCCTTCCAACTCAAGTCACTTTAAAACAATTTTTAAGTTTCTTCTTCGCAGCAAACCACATCACACGAGTATAGATAAACCTATACCCCATCAAATCTTCCAGCTATACAGGGTATACCAACAAATTCTTCCTTAAAATACAAACAAATAAAAAAAAAGAATCCCAAAAACGACGACGTCTTCCAGTGTGACTGTCAATCTAATTGAAATTCTAGACTGAATCTTCCGCAAATTACCTTCATTGACAAAAATCCCTAATCCCAATCCAAACATGCCACCTTCCTTCCACCACTATTATTTTTACAAAAGGTATAGCGCACAGTACAATTGAGGTTTGGGTATACCGTATACCCTACCCCTTTTAGGGTATTGAGAAGTAGTTGAAGCGCCCATGGAATTATTGAGAGAAAAATCTTCAAAACGACAGCAGCAGTCGGAATAAAAAAAAAAAAAAAACACTGAAAATCCGCTCAGAATTCGTCCTTTTTTTTCGGTTGGTTTTATATACAACGAAGAAAAATCCAAGGAACCACCATCAATACACAAGACAAGACGCAAGGATGGCAAACGTTGACGTACTTCTTGAATCGAAGAGAGTCGTTGCTTTCTTTTTTTTCTTGTCTTGTCTGTCGTGGTTTTTTTTTGAAAATCTTGCAGTAGACCATAGCCAAGTCTGCAATCTTACCGCACACAGATCCTTCAGAGTAATTTAATCAGGGAGGTATGAAGCTACCGAAAGGTGGATGCAATAGTTTCCCATCGAAGACGAACTTGCTAGGTTTGGGTAACCCAAAGTTCCATCTCGAGAGTGGATGGAGGTAAAATCGACGAAAATATTTGAAAATAGTATAAATTCAATGATTGCACAGGAGTCGCAGATCGATTTCCCGATGGATTATATTTTTTTTTTTTTGCTGTTCCTTCATTTCTTGTCAATATATAAATTGTTCCATGTCATAAGAGAGGAACAATCATTTTAGAGAAGAGCAGTAGCAGCAGCAGCAGTGAAGCGAATTTAAAGCTGATAGGAATACAGAAATAAAATAAACCGAATAAATTAACTCATTGTGAGACTTAAAAAAATTGGAAACTGCAACGTTTTTATATTTTCCAAGTTCTGGAATTTTAAATAAATATACATATAGCTTTACTTCACAATCTTTTATAAACTTGAGAGTCGGTACAAATTTTACATCACTATCTTGAGCGTATTTGGCTATCAAAATTTCCCTTTGAAAAGTCTCCCAGATGACATACGAGACACACATTCTGAAATATTTAAGGCCTAGTTTAATTATAATGTTTCCATTGCAGCCTAGCACCTCAAGACCAACATTTTCGATTATTTTTTTTTAAATTGGGTGGACAATGACTTTAGTTCAAATGTTGAGTTTCAATACTTAAATTGGTTTCATTTTAATTAAAAAAGAACTCTGGCTCCTTTTATGGTTGTCAAATATCATTTTGTTGATAGACGATAGACTTTATCAATTGATACAATTTTTGGTAGTATGAATGTCAATTGATAAATTTATTGTCTATTGTGAATTTTGAACGAAATGCAACTATGAATGCACACTTCATCTGTCACAGTCATTCATTTTCTGTTTGTCTCGTCGTGTATATGGGTCGTCGTTGTGTTTCCATAAAATATTGCTGAAAAATATAAGATTTTTGTTTAAAAATGTTTAGATTTGTTTATAATTATTTCATTAACATAGGAATAGAAGCGTGAGTAATATGCTAACAAGAATTATGCAGCTGATGGAAGCCAATAGCTGTGAATAAGAAATGGGAAGAATCCGCAATGCAACTAAATAGCCTATAGAACGCTAGATACAACCACCAGAGCGGGAATCGGCTAAATATATAGTAGAAATGAAATACTTTATTTAATTATTACAACAGTAATACCAATTTATCAAAAAAAAAAAAACAATTCACAATAGATAAGAATATTCAAAGTGTATCAAACATTTTTATAACTAAAATATCGATTCGTTAATTTCGTTGATAGTTATTAAATATCGTGTTGATATTTGACAACCATAAAAGAGGGGCCTCTGTCTATCTGAATTTTGTTGGGAAATAATTCACGCTACCAACAAACTTTTTCGAAAAGTGAATTGATTGCGTAGTCTTGTTAAAAGAGTTTTATCATTTGGTGATTATGCATTCTTTTGAATGAAAACTGCAACTAGTTGAATTCCCAATTCATTTTGAATTCAGGGATTTAATTCACAGAATTCAAAATTATTTCAGAATTAAGCATTTTCAACTTCCATTTATTTGTAATTCGTGATTTAAATCACTGACTTCAAAAATGAATTGAGAATCAGTGTGTTTAAATCCCATTCATTTTGAATAAATTTTTATAAATCACAGAATTAATTTGCATTCAGTGATTTAAATCCCATTCATTTTGAATTCAGTCTCTCAATTCTGCATGTTTTTGTATAAAATTGAATCTTTTCCAATGCACTCTGAATTCTGAATTCATTTTGAATTCAGAGATTTAGCAAAGTATAGTTCTGTGATTTAAGTCACTAAATTAAAAATGAATGGGATTGTAATATGCTTAATTCTGAAGTCATTTTGAATTCATCCATTTGAATCACTGAATTCAAAGTGAATGGGGAATAAAAAATAGTGAATTCTGAAGTCATTTTGATTTTAATTCATTTATATCCAATTAAATTCAAACTTCACGTGTATCCATTCGCAATAATTGATTTCATTCTTTAACAGCTCTGAGCTCCACCACATTCAATTCATTTCAGAAAGAAACGGATTCTAAGTTTTTCTATAGTCTTCTACGAAATCTATAATATAGGAAAACTGTGATCACAGTGGACATCATAGCATCATTCAGCTTAGAGACAGATTAAAATCGATTGTTATGATAATGACTTAAAGCAATATTGCTTTGTATTTAAATGCTTCGTAGAAATAGTTAAATGGATGGCATTGTGTACCAGTTTCATCTGTTCAGTTTAAATAATGATGATTTATTCTTTTGATTTTTAGAGCCAAAAATATAATTTTTTATCATGAAAAAACAATGCACATTGAAAAAGTAGCATAATTTTGACTTTGAATGACTTAATGACTTCATTGCTTGTTGGAACTTTCTTTGTCAGAATCATCACTCTCTATATTAAAGACAATCATCATCATCAAGGAAGTATTAAATCTTCAATTTCACTTCAAAGTCAATCTTATATGAACGCCCTTCTCTCCGCATGAATTGTCGTCAGCTTTAAAACCAATCCCACCACAAAAGGCTACTCTTTCTGACCATTTTTCTTAAAATGGTCATCGATTCTTTAGCAACTGATCGTTTCGGACTGAAGAAATAACTCAGTTCGACTTGAAGCATAGAAGCGGAACACATGTTCCGCATAGTCCGGTTGTGGCTTTGGTACATAGGCATGGCATCATGTATTAAGAGGGCTATAGCTACATAGGTATATATAAATGTGTTCTTCCTTAATACTACAAAATATCAAGGAACAACCATTGATTGTCATTGTGATTGTCGTCGTCGGCAAATCATCTATGTAAGGTACGTTGTGCTATTTTTCCTATATCCTATATCTATATACAGTAAATGGTGCTGAGTGCTCATCCCATGGATGGAAAATGCCATCAAACCTATATATGGTCCGAGCACAGGTTGGTTACATATAGATTCAGCTTTCAGGTCTACTGGAAGTCGATGATTATCATCATTTTTCCAAAGACATCAGAAGGTGCAGGGTTGCTGCAGAGTATATCGATATGAACCAAATGGATTCTTTTGGAAGCATCTTTCATGATTGTACCATCATGGTGCATGTGCATATAATATGTGCGGCAGCAACAAAAAGCCAGCAACAACGACCTCTCAATTTATTGGAATCTACGACTAGAGCTTCTGACCATTTATAGATTAACTTCTTTTAAGAGCTATGAGAGGTTTCTGTTGTATTTGTGTTTCTGCCGAGCATCTTGGGTATAAGGCATCTTCTTCTTCTACTTCTTTTTCTTGGGGACCCAAATGATGATGGGATGCAATCGATTTTGGACCTTAATTACGGCCAATGACAGTTATGTTGCATTTTACATGCATGCGCACTATTCGAACCATTGGCATAAATGGAAAGATTGGAATTTTTAACTTATATGCGTTTAAAGGTATTGCCAGATTTGGATTTATATATATGGATTTTCCATATCGTTTTATAGAAATACAAGTTTCGATTTATTCTTCTATCTTAGAACGACGCACCTCTTTTCATTGATGATGGCTAGTGCCATATTTGTGTTTATTTATGTGCGTGAAAATAAAGTGATCGTCAATCAATCGCTTGTGATTAAGATCTTATAGATTGATGTCAGTAGAAGAAGATAATATTTTAAATATTCAATGAATATGGTTATGATCGGGGATTATATGGTAAAATAATGAAACACTGATATGAACGGTAAATAGATAAAGAATAACATTAAACGGTTGCACTACAATGAAGAAAAGCCTTTAATAGAGATATCGAAGCACATTGTTCTTAAGTGTTTGAAAATATCAATGTCTTGGAAAATTGAGGTTAAGCATTCCACATTCCTTTTATACGGGTAAAGAAAGAATCTCTGTTTTTTACAGTACGTCCAAAATTGGAATCTAGGGCAAACTGTAGGGCATACCGATAGTACGAGTATTTCGATTAAATTTTTTCAGTGGAAAAATGCAACTAGCTGTTTCATTTTTAAAGAGGGACATAGTGTTTCATTTACTAAAGTGTTCGAGGGTTTGAGCTTAGGACATCTTTCATTTTTAAAGTAAAATGTAGGAGGCCCTGTCCATTTTTGATTATTAAATTCATGCTTTCGGCGTATGTAACCCTCTAAAATGATATCGACAGCGCCAAAAGAATTTGCTAAAGGTTCATAAATCATTGATTATTACACAGAAAGTGATCATTGGCGCACTTACCGAAATTGGAAAACTACTCAGTTTCTCGAACTCATGGAAATTGGGATTGAGAGTAAGTTCCGTTTCAGCAACAGAGTTTTTGAAGCATGTTATTTCGGTCTTTTGTTTGTTCTCCATTATATGGGCAATGCTGTCGAGCTCTTAATTTTATTGGTTTATCGTATGTTGCTGCTGCAAGAACACGATTAAGAACTGATATTGAATATGAAGAACTGAAAATCAACAAAATAATGTTAGAATTTAAATTATTTATTACTGCTTTTCTTTCGAAGAGGAATTTCTAGTCCAGTATCAAAAGCAAGCACTTTCGGTAAAGAGCTTGATCCTGAACTTAGAAAATTAGATGGTTTAGCGGTCCTCAATCTAAATATACCTTGGTCGTAAAGCCTTTTTCTTTCGGTCAAAATGGTATTTATGGCCCAAGAATTTTGCAATCTTTTGCGAACTTTTTGTCGATAAATCATTTTTCTCACAAAAAATATTTATTATTAACAATTTCCAAATAAATAAACGCAAAATATGGAGTAGTGGTAGTGTAAGAAATGAATAGCGTAGCGGAAAAGCATTTTGGGGAGAAAGAATCAATATTTAATGTGTAACCTAAAAGTTCATATGCGTCTGATAGAGTTAAATAATTAGAAAGGATAAATCATATAGACTTTTATATAATGGATGTGGTTAACTCGGAAGAAACGCTGAATTTTTTAAAGTTTAATATTTTTTGAACCTATAACCAAAAAACTCCTGATACTCGAATGACCTCGAACTAAAAAAATTGTTCTTAATTTATTCCACTTTTTATAGAATGAAGAACACAAAAATAAAATTTCCGTGTCATTTGCAAAAGCAATTCTATTTCTTGTCCTACAATTTCGAAATCCTTTCCCTAACTAACATTAACTAACTTAAACCAATTCCAACTGACTCGACAATAATCGCTAGCAATTCAACAATTCAAGTGACAATTCGATGTGCATAATCTACACTTAAATTCTAGATTCACCTGCAAACACATACAGTTCGTAGCGATATAGAGAATTAAACCGATGGCCTAGTGACACGCTACACTAAATCCCATTCAACATCTTTTAGCCAACTCACCCACCCTACACACTCTAAAACATTTAGGTGCGATATGTCGCTTATCACGAATTGCGTGATACGGACACCTTACACGAAACAATCTCATCCAAACACACATAGAAAAGGAGGGGGTGAAGCCATCATGCTATCGAAGAAGATTTGTCTTCACCTAACGGAAAGTGTATCTCATTAAAATCCAAATACAAGCTCCAATTTTATCGTAGTCGTTTATCGGGAGCAACTGCATATATATGTATAGTATATCCGACCATATCCCGTCTAATTGCAGAAGAGCTTTGACAAATCTTCCCTCATTCCCCAAGAGTAGATTGCTGTTCGTTCATTCGAACACACGCAGGTGGTTGGGTTTGTTTGGTAATTAATTAATACATCAGAATCCGTTGGGGAAATTGCGAAATCCCTTCGGCGAGAAACTAGGATTAACGCCCTAGAAACTTTAGAAAAAAAAAAGATTTTGGTTTCTGAACTTCCGCTGGGTCGTTGACTGAATCAAAAAAAGAAAAAGGTAAATTCTTCCTTTTATCCTGGGAATCCAGGTCAAATGTATCAATGATCAGAATGTGTGTTCCGAAGTTAATTCCGATGGCTTTTTTGTTCATCTATCAATAATTGGATCGTTTTTCTGTAACTGTAAGTGCCTGTCGAAGTCACAAAAGGATACCACAACCACATCCGGTTTTCCTTTATATACACTCCCGGTCCTGATGTCCTGGACCAGTGTAGCAGCGAAATGTTGATGATGGAAACCTTTTAATTTGATTTGAAATGCATGGATGCGTAAATTGTGTTTTTAGAACGTATATATATTCCTTCTCCCCTATACGCAGACATTTAAAGCGAGGGTTGAAACTATATAGAAATGTTAGTTCGGTTCGGTACTACAGTAGCCCTCTGTCGGAATAAACGAAAAGTGTGTGTCTAAGAGTGAAGTAGGATTTGCACTCAAATTAAGAGCAGGATTATAGCACTCATCTCGGAAACTAACGACGAGTATATGCGATGATAGGGCGGCTGATTTTACGCTTAGGACCGGGTTGTTCTGATGTTCCTCTGCTGCTATCCAAATGGGAAGGATATCTAGGGAGCTATACCACCGCACTATATAACGGCTCTCTCTGGGTTATAATAAATTCATACAATTTCCACTTTAAGCGCCAGATAAATCCAATTTATTCGCTATTATTAAAGCATTGCGGCACTACAATGGTTTTGGCCGTCGTAGTCGTCCTCCTAGTCGTTCTTTGGCCGGAAGAATAGAGGAGATATGGCTAGGCTTTATTTGAATTAGGTTGGGACAGTACTGTGCAGAGACCATTGTGAATAGGAGATTTTTTTCTTTTTTTGCTATTTTTTTATTCCTTGTGCTTGTGCCGTAATTAGATTTTGTTGTGCCAGCTTTGAGGATGAGTAGTCGGTTTATAACCAACCCAGGGAGGTGATGAAGGATGTGAAGGAATTCCTAGAAAAGATATCCCTTTTGAAATGGGGCTTAGCTATATGGACATTCTTGAGTTACCTTAGGCTTGGGCATATACAAACGTTTTGTGGTTATAAATTTGCAATGTTTTATGAATTAAGCTAAGGCTTTTGAACAAAAAAATGAAAAAAAAGGTTAGTGCGTCAAAGCTGATGGTGGTAAATGGTAGACGTGAGAGTTGAAAGAACTTTGTTCGAGAAAATCTTCATTTTATCAGCAATAACAGAATCGGATGAAGAAAAATTGTTATAGGTAATGGGATATTCGTTTGAAAAATAGATTTAGGCCAGTGGGATTTGAGTTTTCAAGTTAATGCTGAGAATGTATAGAAATGTGTAGAAAATATTATTCACAATTATTTTTATCACAGTTGTTAAAAAGAAGAAACAAAATTTCAGGTTTATTGTATCAACACTGTTAATTTGATGAATCAACATGGCGCCCAACGTGGGGCCATTGTTGCGAGCTCATTTGCCATTGTTTGCAATAGAACAGAACTTGCTAAAACTTGCAACAATGTCATTTTTGGGGAGTCAGTTCCACAGGAGACTTACTCGGACCAATGGCGCCCAACGTGGGGCTCTTATGGGCGTCTGTCTGTTTGTCAGCTTGTTTGTTCCGGCTTATCTCAAATTGCTGGATGAGATTTTGATAGGAGCTTCGCTGGCAGATAGGGCATCAGCTAATCTGCCACCTTAGCACCTTACCACTCCCTAGGAGGCGCTCGGGTGATTTTTTTGTCGAATGTTCGTGTATATGAACCGATCAGAAACTGCTGGACGAATTTTATAATTTTAATGTTGTAAGAAGTAACTATGGCCTGTTCAATTACCCAATGGACGGCACTGGGGTCGCTGGAATACTGATCCGATAGGATTATAACAACTATAAGAACTCTTTCTAAAATTATGTTTCCTACCCTAATTTTTCTGTGGCTGCAATTACTCGCTTATGGTTACCGATAGCCAGTGACCAATAAAAGTATTGTAAGATTTTTCAATGACAGATTTACTAGAAGTAGCTCAGGATTCGTTCATCTTTGTCTTAGATCAAAACTTTTCCGAATTCTAAATAACTTTAATTCAGTAGTTATGTCAGGTAGGGTTAGACCTTGATCTGGATAAATTCACATAATACATCATTTTATTTAAAAAAAAATAATCTACATATTTTAAATTGTCTTTCCTACAAAAACGTTTGCTGTTTTCATCTTAACAAAACGTTGAGTGGTTTCTGCGTAACAGGAAGTTCAACCCAATAAAAGAAAAAATTGTGTAATTCTTCCTGGCAATTCCGTAAACCCACATTGTCTAGCAATTTTATCCAAAACCGGATACTTAAAATTACCCATTGTTTACTGCGGGGTTTTCCTTTTTTGTCTTATTCCTCCCCGTTGCCCTTTAATTCACTTTAATCCAAACATCTTTCCAGCTACTGTACAGATATCTGAGAATCCCTCTGCTCACTTTGTGTGTAAAATTGTGCGCACTCTTTAGTTTTTGCATATTTCTTCAACTGGATGCACAAACCGAACTCCAGCTATCTTCGCCTAATTTATATGTTGCTCCCGATGTGCTGCAGCACATAGCATCTCTCTTCAAGTAGTCGCCTTGTGTCGTTTGGTCGTCCCCTGGAACTGTCGATAATTTATGTGCGTCAAAGCCTTAGACATTTTGCTTCATATAAAAAAAAAATAAAAATATTATTCCACTGAACATCTTGTCCATGGATGCGTTTTTCACTTGAAATAAGTTGCACAAATTTTTGCGTGGGCCCCCATTGTTCACCCCGAGTGCTAGTATAAAATAGCGAGTGCCTCATACCAGCAGACCGACCTCTACTTTGGCAACACCGAGGTGGTGGGAAGATTGCCTCACTTTATTATTATTACCATTATTACTCCTGGGATGTTGGTAGGACTGTAGGAGGTGGAGAATAAATGAAGGCGCACCATACAATATTACAATCCACAATGACTATACACGAGACAACAAGGAACAATGGCCAAAGAGACTAACATAATCAGCGTTTGACATCGAACACGAAATTGTTGTGAATTTTTGGGCCGTTTTTGGTCGCATTCAATGTGTGGATGGAGCGCTAGTTCTCTTTAATCGGCCCACACGGGACCAAGAGGGAGAAAAGTATTAAATGCAGAGCATGTTTTCCAAAGGTTATAAGGAATCTCTATTGTCCTGTCATGCGGTGGAGGTCGAGGTAGTGCCATTTTAGGGACCTCAAAGTAAAAACTTTTGTATAAAGGAGTTAACTTTGTATATACAAGGTACAAAATGAAGGCCCATTAGCTTGTGTTCTCTTATGAGGTCTCATTATTTACTGCCAATCAGAGATGTCCTTCGTTATTTATTTGATTTAAAAAGCTAACAAAAAAAAGTTAAACAAAAGTTTTTTTTTAAAAGTTAAACAAATATTATTTCATATTTTTTTTTTTTTTGTGGAACCTATAAATTACTTGGTTTATCTAAGCATATATGTTAGGACATCTTGAACATTCAATTTGCTGAGAGCTCAGTAGATGGTCATTATTTCATTATTAGATGGTTCTTATTTTTTAAGCACAATGACGCCATATAAAATTATTTTTAAAGATTTGATCAATGATTTTACGAAAAACCGACATAGCAATATCATATAAAGTTTTGTCAATTAGTTCACTTCAAAGCGGGTTTGTTAGTTCATTTAGTTCACTAGTTCATTTATGTAGGCTCTATAAGAAATTTATCTTAAGGTATTTAGTTCTACAATTAGTTGCTTAATATTAGTTACTATTAAACTATTAAACTTTTGAATTATTCATCTATTGCACTATTAAACTATTAATTTAACAAAGTATTGAACTATTGAATTATTGAACTATTGAAATATCAAACTGTTCATATATTGAACTACTGAACTTTGGAAGTATTGTACATTTAAAATACTGAAATATTGAACTATTAAACTTTTGAGCTATTGAACTAATAAACTATTCAACTTTTGAACTATTGAACTATTAAACTATTCAACTATAAACTATTGAACTATTGAATTATTGAACAATGAACTATTGAACAACTGAACTAATGAAATATTGAACAATTAAATCATTTAACTGTTGAAATATAAAACTTTTGAACTATTTAACTGTTGAGCTATTGAACTATTGACCAATGGTTACTTAGAAAATGACACAATTTTTTAGTTGCACGACAAACTTTCGAGTATTGGAAGATGGTATAGTGTTAAGTTGATGGGCAATATAATTTTATATCATCTGTGGTAATGTTTGTTTGGACTTCATATTCGTTACTTTTGAAAATGAGAAAATTTGATTTCGATTTACCAAAATGTCAAAAGTTTTGGCGGGAACTTGTCCGAACAACCAGTTTTAATTATGCTCTATGGCCCAGGTTTTCAGTGCTAGATTATCTCAGTGTTGGATTAACTCAATATTAATGGAAAGTTGATGGAAACATGGTTTTTATTAAGCGTTTAACTCGTGAATTTGGCTGAGTTACTTGGGATCTCAAACTGACTGCAAAACATGTTTTCATCAGAGTTAACTCGAGGTTAATCTATAACCATGGGAAAATTTCGCCTTAAAAAAATCGGCCTTTAAAATATATGCAATGGGTACCTATACCGATATAATGCATATAAAACCTTCAACCAGTCTAGACCTTTGATCTTTATACTCAATCTACACATTTCGACATAACGACACATTGACGTCGTGTGTCACACAATTAACATTACGATTGCATGACATTAAATGTTATTAAATTGATCCAAATGCAATGTGTGTACAGATATGTGGTGTGTGTTTGTCAGGTGGCAGGACGATGAAGCGTTTTGTTGTCCGTTTACGTACATGCAGAACACAATTTGATGTATAACGTTTTGTTATCCTTTATAGCTGTTCGTAATTTTAGCTGTTTATCTGTTATGTTCAGTCAACTAAAACTAACTAACTTGAAGTAGACAATATAGATAGAGAGTGTGAAAGAGAAAGAGAAAACAACTAACAACAATAGAATTGCCTATCGGCGAAATTATATTCATATGTTCATATGTATGCATGTAGCGTACCTATGTCCTTTATGTGTTTATTCTAATTGGCATAATTATAAACCAAGTTAAGGCAGGCTACTTTATTACCTACACACATACTATATTCATATATACATATACACACATGAACTATACGACTAAACGATGATGATTTGTGAACATTCACAGGTTTTGTTGTCATTTAGATGGAAAGGATAATAGGTGAGGTAATAAAGTGGGATTGTTTATTAAATACCCACTCGTTCCAAAAGCTGCACCAGCACCTCCCAGATTCGACAGACTTGTATATTAAACAGTAGGCTCCTCCATCCACAGCTTATGCAAGTATGTAGTTGAAAATTCAAATTGCAGAGCGTGGCGGCTAATAAGCGGTTGGCATTGGTAACTTTGGATAACGTTTTATAATGTGCGGCTTGTTCGAAGGGAAGTAAATCCTTATATGTACGTTTATTGTTTGGAGGGATATAAGGTATTGACATGATTTGCAAGGTGGAGATGATGATGGTAGTGGGCGGCGAGGAAGAAGTGACTTTGCGAGGACTAATAGTACGGATGTTGTTAAGTCCTGGCGCTTATAGATTTCGCTATAAATTTTTATAGGTATTTATGTGGATTTAGTGATGACACGCTTAATCATTGTTTCTCGATAAGGTTGCTATAGCTTTACATGATGCAAAAATAATTAACGTCTTGGGTATTATCCATATAAATTTTGATCTATAGATAATATACTTAGTTGTAGACACATATACATAAAATACACTTAAAAATTCTTATAAGGCCTAAAATTGTAAGTTAAATGGAATGGTAAACTCAACTAGATCCACTAGAATGCTGATGCTCTCACTCTATTTGTATGTTTGATGAAATTCAAAGCAATCAATTTATTTTCAGTATTTTCATTGGAAAGTCCCGTCCAATCGTATGATAATGCGTTTCGACAAGTTATCAGCCTGATGATGTTTAGATACTTCCTCGCAGCCATTGAAAAATATATCATACTGTTCATATAAAAAAAAAATAATTTCATCAGTAGTTACTGTCATCTCACAATAAATATCGTCCACAAGAAGTTGGTATTGCTCATAACATTGATGCCTCATCGGCGCCAATTTGTAGTGGTACCTTGCATTGAAAAGCTGAGATAAGCTCTTTGGAATGTCAGGTTTTTACTAAGGAACGTCCAAACTTTAATTTTCACACTCTTTTTAAATTACAATTTACGTCAAGTTCTAGCCCTGGTATAATGACAATGGAGGTTGTCGTGTCAAAACAGTTTTGAACGCTATATGTCCGGTAATGGTGGTCTTTTTCGACTGTTAGCTCGCGGACGGATCCTTAGTTGTCACACAACGACGGTTCGTTAGCTTTAAGCTTGGAGACTTGTCTGCAGCTGTCAACTAAGCGAAAGATGGCTTGCCTCAAACTCGGGGACTAATCACCGGCTTTAAACTCGAAGACGGAAATCTGCTGAACATTTCTCCTTATTTAAATGAAAATTTTAACATGATGATTATACAGTTACTTTCTGTTGTGTTTTCCCCATTTTCAAACCGTCCAATCTCGCCCTCCGGACTTTCGTTTAACGTCTAACCCAAGTAATAAGAATATGTTTCGCTACTTTGTTCATTAAATTTCAAGACCATAAAGTCTTTGGCCATTCTCTCTTTCATCTTTCATCCTCCTCGATAGAATTCCAGAGTCCAGTATGAGATCTGTATTGATCTGATCTAACTTGGCTGTAATAAAATAAAAACTCAATGAACAGCAAAAATTAAAAAAAGTAAATTTAGTGGCAGTGGCAGCTCCAAAGAACTACGGCCTAGTAACTAACATTATCAACCAAACCTTTTGTGTGCGTTGTTATGTCTACCTCTACAGGACTGGAGGGGACCTACAACTTTTCGTCGACTCCGAACGACTCAGGTGCGATGTATTTTTTCATGACAATGAAACTCTTGGAGGATTTGTCACTTCCTCGCAAGAGGCAGTGCCTCTGAATAAAACTTTATGTGTACTCAGGGCTCGAACCCAGACCTCCGGCGTGATAGTCCTACATACAAACCACTACGCCATGAGGAACTCCCTGAACAGGAGGTTTAGATTTAAACCTAGAATTTTCTTATATTAACCTGTTGCAGGTTTTGGAGATTTTCTAGCTTTAAATTTCCATGACTCTTGGTTCGCTATCAGAGTAAGTTCGTGTGAACAAATCATTAATTATTGTATTTCCCATAGAATCGATTTACTATTCAACCGATATTTGTAGATATTAGTTGGAAGGTTCAATTTTAGGTGAAATTTCTAAAAAAAATGGAATTTATTTTAACCTGTCAAAATACAATTTACCTAATTCTTATTGGCTTTTGGTCTTCTACAAAGATAGATTATCATTTCCATTCCATGACTTTAATAGTCTATCAATTCAATTTGCATGACTAAACCCAGTTATTCAACTACACACCTCTTTTACAAAAATATTCCACTAAAAAGTTTGCGTGTTAAGATTTCCAACCCAGTGAAATATTGAACTTAGTTCTAAGTATTTAAGAACACTTCCAAAGTTGCCCATCTTGATTTTAATTTAAAAAAGCCTTCACTGAAAATAAATTTATATGTTCTTCTTCACGTTTCTATATCTGAGATGCTCTCAATTCAAATATGCCCCCAAAAACATCCTACTGCCATTTTTGCCTTGAAAATTCCTTGCCCTAGTGAAAATGTTGGTCAACTAATTTTTTTTTAGACCATCTCGATGCATATACGACAAGAAAGACGACGACGTTCCACATTCATCCTCCTTCCGGCAGTGTGTCACATAATTTATTTTCAACTCCAAAATACCCCCTAAAGCAATCTCCGGTCTTCTTTTACCCCCCTCTCTTCAAAAAAGCACTTAAAATCGATTAAAATACTTCATGCTCTCGTTCCAGATGAAGAATTGCTCCTCGACAAAAAAAAAGATACAACTTCATCATTTCCCAGATCGAATCTGCTTAAAATTTATCATTTGACACATTAAGCAAAAAAAAAAAACATCCTCGAATGCAATTTTAAATGACTATTGAAAGAGTGCAACAAGAGGGTGGCAACAAAACGGATAGCAATGTCGACTTTAGCATTTCAAAACTTCTATTGTTGAAAATTGTCTCTCTCTCCCTTCGAAAGTCTTAAAAAAAAAAAAAAAACACTCGTAGAAATGGAAAATGAAATGACATTTATTTCCAAATTGAAATGGACAAGCAAAAACGGAAGAAAATAAACTCCTGAAGCTGAATCTAGGTCAAGTGTGTAATATCCTGATAAAATGTCTGATGTGATGTCCTCCCGCTCCTTGTCAATGCCGAATCTGAAATCCGATCAAAAGAACCCACTATTTTTTTGAGAATGAAAGCGATTTTTCATTGCCTCTCTATCATCATCATCATCATTATCATCGTTGTCACCATAGCTCGTCATCTTATGGCCTTTTGGCCATATTTTATCGACTCGTCACTTTTCTCATTCAAGTGACATTTGAAGAAGACTTTGCCACTTCTATTTTTTCTCTTTTTAATTTTTAACCATACATACAGTGTTTCTTTTATTGTATCTGTCACGCTATCTGTATACACAAGTATTACGGCAATAAACAAATTTCCCTATTTACATAGAATGCAAGTTTATGACATTTTGACATGAGATACAATTTTGTTTTACGACATAATTATGTCTTTACCCCCGAGTGTCCTAGCTGGGCCCGATTCGTCCTCTGGTGGCTCATCAGATTGTCATCGCGGTGGCATGTTGTGCTGCATATAACTGGATTTAAATTATTTAATAGTTCCCTAAGGCTTCTAAAGGTGGCAAGTACCGAGAGTTTTGATAGATAATACGATCTAGGTAATTTTGAAATGTGTCAAAGTGATTACCACCTGTCAAATTATATGTCAATTTAGACAGGTTATCCAGTGCGCGCCATCTATTGACAATTATTTAATCAAATGTGAAACAAAAATAAAATCACTTTTTTAAACGACCAAAGTGTTAGGAGAATGGACATTAATTTTATTTATATTATTTGTCAAGGTAAACCCTTTTATTTTTTGTGTTAAAGGATTTATTTTTGCTACCGCATACCAAATCCCTTGAGGGTTGACATTCTGTAAGTCATAAAGCTCTGTTTCTCTGTGCACGCCGCGCGTGTTAATTGAAAATCATTATTTCAATATTTGACTGTGCAGCAGCAGTAGCTGCAACCTTTCAGCTATTTACATAGGGCTTCGGTTTTTGCTCTCTCTCCTTCTCTCTGTTAACTGTTAACCCAACACAACCCTTCTTGTGTTATTTGTTTGTATACAAAAAAAAAAATTGTTTTTGTACACACGCGACTGATTGTTAACGAAAACATTCACACGTGCATAATATTAAGCGTGTGTTTCAACTCTTCCCCTGCCAACGACCGTGAAGTATCTATCATAGACATAAATTTTAAAAGTGGGGGTGGGGGTGTTGATAACATTCACAAATATTCATGTGCGTATAAGAGAGGATGATTTTGAACCCTTGTGGGTAGGAAGATGGATGGGGGGGAATGTGGAGAGGAAGGATTTCTTCCTTCTATTGTTTGGTGATGATTTAAGTACGCGCTGTCTTTGTTTGGAAAAGGATTTTTTGTGCTTGCGTTTTCGAAAATTAAGTAGGGGTTTATTTAGAAATTCGCAAATAAATATATCGTTTAGGGAATATTCGGGTTAACAGGGGTGCATTTGCAAAATTATTAAAAAATTCAAATTTCACTGTACAGCACAATATTTTTTTTGCATTAAGGTATTAAGAGCAAAATTAAATTTTAGTTAAAAATTTGTTTTAATAACTTGTGATCTTGTTTCCCATTTGACTCATTTACAAATTCAATGCGGTGTATCAAATATGATACAATGGCTGTAGGAAGTAAGAAAACCATTTTATATGGGGACTGTGAAGTGTTTGTATGCTTTGATCATATATGATACATGGACGGTGGAAACCAGGTATCTATAAATTGTGTGTTGTGTATCAAATATGATACATTAGACTTTGATATTTAAAATATTGTCTTAGCAAGGTCAATCAGTATTCTCAATGAAATCTTAAATTAATCAAAACATCTCTACCGAATGGTCGCAAACGGAAGTGATTGTTTTTAAAGGTGGGAGCTGAAAAAAAAGTGCAGTTTCAGTTTCCCACCAAAACCTCCTTATCCGGGACCCTCATCTCACAATCAAGCAATTTTAATTGGCCAGCTTGCTCCGCTTATTTGGAGCCGTGTGATTTTGTTTTGTTTATTATGTTTAATAAATATCCTAGTACTCTTAAAGCCCTAAAAGATAACATCCGGACCCATCTGAATTAAGTTATATTCCAAACTTTAAAAAATAAAGTTCTGCAATGAAGTATCGTTGGGCGCCATTTTTCAATCTATTCACCCTAAACCCTGGAAGATCTTAAGTACATTATTTGGACCCAAATCGTATAAAATCCTGCTCAAAAGACCACGCGAAAACTTCAAACATTTTTTTGACAGTGCATGGACTTCAGGTGGGCGCCATTTTTATTGTTATAAAACATTAAACATTTTAATGTTGTAAAACATTAAAAAGAAATAAATATGTTCTCAATAGATATAATTGAACAACTAAAAATATTTTCTCCAAAATTAGTGTTCGTGCACACATATTGGTATAGGTTACCATCAACTCAACAATATTAGTTTTAATTAAGTTAAATTTAATTTGATATTCATTAAAGCTCATCAAAAAAGCTTTTCCAGATCGTACAAAATATTGTTTTGGATTCTCCTCCTCGGGCCTAAACTCTATCAATCCACCACTGTATCAATTCTTCAGGGTTGTTTTCTGAAGAGTTTGTTGTTCTTTCTTAAGAAGACAATAAATTGGTACTTAATTGGGCTTACATATATTTGAGAAAAACATGTTCATATCTATTAGACATCAAGTCTGTGACAATGATCTGACATTAAAAATAGAAGAAAGACACACAAAGTAACCAGATACACCTACACGTTTCTAGCCATTCAAAAAACATTCTGTCATTTTGACTGGCGCCCAACGAAGAGACACAAAATTACATGGAAATGGAAGTCCTCTTGATCTGGGAGTTTCGTGGTGGAACATTTAAGTAGGAAACTGAGCTTGACATTCATTTCATATGCTTATCTATATTTTACACCACAACGCCCTCACGTTTTTCATATATGAACGCGGTTGAACGACTGGCGATGGTGGTGATGGCCATGATATCATTATCATTGCCAACTTTTCAGCCACCGCCTTCGCTGATTCCGGTCCCTTGCTATTCTCAATGAATATCGTCCTCCAGGGATAAAATTAATGTCAAATTATTTTCCCCACACAAATTTTTTTTTCTGGAATATGTTCTCGTTTTTCATTTGAAATGGAACCTCCACATGCGACCAGGGAGCAGGCAGATCTCTAATGCGTCAAGAAGAACTCAGCTGCCTCTGGGCAGCTTCATTTCAGTTTGATTTGCTCGCTCAGATGTCATGAGTTACGTCTGTTTTTTTTTTCATTCATACATATATAATCCTCTGACAGAAATGGACTCGCATCGGAGACTAAACTCTGGCTCATGGGCATCTAGACGCTGGAGTGGGTTGCGTCTGTAAAATATCTATTTCATGCGTGAGTGTAAATTTCAGGCCTCAAGGAAGAAGGCGACGTGTTTTGTTCGCCATAATGTAAGAAGATATTGTCTTCTTCGATATAACCCAAAGTTTTTCATCGCACATACATATACAACAACAAATTCGCGTAGTAAATGATGCTACTTATTCAACCCCCCAAACCCTCCAGAGTTCCCGCATCAGTTAAGTTTCAGAGCAGCCGGTCTTAATCGAGAGAACATGATGCGTTGAATATTAAACGGAACAAGAATAAAACTTTTGCCCGAAACTCTTGTATAGAGGATCCCCTTCCACTTTCATTTGAATCCCAACACAGCATCAGCAAGGATTTTCTCTCCTTGTCTCCCTCTTACTGGATGGTAAAGCGGAACCTACTCAAATGAAAACGTTCATTCACCCGCATATGTGCGGTGCTGCGGGGGTGTATGAGTTTGTAATATTTATTGCGTGAATTATTGCCACCTCCGGGGACAGACCGGGCTATTTAAGAATTTATGAAGTTTTATTATGTAGCACGCTGTAGCGCTTCTCCTGCGTTGCCGTCGCGCGTTCATAATTCCAGAGTTAAGTATAGGAAGGATTTTTCGTTCGTGTTGTATTCCACTCAATGGAACAGCAACTCTCGTCTCGATTAGGTTTATATTCGAATTTTAAATTGTTATGGCTGACGCTTTTTATGCTCTTTGCATGGTTGTTACATGCGTGCGTTTTTTTGGATACAAGGACTCAACGTTCATATACGTCATCATAATGCTGTCAAAAAAGGTGCAGGTCTATTCTGAGCGATATGAAGGTAATGTGATTGACTTTTATGGGCAATCAAGTCAGGAGTTTGATTGAAAATTATGAACGTGCAATGATGGCAAACGAAATTTAGACATTGTTATTTGAGGGTGGATGGGTTTTTGACAAAAAAAAAAAACAGCGATATTCTCGTGACAGTTTAGGAAAGGGGTGCATAAAATGTAATTGTTATTTAGGCTGTTTTGGAGAGCTTATAAAATTTTCATGTCTCAATTCAATCATTTTAAATTGACTCATGACGTCATTCTAAAAGTCGTTAATGGTAATATTTCGCGATGGGTTAAATGTTTTGCGTTCAAACTGAATTTTCAGCAGCACTATATGATGACTTTACTGATAAATTGGTATACATAATTATTTTTTTTGTTTCATTATGAAATAAGATAACATTTGGGATTGTATGCATGAATATTACTATTGTTTGCTCTAAAATATTAAAATAATCTATCTGAAAAATTATGGATTGTATTGCGTTGATTCTGTTAAAAAGTTAAACATTTTTCAACAACTTCTTCTTTGACCAATATGTATAGTCATTGTGGGACTCTCAAAATCTTTCGCTCGAAAAGTTTGTTCTTATTTATTGTCAGTAGAGATACAAAATTTTAGTGGCTGCTTTTTCAAACTCTATGGTGCGATCGAGACGTCGAATTTAAGAGAGAGTCTTTTAATTTTCTTCTTGTCTTGTACGATTGTTCAGTAATACAAATACTGCGACGAGAAATGGCACTAACTTTGACCTTTGTGGCATTCCTACTTATATTTGCAACAGCGCAAAAAGATATCATGTGTATTTGTTAATAAATTATTAATTATGTTCTTACCAAATGTTCAGAAAAATAGAATGGCCCTCTCGAAGTCGACTATCAGACATATCATGACGAATCACGATGTAGTCATTCTGATGAATATTCGAATTCTTCCTACGGAATCCATACCAGGTACATATTTCTTTCTAGGCAGAAACATTAACTTTTTCCAGCAGCAGGGATTATAATAACTTGCTTATGTAACAGAGTAATGATGATACGAATCTGAACCCTTATGAATTTTATCGGTTGGGTTTCTTTGGCATTCATATACAATTTGCTGTGTTCCATGCTGTCAGGAAGTATAGCTGGTGTTTAAACAATTACTAAAGATGATTTTCATGAGCAAAATCGGATTACTATGCAATTAACTTATAAGAGCTTAATAATAACTTATGTGACAGAAATATTATCACATACCTTGCATTTTAAATAAGAATGTTTTTTCCATCAATTTCAAACTTTATAAAAAAGATAACTACAAAATAAAATTATCAAGTCGACACAGGAAAATGGGGTACAGGTCAATATTTTTTTTTTCTTTTTGTATGAGGTTAAATTATATGCGGTGAACGAGGAACCTTAAATTAGGGTTATAGAAAAATTTCCCAACTTGGAATTTTTCCTATATTTGAGAATTGAGAACAATATGCAAGTAGGAAAAATTTTGAACGAAAATGGTTTCCCACGGAATTAACGATAGGGCTGAATTAAATTATGTCATCGTCGTTTTAGAGGAAAACAATATTTAAATTGGAAACATTTTCTGTTATGAATTCGCTTAAGCCAAAAAAAAAATTTCCCAATATTTTCATCTGCTTTTCGTGACTTCATGACTTGAAGGCTGAAAGTAAAGTGAATTAATGCAATCAATATTGAATTCAATGAATGATTTTTAAGGATTGCATCAGCAAAATATTCCATTCTTTTATAACTCTGTTATATATGCTTCCATAAACTCATGCTGTTTAAAAACGTGAAATACCAGTGAGAAACCTTATAATTTTTAAGGCAAAAGATTTTTATAAGCTTTTCAATTCGTTGTCATCGAAGTGGATTGCAAACCGGCATTAGGCCACCTATTTATTGTCGTGGGAATACCATAGATCAGTAATGTCGTCAGTTGTTGCTTCCTAGTGACACCACAGACCGAGTTTTTAACTCACCGCCTTATACGGTCAGTCATTTGACATCAATCTGTAATATATAGTGTTTGTGTGCATTTGTTTGACAAAAAATCAAAACTCTTTTGATTTTGCTTGATGACTGATGTCCTCTGACTGACCGTGTAAGGTTCGCTTAAGGGTGCTATAGACCAAGCTACCGTTTCAAGTAGTTTTGCATAGTCATAGTCAGAGCATAGCCAACCGTTTATTGTTAGCTTTTCACTTCTTTGTTGGTCGAACTGACTTGCGGACCGGCTTAAGGCCACCCGTTTATTGTCGTAGGAGTACAACAGACCACCGTTTATTGTCGTGAATTGTTTCTCGAAAGACCATAGACCTAGCTTTGAGAATTGCTATGTACATTACATAAAATACCTTGTTAGCTTATCGTAAAATTATACATACCTACTGTTAATCCTTGATCTTAAGAATAATAAATCTTTTTAATATTAATAAATTAGAATTCCAATCTTTTTTAATGATTATTTTTCGCTTTCTTTGGGAACGACCCTGGACATCGACGAGCTTGCCACAGCCTCGATATAAAAAAGCATCACAGTTTTAAGAACACCACAACATATTGTGGTTCTTAATTACTTCAAGTTTTCAAAACCACTTTATAACTAACTTTAACAAATCATTTTACCTCTTCAAAACCAACATATGTCAACTGTTCTACTTCCACCACATGTCTCAGTCTATTTTCTCAAAATCTTACCTATAACAAAATTGTCATTTTGCCGATTACCCAAGTATATTTTGTTCTGGCCACAAGCCAAAAGAAAACCATCTTTCAATTTTAATTTATACCTCCTGCCACATAAATGTATAAGTATACATATGAGCTCCTTGACAAATACCAATTTAATTCCCAAATAGAACTCATATGAAACCAAACCAATTGCCAACTCGAATAAGATAAGAAATACCATCTTCTTATAAAATACCAAATTAATCTAAACGAAGACAGTTAGATAATCCTCTATGATCTAGATCTATCTAATTAGTTCTAAGACAAATTATCTTCGCCAAGGAAAAAGGACGCAAAATTAAATGTGCCTTTAAGTTCTCAAAAGGAATTTTAACACAACCCACCGCAATAAACTTTACATAACAATTCACACGAGAACCGGAAAGCGGATTTTAAAATTCATTACCGCCATCTTCTATTATAGCTTTGTTGTAGGTGGTGGGTGGGTTGGCTTGCCAGTTGGTTTTTCCGGTTTAAGGGAGAGCTAAAGAAGTTCATGGAAAATTAATTGTCCTGACAGTTTCATCCTTAAACTCTCTGCATCACCTCGTTCTTTCATTTTCCGATATTAAGTCGACGCTGGCGTATAGATATTAAGTGTTGTCTGTCACCGTTTGTTAAGGTAGGTGTCGTCCTTGCACAATTTTCTCGCATTCGGTAGATGGGAGTCCATTTTTTTTTTATTTTTGTTAAATTTTAAATAAAATATAGAAGCCAAATGCCTTTTTATATATTCAACTCGTGCACACGCGTTGGCGTCCAAAAAAGCGCAGTAGACACTTCAAGGAGACAATCAACCTAAAATTTTATCGCTTCGCTTCTTCGAAAAGGATCAGGCGAAACAAAAAAACAATGAACGTTTTCTGCAAACCCAAAGGTACTTTAGGTATATATGAATCAAAACGGAGTAAATTATTCTATGTGCCTGCTGCACCGTTTGTTTGGCAGCAAAACATGCACACCAAACAAAATTTTAGTTTTTCTTCAATTTGTAGTCCTTGAAGGATAATTTTTTGAGAAAAAAAAAACTAGAAAAACAGTAAAAAAAATCTTCAAAGTTTTCGGTGTGATTTTTCTTTTCGTGCTTTGGTGTGTTTTTCATTTTTTTTTTCTCATCCAAATGTCCTTTATTTTTCGCAATCAGCCGCACTGCTGCACTTTATGGCCAGCACGTACAGTCCGACATTATTATTCGGCACGTCCTATTTAATTGTTTTTCAGTTCTCAATTTTTCGTCCTGTATTTTTTTTTTGCTTTGCTTTGTTGATGTTTCTTGTTTTTTTTAGCCTTTTCCTTTATAATAAATGTTGTTTTCTTGCAAGGACGAGAACAAAATAAACTACATCTTGTATCATTCGCCAGGAAATCTTTTTTCGAGGGTATGAGCAAAAGAAAGCCTTTGAAATCACTGGACGGGATTTTTGTTTCTGCTTTGAAGAAGATGAAGAAATAGCATTTTAGCTGTAGTCACGCAGAAAGGATAACTCACTTGACATTTTATGTTTTTTTGTTATACTGTCAGTAGTAGTAGGCAAAATTGATAAATATCTATTGAATGTTTACTGATTAAGGACAATATTTTGTTTCGGTGGAATTCGACAGCTATTTATTAACTTTGTGAAAGATTTCTCTGAATTGTGATTGGAACTTACTTTGGTGAAATCTCTGCAAAATGAAAAAGGCTTGTGATTAATTTGAAAGGATTTGTTTCTTCATTTAACGAGATCTAGCTCGACACTCTACTGATAAGAAGTGTTGTTCAAATAAGAACTTATCTTTCGATTTATTAACTGTATAGGACGTTGGTATATCACGTAGATTTTAAATGATTTTTTAGTTTGAAGAGAATACTGAGAGGGGTAAGCCCCAATTTATACGTCCAAGCTGCTTTCGCACATTTTTTTAGCTCTTGATTTTTTTCTTGGTATAGTGAAAATATAATAATGTATATTTTCTATTAAAGAATTAAAAGAAAAAGTAAAGTTTCGGGGGCGTGTTTCTAGTTTCAAAATTCAGCTTTAAAAAAAAATTTGCTTAGCAAAATTCTGCACGCGCTTCCAAACTTTTTTTTATTATTTTAAAGATTATGATAAATTTAAAAAGTTCGGGCTTAAAAGTAGATTTTTGAATGGAGAGTTTTGATTAAAGATTTTTGACCCAGGCAGTATGATTTTGACCCCATTCCTATAGTTTTATATCATACATGAATATTGAATACAGCACTTGATTTTTATATATAGATGGAAGGTTCAAATTACTTGAAGCGAACGAGCGGTCAATTATTTGACATCAAATTTCGTGTACGTGATTGACGTTTCCCTTACACGCTCAATCATTTTTACATCAAAATTCGTTTGTTTTTCGAAACACTACATGCAGTTCTCAATTATTGATGAAATCTTCAATTTCTTTCTCTTGCATTGGAATTAATGTTTGAAAAATGCAGCTACCACACAGCAATTTGTTTGATCAATCATCATGCAAAATCAAAAGGGGTTTGATATTCGTCAACATTTTTAGAACGGTCTTTGTATTTGAAAAAGATAATTTACCGCAGCATCTATAAGGAACATTACCATTTGGCTCTAGAAGCAACTATAAGACCATAATTTAATGGCTCGCGTACACCAAACCCGTCATCGGCCGAAGTATGATCGGACATCGTCGCCCGAACTCGGTCGATTAAATCAAACATACGTAAACGAATGTGAGCACGTACACCGCTTTGAGTCTAGTATGCAGCTGAAGTGAAACAAAATTTTTCGTCGTCTCCAAAAACACAGACGAAATGTGAACGAAACGGTACCAGACATATGTTCATGAAGAAATCCACAATTTATGTAAAAAAAAATATTTTTCAAAACACAAAAAAAAAACAAATAAAATGAACAGAACTCCATTTTATAATAATAATAACCCCAAAAAAATCACGAGTAAAATAGAAACGTCAAAATTTCGCGAGCAATTTGTCCCGGTCAATTAATTGTGTGCGAAGCAAGTGTAGAGAGTAGTGGAGATTTAAATCGGTTATTTACCGTTCCACCGTGGAGCTGCGTACCACAAAACAGAAAGAAGGCCTTAAAATTTCGTTTATGATTTCGCTGTGTCATTTTTGTATGGGATTTTTCGTTTCTGTCGGGTGTATATGCAGACGACCGTCCGAAGTAGTCGCCCGGGTTGTTCCTGCCCGAAATCGTCCGATAATTCGGTTTCTGTGTTCGTGAAGCGTAAGAAATTTATAGTTTTAAGCGATTTTCGCAAACAGAAATTCAAATGTTAAAAGTTTATTAGTATTTATATCATTGCAATTAGGATCTTACCATCTACCACCTGACATTGACTGAAAATACAGATACAGCTCCAAAAAATGTCTTTTTATAAATCACGATGCCTTAAGAACCTGTGGACTCTTGTTAGCAAACAAATCTGAAAAAAGCGGGATTCGGTCCGCTAAATTTTCATTATTTCTAAGTCCACCTGAAAATGATACCGGGACAACCGGAAACCGTTTGATTAGCTTATAACTTACCTGATCTATGTTGATGATATTAGCCGTGTTTTTTTTACGGAGATGAACCATTTATGGATCATCGTAGAGAAAGAAAATCTTGTTTCTGGATCAACGTTTTTACTTTCCAATGTTGGTACCCGTGATTAACTTTTTATGTTTCGTATTTTGATGTAAGACTGAATTTAGAAAATAAAACTAATTTCATCACAGTGTATTCGCGTTATTTACTTTTGTTCCATTGCTCTCTTTAATTCTTAAATAAATAACATAAAAAAAAAAGTAGTCAAAAAAATTTATTACTAGACTCACTTTCCTTTATTTTCATTTGACACATAGCTGCTTGTATATACATCCATTCATATTATCCGGCGTTGCCATTCGTCTTTCATTTACCTTCAAAAATTAGATGACGATTTTCATTGAAAATCTTAGATTGGCCCTCAAATGTTTGATTTTTTAAATGAAATGCGATACTAAATTTGTATTTGAATTTTCGTTTGTTTTGAAATATAATTTAGCAATTAAGAATTGACTTTACTAAGTTTTCCAAATTGAAATTGACATATTATGTAAATTGAAAAGTATTTCGTTTGCTAAAAATCGAGATCAAAAAACGACTACGATAGCAATATTTCATCAAAACCATAAATAAATACTAAAAATTAAAACACGACTTTTGTGGACATTGACGTTGACATCTCAGGCATCTCTTAATGGGTATCGACACTCTTAGGCTTAACAGATAGAAAACGAACAATATTTTGTGACGCATGTAGAGTATTTAGTTCATGATATCACAGCAAAAAATAAAAAAGAAAAGAAATTAAATTTACGGATTTTTCAAAGGTTTTTTTTCTAATCCATTGATATCCCAGCCGTCATTCAATAGATTTCAAATAACATGAAAATAACATGAAGTTGGACATGAACTGCTTCGTTCTCCGGGTATATATACTTAATCCGAACAGTCAACGAGAGGCAAAATCAAATTATCAAGTTCCTATTCAATTTCAAATTTGCGGCAACACCGTACTTGACATAAAATATTATATAGGAAGAGAAACGTTGAAAAATAAAAATGGTTGAACTCATTGCTCTGGCGGTGAGAATTGAAATTTAATTTTTGGTCACTACAATTGATCCTCCGATAGAACACAGGTTCTTGTTGTATTGTTGTGTTTGTGGGTAGATTGATGATTAATGGTTCATTTTTGATAATGAAACACGGCTATTTTTGTTTCTAATAAAAAATATAATTTTAATGCTAGACGAGAAGTTGCTGCTCCAGACTTCAAAGCTTCTCTTTCTATCCGTTTGTAACGATGTCTTACAACTCACTGATGTAAACGTAATTTTTGTAAACTGATGTAAGCGTAAGTAGGAACACAAAAACCAATACCAATCAATGACGCTGAAAGATCGTCAGTATCTACTGCGCTCACGCTGTTCTAGAAATTGAACGAAGCAGAAAGCCTTTTTTGCTACAGATATATGAAACTATATGTATACATATATATATATCACATCAGACAGAATTTTTATTCGTCACTGCTTTTAATGTCCGATTTCGTCCAAAGTTTATGTGATGTTCGAAATTATTTCCCTGTGGCATAAAAATAAATAAATTAAGTGATACTGTCAGCTCCAAAGAAATACGGCCTATTGTGACTTACACTCTCAACCAATCCTTTTGTGTGCGATGTTAGTTCTACAGAATTGAAGGGGACCTACAATTTTTCGTCGAATCCGAACGACTAAGGTGAGATGCACTTTTCATGAAAATGATTCTCATGGAGGATTTATCACTTACTCGCAAAAAGCAGTGCCCCTGAAAAAAACATTAGGTGAACTCAGAGCTTGAACCCAGACCTCTGGCGTGATAGTCCGACACACTAACCACTACGCCACGGGGCACTACTTTCCCTGTAGCATTGTCACTTGAAATTTTAGATCAAGTGGAGTCCTTTTAAGAAATAAAAGGTGGATTCAAATAAAAAATCAACATAGTTTTTTAATAATTCTTTCTTTCTCCAACAAGAAAATTCTATATATAAAGATGTCTCAGCCCAAGACAAGAATACACTTAAAGGACTCTATATCTAAACTTCCTGATGCAATAAAAGGATGCAAAAATAACCCTAAAAAAGAGAAGCAATAGAATTTCAAAATTAAAAAAAAAAACTATTTCGACGTTAAAACAGAAAAAACTTCATTTTGCTTCTTCTCTCTATTGTCCTTTAAAGACATCTGCAAATATACTCCTTCATTCTAATCAGCATTTCATAAGAATAAGAACATTATTGAATCCTTTCACAAGGAAATAATTAAATTCTTAAAACAAAGAAAGTGAAATCTTCTATTAAATATTTCTCGTTCTCGTTCTTGAAATTTTATTCCTTGTCTTAAACTTATGCGAATAAACATCCTTGGTCAGGACAGGACATTCTGTCAATAATTTTTTTTTTTTTTATTCTTCTTTTTTAATACAGTCTGCATTTTCAAGAATATTAACTGCGTGTGTAACGATATTCCTTGTTTTTCTTATAGCAAAAAAAAGGGCAAAACTTAGTATAGTTGTTGCAGGAAACAGGAATCGTTGTTGACACATACGAACATTTTAAAATGTCGGAAAAAAATTTTCACAAAAAATGAGAAAAAAAATACTTGTATATAGGTTTAGGTACTGTTAAGGATATTTTCCGGAACAATCCTGTCAAAAACAACTGCAAGCCACGCAGGATGCTCTGAAAGAACTTATGACACAGGACTGCATATAGCGTATACATATATAGGTATAATGACTGTTTCTAGCTTGAAAAAAAGCTCTGCGTGTGCTATGTGACAATTTTTCCACTTCACTTCTGGTTTCGGAAAAACGATACAAAAAAATGATTGCAAAGAAGCAATATCCTTTGGATCGAAGGATGTTAGTGACTTCTTCTTCGGTTCAACTTTCCACCTGATGTACTTGTCCTGGTACTTGCTGCTGCTGCTTTTGCTGTTCAGGATCACATTATTGACACCGCTTATTTTCTAATAGCGGCAAATCTGTCTGTGACAAGGATACCATCAGCTCGAAAGGATACCTCTTGTCGAGAGGAAGAGAAAGAAATCTCTCGATGATGAAGGACATTTCTGAAACACACACGAGATGATGAGGGATTTTTTTTCCTTCTCATTTTATTTATCATCAATTAGACACGGCGAGCAATCACAATTGTGGGGTTATATCCTTGTGATAGACTGACTGTCTGCGAGCAGGATATATGAGACTAAAGTCAGTAAATGGTTTTAATTTTATACAGTCGACTTGATCTACGGCTTGAATGGGCAAAAATTTGAGGGTGTGGCAGTGAATGATTCAATGATGGTCATGACGTCGATGATGATGATGCGATGCTGATGGCGGCAGGAGGCATGCAGTATCATCATCATCATCAGTTGACTGGTTGGTATCCTTCTGATATCCCGGAAGCAAGCCATTTGTGACATTGGTGGTGATTTGCTTGTGCCATGACATTTTTTTTTTTCTCGAATTCCTCGTTCTTATTTGCTTTACTATGAAGTTTTGTCCTCTTCGGGCCATGGAATCCATGATGTAGCACTTTTTCGTAATATTTCTTTGCAATTTGTTCGTCCTTAATTTTTTTTTTTCTGTTGAGTTGAGTTGATTTCTGGAACCAATTGACTGAATGTGTGTAAGATTGGGTGTGGTATTTCTTAGATTTTATTAAATGGAATTATTTTGAAGGTCATTTCCTGAATAGGGAGAGAAAAAAAATCCGTTTCATGTGGCAAAAAGGGAAATCGTTTCAAATTGACATGGCAGGATTAAAAAATAAATTGTCTTGAGAAAATGTTTAGGTAGATAAATATATTTTGTGTGTGTCAGCCAAAACAAAATTAAAAGATGAACAGAAGCGAAAATAATAATTATTATTATGCTGATAATATAGCGATGGAGAATTAAATATAATTAGATTTTTACAGAGTTGCGCCGGAAATTAATTTCCTTGAAAAATTACAGGGATCTTTTGATAGGATTTTTTTTTTAATTTGGGAGAAGAATGGAAATGACTTTTTATTCTTTTTCAAGAGACAAACAATTAGTTCGCGAAAATGATTACTTCTTTTTGAAGAGTCCTGGTTTTAGCGGCTAAAATTTCCATTCTTTCAATAAAAATAAATAGCTGCTAAGTTCATAATTGTGTTTTTTTCTTGTTTGATTAAATATTTAGATGAAAAATATTTATATAATTGGCCAACCATTACCCAGCAAGCAAGACAAATTATTTAGTTATTTATTTATTAATAATATTTAGTGCAATATAAAATTACAAAAAATAAAAAAAAAAAAAATAAAAGCACTAACAATAAAACCATCAGCTTAAGACAAATTGTATTACCTTAAAGTATGTCCAGACCAAAGAAAAAGTCAAAAAAATTAAAAAAACATTTGAAAAACATTAATTAAAAAAGAAAACATTTTTCAAATGTTTCTTCAATATTTCGTTAATTTATTTTTAAAGTTTTTATAATGTCTTTTTGATCTGCACGCTAAATAAACATCTCTAAAATGTTTCACTGTTTTTCATTCACGATAGAAATGTTTCAATGTATCGGAAATGACACAAAAAGATAATTAAGTGTTTCTTGTTTAATATATTTGAAAATGTCACGTGAAAGACAATATGAAAAGTCATTTTAAAAATATTTTTTCAAGCTTTCAAACCAAGAGAAGAATTTCTAAAATATTTTTGAAATCTTTCTTCAAAAAATGGAAAACATTTCCAAAATATAAAAAAAATGTTTTTTTAAGTCTTGACACACATTATGTTATATTTCTTATTTATTTAATGCTTTTTAAATGTTTCTGAAATGTTTTTTGTTTGCAGACAGCATTAGATATTTAAAATTTCTTCACAAAATTTTCTATAGGTGATCGTTACTTAAAAGCTACCCTTTCTACAGCTTTCATAATGATTTTTTGTGCGAAAATAAATAAGAGGTTGTTATTTTGGGTTATTTTTAATAGAGCCATTATATAAACCATTTATATTACGAATGTCTACACTTTTTTGGAGAATTTCAATCAAATTTTGTAAAATAATATAGGTTTTATTTTTAATAAATATCTCACCCCTCTTTAGAACTTGTGAATTTTTTACCTGAATGCTTTACAAAAGCTATTAAGAGTAAAAATTATGAATTGCTATTTACCTTTCCTTATTATGTCGTAAGCGATTTATTATCCATTAAATAAATTCACTCTTTGTAATACTTCGTTTTATAAGCCTTAGAGAAAAAAATTCTATTGGCTTCGATTATTAAGCTTTATAGAAACTTTTATTTGTCAAACTCTATCTAACTTACTTGCATAAGCTCCTCAGTGTAAGGTTCTTACTTTTTTTCCCAAATGTTAAATAAAAGCTATTTTTTGAAATATGTATATGTCTGGAAAAGCGGTAAACATAAATAAGCCTTATAACAACACTATAACAACTAAAACTTATACAATTTTTAAAATTGGACATTATACAAGTAAAATTTTGAGATATTTTTGTATACACCCATACCTACCTTTCAACCTACGAAAGTTGCCAAAAAATTCCGATGATTTCGCTTAAAAAAAAATAAAAATATGTTTAAGCAGATTTCTTAAATAAAATTATATAATTTGTAATTAAATCTCGTAATATTCAAGCTAAACAATGATTATTTATCAGGTTTTTTTTTTTTTGGGGTGGAAGGTGGGGTACAAGTTGACCAACTCGGCATATACAAATAGCCATACTTTGCAAACACATCCGTAAAATTATTTGAAACGTCAGCTTGGCATAAAGTCAAGAATACCAACTTTGAAATAAAATTTAAAAGTTAATATAAAAGTGAATATAGCGTTTTATTGGTTCTTTCCAGTGCTGACTAACTAAAAATTACCAACAAAACACGACTATTGTGTTTACAACTTTTGCGCGCGTTGAATAAGATCCGTAGCCATGCGAGGTTGGAAAGCGGGGTTAGTTGTAACCGATTAATTTTCTGTTTAAGTAAAAATATTGATTTGTTGATATACAAATACAGACGAAGTGAAATGAAACCATCTTATCATTTGTTTGACCTTGGTTGAGTATTTTCAACGAGAGTGTACCCCTCCGAATATTCTTTTCTGGATATGGACCTGTCTCTGAAAATTTGATAAACAGATGTGTGTGTTTGAAGGGAAATAAATAAATTTTGTAGTTGGGCATGTTTTAAATGCATTTAAATGGAGTGATATAGCTTCATTTGGTAATAAATTTGATACCAACATATACAATATTGTTTTTATATTGATGAAAAACACGTTATGTATATTAATATCAAAATGGTAAAACAACTTTTTAAGACTCTTTTTGGAAAACTGATTTTAATATGCTATTTCACTTGAGTTCTTCTGTCATCTCAACGCGCCCGTAATGCTGGCTAATTGTAACGTACACGGGCACAGGATAAAATGCCGTTTCATTGAAGTACTAATTTCTATAATAGATTTTTTGTAATTTAGTCCGAACAAATTATAATAATTCAAATCAACGCGCGAAAAAAGTTAAGAAGAAAAACTTTTTTTATTTTTAAAAAATTTTAGAAAAAAAATAAACAACCGGGTACGCTCAACCACCACCACCGCATTAAAAGCCAAGAAACGTTCTACGTCAAATTTTATTTTATCTTTTTTTTTTATTTTTTAACTTTTGCATTTATTATTTTATTTTTCCCTTCTTCAATCTTCATCGTCGTTGTCATCACTGAAGTCGTCCCGTTCGCCGTCGTCGTCGTCGTCGTCATTTCGCGATGTTTCGCATTTTCTAAAACTGTTTTTCAATTAGCTGCCATAATAGCCGATTTGCATAAGAATTCTTCGCATATTAAGCGTTTCGTTGCTCTGGCTTCTTCATCTCTCACCCGAACAACAACAACAACACCATCGTCTCTGGTCGGTTCTGTGGGCAGTTTCTTCTAAAGATAAAATAGGGATGTACTGTACGGTAGGGGTTGGGTAAAAGTCAAACTGGAGGACGAATCGGTTGGTTGGTCAGATGATGAGTGAATGTATAATGAAACTAACTGCTGGTAGTATAGACAATCTTTTTTACTCGTTTTCTATTTCATCCCACCCTCTGTCACTATACTTTTTCTATTTTTTTGATCGCCTGAATTAAGCTGCTGAATGACTAAATTAATAAACGGAAAATTTTCTATTTTAATATTTATGAGAATGGAAAATATGTATTTGCTGTTCCTGTGTCGACTACCGTATCGACGGACGACGACGCGACGGACGTCATGGTTTATTCAAATTTTTGGCTTCTTTACTTTTATTTTTGTTAATATAATTGGTTTTTTTTTTTCTAAAAAGTTTTTTAGTCGATTTGTCGTTGAAAAAGTGGTTTGGTTTTGTTTTCATTTTATTGCACGATGACATTTTAAGACTAAAAAGTCAAAATTTTGAAGCTGCGAATGAAATCGACAGTGTGCTGTACAATGTGTAGGAGGGGGGTTTTAAAATATAAAGAATATACAAAATGGTTGAATGTTTATCGGGTTAAAAAAGTTTCTATGAATCATTGATGTTTTGAATTTGGGGAGATTTGTATGCTTCAAATATTTCTCTCATATTTACTTTGCGATTTTTTAATTTTTGTTTAAACTGACTATAGTGAGTGGTGAATTGGTTGACAAAAACAGACTAAACGAATTGATTTTTTCGTCTCCGTTTATTGACAATTTAAAAGTTTTGAAAGAGTATTTATAGATAGATTATTCTGCGAAGCATGATATTTTGCGAATATTTTTTTGATTATTAAAATGATGTTTCAATATTTAAGTTTAAATTTTTTGAGTTTTAATTAAAAATTGGATGACCTTTGGGAAAACAAATAATTCAGAAATCTGGACTACCGATTTTCGCGTAAAATGTTCGTCATTAAGCTTTACGACATCCAATCCCGGTCTTGATTTTTTTCATATACCTAACTAAATCCAATTAAATCTTAGTGTTTTTGCATTTGCTTAGTTTCTTCAGCGTTTGTACAGATGTTTAGGTGGGGTTTGTCACAAACTTACACGATTTATAAACAGAGATCAGAGATGGCTGACATCAAATTTCCTGAAATTGTCTTCTAACGTATTCACGGACGAGAAAGCAATGCTTTTTGGGCACAGAAAGAAGGGTTCGAGTTGAGCATTGGTGTTCTTGAGTATATTTTATTTAAACTAATGGTAGGTGACCTAATTTGAAGTCCTATATGAAATATCATCTCCTTTCGCAGATATTAAGTATTCTAAGTGCAAATACATTTAGGGTAAAAATGTCGATTCATATCCAAAACAACACACAAACAAAACTGCCGGGCATACATTATGTGCCTTTTACGACTTCTCAAGCTAATTGTTGTCTTTTTTTACTTGATCAATAAAGTAGTGGTTTCGTGTACAAAAAATCGAGGTCTTTATAAAACCTAACATTACGATAATCTTTTTATAATTTAAGAAAATTTCGAGGTATTGAATTTTATCCTATTAATCAAATTTTTAGAAAAGAATACAAAAGTAGGTTTCGTTATACCGTCCGTTGGTCTGTCTGCGCGGATGTGCGTATGTGCGTATAGCGGGTGTGCGTATGTGCGGTTGTCTGTTCACCGAGCTAGAGCCTAAACCGTTAGACGAATTTTCTTCAAATTTCGTGTCTATCCTTTTTTGATGATTCCCTAGTAGAGAAATTCGAATCATTGTTTTAGCCCGGCTATAACAGGTACCTCCCATATAACGGTTTTAGTTTTTCCAAATTTTCTCGAAAACGACTCTAATGATTTTAATGAAACTATGTGAACGTTAAATTTGGAGTGCTGTTAAAATAACTGCATTTCAGGTTTTTGGCTAAAAGTTTACATAACGGAGAATTGGTATTAACGGTTTTTACAAATTTGGCTATAAATTTATAACGGTTCACCCGATTTCATTTAAGTTTGGTATGGCACTCAAATTAGCTACCATAGAACTTGATCTCTCTTTTAGGCCATTTTTCGATACCTTTTGCCTTTTTACATAATTAAATACATCGAATTTTGTTCAATCCCATAGTTTGCTACTAGAGCAAGTTCGTGCAACCGGGTATAGTGTATTTCATTTTTATTAACAAATGCATTTTCTTCCTTTAGTGACTAAAATCGCAAGTAAAAAACCCTAAGCAAACGAAAATGAAAAAAAAAAAAAACTTGAATCATTTAAAGAATCCACCTTCTCTCCGTGTATATAGAATTAATTTTACTTTCTGTATCATTCTTCCACGAAGTCGCAGCAGAATAAAAGTGAAACGACAAAACACAAACCAAGCAGCCACGCAACAATCTAACCGCAAAACGATAAAAACTTGTCTTTGACTTGAAACCGTCAATAACGATCGTTTTCTTTTTTGCAGTCTCCATATAATGTCAACAACGAATTGATGATGATGATGATGATGATGCCCCTGTCGATGGATCGCATCATCGCCATCGTATTGATCCCATCGATGAATCGATGGATGGATGATGTTGGAAAACGTGTCACAATGCTGCTAATGACTTCCATGGCAAACAAAAACTAAAAACTCGTAGTCTTACCTCACTGCATTAGCTAACAGAGAGAGAAACACAAACCAATCCCTTTTTTTTTTTGCTAACAAAATCTTAAGTTGGATGTTTTGCCCTCAAACAATTTGTACAATTAACGTTCCAATGTGCGTGCGTACTTTTCAATCATCGATCGGGCATTTATACAACACAAACATCTTTTATTCGCATCAAGAAACAAAACGAATGCGCGCCAATGAGGATGGAACAAGCACACTGTTGCTTTGATTAAATGCGGTTTTGCCAATCTGAAGTTTAACTTGTTGGCGCACCAAGAAGTAGAGAGAGACTTGAAAGAAACTTGACTTTAAGTCCCGAGTACTTGTATACTATGTTGAGCCATACAGCACAGGAAGGAAAAACTTGTCGCCTTGCTTCGCTTGGTATTTCATCGCATCATTGTCAAACGATCTCTTCTGTATTGTATTTCTAAAGATAGAACTACCGAAATATGGTTGCCAGCAATACAGAAATAATTTTTTTTTTTATTTAATGCGCTGATTTTTTTTTTTTTTTTTTTAAGAATATAATTATGTACTAACATTACCGTCGTACTTGGTTGGAATGAAATCAATACTTTTAATAATTCGTGGTTGAAGTAACAAATTAAAATAGTTAAAGTGGCCTGCTTAATCTTTCGAAAGAGTTAAGTGGTTATATTCCGCACTTACTTGGTCATAGAAGCCAATTTATTCGGATAAATTAACCAGCTTACTCAAAGAGAACCGTTTGGAAATATGAAAATTCCAACTGCAATGGTCTCAATATTTTTTTGAGGAAGTTCCTTAAAAATATCTAGTCTAGTCTAGTCACTTTGCTTGCACAATACTGACGTAGACTACAAGACTGATATGGTCTTAAATGTAATTCTTCACCGAATGAACATTTTTACCAAAGAAAACTAGTTCTTCGATTTGGAGAGGCTATAAGGTTGATAGCCGTTGCTTCAAAGCCAACTCAACTTAGAAAAGCCGAAATAAGTCTGGCAGACTGGCTCGAAAATATAAGTGTATACTAAGAATTATGTAAATCTTAAAGAAAAATAAAGCAGTTATTAATCTTATCTAATCTAATCCGAAATAAGTTTGAACAAAGTAAAGCTAGAAAGAACTGTATAGGTAACCGTTAAATTTGACGTAACAAATATCAACATAAAGACAATGAACAACAATTTCCCAAAGGCAGTAAAAATGTTTTTTGAAAAATTTACGAAATACATCTTCGGCTCCAACGTTGATCTTTCATAACACTCCAATGGTCAGTTTTATGACTTCTCCTGTATTTGAATGCCTAAATGGTAATGAGATGAATCTTGTTTCGGACTCGTACGGTAGCTAGAATAATAATATAATAATAAGGATTTCGACGTACATAAATATGCTCGCCCGTATAGTATTCCTGAAGAGGTGTGCTTCCTTATAGCTGGAAATACTAATGCGTATTACTTTTCTATCTCATTTTTTTCTTTTCTGCTCCCTTTTCCGATTTGAAAGAATCATTTCTTTAATTTGTCCCTAAAAAATAAAAATTTTCAATACTTTTTTACTACCGATCGATTGCTCTTACGTGCGTCCGTTCAATTCAAAATCATAGAAACTATGATGAACACTCTGTTGAACAGCACCTTAAAAGAAAACTTCTTAATGACTGCTAGAACGGCATTTGTAGCAATTGATGCACTGATGGTTTTGGGACGCTTGATACAAAAACTGCAGGACGGCTATAAATGAGAAATATTTAAAATAAGGGCTCCGCTTTGTTTTCCAGTCTCTTCCTCAATGTAGTAAACGATCTGCTGTCTGGAACTTTTAATCTAAGACTTTGGCAAATTATGATTAACTTATCCAATTTTAATCTGGACAGCATTGTATCAACTGCGTTGAATTTAATGTTTCGAAACCCCAATGCCACCTTCTGTAATTAAAGCGGAACATACACCTAATTCTACTATTTCATCCAAGATACTGATCACTGATCCTCTTTCCATTCTCGATATGTATCTCCTTTGATCTTCATCTAACCTCTTATTCTGTGCTAAATCATACTAACGGTAGTATCTAATAATCCACAATTTTCGAACGAATTTTCACAATGTTCCTTTTTTCTGAATTTTAAAGCGATTTTTTAGAGCCAAAACACATTGGCAACCCTGTCCCTCATCAAGGCGGTTTTTATGCTTGACAGATGCTCTTACAAGCATTTTTGTCGATTATGCTATGACTATACGATCATCAGAGTCAGAGCGGCAAACTATAGAATGAAATAGCGGACAACGACAATGTGACGCGACGCCGACGCTTCGACTCGACGCAAAGTTGAAGGTTGATTTTTTGTGCTCGAAGCACCGCACAGTGTCACATAAGCATAAATAATGCAACTTTTTTCGGCTCTCATGCAACGCGTAATTGGAACACGCAGATGATTAATGTCACAACAAATTGATGTGCATCCATTTAGAGCTCTCTGTCTGTTTCATCTGTACAGCATTCGAGGAGTCCATTTTTCGAATGACTGAATGGCGCTGATGAGAATCGAATGTGACACAAACGATCAAAAGGTCAACAGACCATAAATGATAACACGCCTGCCGTAGTATTACAGTTAACTTCCCCTTAAAATTGAAACTCTATAAAAACTGAAGACTTAAAAAATGGGGTTTCTAACCCCTTTGGGTTTTTTTTTTTGTTTTTTATTTGGCCAAATTGTCACACACATTAGACAACTTCATATGAGTGGATGGATGGCAATGTAAGGGCAACTCGTTCAACCCTTAAATTGAAAGTTGCACTCGTAGTCGTAGTCATTGAGTGTATGACAGGCTGTAAAGGACTTTATTTAACTGCTGCTATAGTTTGATGATGGAATCGGTGTTTTAGTTACACGATGATTTGGAGTTTTGTTGTTTTCGTATTTCGTGAGATGACAGCGATAAAACATTGGCACGTGACCTAAGGCGATTTTTTTTTGCTTGTGTTGTTTTTTTTGGGTATACTCGTTTGTAACTCAAGAAGTTATAATATGACATTGTTAACGATGTTTAAGATTGTTAACTATTTTTTTTTTTTTTTTTTTTTTTTTTTTAATTCATGTTTTTATTTTCAATTCAACTTATAACTAACTTAAATGCTAGACAAAAACCTTAAAAACTAGCTTACAGAATAACTTAGCTAACTTACTGGCCCCATACGGGCGCTCTAAATTATACTATAACTATATATTAAAAATGCCTTTGGGCGTAAAAACTACTTAAATTAAAATTCAAAATTACTTAAAACTAAACGAGAAAATTTTTTTTAAAACTCGTTTTTCAAGACATTTGTTTTATTTTATATAAAAACTTAAAACTACCCTTTACCTAAATAAAACTAAATTAACCTAAATAAAACTAAAATATACGTAAATATACGTAATTAACTTAAACTACTTAAAAATACTTAAAATAACTTAAAACTACAACAGCCACCCGCAGCGTATTTTTTTTTTTTTTTTTTTTTTTTTTTTTTTTTTTTTTTTTTTTTTTTTTTTTTTTTTTTTTTTTTTTTTTTTTTTTTTCGCAGCAGCTTATGCAAATGCACACACACCCACACATATGCATAAATGAATATATATGCATATGTACTAGCGCCCAATGTACATATCCACAAGCAAATGCAGTTTTTATAATTTTTTTGGTGCCACCACTGTCCTACATAAAATAAAAAACCTATTAATACTTAAAAATACGCAGGTCGGCCAAGGCAACAACTATGACTAACCGTCAATATCAAGGTGGTCACCCAACCACCAGTATTTTTGAACTTGCTTACAAAAGTCCCTTTTGTCCCGAAGGGGCACAGCTCTACTGAACCGCAGACGCTCTGCTCCGTTCCCAGAGTCGACGTCTCGACCATACAGGATTCGCCGATCCACAGTTCTACGGCCGACGTGGTAGATTAACGGAACCGCCAATCTATCCTGTATCAGCCCCCGACTGTCTAAATAGAGGAATGTCTCGGGCGGGATGAAACCGTTAAGACAAACGCTCTCACTATATTCGTCGTTGGGGTAATAAGCCCCGAAAATAAGTCCATTGGCTGAGGTCATCGCTCTTGCAATGTGACCCCGAATCAGCTTTATTAAAAAGTTATCTATCCTGTTTATATTGGCCCCGTTGTATAAGACCTCGTTGGCATAATAATGTTTGTACTCCGACTCTGGTGTTCTGTGTAATCCAAGACAGGTCCTAAGACACTGCCTCTCAAACACCCGAATCTTTTCCATTTGAGATGGGGCAACGTTAAACCACACAGGGCACCCATAGGCAATCATCGGCCGGATGAGGGCCATGTAGCAAATCACCTTCACTCTGTTTTCAAGGCAGCTGCTATAAAACAACCGTCTTGTCAGAGCAAACGCTCCCCTAGCTCTGGCCAGAGCAGCATCTATATGTCGATTGAAATATAGATACTGATCTAGCCAGATACCAAGGTACTTTACTACATCTTTACTCGCCAGTGGATGTCCACTTGGTCCAACGATCACTAGATTTCTCCAGTTCTTTCTTGTATCCCTAGAAGCCCTAGCCAAAGGGGTTCTAAACAGGATAGTTTCTGATTTCTGAAAGTTAATTTTTAACTTCCAGTCATCACAATATCGCTGAATCTTGTCGAAGTCACGCTGCAAGAGAATTCTGATGACTTCAACTTTTGGACCCGTCCTGTACGCTACAAGGTCATCGGCATACGCAATCGCATGAGTGAGACTACCTATCAGATCACTGGTGTAAATACTAAAAAGAATCGGCGAGTTCACAGCTCCTTGCTGTAGACCGTTTTTAATATCAAATGTTGTGGTAGAAGTTACATTGCCACTTTTGACAACAAACTTTCTACCATTGAGCATGTCATGAAGCATATATAACAGTGGTTTACTTATGCCAAATCTAGTTAATTTCAGATAAAGACCCTCTAACCATACGGTGTCGAAAGCCTTCTCTAAATCAACAAGAACGGCACCCGTGCATTGATTTTTCGCTTTGTTCCATTGAACATCAGAAACTAACTTAGACGCGGCATGAATAGTGTCATGTCCCGCCTTAAAGCCAAACTGATTGTCTGGAATAATATTCTTGTCCTCAGCCCACTTGAACAGAGCTCTATTGAGAATCTTTTCGAATACCTTACTGATACTTGGAAGAAGACTTATCGACCGAAGATTTGCCGGATTGGAGCTGTCCTTTCCCTTTTTGGGGAGAGGATGGACCACAGCTGTCTTCCAACTCACTGGATAATATGCATTATTCAATGCGTTGTTAAACAGTGTGGTATAAATGTCTATGGCTTCCTCAGGGAGATGTCGTAACACAATGTTGGGTATACCATCGACCCCCGCAGATTTCTTTTTCTTTAATGTTTGAAAAATTAAATGAAGTTCTACCTTCGAAATTAACAATGAACTGGGTCCATTTTGCTCGGCGATGGTGGCGTTTGCCAAATTTTCGTCATTGAACCCGGTGAAACCAGTATTCTCAGATCGCCATTGCGTTATGTTATTTCCAAGATAGAAATTGTGCAGCAAGGCTCTGTTCTCCAGGTCATGATTCGGACGAATGCTAGCATTCACCTTATACACTTGCTGGAAAGCAGCCCCTACAGCTTCTACCTTTTCCTGAGGATCTTCTATCATATAAAAATTGTCATCGAAAACGGCACCTTCCGGATCAATTCCCGCAATCGTTAGTACGTCTTCGTTATCTGTTGTCCTCTGGATTTTAAGACATGGAAGATCGTTTTGATCATTTCTTCTAAATATCTTATTTATTTGGGGAAACATACTAGGGTCGCTAGAATTAACAGCCCGAATTCTGTTATCCCAATATAAATTAATAGATAATCTATAGTTTTGTCTAATCAGAACGTTAATGTTTTTGATCGACGACTTCAATGTCCTAATCTCCAGATCACGTGTGTCCGTGAAACGTCTATAAAGAAGTTTCAACCTAGTCAGCAGTCCACTTTTTTGTCGGTGTAGTGCGTCGATTGTCGCGTTCTTGTATAAACCGTTTGGGTCTTGTTCCTTATATTTTGGGATTGTTTTGTCCATTGTTCGTTTTATAGTCGTATCCATTTGAGTCAGAAACCCGTCGATCTCGAGGTTCGTCAGGTTTCTGTCATTTGGTGGAGAAATGTCCTCGGAACGTATTTCTCTTGCCAAGGCGTTGGAGAAGCGTGGCCAGCGCGTCTTACTGAAATTGTAAGAGTGCACAGGCACATACTCATCCAATTCCACAAGTTCGCTCGGAAGCTGTATTACGGTGGCAAGTCCGCAGTGATCGCTGTCGTATTCGATTGTTCGTAAACAGTTTCTTGTCTGTTGATTTGTTGCGTCAGTTATAACAAGTCGTGAGTCAAGCAGTAAAAGATCCAGAAAGCCACCGCTCCTAGGAAACGAAGGTCTATCTGTCGCAAAAAGATCGATCCTACACTCAACACTGTGACGACCCATCCACTTAAATAAATGGTACCCTCTCGGATTTTGAATTTGATTTCCCCAATCTTCATGTTTGGCATTCAAATCTCCTGCCATTAGATAATAATTTTCATCCAAGTGCAGTCTTAAGCATTCGAAAAGTTTTTCGAGTTCTGCGATAAAATTAGCAGGCTGAGGTGCTTCGGGTGCGTACGCCGCGATCACGTACATTTTTTTGCCCTGAAGGAGCGGAATGCAAATGACGCAGGCTTCTAACTGCCCAAATCTTCGCACTTCACTATTATATATAACCTTAAATTTAATGCCCTTTCGTATGAAGATTGCGACCCCACCCCCTTGAGAGGAGTTAGGCCGATCCCTTCGCACGATATTGTAATTATTATTAGTCAGTTTGTGTTTCTGATTTAGCTTAGTTTCGCTAGCCATAAACACATCAGGACTTTGGTCTTGCAGCAAATGAAAGAGATTTGCTCTACGTTCGGTCCTAATCAGCGAATTTACATTCACAGCTAGGATCTTAAAGGGTCGCTCAGGCAGCGCGCCTTTAACCATTTCGCGTTGCCGGCAGAATAGAGTAGAGGTAATCCACCCTAGCCGCCTGCTCCCTGATCTGTTTTTGCACGTCGGTTAACTGACCATGAATGGTCAGCAACACCTGCATCAGATCTGCCTCTGGCACAGGAGCCGTAGGCACTTGGACCTGTTTGGCTACCTGTGGTTGAGGCTGTACCGTGTTTCCCTTTCCAGACGCGATTTGGGCGTAAGAAATTGCGGGATTAACGGGAGTTGTTTTCTGGCGTACTTCAGGGCGTCTCACCTCAACTGTTTTCTTTTGGGCTTTGTTTTGCCTTATCTCCTGAAACTTCGGACATCCCCGATAGTTTGCGGGGTGCCCGGAGCCTCGGCAGAGCGCACATTTTAACTGGGTCATGTCTGTGACCCTATCTTGCCCGAGTTTACACTCCACTGTTTTGTGGGTATCTCCACATTTAACGCAGACTGGGTCCATACCACAGTTAACTGCAACGTGTCCGAACCCTTGGCAGTTCATGCATTGAAGCATGTCTTTCTGCTTATTTAGTTTTTCCCATCGTACAACTTGGTAATCCAGGACTGTTATATTCCTTAGACCACTCAATTTGCTTTGGGGCGAGAGTTGAACCAGGAAGAATGGTAAATTCCGTTTCTCCCGTCTGGCTTTGACTGTGGTGAACGGTCTAACCCCGATAAACTCGAGATCGTCGCTCGCCACTTGACGGAGCTCAGCTAAGAGCGCCTGCGGATCCGTAGAGGATTCGATACCCTTCAGGAGGACTGTTTGAAGCTTGTCTTCCTTCGGGGTGAAACTATAATATTCTGTTCTAGTTTGAGACAGAAGGTCTTTCACTTTTTTGTAGTGCTCTAGAGATGAGCACTGAATGGAATGCCTGTCTGCGTTAAGCCGCTTAATTATGAAATTGTTGCCTATGACCGACCTACATATTTCAATTGTGTCTTTTAAATGCATTTTATAAGTATTAATAGGTGGCACCTTACCTTTCTTTGCTTGTGGCTGTTGCTGTTGTTGCTGTTGTTGTGACTGCTGCTGTTGTCTCTGCTGCTGTTGCATCGGCTGCTGTTGGGTCTGCTGCTGTTGTGACTGCTGTGGTTGTTGCTGTTGCGGTTGTTGCTGTTGCTGTTGTTTCTGCTGCTGTTGCTGTTTCTGTGTCTGTTGTCGTTGCTGTTGTGGTTGTTGTTGTTGTTGTTTTTGTTTTGCTTGCTGTTGCTGAGGCTGATGCTGTGGTTGCTGAGACGGTTGTTGTGGTTTTTGAAGCTGTTTCTGTTGCTGCTTCTTTGACTGCTGCTTCTGTGGCTGCTGCTGGTCTGGGAGTGGTTTTTGTTCCTTAGGAGGCTGCTGTTGTAGCGAAGCTTGCTCTTGGAGCGCTTGTTGGCGGGTGCGCTGCTCAAGAGCAACTATGCGCTCCTTCTCCCGTCTTGCCTCCTGCTTCTTTTTGAGCGCTTCAACCAGCTCAATGAGCGAAGAGATCTGCTCTGTCAGCGCCTCAATCTGCTGGTCCTCTTCCTCGTCGGACAGCTCAACTACCTCGCCACTGACGTAATGTCCTTCTCCTTCCACAGACATGTAGGAGATGTCATCCGCATTATCGTCAGCGGCGTTTTCTTCGCCGGTTAGACTGGCGTCCTTAACATTTGGATTGACGGCGGCGATCACTCCGTCAGCCTCTTCGACGTGCCTGTCATCCGCCTCAGCTTCATCGTCGCCTTCTACGTTTTTGTCGTTGTTTTCGTTGTCGTCATCGTCGTTGGAGGAGCTATCCAGCTGCCTCTGTATTTTGGCCTGAGCCGAAGCTTTGGCTGAACGCCCGCGCCCTCCTATTTTCTTGGCAGCTTCTATATCAGAGGTGCGCTTCTTAACTATTAGGTTTGGTCTGTACCTAATGTGGCGCCTTCTCTTCAGAGGATCTTGTTCATCGACAGATGCCGGTCCTGCATTTTTCCCTTTAATAGGGCTTGATGTCTTTGCAGTTGCTATGCTGCTGGTTACGTTCTCGGCACGTGCCGATGACGATGTTGTTGTAGTTGTCGTTGCTGTTGTTGTTGATATTGCCACTTTGGGCTTTACTTGTACTGCTGCTGCTGCTGCTGTTGTTGTTGGTTTTTGGGCTTTGGACTGCCCTGCTACCGTTGCTCTTAGTGCTTGGCCTGATGGCCCCGCTACTTGACTGTCGGATGACACATCACCTGATGTTCCTCCAACTGTCTTCCTTGTTGTTGGGGGACCATCTTTCGATGTCCCCGTTGGTTTTCCCATCTCTCTTTCTAGTTGCTCTCGATTTCTATTTACCTTTTCCCAGAAATCGTTTAAAAAAAAGCCAGGACCACAGTGGGGCTCGAACCCACGCCGACTAGATCCGTCGTCTGCCACTCTACCACCTAGGCTAACTTGCCACTTGAAAATGGTAGGTTGAATTAACTATTTAACACACTCGCGTCTCTATATTAAATGATCACTGTGAAAGCCGCCAACGATCTGCACACTTCCACGGTTGCTGAACGACTGATTGTTAACTATCCGGATCCGTGTGTGTGCGGCCGTTGATCAGGCGTCTTGATTAGATTAAACCATGAAATGACACATAAACCGAGAAAACCTACGTGCGTTCCATGATATAAATTCTGTTTTTTTTTGTCCTTAATGAAGGCAGTAATTATAAGGTAGTTAGAGAGTTTTTTGGGAGGATAATAAGGGTGGGACAAGATTGAAGAACCAGTGATGCGATTTTAATTAGAACTTTCCGTAACTGTGGGAAAAAGGACTCAATTAAGACATTTCGTGAAGTGTGCGGCGTTTCCAACCCTAGTGTTTTTTTTTTTTAATTTTATATAAATCATTATAAAAAAGTCTAAACGCATGGGTGAGTCATTAGTCTACTAAATTTTAAGAGCTCTTGATTCACAGTCACTTTATCCTCGCACCGAAAATTTGATGACTGACTATTGAATACCTACTGCAAACAGCTTTTAGCGTTATAGCCATCAACAAAAATTTTAATACACTACTGGGTCGGAGGAACCTACTTGCTGAATTCTGTATGTTGCTTTCCCAGCAAGAAAAGATAGTCTCCATCAGTTAAGTGTTAGAATGGATGTCCTAACCAGGAATGAGCACTTCCATCCCCTACACAGTTAATGGGGTAAGAAGAAAGACAGGTAAAATCAGTAACAAAAACGAGAAAGAGACAAGAGGAAGTCCTGGGGGTACATCCAGTATTTATTTTGTAGATCTCAGACTTGAAATCTTCTAATGCTAGTTGTATTGAGCGAGCAGAAGGGCAATAGATATTTTATAATCCACGCGTCCCAATTCTAAAAACCGCGCGTCCCAATTCTTTAAAATGGCGATGTGACCCATGGGTATTATTCCCATTTTTATTTTGTATGGGGGTCATGGTGCAGTGAAATAAGAGCCGCCAAATTTAGGCCCGTGGGTCTTAATGCCAACTATAAAAGGAAAAAACACCCGCGGGCATGAATTCCTTTTCAAAATTGCAATAAGACCCAAACTCGCACCCAACCCAAATCCTATAGTGGCCCAGGCAGGGGGGTTGCAGGTGGGCAGTATTATTTACCAATCTCAACTGTTGGGTTATAATACCCACAGATTTAATTGCCATTTTGTGGGCATTGTTTCCTTTCTAAGTGCGCAGCCCTTATTTCACCGCACAAGTCATGCTTTATAACTATAGTATTTCAAATTTTCAATTGGCCAAACCTAAATATCTCTTGGTTCAATCTCTTCCTTTAAAGAGTTACAAAAGTTTTCCATCATAAAATCCTTTAAAATCCTTCAATCATTGCATCATCTTCTGAAAACAGTTTCTTAATTGTATGCAGCATTGATGACCATATTATGAACAATTGCAGACAAAACCGTATGAAGTTTTCAAAATCGAATAATTTAGTTTGAATAAATCAATTTTAATTCGTTTCGCTTGGAATTCCCCAAAAGTCCATCATTTTCTCTGTATACTGCCAGCCTGCAAAAGAAGACAGATGAGCCCCATGACACATCATATCCCTTCTTTTCTCTTCGACCATAAGTATACATGATGATGTGTGAAGATATTTTACCCATCTACATGCAGCATCCGTCCAACGAGGGAGTTTTAGATATTTTAAATATCAATTGAAGTCCACAAGATATCAACTCTCTGGATATGCCGAGGCATCAGGAGGGCTGACCTCGTCCTGTTGCATTATAACAACCACTTAACCAAGCCCTTGGTATTGGTCAATGATGCAACTGAAGGATGCATGAATTATTTCTCGAATTTTAAAGCAAGAAGCATCATCTGCACCAGCAGGACGAATTTCTATCCATTCAATATGTTTTACCCCAAATGTCCATCATCAATAGGAGGCATTCAAAGAGGCGACCAGAGAAGTATATGAAGCAAGTTCTACATATAACTATGTATACCATCCATCCTTGGTATCGCCCAGGAGACAGTTTAAAGCTGTTTGTAACTCAAGAAATGATTAATAGCTCGGTACAATGTACACAAGTCTGAAATCAAAGGCACACACAGTAGCACACACATAGCACATTCTGATGTTCTGTCCTAAAATGCTAATTAAGGAGGCACTATATGCTGTCAATGACAAACGGTCCCGGACCATGTTTCTGAGGGAATGAATGAGTCGTATATGCGAATGCCTTGTATACTCTACCGCCCTCTCGTAGGAGCAACCGTCCTGTCGAATGTCATGAAAGATTTGGCGACATTCTTAATGGCAACCACGTGTGAAAGCGTCAGGCGCGCGGGAAGACATATTGCATTAAGAAGAGATGCATCTTTGGAATTTAATGCGACTCCGATTTATTATTTGTCTTGTTAGATGGAGATGGATTTTTTTATTTTAATTTTTCCGTGCAGGTCTTCTACGCAAAACCTCAGGAATGTGCGCATACTTAATTCTCTATGATGTGTCATCTTTTGGTTTATGATGTTACCAAGACGCGGCGCGGTACATGATATACGGCTGTCGCCGCAGAGCAATTCGCGTCATCAAAGAGGGAGGATTTTTAAAACGAATGGGGCTCTGAATTTTGAATAATGGGTTTAATAGTCTTGTTGTTGGAAAATATTATTGGACCGAAAGAAAAAACTGCGATATTTTGGCATTTGGATCCTTGTTACTTTTTATGATTTTTTTTTAGAAAAAGAATTTCATATTTATTGGAATGTTAAATTGACCGACAAGGCGATTAAAAAGAAGCACTGAACTATGGATTTGATAGTCCAGTACGTTAACTGGATCAGAAGGACATCTTTCCTTTTTTTATTTTGTCGGAGAAGAAGGGAAGCCGAAACATGTTTGGGATGAAAGTTAATCTGAATACATAGAAATATAACTGGGCAAACCAGTCCGACCATTGCTCGGTCGAGGTCTTCATCAGACTCAGATTCAGAAGATAATCGTAGAAAGTCGTTCTCAATGAAAGTTATCTCGAGTTTAGAGTCTACATAATCTCCATGTCGGAGAATTTCTTGACGGTAGATATGTATGTACCTGAGATTTAAAAATTGTTCTGAAGAGAACGACATAATGAAGTAAGTGCACGGTGTAAGTACATATACCCTCAGTGTGGAAAAGGAGGTGCTCCTCGTTTGGAGTGTTCTTCAAATTTTGTATAATATACCTTCTAGCTGATGGAAGTGCATCGAAACCTGATCGACTTCAGGTGAGTCCTTATATTAATAACAGATCGTTATAAGCGCCAGCTGGATACTCTTTGCTGAAACGAGTTTTGGGATATCTCTTATCACAAACTTGAGGTCCAAGCGAAAATATTCTTAGCACCAGCGAACTGCTTCGAGCTTCGATCGAACCAGTATGCCACCGTTGATGATGAGCTTTACTATCATAACTGTTTGTCACAGCAGTCACTGCTACACTACCATTGGGAGAGTACTCCTCTATCCTCGGAAGAAATCTGCCGTGGCTAGTAGTGGAACTCAATGTGACAAGCACTCCCAGAGCCAGACAAGACTTCCTCGGGTTATAGAGAAATTTTGTACTCCCCTCGGTGGAAGTAGATCTAAAAGTCCCAGCTCGAGTCCATGGGGGATGGGCAAACCTCAATTGTGATCGGGAAGATTTGATCGGGCTGTAGAGTGGAAGTAGAACAAATCATCAGTTATCATGAAACTGACTTTTTTTCGGTATCCAGCGAAAGGCTATGCGGTAGCAATCTAGGTGCTGTATAAGCCATGGCATCGATCTTACCAACATCAAGCATTCGCAATAGATATAAAAGATGTGTACTGCTAGCGAAATGAGCCAGAATTAACGGGGATCATATCATCCTCTGCCTCAAAACCTTTGCCATCGGCATCAACTAGATGATCCAATCAAACCCATCAAAAGAGTTATATTCAGGGACAGTTTTACCATGAACTAAAGGCAGCAAAAAAAGAAACTCCATCAAGCACAACTTTTTTGAATTAATAACATGCAACTGGCAGTTATATTTATAGAAAATTATTTTGGAATAAACCCTCCGTATTATTTTCCTTAATGAACTATTAAAAAATAATTTCAACCTCCAAGTTTTTCAATGTTAAACCACTTTTTAAAAAACCAACTATTACCTCTCTTCTCTCCTCCCAGCCTTTATGTAATCCAAAACTTCTCTTCCAACTTCCAATTAAACAATCAACAATTTACCAACAACCTCATTCGGGAAAAATACCAATTAAATATTTCACAAGAACTTTTAATTCACCATTATTAGTATTTCCTTTAAGAATTTCACCTCATTCCAACCATCAACCACCTGCATAATATAGGATCCTTTGCACAAAATGGCACCAAACTATCACCACCATTAGTTAGAGTCGAGTCCTTCGACCACGCGCTCCAATCTAATATTCACAAAGCAAGGACCACTAACATGCGGTGTAATTCCTTCAATATTCAATGCAATTTCTAATAAGCATATCGTGTATACAATGCACCGCACTTCTAAGGATATAACTAACCCTGGAACAGAGAATAAACAGAAAAGTATTATCCTTTGTGTTGGAGTTTTATTTTATATGCACCGCGAAATGGGATCAATTTATTACCATCATAATTTCCCATTGTAACCAGAAATGTTTGATAAAATATTGTATGGGTGTGGAAGAGTTGTTTTCAAAGGGTGTTCCAAATTGATGTAACATTTAAAAAAAATTCTTTAAAAAATGGTTGAGGTCTTTTTGAGGAATGAGGGGAATATTATTGCCTGACCCGAGTCGGGACCCAAACATATATTTTTTTGGTTTTTGAAACGTGGTGTGCAGGAGGCCACACACGATAGAGTAAAACTTTTGTAGAGTTGACGTATTTCAGCCATTTTAACTGTAATTTTTTGTTGGAGCTCGATGTAATTTTGGCTTGCCTTAAGTCCAGCTGAGCCATTCCAAGCAATTTGAGTTCCTCCACCATTCCTCCGCCATTCAGCTTGATGCTTCCATCGTGGTTGGGTCAGCTTAACATTTTGGCAGTCAAGCCACCAACTCGCTAGACAGTAGACCATTTCCCGAACGACATGCCCCGTAGTCAACATCACCTATCGAAATCTTTAATCGGAGGGTTCTACCTTCCTATATACCTGTTCTTCTAACCTCTTGAACATATTGGCCACTCTGCCACGCGAGTGCCGTTTTGTCTTCACAAGATGTTTAGATATTGATCAAAAGAAGATCCAAGATATTTAATCGTTTTCCTTTTGTAACGCACTTACTTAATTAAGTGGCCCGAAGAATGGCAGTGCGCTGCAGTGCCTTACAAAATATGCCTCTCCTCGGCAGCTCCATAGCCTCAAAATGGCGTAGACCTTCTTCAACCTGATCATGGGCCTTTTTCCTTTTTTTCTTTTTTTTTTCCCTCAGGCTTGTGGGAAAATACCCTTCACGCTTACTTGAAAACCGAAGTTCATTAATTTCACATGTTCCAACCATCTTTAACGTTGAACACTTCTCTACTATAAATATATAATTGTCTTTTTACAGTTATTAAAGCTCGTGTTCGTTTGCTATTTAATAAACTCAACTATTATAAAACTCCAACTCAAATGGAACACCCTGTTAATGCTCAAATCTTTGCGATTTTCTTGAAAAAGCATTTATTTTCCCCGTTCTTACGCATTATTTTCACTAAATATAAATAGACTCGACACAAATTCAACATAAGGATAAGAAAATACCAAGTTCCATCAACATCGATATCTTGTCAAAGGATCAAAAACAATTTCCAATCTTCGCCCAATTAAATCGCAATAAAAGTTTTGTCGCGTCTTCCATGAAGACAAAAATAAAATAAAAACTTTTTCTTTCTTTATAAAAATGGACACAACTTTTTCGAAGAGTGTGACTTAAATAAGTCGACACCAGCCAGAGGGGGTACGTCACTTTACCCAGAAGACCGATCCGTTCCGAACGGACTATGACCGGACAAAGTTTCTCTCTTTTCCATTGTAATTTTTCAACATTAAATAATTTTTAAACTCTCATCCCTTGTGTCCATGGGGTGTGTGTTGTGATGTACGGTATGTTATTATTATTACCTCCCCAATCGGTAAATTTCCCACTGTTAAATATTTATGGCATAGAAATAAACAGCTTTCAGCAAAACACATCCCTTCAGTTAGTCAAGGCTTGAACCGAACCCCCCTTATTCCGGAGCTCATTCCTTTGCAAAAATGGTTTCCAATTGCAGTGTAATTGTGTGTGCATTTTGCAATATATACTCGTTGCAGAATACGGGCGTAAATGGGTGGAATGGAAAGTTTAGGTTTCTAAGAATTTTATAACTTTTACACTTGGATGGTACGTGGTCCCTAACGGTCCCAACCGAATAATTGTATACACTGATATAAGTGTTCCAGTTCCGAGTTGCAAGTTCCGAAGAAATGCACAGAACCAAAAGTAAGGAGTGTTAATATTTTAACTGCAACCAACTTCGGCTAATTGCTGACCAAATGAAAATCCCAATACGACATTTTGTCCAATTTGGAGAAATGTCAGAATGAGGGATGATATGGACTAACAAATGTATGTGTGTGTGTGTGTGTTGATGAAGAGTTTTGTTCTTGGTTAACTTATATATATGAATGTTGTAGGTATACATTTATGTGCAACAGAGATTTGCGGAGCACGTTTGCAGTTTGCAATGCAGTTGGTGATATTGCAGAGCTAATGAATCTAAATTTATTGTGAGGACGTGTGTGTATTTTGTGTCGTCGTTGTTGTCGACATCGTCCTCCGCGTGTTGTCCTGTGTGGTTTGTTTCAAAGGGTGAGAATATGGCTAGGAAGTTAATTTTGTTGGGGTTTGAGCAAAGACTATGGTTGTTTTACTTGTCTTTTATAGGTAAACGGGGTAATGAACTATTAGACGTCAGTTTTTTGGTCAAAGGTTTTGCTCGTTTTACTTCCGCAATGTTAGAGGATTTTCTATTAGTGAATTGACTTTGTAAAAAAACTAAGGCTAAGAAAAAATCACCTAAGCCGTATATGTATCATATTTTCAGTCATTTCCAACCACAAATGCACGACAAGCTTAGTAATTTTCACTCAGAAGAAGAAAAATATAATAAACTAATGTTAAGACCACACAACGGTCACCAATGTTTGTTGAAATTAATTGCATAAACATTTACATTACACCTACGTACGCTGTATCAAAATACCCCCTGTTGTGGTTAGACCCATGTGTATATTGGTCATTGGTTGCCACCACTGTTTGACAGGGATAAGAAATATGTCAACACATGAGTAATTTGTGATGCTGACTGTGAAATTAACAAATAAATTAACTCTTTCATAGCTTATTTCTGCTCATATGCCTAGAAAATAAGCCGTTTTCTTTGAAATCAGCTGTGTGGTTAGATTGAAAAATGTATGCTGCATTATTTGCTAGTTTACTTAAGGCTCTTTCAAAACCTTTTTATCTTTTCAGAAAGAAATAATACTTTGCTTTCTCTTTTTAATAATTCTAGCTTTAACTATTTTCTACTCAAGAATTTATTGGGAAATAATATATTACAAACTCACGTTGGGCGCCATTTTCAAAAATTATTTACTACCGCAAAAATCGGACTATGATAAAAAGTCAATAAGTTACATAAGTTTTATTCTCACCTTTTTAATTATGAAGTTGATTGAAAAGAAAAACTTAAAGTCACACGTTGGGCGCCATTTAATAAAATAGTGTAGTTCTAATTGACATCTTTTACTCTCCTAACAGTTTTACAATGTTGAAAATTCTATTTTGAAATCTACAACGTCTACTTTTTGAAATACAGAATATTTAATGCCAGAAAATTAACTCGAAGACAGAAAAAGCATCTGTTATTAAATAGCAATTAACAAATTGTTATACTAGTAATTTAAGCTGTTCTTATCTGAAGTAAGTTAATGGATACAATAGAAGTCCCTCGTTGGGGGCCATTTTCCACAATTCTTCGGTAACGTAAAAGTCACTGCAGGCAAGAAAGTATAGAAAACAAGATAAATAAAGCCTTAATCTGAGTGTTCTACTTTGAAGTTAGTTTAAAATTAAAACTTGAAATCCTACATTGGGCGCCATTTCCAAAAATTTATCCATATTACTTATAGTTTATATTTACATATTTAAAAATTCATAAAACCCTAAATAGAAAAAATATAACGAACATTTGCAACTGAAAATTTTACTAACTAATTAAAGCGTAAAACTTGTACTATGAAAGAATGTTATTAATCATTAGAGTATCTAGTTTAATATGCTTTCTTGCAGTAACGTTTACTTTGACGATATGGCTCTTTTTTCTTGAGATCCGGGTTAATAAGTATACGAAGTGAAGTTCCGCGTTGGGCGCCATTTGTAAGAATTTTTCAATATACTTTAAAATATTGGTGACTTATTTATTTTCAATTTATATTTACAACTCTTTTGTTTTATCAAAACTAAAATTAAACAAATTGTTCTAAGATGAATTCTATAGTTTCAGTACTCGAAATAGAAGATAATGTTCAAATATCCTTAGATTTAAATGTGAACAATAATACTCATTTTGTATATCACATTTTTGTCAATTTCAATAGCCAACAAATAACAATTCACCTCCAAATTCACCCAGAGATAATAAAAATAAACTCGTTTAACTACTTGCTCCAGTTTAACTTTTCTTAAGAAAAAAAAAAAAAAAACACCAACCATTATAATCCTTTGCCAACAACGTCTCCTTCACCGACGTCTTCATTGTTGTTATAGCGTAGTCGTACAGTCGATGTCATCGTCCAGCGCAATTTCATGCGGATGTTTTATGATCTCTAAATAGGATGCACCACATGTGCGACTATGCCACTGTCAAATGCATGGTTATCCTTCTATTGCACTATGTGCAAAACCCATTCCTACAATAATTGGCCTACATTCAGAATACGACCAAGATAAAAATACAAAAAAAAACTTCTTCCATTTGTCGGGATATCTACGACAAAAACAGACTGCAAATATGTCCGTAGCTTGCCGCCTTATCGCGAAAGATGTCTTATACTTGAAAAGGAAAACAAAAGCATGCATATTGCACATGCATAGCCTGAAGTTTAGAAAAAAAAAATATTTTTTCAGCCATTATTCGGCATTTTTTTTTTTTTTTTTTAAGAACAAACTCTCACAACAGTTTTCAGAAGTATGGACTTCTTTATATTTTTGTCTGGATGCGTTTTATATTTTTTGGCAAAAATCCTGTCGACTTGTCCGCCAATTTTTGTCTCAGTAAAAAAAAAAAAATGAAAACTAGATCATGAGACAAGAACCGGAAGAATTTAGGACAAAGCTTATTGGGCAATAAACTCTACGTGACAACTCGTTCTATTAAAGAGAGTTCTTGGCACAAGGAATGCATGTGACACTCAAAAAGATAAAGAAACCGGAAGGACTCAGTTGAAGGTAGGTAGTAGGATTTATTTTTTTTTTAAGGCCAAAATGAAGATGAATTCGTGTAGATATGTGTCAAAGTTACAATAATTTAGTACCAGATTGTCATACAATTTACTGCATTGAAACGTGATTGGAAGAAATTCAGGATTTTATAATTTTTTGTATAAAGTGCATACATTTTTATAGAGGATTTAGTATTGGCCGACCTCGGGGGAAGATTTGATATCTTTTTTAGTGCAAACGAACTTTGTTTCAGAAAAAAAATCGACTGGAAATAAGGCCACAAATGGTTATGCAACTTTGATAACTGGAAATGTTATTGCAGTCTTGAACATAATTTTTTTTGTTTCCTTTGAAAATTTACAAAAAGTTTTTTTGCGAAATCTTCAGACTCCCTTGTCACTGAATGATGGTTTCTAAAGAAATGTGTACAAATACAGAACAGAAAATGAGTACAATAAGCATTTTCTTATAATACGCTTAAATGCAGTATCCATCTCTCCGAAACGTTCAGCCATATTACTGAAGTGCTCGTTGAAAGGACATAAGAACTTCACTTATAATAGCTTTTTCATTAGCAGAGAATAACTTTTTTACTTCCGGAACCTTAAATTTGCCTTCGAACAGATAGCCATAAATTATACTAAACTAAAGAGTATAGGGCTAAAGATGCTTCCTTGCTGTACACCGCACTACCGCAATATACTTTGTTGACTTCTACGTGGGTATCTTCAATTGAAATTTTGTATTTTATTTAATAACCAGGCTGTAATATTGTATTGCTCCTTCCTATACTGCTTAACCAGTTATAGCTTGAATAGCTAAAAAGGAAAGCTTCATGAAGAGAACCAGTGTTGCGTGCTGATGGGTTACGTATGGAGTTCTTTGGTACAGTATTATCGGTAGCAGCAAGCTTCGTCTAGCATGGCTACTCTTATCGGATATGAGAGTGATTTTTACCGCTTCTGCATTTACATTCTTCTAAGTAATCAAAAATGTAACGTTGGGCGCCATTTCTCGTGATTGTAGCTGTGCAATGACAAGCGTGCCAGTGCCGCTGCTACTGAAACAAAGAAGTTCAATGCGGAACCAAACCTGCAACATGAGAAGACCTATTAACTTACAATCATAACCAAGTTTGTTGCTTGGACTGAAGGAACCTACAATGTACCACCGAATCTGATGAGATGGAGGCCATAAAGACGAATTATAATATAAGCGCGGATTACCACCCGCAAGTGGCAGAGAGCCTGAAAAAAACATCATATTTCTTCTATGGTATGAGAGCTTAACAAACTTACCACTAAACCACAGTGCCTTATGACAGTTGATAAGTGTTGCGTATAGTTTTGTACAGCATACGTGTCAATAGTGATGTTACTGAAGTAAACTGGCGCCCAACACAACATGCCTATTTGCATTTGTTCTAACAAAGCAGTTATCTAAATCTGCTCCTCAACTTAACTTTCTCAGTTGAATTGACTCGAAATAAGCATGTCAATATTTTCGCACGCCATCTACCGTCTTCAGCTTTCGTAACCAACCGCGCTTCACCAAAATCCTAAGACACATCCTAATAATAAACCATATGCCTTCAACCGAAAATGAAACAAACACTAAATAAACATAAAATAAATTGAAAGTACATAAACGATATTCTTGGGCTTTTCAAAAATATGTTGTTTTGAACTTTAGGCATATGAGTTGGTAAGAAAAAAATTATTTACATAAGTATCATAAATTACATCCACCCTTAAGTGTCCCCGTATCCTTAGCCCACCGCACCAAGTCACCAATAACCACCAGAAACCCACATATATCACTCTGCCAACAATATTTGGAAGGAAAGTGTGTGTTGCGTATAGGTTATATGCGAATTGTGTTTGAGCGCTTCTCTGAAATTGGTTTCTTGGGTTCTGCATCTCCCCTCCAAATCTGCAGTGTGTGTGGATTCCGAATGAGGAGGTTGTATGGATGTTTGTTTAATTATAGAACTTTGGAATTTCTACGTACATATACGTCTCCATCTCCGTTCGAGGAGGTTGTTTCGCTCCAATTTACAAAATCCTGGCGATGATGATGCCAGGATAATAGAACAGTCATATTTATCTGGTAAACATTCGAACGAAGAAAACCCCTTTTTAGAGCCACAACAGCGGAAAACGGCCTTAGTAGAGATTGTTTTTGTTGCGAAAGGACGAGTTTATATAGGGTATTTCGGCCCATGCCCGTCCTGTTCGGTGAGAATCCTCGTTCCATCGCCCGCCGGTGGTTATATGTTTAACTATCATCGAGTCGAGTGGTTAAATGATTATATTCCAGGCTGAAGTTGAGTCTGAGTATAAAGCAAATCAACAGCAATTCTCCCACATATAGAGAGCGAGATCCTGGAACAAGTGGTAACAGAATGAGGGAGAGTTCAATTTTATTTGAACACCGCAAATTAAATTTTCATTATTAATGTTGGTTTTCGTTGGGCTTCAGAGGTTTGTTGTTAATAAGATTTTTTTTTTCATTATTATAAGTTTGGATTTTTGGGTAGGTATTTCGGCTTTGGCCAAGGGCAAATTTTGAAAACTATATCTTTATACACTATTACGCTGGGTGTAACTGGGTAAACACTTTGATTTTGTATTTAGTAAAATGGTTTTTAGTAAAATGATTTTCTATTTGCGACGATGTTAATTAATCAAAATGTTTGTTTTTCTTGTTTCTTTTTAGGTAAGTGGATGAAATTAATGGTTGAAAATCAATAATGTTAAAAAGGACCTTGTTTATAGAGATGGATTTAAGGTAAATTGATTTATTGTATTTAACTAGGTTTCGAATTATAAAAAAATAAAAAGGGTTTTGGTAAGTTTAACGATTTTATTTCTTGTCAAAGACTTAATTTATTAGTAGTGAAATGAGTCTAGTTGTAAAAGAACTTCATTTTTAAATGTTTATAACCTAAAGAACGAAATTCACTGAAGCGTGCTTCTTCAAATTCGACACTTAGGCCTAGTTTTTCAGTGCGAGATTATCCTATGGATTGATTTTCAGATTTTTCAGTTAGTCTTGAGATCCGGAGTTAACTCAAAATTAATCCAGCTTAATTGATGAGTTAATTCTTGGTAAATTCGGGATCTTGAAAAACGTGTTTCCATCAGCATTAACTCGAAGTTAATCTAACCCTGGAATAATCTCGCACTGAAAAATAGGACCTTAGTATAATAAAAGTCTTAATTCTACGTTTTCTCAGTTTTAATATCCGGCTCGAAGAACCATTTTTTTTTCTTTATGTGGCTCGAAGGACAATTGTATTTCTATTAAAAAAAATTGTTGTTTTATTCACATGATTTGACACCTTGAAATAATAATTTTATCATTTTAAATGCCAGATCAGCAAACGCTTTGTAAGAACTAAAAAATATTTACTTTACAAAAAGACAAGAGTTACTTTTAAATAACAATGGTGTTCCGGTGCGAACTGGTTGCGATTTTTATGGATGAGTTAACGCATTATAACGGGCTCGCTTTTGAGGCATATCTTAGGCCAAATAAATGGGTTGTTCCGATAAAGGCTTTTGTAAAGGTATACATATAGATTAAGATTCCCAAAATGAAAATATTGTATTATTGGTTAAAAAGTTCTTTTAGTGATATGTTCGCATTTGATCGTTATAATTCATGTTAGGAGTTTTAAAAATGCGGTTCGGAAAAGATACCCTGCTGATCGATTTCCATATTCGAAACTGATAGTGGTGTCGCAGTTTTCTACCAATCACGAGTATGGCCATCGCTATAAAGAGCTCCAGGCGATTCATTTTATCCTATGAGGTTCCAAAATCGAATAAAAAATGGTGGGTCTTGGCTTTAAGTTATATACTTTTTTCCAGGATTTGTTTCAATTTTGATGATTTGGTCTATGGACTACTGGTGAGCTGGAGGACAAACAAGTAGTGCTTGATTTAAATGAACGACTCTAGACAATAAAATTAGATACGTTTAATAGAATCAAATATGTTGTGACATTTTGCTGGAATATGCCCACGTACCAAGAGAACCATTTCTTGAAGAAATTTTGGTCTTTAAGACCAAATTATAACTTCAGGGTACTGTTTTGATTGTGAGACTTCTTCGCCTCATTTCCCCTGGCTCAAAACTCTTTTATTATCTACTGTTCTCCAAAATGTCATCTTTATAATAACTTGTGCTCTGAGATAAATGGTAGCGTAAACGCTGGTTTCACTAGTTCGTTGATGGTATTGCGATACTGGAACCATTTGTTTTTGGACTCTATGATAGTAGATGCTCAGTAGACATCTCCTAGATCTGGTACTTTCTGTAGTCTTTGACCACTCCAGGAGTGCTCCTGGCGACTAACGTCGACTTTTTTTTTCGTGATGGTTTGTACTTTAGTTTCGTTAGACATTCGAGCTTTTAATAAGGCAGCAATAAGGAAATGTTCAGAGCACACGTTTGGCCCTCAAAATCCATGAATTCCTTTGCTGTAAGATACGTACCTTGCTTCCATCAACATATGGTCGGTTTGTTGTTGGTTCGACCATACTTTTTTGTTACGAGACCTTTGAATCATAACGCAGCTTATATAGTGTTATAACGATCTGCCACAATGGTTTTAACAGATTTCACAACAAAAATGTTAAATTAATAATTTCTTTATTCTAAATTTAGTAAACAAATTAAATTCAGGATTGTTTGTCTATCAGAATAGAGTGGAGACAAACATAATTAACTTACATAACCTTATTTATAAATTAAATTTTGTTTGTGCATCAAAACATACATACAAATTATTCTATATTTTTGTGTAAATATGGAAGAAAGAAAATGTTAATAATCAATTAACTTTAAAGTAAGTTTCTAAAAAATAAAATAGAAAAGAAAACAAAACCTGATAGAAAGTCTAATTAAAATGTAAACTTGCACTAGAATTAAGGCATTAAGAGCATGTTAATTTAGAAGTAGGTTATTTTTTTATGTTCGTATTCGTTTTTTTTTTTTTTTCTTTTATAACTTAGTTTGCATCTTCCTTTGAAACCTGCTCGTTTTTATTTTAATTTTTATTATATATTTTATTTGTTTTTGTTTTTTTTATCCATTACATGAAAATATCATCATCATTATTTTTCTCATTTAAATACTGCTTGTCAAACCCTTACCCTATTCAACAAAAAAAAAAAAAGCAAGTGAAACCCCATTACAATAAAAAAAACTACGACAACCAACAAAAAACAGGTTACGTGATGTTGAAATATAAGAACTCTTTTATAATTATTTAAATATTAGTGAAAATGCAAAAAAAAAAAAAACAAAGAATATTGCTTCCAACAAGCGTTAGTTTTGAACGGGTTTTGGTGTATTTTGGAAAAAATCCAATTGAAACCGTCCAAAACTGAGGCCAGTTCGTAGCACACCCGTCTCTAAATGTTTTTTTAATATTGAATAAGAATATATAATATTTAGTTTAAGTTAAATGTTAAATATTTTTTGATTTATTTATTTTTTTTATTATATTTTATTTAAAAAAATATAAATATATTTCTCTTTCCCTTTCGTTTGTTTTTCTTGTACATACATTTTCCCCAGAGACATTACAAAAGAAAATTTTTATTAATCAAAATCTATTTAAACAAAAAAATACAAGTAAACAAATGAAACATAAAAAAATATCTTTTCTTAAAAAATATATATAACTTATTTTAATTTTAGTTTTCAATATTTTTTTTTTTAATTTTTATTTAGAAAATTTTAAAATAAAAGAAAAATAAGTTTTAAACACTGCAAACATTTTTCTATAAATACATTTTTTTTTCATATATATATTTTTTGTTTATTTATATATAATCTTAAGTTTTAAGTGAAAAAAAAGTGAAAAGTGATAAAATAAGAAATAAAAAGACTTAAAAGTGAAAAATACCTCATCTCAAGTTCTCTCACTCTCTCTTTGACAAAACATTTGCATAACAAGCAATTTTCCATTTTATACTTTATTTCTTAATTTTGTTTTATTTTATTTTATTTTTATTTTTTTATAATTATTTATTATGTTTTTTTTTTATTTCGAAAGCAGGTAAAACATTATAGAACCGCATGTGTTTGCAGTGTTATTTTTTCATAAATTTAATTTTTATTAACATCTTATTAATTTTCTATTTATTTATTTAAAATATATTTAATTTTTTTTCTGAGTGTTGCTTTTGTGTATTTGTCTACATACGAACGTATTTTATATAAAATTAAAATTTCTCAAAATAGATGATTGAAAAAAGTATTTTATTTTTTTTTATTACAAAAAATATATATAATCTTTCTTGCTGCAGCTCTGTTGACTAAAAATAATATAATCTTCGAATGGCAAATATTTTTTAAAATAATATTTTGTTATATTTAATAACTCTCACTTTTATTTTGTTTAAAAAAAAAAAATAAATTGTATTTTCATAATTTAATAAAAATTGACTCTAAAAAAAATTTGACAAAATTTTTAAATAAGACATGAAAATTCAATATTTTATTATTCAGTGCTTTCATTTGTTTACTTGTTCAAACGTGCCCTGTTTTGCAAAAAAAATATCTATAGAAATAATATTTTTAAAAATAATAATTTTTTCATTGCATGCTTTTATTTTTAAATCTTGTATTTTTGTGCCTGTAATTCATGATTTTTGTTTATCTCCTGCATGTTAAAATAAGCGCACCACATTTTTAGAATTTTCTTAAGAATAATAGCACATAGGAACTGCATGTTTCATGTTGTAATAATTTATCGTGCACTTCTGAAAAAGCTGCTTAAGAACGTGCGGAATAAAAGTATATTTCTTTCCATTTGTGATCAGAGGTTATGTTATTCAATTGACTGAACCGAATTTTATTAAACATTAATTGGCGATGCTTATGATTATTGATAAATGGTTAAAAAAAAAAAAATCGGATGTCCGACTATCACAATCAAGGGATACAAATATACCCACATAAGTGTGGTGAGTACCCTTTATATATGTCCCTAGCTAGAGTAAACTAATGATTCCATAGAGCGGATGGATCATAATCCCAATCGAGGCGTAGGTTTTCAAAAAATCTCCCCATTTCCAATTGATACAATTTCTGCTAAGACAGTTTTGTTGGCTTCTTCGTTTTTCTTTCAAATTCAAACTACAGTGCACTCTATAAGAATTTCATTTGAAATGCTTTCTAATCTTGTCATTAAGTGAAACCCATCCTATTTTTCTGTTAAAAACCTTAATTTTTTTTCGGAGCCATGGAACCTATCTTGCCTAAAAATATCAAATAACCTTTTCCTTATTTTCTAAACGCATGAATTTAACTTAAAGTCCTTATTTGCCAATATCAATATAAAAAATGCTATTCAGCAAATCGATTATCCTTTCTTAAATTTTTCTTTAGAATAAAGAAATCGCTCGCTGTAGTATCATGATGCTATCCACCACCATAAATGTATTATGTCCTTCACATTCTGAACGGAATATTATAGAAATATATTAAAGTCATAAATATCCATTTCGCCAAAGAATGGAAAACATGTATGAGATGGTGTGAGTATTTTTTTTTTTCTTTTTTTATCCAACGCACACAAAGATGGTTACCAACGAACAAGAAGAACAATAAAAAGAGGATGAAATCCATTTTAATATATTAAATTCATATGCGAATGTCCTTTTGATTCGATCACATTTTTTTTGTTGTTGTTGTTGCTCCTCGACAAAATACATCCTTTTCATCTTCTCATGGTTTTTTACTTTCAAATCCAATCCAATAAATCGCAAGTAACGACATCCTATGATGGCATTTAACTTTATATGCACACACACAGATATATAATACGTGCTAACCTGCCAGACTGCGTGTGTCCTTTGCCACACGCAGGAACTTTGGTGTTCCTTTCATCCGGTAGTCTCCGAACGCCAGAGATGTATTCCCCCCATTTTATATATGAGAAGAGTATCATTCAGTGTTTTGTGTTGCAAAGTCACTTAGAAAGGATATTTCTGCCCACTAACCTTTCACCTAAGTTGGCAATACCTCAATCGGATGTCAAAGGGGGAATTATACCACATACTGTCAATAATCGCGTATGGGTTAATGGATGGGCTTATTTGTCTGCACTTCTTTCTTAATGTTGAAAGAATTGGTCAAAACGCTGATAACATCCCTGCTCCTGGGGATGCGTCAAAGTGCTATTACATATTTCTTTTTCATACTCGTGTCTAGTTTCAGTCACTGAAACTTTTTACACCTTCCTTCCTTAAATTTTTTTGGATTGAAAGGGGGGAAATGAATTCACTTTAACACTTTGAAAAGATTTGGCAAATTTTGATCCTGGGGTTTTACGTGTATTTCTTCGTTTTATGGAAATTTATGGGCATAATAAATAATCGTAAAACGTGCATTAAAATTGGTTATTGAGATATTTTTTGAAGGGGTCTTCGGAGTTTGTTGAACCTTAGGATTCAGTTTTAAGGCTGATGTTATTCTTATAATTTGGGTTTTTTAAATTTATTTTTTTAATTTAAAAAATGCTGGAAACAGTCAGTTCAATGATCAGTTTTTGTGCAATAAGCCGAGGGGTTTGTCGCAAGTGATGTCATTTGAAATATTGCACAATCATTGAACCACTAAACTGGCTAGTGACAAACCCCTCGTAGTTAGCTCCACAAGAATACTTTTAAATATTTTTGTATTAATTCCTTATAGTAGGAGAGCTAGCAGCCGAACATTATCTTCGAGCGCCTTAAATTTTGTCCAGTTTGAGTTATTGCTTGGTTGTCACTCGCCAATAAATGACAACTACGGCTACCGGAAATGGTCAGAAACCATAATAGAAAGCCATCTAATGCCCAGAAAACATGACCCAACAATGGTTAATAATTTTGACACGAAAATTGTTTTCACTAAAATGTAGTTTGCGTTCGATAAACAATGTTCCAAAACCGGGCACTAGCTTTCAGACTAGTAGAAAGTGCCATTAATAAAGATTATAAATTCTCAAAGATCTCATTCAGTGTAAACAGATAAAGGTAAACAGATATGGTCCCATTGTTTATCCTTGAGGAACTCCAACAAATATTTGCCTTGTTGTTGACAAAGGCTTCTGAATCTCTTCAAAAATTGAATCTGATCTGTTCGAAGAAGAATCTACAAACTTGAAGATTACTCCAATAATCCAGAATATGAAAAAATAACTTTTTTAATGGAAAAAATATTCGATAATGTGTATCGAAAATATTTAATTTAGCTTTGACTATTTTTATATGAAACGAGCTGTTACCTGGCGTTGCTGACCCAGAAAAAGTAAGAGATAAAGCATTGATTTTGAAAGAGTTATTATAATCCTATTGCTTCAACATTTTGCCAAGATCTTTTAAGCTCTTAAGAGTTTTTGAAAAAGCGACCACAGCGCCATCTATTCGCTTATTGAAATAGCCTTAGTCATTCTTACAACATCAGCTATCCACCAGTATGTCAAACAAAATCGGTTCATCTATTTCCCGTCATCGCGTGCACTGACCCAGCGCCATTTTTTTGATATTTTACTTCATAAGTTACTTCCTACAATATCAGCTATATGTCAATGAAAGTCACGTTAAAATCGGTCAAGTAATTTCTGATCAGTTCATATGAATATGCAAAAAAGCGACCCGAGCGCCACTTAGGGAAAAATAAAAACTAAAATATTAGCTGTCAGTCAGTGAAAGTTCCGTCAAAATTGGTCGATCCAATCTCGAGATTATCCGGGACAAACACACAGACAGACAGACAGACAGACAAAGATTTTAAAATTGTATGTATTGTTATAAGTCCCGTATAGGTTTTATATGCATCTTGTAAAAAGCATTTATTTTGACAATACAAACAGAGACTTCATTTTTATTTATGTGTATAGAAGATAATATGGTTAAATTTAATATGTAGGGAAAGCTACATTTAAATAAATATATTATCCACCACCACCTTCTATCTGGTCAAAATGTTGGCAAAGGCTTTATTTGTATTACTTCTGTTTTTATTATTTACTAACATTATTACATTGTGTGATTTTAAGTCAGATTGGTTAATAAATTAGAATTTTCTTGAAATAAGCGACCCCAGCGCCATCTAGAGGGTAACTAAAATAATCTTAATCACTCCCTACAACATCAGCTATCTGTCAAGCATAGTTTCTGACCGGGCATAGAAACGATTTTTCTAGAATAAAAAGCGACATGAACGCCATCTAGGGAGGCGAAAGTCCCGTCAAAATCGGTCTAGCTGTTCTCGACATTAGCCAGTACAAACAGACAGACAGACAGACAGACAGACAAAAATTTTAAAAATGTATGTTTTGTTATGTGTATGCTTTCATATACGTGTAGTAAAATACTCTTATTTTGACATTACAGACAAACACTCCATTTTTATTTATATGTATAGATAATTTTTATTAGTGATTCGGGAGCAACCATTTTATGTTTCCGAGCCATCTAAGGTTAAAAAACAATTTTATAAATTGTGCTGAAAGGCGAAAATATAAAAAAATGGTAGAAATTTGGGATCAAGTTGTATTTGGGGTGAAAGATAAGTATAGTTGTCCAACAAGGTGTGTAACCACAAACACAGTTTCCGCGACTATATGCATTTCAGGAGGCGTTTCTGTCTCATTGAATATATCTAGATGTTCAACAATGGAGTCACCCACTTGAATGTTAGGGCGATATCATCTTAAAGTATGTTTCAAAAATACTGAATGGTGTAGGATGGTTGTAGTGATAGTGGCCCTCAGTACTCTACATATAAACAGATGTAAAAGCCATAAAGTTAAAAATACCCCTAGACTTTTTTACTTCAAAAATCATGTATATTGATTCTTCGTATATAACCTTGAAGTCTGTCTTGAAAACTTTTTGTCGTGAGAAGTCTCATTACCTATAAAAACCGTATTACTTAACTTAACCATTCATGCATCATCCTATACTATCAACAAAGGATTTTTGCGATCTCAGGAAACAACGTGTTTCCTATAAAATTTGAAGCAGGTTCAAGAAGTTTGCTTTAAAACTTGTCTCAGTGACATAATGAAACTGCAATAAAAAAAAGATATCCTTGTGAACACAAACATTTTTATTTAGGTGAACACGTGGAATGTGTTGATAAAGTTTTATTTTTTCAGTTTTTCCGGAAATCTGTTTTTTTTTTGTAATTTTTTTTTTATCATCAAAAGAACGCATTTGTGATGTCCTTGTGGTTATTCCTGTGTTAACATTATTCTTTGACTTTTTTTTTTGCTTAAGAAGCACTTGTTATTAGTTCAATCAAAAAAACCCCAAAGGAAGACAATGTATGTTTATAAAAGAACAAAAAAAAAAAAAGAATGGAAGAATGGGAATAGTAAATGGAAGAAAGTAGAAAAAATCAAAAAGAAATCTTCTGATGGAATGCAATTAAATCCTGTTACATTATCCTGTCGAAAGAACTATTTTTTTTCCGTTAAAATACAAAGAAAAAAAAAAGAAATTCTTTGTTTCACTTGCTTGCTTTTGTCTTTGATGGAGAATAGAACTGAAGAAAAAAAAATATAAAAAAAAAATCTAGGGAAAGAAACTTTTAACAATGATTAAAATGGAAGTAAGAGGAGGAAGTATAAAAGTGAGAAAATAACTCAACACATTCGTTCGTTTTGGTATTAATTGTGTGGTAGGAGCACTGATGAAAGAAATTATTTGAAAAGGAACAAATACAACATGGCCGGATTTGGAATGCAGATAATGCATATGGGCTATTTTTAAAGGGGCCGTTTAAAAATTATAATATTGTCAACTTATTAAAATTCATTAAGAAAAATACATACACTTTTCTTAACGTTATATTAAACGAATTTTAAAAATGATTTAAGTATCATTTTTATACAATTTTCTGGCGCCCTAATATTGAAAATATTCATCAAACAAGCGCTCCTGTTTTAATTTACTGAATGCAAAGCAGGATATGGGTAAACAATCAATAAAATGCTTCCTTAATACACGTAATGGGGCCAAAAGATGTCAACAGAAAGAATTAAAATGCATTATGATGTGAGTTGAATGAATAAGAAGTAAAAAGTAAGTTGTTTTGTCCGTTGTGTCATAGTATGACGATAAAGAAAGATAGAGAAAAAAATTTAAAGTATCATGTCTTTTCACACTTTGAAAAATACAAATATGTAATCAGAATAGCAAATAAGGAAGTTAAATAACTATACGGATAGGTACTAAGAAACAAAAAGTAACTTTATTAATCTTTTGCTTACCAAACTAGTTATATGAATCAAGATTCTTATTTGATTTTGAAATATTTAAAGTGAAAGATGTTGAATGTAGGATTCCAAGAAATACAACTTAGCTTGTTGTTTTGTTCTACATTTTCAACAAGTAAATATATTATTTTCAAAAAACGGCCATCGTTGAGCGATAGAAAATGAAAAAGAATATCATACTGAACTAAATTTGTGTCAACGAAATAAAAAGAATACAAATTTAATGCATTAATATGATGACTGAAGAATCAATACGTATTAACGAGTTTCTTTTCCTGTTAAGAGGAGTTCAAAATACATAGATTAAAAAACACTAGAAATATTTAAAAGATCGCTATAAAGATAATGCTCAAGTATTCATTTTCGTTTTATCTACACAGAGGGATCACAGATTAATTTTGATGTTGATTTAATATTTTTTGTTATTCAATTTTGTATTAGAGTATTAGAGTATTCATTTATGATACCATACTACTTATTAGTGATAAAACTGCAGTAGAAACAATTAAACTGAAGTTTAACTACAAGTTAATTTTATCAAAAACGTTCTGAAAACATTACGAATTAAAAACAACATTCTGAGAAAAACGATTTGGAAACACTTCTAAGCGAAATACTTGAGAAAAATCGTATCTAAGCTTTTTTTTCACCAATACTTCTTAAATGTTTCTTTGATGTAAACAAACCATTCAAACATTTTTGGGACACAAATTTTCTTCAAAAAACATTACTGAAATAATTCGGAAACACTTCAGAAACGATTTTGGGACGATGTTTCTTTATTGATTTTTTGATATATAAATCCGGGAATGAAAACTTTGATAAAAATGGCAAGAAATGTATCACACAAAAGAACCGAAACTTATATATAATAAAACGTACTACACTTAATAGGGAACAAAAAGACTTTAACTAACTAAAGATAGAGAAAGCCATAAGGACTCCAGTTTCTTCTAGAGAACTATAGCTAAGAGCTAACAAGCATGGAATCAAAGAATTTTGAACATAGAGTTCATGTTCAAAATTCTTTGATTCCATGCTTGTAATAATACCGATTATTTTGAAATTTTCCAATACCTTAAAACATTCTAAATGATTTCCTTTTTCTGATATTTGTTTTAGTATTCAATAGTGTATGATTAAAATATTGAAATACGTAACATCTTGATGAAGATATAATCGCAAATAAAAAAGAATAAATCAAATGAATTACATAATTCTTCCATTTTCTATCAGAAACATTTAAGAAATATTTCTAAAACAAGCGAAAAAAATTTCAGATACATTTTAGTCTTATAGTCGGTAATGTCTCAATGCTTCGAAGCATTTTTGATAGACCCAAAATTATTTCTAGTTATAATTGAAAAAGCAATTCTTGCTTTAATCAAAATAAATATATCTCACTTAATAAAACAATATGATATGACAATTATTATAATGCTACCAATTTGTTGCAATCCCAAGAAACTTTATTCGTTTTTTAAAAGTTGGTCAAGAACTTCATTGTATTAAAATGATTTCTGAACTCTATTTAAAACATAATTTTTGTATAGGATCACAGATACAATTTATTCTTCCAGATAAGATTTTAGCAAAGCAGTGAATATGGAAACTAGTGTATATCTATATGGACATGTAAGATCATACAGCTTCTTTTAATGAACATGGTATTGGATAAAGTCACAATTGTTTGAATATAATATCTTAAAAAAGGAGTCAGATAAAATGCTTTATCTTTAACTCCAAAACATTAACACTCAATATAAAATGCAAACTCGTAACTAGAAAGTTTTTTTTTATTAAGACATAAGAAATAATGAACTCATTCGTACATCGTATGTTCATCCACTTGGCAATACTGGCAAGGGAAAACTATTTATGTTTGATATTATTATACAGTATAAAAAAGGTGCAGTACATGTAAGTCAATTCGTGATCGTGTTTTATTGTATGGGCTTTTCAACTCCAAACGAGTAAGGACAGATGAACTCTTCGTGACAATGGTATGCTCTGAAAAACAAACATTTGTTGTACTCAGGATATGAACCCAGACATCCGGAGTGATAGTCCGACTCACTAGCCACTACACCATGGGGCATTACTTTTCATACAATCTGTTTTTTTAATACAATCTGTGTTGTAAGTCGGTTCTTTAATATTTATTTCAAGAGAGTGAACTGTCATTTTCTCAGAGATTTTAGTGTGTTGCATTAAAAATATAATGCAAAGGTTTGCTGTTTTTAAAGTTAGACAACTTCATTTTTTAACCAAGTTTCACATTAAATTGCTTTTAGTTTCGAGTTAAATCGACTATAATTTTGCGCCTTTGATTTTGAGAAACGGGCTGTTAATTTTAAAAGCTGTTACAAGGTGATGGTTTATTGATCGGCAATGGTTTAATATTTTAAGAATATGGATTTCGTTAAGTCGGTATTTCTTGATTCTTCTTATTCTTCTTCTCTTCCCCATAACATCAAAAAACCTTTAATGTACTCTTCTTTATATCAGCAAAATTAGTTACAACATCTGAAGCAAAATTAGAATCAACTTCTACAGCAAGAAAATCAGCAGCAGCTGCAGCTGTATTTATAGTATATCAACTTTCCGGCCACCCCGACAACAAATTGTAGAGGCCCTCTCTCCTACAAACATACACAAAAAAATTCATTGAGAAAGTAAGTCTTAATGTCTTTATTTACGTTATAAATCTGCAGTAATAAACATTTATTTAATTGTATTTCAAGTATTGCGAACCATTACGTTGACGATAAATTGCTAACTCCATTGTGATTCTCTGCAATGAAATAACTTCTATTTTATAATATAACGAATCTTTTATAATTATGTTTCCATGGTTTAAGAAAATTCGATACAATCTACGAAATATCGATACCATTCGTTTCACAAAAAAGTTACATCAATACTGCGAAACTCACCAAAATTATTTTCCCATCAAAATTTAATTCATAAAATGCATTCTTCCGTTTAACCTATCACGACCAAAAGAAATAGCTAGCTACAGAATTTTCCTAAGATTTCACTTTATACTTTTTTTAATTTTTTTTTTTTTTTGCTTGCATTCACAATAAGCTGAAAGGAAAACTTCTCGACCAATCGTCATCATAATTTTCCTCTCCATTTCAATCAATTCCACCTTCAATGCAGTTTTTTTTCTTCTTATTTATACAATCTTCCCGGTCTATATACTTTTTGATCCTGTTTTCAACTCAAAAAAAAAAAAAAAAATAAGAACTTTATCCAGAAAATTGTTACACAACAAAATCCAAAAAAGGGACAACAAAGCATTAAAACATGAACCAAAAGGATATCATAAGACGAAAAAGATGAAAGCAAGAAGCAACAACAACACAAAAAAAAATCCTGAACAAAACATTTCACTCAAATGGAAAAACTTCACCATATGAATGTCCAGAACTTGGAAGGGGGCACAGTCCGTAAATGTACCCAACTCTATGAACTCTCAGTCTTCTCTTGTCCTGCAAAAGGCCCAAAAAGTTTCATTTCATGCAAGTGAATTTGTTGACCCTAATCCTCCGTACCACCTCCTTTCATCATCATCTACCTTAGGTTATAAGATGATCAGATGTTACTGCTGCTGGCTGTGCTACCGGACCACTGCGAACTTTCTCTCAATGTTTCAATCACAAATACAAATATCCTTAGGTAAGACAGCAAAACGTACCCACATAGCGTCACAGGACAACATTGCAAGTTTAACGGAAAAGGATACAGCAAAAAAAAAAAACTTTATTTTTTTTAACCCAACAATGTATACTTCTTCGGGTAAAAAAATATTATAAAAGAATATTTTTTTTTTCTTTTCTCGTAATCTCTTTGCTAGGTTTCTATTTCCGAAGAAGACAAATAAAAAAAAAAAAAAACAGGATCCTTCAAAAGATACCAAAGTTTTCGGGAAGTGTATGATGAGGAAAAAATATTGTTGGCAACCCCCGGCTCAATTTCAGTTTCAGTTTCAACTTTGTCGTTTCTCGTTCTTGAATAAAAAAAGAAAGAACAAAAAGTTCTATGCCATTGCTTTTGATTATCACAAAATTAAAAACTTTTACGTCCTGTAGCAGGACGTTCAACAAGATGAAAAAGGAGAGGGATAGCCAGGTATATGCTTAAGGATGTGTGTCTGCGGCTCAAACTTTTTCGGGGTGAACTCTTTTAATATGAATGTGGGAAAACATTAAACATGACAGCAACACAATTCTTCAACAACAAAAATTGGAAGAGGTCCTTCGAACCTTCGAAGATGATAAATATTTGCAGACATTGTCAGATGGCGCCCGTATTATATAAAATCAATAAGAAGAAATAAAATCGCTGATGCGAAACTGAAACTGAAAATAGTTCGCAATGCAATAGCATCCGCCCGCCTCATGTTGGATATTTAAAAATGTATCCTTACGGGCTTGAGATCCTTCCAATTTTTGTTTTGGTTCACTATATATCGAGTTGCAATCGAGACGTCTAGTCTGCATGTATCGTCCCTTTTTGTGCAGATAATTTTTTTTTTTTCAATAAATTCAGTCAGCAACAATGAGGAATGAGGTCCTTAGGAGGATAATTTTTACCCCCATTTCATGCGGCTGATAAAACAAATTGAGTTGGTAAAAGAAACGACCGAACGAAGAAAAGTTGCTTTGCTGCATTTTGTCTGCCTTCCTTCTAGAGGCACAACCTTTTTGCCATTTTGAATTAATTTCATGAGTTTGCTCCTCCCTACATCTATACAAACATAATGAAGAAAAAAATCCCTCTCTTTGTCGGCTTCGTTTAGAATGCAAAAGCACTAAAGTAATCGATTGATTGTATCATAACGTATAAAGGGAACGCATACTTAATGCCTCCTGTTATCCTTTTTATAAGCATAATACATTCTCCTTCCTATACCTAAAGTTTGTATACATTATCAGGTATATCTTCTGTCAGGATATTCATAAAATTCATAAAATAGAAAAAAAAAAATTATAATCAAATTCGTGAGGATAATTCGTAAAATCAACGAGTTCATCGATTTGCAAATTGTATATTAGTGTGCATGTTGCCAATTCCTCTGCTCTGCGTCAATCATAATAATGAATGGGATGTCCTTGAAAATATCATTTTTTACATTACAATTCAATTGTTATTGATTTTGTTGCCATTTTTCTTTTATGATTTTCAAGGAAAAATAAGTCGATCAGTAAATTGATTTTAAACTGTCGCCACACCCGCGCTTTCAAGGTCCGCAGGATAATAAAGTATATGAGTCCTTTTGTGATATTGTATAAGGAACTTCGAAGTCTTATGACCTTATTGCAATCAATTTTGGTGTTATAATTTTTTTTTATATTAAAAATTTAAAATATTGGCAATTCCTACGACGACGTGATCGAGGTAGGGAGTTTCGTCCTTTAGGGTGTCATCGAAAGGAGCGCGCCCAAATGTGAAATGTGGTCAACAACAACGTAATTTTACGTTGACGGATGATGACTAAAATGGCAATATTGGGTGGGCGATGAAAATTGTGAGTGGCAGCATTTTTTAATGTGGTCTCGTTTGGTTTTTGTGTTGTGGTAACAGTTGTTGCGAGAGTCGTTAAAAGGGATGGTTATTAAAAAACAGGGATTTTAATTTATATTCAATTTTTTGTTGGTGTTGTTAGTTTGTAATTTTATCGTTTTTCATTTGATATATTAAGTGCGAGGAATTGTGTGCTGGTGTACAATTTATTTTTGATCAAAGTAATGCTTGGTTAGCCAGAGTGACAGTTGGGGAAAATGTTAAAAGCATAAAAATGTATATTGTATGTTTTTGTTTTAAATTTTTAATTTTTGTAATTTTTTTTACATGTTAATATTTAAGTTGGCAATTACCAGCCAGCATTTGATTAAGTCTTTCATTGAATAACAAAATGGGATAAACTGTTTTTATACAAGTAGTCGCACAAATAATGAGATGTCAGACCAGGAAATTCTTTTTAACAGAAAACAGACTTAAACTTCATATGTTTCTTTATTAATAATTATTATAAGACTGTAACTAATGATGAAAAAAGACATTTATATACGATTATATATCTTCAATTGAGTTTAAAAAAAAAATAAAAATTAACTCTACTTATTACTCTGCTTAAATTAAATGGTTATTATAGAACGGTATACTTACTTACTTACGATGGTGCTATAGTCCGGGGTGGACCAGGGGGTCAATTCCCGATCTGTGAAAATGTGAAATGATAAATTTTGTCACGCCTTAGCGTGACGATTCCCGATTGGTGAAAAAATAAAAACAAACTTCAAAAACTTTTCATAATAATAAATATCTTATCACAGTCAAATCGTTCTGTGAAGGGCAGTGACATCGCGCTGACAGACCTTACACTGAGAGACAAAAAGGCAAATTAAAATTTTATAGATTTTTGTTTTATAATAGTACCTTAGCTCGAGTAAATTTGATTTAATCATGCTTCGTTCTCTTTTTTCTTTTCTCAAACTTTGATTTTAAAACATTCGTATTTGAAGATAACTTTTTTTTTTAATCTGCTTAAATCAAAATGGTTTTCTCTGATTTAACTTGGTTTTTTTACTGGGTGTATCATTTAGTACTTTTTAGTAAACACACTGACAGCTGTTTATCATAATAAGTTCGAGAATCGCATTTTGGAGTTCATAACTTGAGAATCGCATTTTGGAGTTCATGAAGTGATAAAATGAAAAGTCATTGGTTGAGGTCCTCTTCCATTTCCGTGGGCCACCTGCTACGCTGTCCTCGTATACTGCCTGACCGAGCCACCTTAGTCGTTGGGTTTTCACTTTTGTGATAAGGTCAGTGTCGCTGTACAGCCTGCACAGTTCGTTGTTATATCTTCGCCTCCATTCCCCATTTATGCAGAGAGAACTATAAATCGCACGAATTTTTTTTTTTTTTTTTCAAACCAGCCTAAAGCGTTTTCATTCAACTTTAGTAATTTCCATGCTTCTGCACCATAAATAAGGATCGAGATGATAAGTATCTTATAAAGAGACATTTTAGTTGCTCGAAAAAGGGCTCTTCGTTGAATCTCAGCACTGGGTATTATTCACTGAGTTGATATCGGAGCCTAGATACACAAAGTCTTTGACCACCTAAAAGTTATAGCTGTAAATGGTGACGTTTTGTCCAAGACGTGTCGGTGTTGGGGGTCCTTTCTTGTTGAAAGCCTAATATATTTGGTTTTGTTGTGATTTACCGTTAAACCCATCTTTCCTGGCTTCCTTCTCAATACTCACGAAAGCACCACTGATATCACGCTTTGTTCTTCCCATTATGTCAATATCGTCGGCGTACCCAAGTAATTGGAGGGACTTTTGAAAATATGGTGGATATCAATTTAAAGTTCCTGTGATCTTCACAGTTTTGGTTTCGCATTTAGATTTCGATCAGATTTTTTTTTTTTTTTTTTTTTACACTATCAGATCCTGTTCATAAGGAGCTTAGAGCAAGCTTCAGCTTATGAACCAAGATTTGCCAACACATTATATGTGTTCCACTGGCTCATCACTTAGTGCTGGTGTTATTTGTTAGTATAATGTAAAATCAATAATTTTAGAATTTAAATTGAAAAGCCTGCACATGCGGGTAAGCGGCTCATTCATACCGTAATTAGTCCGATGGTGTGGACAATGTAGGAGCTCAAGGCTACGCAGATGGTGAGCACCCCCACGATAATTGAGTCCAACACAAGTAAGTAGATCAGGTGCATCTAATGCGCCCGAAAGAAGTTGGTGGATAAAAACTATATCGTTATTTACACGCCTCTGTAACAAGGACTGAATGTGTAGAAGCTGAATTCGGTGTTCATAAGGTGGAAGGTTATAAGGATCTGTCCAGGGAAGACCTTTTAAAGCAAAACGAACAAAATTATGCTGAACTGCCTCTATCCTAGATCTATGACCATCATAGAACGGAGTCCATACTTGCGATGCGTATTCCAGATGCGGACGAACAAAACAGTTGTATAAAGATAGGGTAACATAAGGGTCTTGAAACTCTTTTTTAACATTGAGTTAGCCTTTTTAACAAGAGAGTTGATGTGCTCTGTGAAATCTAGACTTGGATTGAAGACGATTCCAAGATCTTTAAAACTAACAACACGGCACAATGTATGTTGTGAAGATTTAAATTTATAAGAAAGAATCAGAATGAATGAATGCAATGATTTTAAATTCTATCGTTTGTAGAATCACCCAAACAGTACCTATGTATCTACTGTAATGTAATTTTCAGAAAAAAATTAAAAAAAATTTCAATTTTAAAAATATTTTTTTTTTATTAAATGTTTGGATTTATTGTTTTTTTTTTACTAAAACATTTGAAATTTATGATGTTAGTATATGTACATTATAAGGATGAAAACTTTTGTTGCTTTGTTTGCCAAATATAAATATGCACTTTCGATGGAACTGCCACGGTCTCCCTTACATGAATTTTAAATTATGTACATATTTTTAAATGTTTTTGATGAAGATTTATTATTATCCCCTTTTAATGAGATTTCCAAGTTTTGATTATAAAAAAGAGATAGACAAGCCCCACTAAAAATAGAGTAATTTTGGACCAAGTCAAGATTATTAAAAACGGCGGATAAGAAGAAATACGCTGCTAAATCCACTGAAAAACTCAAGCTGCAAAAATTAAAAGTAAGTGACTATTATCCCTTATCTTCAAAGGTCACCTTTATTGCTTAGATAAGATATTCAAACCGGATACTTTCAACCTTCCACACGAGTAAAAACGTCGTAAATAGTAATGCCCCTGAGCAACCTAATGAATCCAATATCCTAGCAGCAGCAATGAAACCACCAACACACATGATTCCATCGCTTTACCCACATATACACAATGCTACTTTTCCTAATCGAATATCAAAGGTTCAATTCGGTTTCCCCTAAATGATACTACAACTATCCTTTCCTTTTAACGAATCCAAGTAAGAAATAAAGAAAGGAAATCAAAAAACACGCAATGACCTAAATTTACTCCAACCAAATTGCAAAGCTTCTTATTCTTCTTCATCGTGGTGGTCGTCTAGTAACTTCGTTAGCCCGTCCATCACCTTATCCGCTGCCAATCGTCCGTGAATTAGTTTTATTTGGCACACCTATATACTGACTTAAAAGCAAGGACTTTCCAAGGGCACCAATAGACCATTGGAACTTTTCTTTTTTTATATTCCCTGTCCCAGGATCGTGTTGCAGAGAGGGTTTGAGTTATAAAAGTGATGAGGAATTTACGATAACACAATTGCGTGATAAGGTGACATCTTGCCAATGGCTCAAGTCGCATAGTAAAACGTGCGAAGACCGCGTGAATAGTGTTCGACATTTAATTGTCAAAAAAAAAAGAAGAAAAGAAAAAGTGAGTCCTTTAAGGATTTTTTGTGATTATTTCCGGTCGGTTTTGGTCAGCTTTTTTATGACATAGCCATACCTTTCTTCGGAGAATCAAGGTGGATCGATTGGCATTAGTTGTTAATGGCAGGCCATATCGATGAGTCCATTTTCGTCCTGGATTTTTATTTGACGGTTAATTAATTAAAAATAAGAACCAAATATTTGTCCTACCAATCGAACTGAGTCCATCCTTTGTCTGACAATCGAGGTAATAAATATGGAGGCTAAATTAAAGGATAATATGTTTTTTTGTCTTGCTTTTAAATTATTAGGGTATTATCCTTTTTCAAAAAAATAATTACTATAAGAGGAAAATGTTTATTTCTTCGCGACAATTTGTTTGTATTCATTCAGCACTTCAAAGGACCTCTATACCGTCTGCTGAGTTTGTTTGAGTCTGTGGGCCCTTTTGCTGTCAATGGCACATTCATATTATTATCGTCCTCGTATAAACATGGCACATGACACTGCTAGGAATATAAAAGGACGAAGACGTGTTCCAATGAAGAACCAAGGACGAGGAAAACTATATAAACTTACTCATCCCGTACTTGCAACATCATCAGCATCGGCAGGAGCAAAACTACGTTAGACAAGTTCTGGCTGATGATCAAAGTTCTCCGCACACCTTCACCTTTCATAGGGGAGAAGTCAAAGCATTGAACAGAATCTAGAGTCCGGAGTAAAGCTCTATGTATTCTGACGCAGACTGTGCTGGCCACTTGCTGTGCTTGTGGAGTAATCAAATTTTACGACGAGACAGGATGTTTTTTGTGTTCCTGCCTCCTGGATTTTTTTTCTTTTTTTCTTACAGTTATCCTTGTTCGGCACTTAAAGTGTGATTTTCATTTCGTCACATATTGAAAGGATATGCTAAGAGGATATTTTTTTCTATATCTTTTAGTAAAAAATGAAACGAAATGAATAAAAAGAAGTGACAGAAATTAAATAAAGGATCAGGATGTTGTTGCTGTACGAGGCGTTATATTGGCTCTTGCGTCACAGTCAGATTCAGTTAGAGGGTGTGTCTGGCATATTGAATGAAATAGGAAGGAACTTGCCGTCACATTCGAATCTAGATGGCTGGGTGGCACATAGAGAGATGTCTGATAAACAGGATGTTGATTTAAGGCGCACCAACAACAACTGACATCGTCATCAGAGTTCGCCACAACTCATACCTGAGGAAACTTCTTTCAAAAGAACAGTGCTTTTGTAACAAAAATATTTGAAGATTTCAGCGTTATTTGGGTTCATTGAAGCTTTAGTCCTTTAGAGTCTATGATTTTTGACTAAGAGACGTAAATATATAGAAGGATAATGAAAAACCGCGTGATATCGCACAGAGTAAAGGGTGGTGGTTAAATGCTTCAATAAGAAAGACACACACACAAATTTCTATTACAGGTCCTGTCATATAATTTTGAAACTTTTACTTTGATATCTTAGATGTCCTGTAATTAGTTGTATGGTTTGGTCTCATGTTACAACTTTTGTTTGGCTTTTCAAAGGAAGTTACCTTAATTTCATAATGTCAAAAACTGAAAAATATTGTTTATGGAGGATTCAAAAGGATAATGAGTTAAGTTTTGAGATGGGGTTATTTTAAGTAATGAAATAAAGGGCAGGTACGAATTTTTAAATGAAATGGTTGGATTAATATCTAGCTTTAAAAATATTTCTACGAATGTGTGTTACAATGTGCAGATTAAATTTTTAGCTGTGTTTTGTATGAAAAGTTTTCGAGATGTTTCTATTGGTATGCAAAAAATATTTAGATCTTGCAGTATGAAAATACCGCATGAGGTGATTTCAGAAAATACGTCGTACGGTAAAAACTGCATTGGAGGAAAGATAGAGTGTAGGTATAGGGTAAAGGTGTCAACAGTGATGGATTAATTTTTAATAATTGTGGCGTTAAGCTCGCATTTATAACAATGACATTTTTTTCCACAATTTTTTTGTAATGTTTACATCTTAAATTAAAAATTTAAGCTTTAAATGTTTTGAAAGTGAAAAATAAAATAAAATAAAAGAAAAGAAAATTATAAAAAAAACTTTTATACTTACATATGGAAATAATTGAATATGTACAATTAGAAGCTTTGGCGTCTTAATAATGAGCGGATTGAGGTTGTGCGCAAATTTAAGTTCTTCGCTGTGTTCTTGGCTTCTAATTTAAGCTTGCAAGCATGCCAAAGAAAAGAGCTATGAAGCAAAGTTGGCTCTTACATGATTTGGCCTAAATTCTTTGCTAATCAAGATATTGACCTTTTATCCAAATACAAAGTTTTTAATGCTAGAGTAAATACCTGTCTTTGTTCTAGAGTGCAAGCATTTGGAGTTTGTCCTTTTAAAGAGTTCGAAATGGTGCAAAGGTGTTTCTTCAAGCGTTTATTTCAATTACCCAACTCAACTCCGACCTATGTTATTCATGTGAAGCCAGGCTTCCATTTACATTAAGAAGCTGAAAGCTCATTCAGACTTTTTAATTAGAGTTATTCAAAGGAGTGGAAACAGTCTCCATAAAGCAATATTGGTATATGCTTTAAGTTCTTTTTTGGTTTAACCATAATATTGTACCTATTAATGTAACTATACTAAGTATTACTTAAAAGACAATTCTGTTTTACTATACTTATGATCAATAAACAGATTACAAAATTACAAATTACTACTGAAGTTCAATGCTTCTCCCTTTATAGGGAACGGAAGCAGTTAGCGCTATCTTTCGATATTTCTGTGATTCTATTAGAAATAAATGTCTGCAATTGGAAGTGCATATTCGCTAGCATCATAGCCAAATTTTTTAAATGAAAAAATATACGACCAACATATAACTAGTGCCTAAGGGTCAAGTTCCAGATTGTTTTATAGAAACCTTAACCACCAAATGCATACCGTTGAAAATTATTTTAGCTCCAAATGCTCCCCCCAAATTATAAGCACTATGTAACAGAATACAATCAGAAAAAAGTGTACCACTTAATTGCCCTTTGCTCTATCCTGCAAGAAATCAGACGGATGTATTTTGAAGAAAGTTTTTTGTTTTTAAAAAGCTTCTACGAAATACTAAATTGTCTGACCATTTAGTATTTCGAAGAAACTTTTTAAAAACAAAAAACTTTCTGTATATTGGTTTTTGATCATATATATTTAACTTTTGATTATTTCAAATTGGGCTTGATAATCGATATGAAAAATTGCAATCAATTAAGAAAACTAATTCATTCTTTTTCCCAACGTTTCTCCGGTTTTTTCCGGCTTCATCAGGGGGTTTGGATTTATTAGTTCTTAAAGAAACAATTAACAATGAAATGTTTTATGAATAAAAAAATAATAATAATTTAAACATTTAAATAATTTAAATAATTTGATAACTATTGCACTTACTTTTGTTGTTAATAAATTACATCGAGGAACAATTTATATGAAATAAAATTAAAAATAAACTTTTAAAACTTTACAGAAAATTAAACACTTCTTATTGGCAAATGCAAACTTAAAGAATATTAATTTAGATTAGTTTACGATATGGCAATACTGTAGACAGCGCTTATGTCATCAATGTCCTCTTTATGGTTCATCGTTACATTCATTTTTTGTTGGATACGAAGACTTTCTAGGGTGAACCTTGTGTTCATTCTTCTTTCTTTATCTAATATTTTGACGTTTTCAAAATCTGCATTGTGTTGGTGATCTAGCTTTCTGTCTGGTTCAATTTATATAAATTCTGCAATTATGCCATGGCTTATCGCAATAGCTTCTATACCATCTATATAAAAAACATTCATAATCTTCTGTCAGTTTCGGTTTTTAAAATAATCATTTTATGTTTAAAATCATATAAAATTATTTTATTTGATGTTTTATAAATAACTCTAAAAACACAAGCTTTTACGTTTCAAATCATTAAATTTTTTACGAATTTTTTAAAACAAGAGTTTTAAATCATCATTTTAGGTTTCAAAACATTTAAAGTTGTTTAAATCTTACGTTTTAAATTATTCGAAAATACTTGCTTTTATGCTGAAAATCATTAAAATTGTAATGAAATTTTAATTTAAATTTAAAATCACCAATGTATGTTTCAATTATCCTAAAATAGTATATTTGGTATTTAAATTGTGTAAAATCTCAAGGTGTTGTGTTAGATTAGGTTAGGTTAGGTTTATGTGGCTGTCAGTAAAACTACTGACACACTTAGACCACAGATAGGTCCTTTGTGATACCACGAAACTAGCGAAGGAGTACCCCTTTAATTAAAGCTTTTGTGTTGCGAATCGTAAAAATTGTGAATCGTTCAATTCTTTATATATTTATTTTTGCAAATTTGATCATCTATATTTAATAAAATTATATCTTTACTACATTTCTTATTTTCAAATACTGTACGGATATATTATTTTCAATGTCATATCCGGCAGACGGTATACATTTGCCATGTTCGTATTCTGAATAAAAAATATTGTATCACTTTTTTATAAAATAAAGAAAATTAAATAACTAACTAACAATGTATACAATCATGCTGGTCTTCTATTTTTTGAAGAGAGAAAGCTTTTAAAAAAGGAAGTTAACTGCGATAAACACATTTGTATCACTTGATAACTTTAAAATTGATATCTTCTTCTTCTTTTCCGACGATGTTATGATCTCGAACGGGATCTCCCAATTCAGCACTTCACAATATGCACATCCGTTTGTAGAGTTCGTCCGGATGAACTCTGAAAACGTTGGCAAGCCTTGTTGTAGATATAATGTTATATTTCACTTTAAAATTGATATACCTATACACCTACGCTGACGTTATTTCATAAAATCACAATCTACAGTTAAAATTACTTTTACGTCAATTCTTGAGTCTGTGACAATACAGATACAATAAATTTTAATCTCGTTCAAGTTACCAACATAACTCAATAGGAACAACAAAAAAAATATCCAAGTCTTGCACGATAAACTAAATGAAAATTAATGAAAAATGGTTCTGAAATAATGCCGTCAATCCTTCTATTAAAACCATATTTTCCCAAAAATCAAATACCCTTTCCAACTTTAAAGATTTACTAACAAAGCTATCCTCCCCAATTAAACAATCGCGTAGGTACCGTTTCACCTTCTTCGTTTCTCCCGACAAGCGACGCACGACGTAGGTAACCTTCAAAAATTTACCGCAACAAAATTATATTGTTAAATGAAAGTGACACACCAAAAAAGGATTACACTACATCCCCTATAAATCCCTTTTTGCAACGTGAACCGTTTAGTTGCAAAACGGCAAACAAAGCTCGATGGAGAAACAAACAAAAATTCTTCCAACCGTGTGTCGTATCGTATCGTATCGTATGATATCTATACATGATACATACATACATATATCTACATAAGGTAGCAACAAAAACTTTTCTTCACGGTTTTAGCTTTTGGAACTGAAAACATAACTGATATTAATTTAATTATTTTGCCTGACTTCCATTATTCGTCTCTCGGCAGAATGAGGGAGTCTGTTTATCCTTGGTTAGCTGTACATAGAATAATAGCTCCTAACGGTTTACCGTTTTGCTTGACTCAAATGTCACCTCAGAATAATAATGATAAACACGCGCACGGGCTTCATTTCGATGGCGAAAGAAGGGGGCAAGTGAAGACAGCGGAATCAGAGAGCCGAGAGTCGACACAAAACATCCCGAGAATTATCGCGCGCGAACAAACACCAACAGTATGGAATCCAAAGGAGGATATCCTTTGTCTATTGTCGATATCCCTTTTCTGTTTCGCATTATGTATTCATGGCACATGTGGAAATTTCTCAAACTGATTCCAGAATCTCATAAATTAATGCTGACAATGAGGTAAATGCCGACAACGACAATGAATATACGACGACGACAACGCCACTACACTGCTATGCCATCGCCATTGGCAAAAAAGGACGATGAGAATAACTTTTCCCGATTGAGTAAAGGATTTTAAATGGATGAAGGATAAACAAAAAAAAAAAAAAATCTTAAAACATCCTGTTTACCGAAATGACGAAACTATTTACGCATCGCATCCTCGATAGCGGTAACCACGATTGTGAGCTAAGACGGTTGTAATCCCTGCACCCAATTAAGATTGAAGATTTAATTTTGCAAGTTAAAGTCTTAAGTCCCTTTAATCGAACGACCGGAACTATGGAAACGGGATAGGGAGTCTTTTGTGTTAATTTTGGCTCCTTGAAAGCTTCCTGTGCCATTAATCTTCACAGACACTCTGTTTTAGTCTAAGAACAACAAACATTGGGATAAAAGGACTTACATGGGAACGTATACAATGTTGACACCTTTTTTCTGGTCACTAAAATGGGTCAAATCAATGTCATCGTCATTGAACATGGAGCAACGAAATGTCCTTCGGTTGCTATATCTATACGACTACGTGTGTGTTTATACAACTAATGGTGTTATCTTTGGGGATATGCTATTTTTTTTCTTTAACTTGTTCCTTATTTTTTGGTCCTTTCTTTGTTTTCATCAGGAGCTAAAAGAAAACATCACACATCCAGAGTGTGTCTCGGTCGAAAAGTGCGTAGTTTTTCTTTGGTTATGTGTGTTGGAATTAAGTTCAAGTGAATATTTGGATTTGAACTTCTTATAGGGTTGGCATTCTTTTGTTCTTTTTTAATGCTTTTTCATCAAAATCGATTCGAAGGAATGGGCGGACTTCAATTGCAGAAGTTTGGTTAATTAATGGCATTTCAATGAGAAAGGACGTGTAGGACTTGTATGTACATATATACCTTTAGCCAGAAGGATTCTGTGATTGAAAGTCTTACATTGAAATAAGATTACATAAGTGTGTAAGGTAGTTGTGTTTTTGTTTCTGTATAACATGTCGTAACACTGTATGCCTTGATTAATAGAATTGAGATTGAGAAAACGGAACTGGATAGAGTTGACAGTAGAAGGTGTATTGTTCTTTTTTTTTTTGGACACGTTTTCGGTTTTTGTCTTACTTAAGTTTCAATGGAAACATTTTCGATTTCAGTAAAATGACTTGAAATGACAGGAACTTTCGTTTGGTTAATTTGCACTTAACTTCAACTTATGTTATTTCTTTTTTCAGATGTTTTGGATGTTTTGTTTCGTCCATGCTTTGTTAAAGTCCTTGCACCAAGCAGTGTGGAATCAGAGATTTTTTTTATAAGATAGTAAGTGAATGGGACAAAAAAGCTAGCAAGTTATTAAGTTTCGCAAAGAAAAAAAAAAGAAGTTAAAAGAGGCCGAAAACTTCTCAAAGGGCCACTAAGAAATAGCTGCCTTAAGCTTTATACCGGTGCACACAAGTTTTTGCTGTTTCATTCAAAACTCTTCTGATTAGTTGATTTATTTACCATATGTACAATTTTAAATAGAAAAAAACTGTGATGAACACAAACAAGAAAAAGAACATTAAGATTGTGAACAGTGAGACAGTGTAAACATTGAGACAGCTTATTTTGTTTAGTGAACTATGAGATACTCATTTTCAAGTAATATTCGATAGTCTAACTGTAACTTTCCATAATTGTGATTTGATAATTTTCGAAAATATCACTCATATTAATGTAGACATAAAATACAATGACCATTTTAAATTTCCAGCAAATGAGAAAACAATTCACGATTCGCAACTCACTGGTCGCGTCTCATATGCAAGGCACTTTAGTTAACCAAGTAGAGTACTATGGGGTTAGTTGGATCACGGGCAAGTGGGACCACGTCAAAAACTCAGAAACCATAAGTATAGAACGAACTTTAAATAGAGAGGAATAAGGAAGCATGTATAAAATGGATTTCAGCTGTAATGTAAAGCACATAGGTAACAACAAAATTCATTTTTCAGTATTGATAAAAATGATTTCATTAAAATTTTATTTTATGATTTAAGATATCGATAAAGTACAGTATATAAAAAATTAAAATAATCTCTTTTTTAATACTCTAAGATTATGTTTTCTAAGTAAGTCAATTTAAAGTATTTGTGTATTTATATAACTGAACATTTGGGGGGGGGAGACTATAAGAAACAGGGGTAAGTTGTAACAGCTTTATGGGTGTTTTGCTTCAACAAACCCTATAACCTGGTTCGATTTGCCCAACTGATGGGAATGCTAGACCACTTGGGCTCCTTTCATTGAATTTTTTATTTTTACTAAAATTTTTTGAAAAAAAAAATATTATTTTATTTTAGTAGTAATTGAGTATTATTTTCATTTCCAAGATTGTATGCTCTTATTAATTCTAAGTCAAAAACAGAAAACCGGATTTTCAAATGTCTTGTACTTTTTGAGAAAAATCAATATAACTTTGTGAACTTGAAAACTTCGCGTCAAATTTTTTTAGCAAAAATAGTTTATTTTTTCAAAAACTGTTTTCAAAAACATTTTGCCCTTCAAAAAAGTATCACATGGCATTGTAAGTATAACCGTTACTTTTTTTAGTAATTGAAATAAAAGGTTCCTGTAAGAACCTAAAAATAGTCGAATTAAATTTTATTAAGTAGAGTATTTATGAATTAAATTCAATTTTAAAGGGCGAAACGCAATGCTTGGAGTAAAGGCCACAAAATTTGTAAAAGGTTCCTATGCAATTTTTGTTTGTCTTGACTTAACTTTGGTATGTGGCAAAACTGTCCTCAGGAGATGTTGTTGGACTCATCAGAACGTTGCGTCGCTTTGGATTCCAGAGGGGGCTTTTACACTCGAGTTGTAAGATCGAAGTCACCATTTAGAACTCGCGAAAACTAAGAAGAAAATAGCTATATTCTTCTGCCAGAATATGTATTTTTTTTTTTTAAGAATTTCGCACTTAATTATTTATTTCACTAATTTTGAGCAATATTTCGAAACTTCCCAAAGAATACAATACATTTGAAAATCCGGTTTTTCTGTTTTTGACTTAAATTTAATAAGAGCATTACATTTTGGAAACAAAAACAGTATGTACCAAACTACGTTATGTTAAAAAAAAAAATTTAAAACTTTTTAAATTTTTTTTTTTCAAAACCTGTTATCTAAAAACAATTTTTTGCCAATAAAGTAAAAGAGCGTATTTCTAGCTTTCCAAAATTGATTAAAAATTTGCGCCAATATTTTTTAAATAAGGTTGAAAGAAAATTTGTTGTGTGTCTACTTAAAACATAGCATAACCAACGTCCAACATACTTAGTCATAGTAAGTAGTTTAAATCTGTGACTATTTTTAAAAAATGTTTATTTATAGATTGAAATGGGTTAAATTTAAAAAAAAATATAGAGGCTTAATTTAAAGCTTAGAGATAGATCTTTACAAATATTTCGAGAGCGGCTGATTTTCAGATGTGATTTAACTATTTCAGTACCCCTAATAAACGATGATCGATGTTTTAAAATAATCGATTTTAGCATCGTTGTCAACATCGATAACCCATTGCCGATAACCAAAGACCGATATCGATATCCGATGTTAAACACAGAATCAACATCGATGTTACCCGAAATCGATGTTTTTCACACCCTTTGTAAAAACATACATTTATAAAAACTTAAAACTGCTTGACCTTTAATACCAATTTTAAGAAATAAAATAATATAGAACTAAAGAGCAATGAGGAGCTCTACTAACGAACGCTGACTGACGTTTTTTTTTTTTGTTTATTTAAATAAACAGAGAACGTTAGTGCTGTCATAAATGTTGGGCACAAGCAATCGAAGTGAGTGAGTAGATTCATTTTATTTTAAGTAAAAGAGGGAAAACCCTTTCGTGATGGTTGTTCTGGACACTACTTTCAAGGACTTAGTTACTTTGCCCTCGAGTATGCATCGATCGTCATGACATCGATGGTCCGATATTTTTCGTATAGCAAATTCGATATTTAAACATCAATTTTTCAATTTCAACATCGATGAATATCGAAATCGACCATCTCTAACCCTAATGGCTTATTACTTTATCGTCTTGCCACCTAAGAAACCACTGATGCGATTTCCATATACTTTTTTTATGTTCAAAAAGTTCGTACGGACAAAAATTAGGTGGGTTCAAAGATTTCTCTCAGTTCTCTTCTTTATTTGTGCTTGAATCCAAAATATTATATAGAAAGAATTAAATGGACTTCCTGGGAATACGAATTATTTTTCGACATACGTATTCCGATTCCAGCTTATACATAATTCTTAAATCTTCAACAAAATATAAACCACATTCAATTTAATATTCTTCCCATTTGCTTTAAATAATCAAGTCACATTTGTTAAAACTCTAAAAAATAGGTAATCCCAAAAATACTTTTGACTACTTAATCGAATTCCAATTGGCTTACCCACGCACACTATAAGCCAAATACCTTCTTATTCCTTGTGGGAGAACAATCTGTTTTAAGCTGAAAATAGAAAATATAAATACTATACGTCCCAAAATATACGTTCGCTCTGACTCTTCGTCCAGCTGAAATTTATGAAAATGTTCGAAATTTTACCCTTATCACAAATTGGACAACAACGCATCCAAAACCATATAAAGGAACCATTCATACAAAAAAAATCGCCTTATTCTCCCACAACATAATAATAATAAGCATTCTGTCCACGTATTGTTTTTTTTTTTCCTTCTGCATTCCTCCAGGATGAACTGAACAAACTGGCAATACTGCTGCAATTTCATGATTGCTCTTATCTCAAACAAACAATAATAACTTTTATTTTTATTATTTCCAATTTTTTTTTTTATATAAACTTAAACCCACTCACAGACACACACCAACAATATTGCACTATAAGAGATATAAACCTACTATACCCATGAAAGAACATCATCATTGGTCAATGGTTCCCCAAGGATCCACTCTCTGGTCTTGACTTCCAAAACCCCGTTTTTGTGGTGGTCGATTGATGGTAGTATAGGGATATAGAGAGTTAGTTGATCCAACAAAATAAGTATTGGAAAATATGTTATGACATCTAAATTTAATTCCAAGGATAGGTATATACCTTGAAGAAAAAGCCAACAGAAAGCAAGGATATGACATGACAAAAATAAGCACAACAGAAGAATAAGGATAACTCCCTCTGGTGATGACAGGACACAAAAGAATTAAAATCCAATGATTTCATCTGCTTGGATCGAAATTGGAAAGGATATCTATCTTTTTTTCAATGACCAACCGACCAATCGACCAACAGTCCGAGAGACAGAGATATCCTTGCACAAAAGAAAGAACATTTTTTTTTTTGTTGCTACCAACTTAATCCTGTGGGATTGATGATGGCAACGCGCAAATAAATATGTATAGGTACATCGAAAGGCAGACGAAGGATAGAATATTGGCATCGATTTCATTTGCTGATTTGCGAGAATTTAATAAGTCGCCAGGGAATTAGTCAAGGATAACCGGGGTTTTATATTGTTGTTCTTCATCTACATCATTGTCGTTGTCCTTGGTGCTCGCACAAAAAATCCAATAGAACACATCATAGAATGACGACGATGCAATTCGCAATTAACCTCTCTCAATGTGCGACGATAGAGGACGAAACAACAAAAAAAAAATAAACAGGACAACCACCAAAATCTCACCCAGGATTATGACATCTGTTCGAGTTATTAGAAACGTCTGCCATATACACTTAAATCGGTTGTTGCATTGTGGTGGGTGGGTTCATCGAGTTGCAACCCTTAACCTGCCTCAATTTATCGAAAAAAGATCAGCGTGGTATGGAAAAAAACGCAGGTCCTGCAAAACTATACACAAATTTGCAATTCTTGATGTAAAATGCGGCGCGGTGCAAAAAAATGTTTATTAATTTTGAACTAAGCGGCAGCGGTGGCTGCGGTGCTCGGCGGCGTCAGCATATACTAACTTTTCACAACCCCTTTTTGAGATTCATCCACCTTCTGCTTTTATCCCCATATTGTATTATGGAAAAAAAAATATAATTATTTGCAAGCTATTGTAGGTGGATTAAGCGAGCGGACTAGCAACATAATAAAAAGTTATTATCTCCTCGGTTATTTGTACAGATGTCGCTGTTGTGTGTAAGGGGGATTGTGTGTTGTTAGTGTGTGTTGGCAATTATTAACTGTTAGTTTCTTATTTTTTTTAATATTATGTTTGTGATTTTGCGGGGTTTGGATTAAAGCCAAAGTATCATTAGCCTGTTCCATGAGTTGCTGACATCAATTTTGACACCACGGATGAAAAAGCTAGTCAGACTCTTGGTATGTCCTCGTCGTTGTCATTGTTTCATTATCCCCTTCTCCCATTACTAATTTTCTATCTGACGCCGCCTGGGTGTGACCAGACGAGAATATAGGTTTGTTTGGTCGGGACAATCTGATGTTAGTTCGCCGTTGGCTGTTTTTTCTTGTCACTGCAAATGAGCAGTTTAGAAGCGAGCTCCTCTCAAAACCACCCCGAGGTGTCCATTCTCCATCTCATCATCCTATAAAGCATTACCATCACTAACAGCAGCAGCAGCAGGAAAAAAAACACGAACCACTGTGTGTATCCATTCCTGGCATCATCAGGTGATGGACGTACACCATAAGAGTATACACACATTTATATATGCATCCATGTTAATCTGGTCAAACTTTTGGTTCGTGTCGTGTGAAAGACGAACTCTTTGTAGCTATATACCTATACATCTACAGAGTTTTGGTGCTGGGCAAACATAGGTACCTATAGATAGCTCGTATGTTATGTCAGGCCTAAAGAGATTGAAACACTAACCAAGCTATACCGACTCTCTGTGTTTTAGATGCCAGAGCGCAAAACTTTAAAAGACTGACCACCAGAATGACAGAGTGATTATTAGGAAAGGATGATTTCAGCTTTTACGGGATAAATGTGTGCATGTAGTTAGAAGGGATTTGTTGTCTCTTTCTACTTTGTTTTAGAGTTTTTTTTTTTCTAATTTACGTGCGCGTTAGATTGGCACTAAAAACACCCTGCAGCCGTCTTTTTGAAAGCAATGTTTTGCTGATAATGTTTAAATTTAGTAGGTACTTAAATCGATTTTATTTATAAAGTCTCTGGTGGATAGTCTCCCGAATAGAAAATCCATAAATCGAGTTCTCCATATGCGATTTATATTAAAGGGGACGTTCAACCCGAAATATGTGAATTGAATATGCTTTAAAGCATAAAGTAAGTATCTATTTAAAAAAAAAAACAAAACACTTAATGTTTCGTGTTAAAAAACTTTGTGATATTATTTATTTTACTAGTTTATTTATTTTTGTATTAATTAATTTTATTTCCACGAAAATAGTCATATTCGAAATTTTAATTTAAATAATCGAACACAGGACGATTACCGACCATGGTGATGCAACATGCAAGTGAATAATGCATGGAGAAAATATATCTAATTTTCAACATATTTTATTAGGAAATGTTATGAAAGAGGTGAAAATCACAACCGAATCACGGTTATACTTCGCTTACGTCATAAGATAATTATACGTGTTCAGTACTTAATGATGGTCCATACATCTGAGTTGCACTTATTAAAATTGGACACCGAAAAGCTGACCTGAGGCTAAATTCCGCAAGGGTGAGTTTTGCTTTGCGCACGAAAAATGTGACTAATTGTGTGCGCTCGATTAAATAAATTATCTCGGAGAAAAAATCATGCAGATAATGAACAAAATTGGGGAAAAAACAGAATTGGTAATGGAACAAATCTCTGTGTTCTAGACGAGGGTTTAAAAGTTGCTGTTCAAAACGCGGATTTAATTGCTGCATAATAGATGATAGTTTCTTATCGATTGAAGATTGATTAGAAAGACAACGTTTGCTTAGGGTCTCGATGGAACTGTTTAGAACTTCTATACTTTTGGAAAATTCGTCGAAATGTTCAAATTGTGAGAGTACATTTTTATGAAATCGATTATTGTCAGTTAAAATAGAATTTCTAGAATCGCTGAGGCATTTAACAGCTAGTAGAATATGAGAGAGGGAGATGTTTTTACATTCATCACAAAGATATACAAAGTAGATCAAGTATTCTTTTATATACCCGCATGATCTTTTACTTAGCCCGATACATACTGGATGAAATGATTTACCGCAAAGACCACGACACGGCACTAATTCGGTATATTTACTATCGAGAACACAGTTCAGGGCATCACATGGGTTATTATCCATTGTTGGCAACGACATTCAAAAGTTTATTTATAAAATGAAAATTTTAATTTCAAATAGTCAAGACACGAACCGGATCGCGATTTTCGGTAATGTAGTGTAAATGTTGACGTTGAAGATGACAGAAGCCGGTGAGGTAGATGATATGTAAATAAAAGAAAAACACCAACACCAACTTAATGAGGTAGTACCAGAGTAGAACTGCTTGGCAGAACAACACTAAAAAAAGCACTCACCCAGAAGGCAAGGCTGAAAGCAATCCGTAGCTTGGTTCTTGCTGTTTACTATTAAGTCAATCAGTCGCGACTTAAGAGGAGATGAGAGTCCACGCTCACAGTCGCTGGTATGCTATGTTTAGAATGAAACAGATTATAGATGTAGCACAGGCACAGGTCAGTGTGATGATGACGATCGTTAGCTTATCCGAAGATTAGGATTTCAGCATGATGCAGCCCAAAATGCATAAAAATAGATATTTTTCATGTGAAGTATTTATGTTTGCTTCGAGTTGGCAGAACATATACTAAAAACAATAATATTTGCACTCACCAAGGAAGATGAGACAGAACACTTTTTGTACTTAGTAATTTTCAGTAATTTGAAGACAGCACTGGTAGTTCAGTAGTTGTGCTATTTACAACTAGATGACATCAGCTATAAAAGAGGTCTGGTAGCACTTGTTTTTGTCAGTTTGACAGATGACTTATAACACCCACATGGTCGATGTAGTAAATGTAATTTTAAGTCGTGTAGCTATTTTTTATTTTTTTTTCCCGTATTCTCTTGAATTTATTTTAATAACCACTTTTGTTTAATTTTCTTTTCTTTCAATTATTTTCAAGTTTCATGAAGAATTATTTGATATTATGTATAGTTTTTCAGAGTAAATTTTTTTTTTTTTTTATTTAATTAGATACAAAAACTCCGCGGTTGGTTCAATTTATTGTTGACTTTGTTTACAGCTCTTTAAACATTAATTAATATCACCTACAAATGTCCTTGAGTACGGGCTTAGATCCAATCGAAACCGGGTTTAAGCCCATAATGTATAAAAGCAAAACCGGCTTGAAAATTCCTCCACGACTATCTTTTGGCAGGACAAAGCAACTGTTTTTGGAGGCCAACGTCAAATTCATTCGTTACTAGCTCTGCGACGGTGAAATTTATTACTAAAAATCCCGATTTCTGATACTGTTGGATGCTGTCACTTCCCAATGAATCCCTTATGCAATACCCAACCCACCGAATTCTAAACAGTTTCCTCAACGAATATACAAATGTAAATACAAAATTAATAAAGTCACTGGAAGTTTTACACCGAAAGTTTATGGTTGAGAGTTAAGAGATTTATCAAGAGTGCTTTAAGATGAGTGCCCTTTTATTTGGAAAATTAAAGTGAAATTGGCGCTAAACATTTTGATCCTTCGAGCCGGATAAACCAGCGACCTATGGATTGCAATATTATAAAGTGCCGAGATTTAACTAATTCGAAATCACAGTGAGTGAGTGGGATAAGTTATTTGTCGTTGAAAATCGATTTAGCCAATAAAAGCGAGTGAAATGAAACGTTAAATTATTGCCCAATATTTCCGTGGTGACATGGTGTATGTAATTGTATACACTTTTTGATTGAATCAAAATCACAGGTACTGACACTAAATCATTATTGTGAAAAAAATTACTCTTCACTGTCACTGTAATCATCGTACTGGCCTGTGGGAACACAATATTAATTTCTCTATAGCAGTTTAGTCAATTACGTGTATAGTTGTAGTCGTACAATTTTCAACATCAGTGCAATACTTTGGTCTAAACTGACCCTTAAACTGTATGATTGTCACGTATATTCTTTGAAATTTGACTGATGAAAATCAAACCACAAAAATTGTTTGATGTGTGTACATTGAAGATTTGTTCACTCTTGTTTCGGCAGAGATATGAACAAACTAAATTTGGTGTCAAAATGATTAAGTGTGTAAGGCGAACCATACACGATCAGTCAAACGACAGCAGTCATTGTACACATAATAATCTGTCAGCAGTACAATCAAAAGTGTTTTGGTTTTCAAATGCACGCATACAACCTTGTTTTTAAGAACACCATATATCATATAGATTGATGTCAAATGACTGATCTTGTAAAGAATGCTAAAGAGGACCGTCAATTTGCACTACACGATGACAAAAATCTCGAATGTCACAAATCTCGGAAAAACAAATTTTTAATCTCAAATGCAAAAATCTCGAATGCACAAAAATCTCGAATGAACAAAAATCTCAAATAAAAAAATCTCGAAATCTCGGGATTTTTTTTTCGAGATTTTTGCATTTGAGATTTTTACTCCCTAGAATATTGCTTCGAGATTTCGTGGTAAACCCACACGAAATTTGATGTCAAATGATTGACCGTATAAAGTTCTTCATAAAGAGTAATGGGAACTACTATATTGGTTTATAAGGCTTAAATCCTCTTTGGAACATTGGAATTACATAAATCGATTTTTTTTTCTAAAATCCATTGCCTTCTCTTTCTGTCTTTAAAATTTGAACAAAAGGATCAAAGCTTATCTTACAAATTTTCACTTGCAAAAAGTAAATTTTAAAAGACTTGCCCTTTTAAGCTTCTTACGTCAAGTCCACCTGTCGAATTCCTTTACAAAACAATAAGACAAAAATCTCATCTTAAAATTTATTCTAATCCTTTTGCTCCTGCTAAAGTATCTAACCCTTTTCTGTATAAGTTTGGTTGATTCGTCTTTTCTCTAATCATACGCCTTAACTTCAAGATGTGCAAAAATAAATCCTTATTCGTAAATCGTAAATCGACGTTCCCCCTTTTTATACCTTTAAGCATAATCACTTCTATTTTCCCTATATTAGTTCCAATTGTGGTGATAGAATTCAAACAGCATTTAATCCTCTAAGGATTAGGGATATTTAAATTCTTTAAAACATCCTTCTCTCTCCGCCCTTCTATATGTAGATACCTACATACTTTTAGCTTGATAGTTGAAGATTGGTTTTGGTTGCATGTTGCTACTCGTGACATCATCATCATCATCATCGTCATTATCATCATCTATTGTCGTATATAGTCGTTGTCGTCGATGGAAAATCGTTCATTCATTCTTGTTCCCAATTCATTGTTCTATCCCAATGGATTGAATCCTGGGGGCTTTTGAAGCTCTGATGGTGCTGCTGTAACTGCATGCCATGTGACCAGAATAAATGTTTTTTTTTTTCTCCTTGAGCTAGTATCCTGAATATTTATTTTTCATTACAACATACCGCTGTTAACATAAAATCGGGGAGTAAAAAGATACATGAATATAGGTGGAGTAAGGATATATTATGTAAGTATAATCTTGTATAAAGATTTTTAAATATATAGCTTTGGACCCAGGCGTATCCCCCAAGCTGTCTGGTAAGTTGACAATATGCTATTTTGATGAGCTCTCCAGGTATTTAATCTGATGTGCAGTCAATGTCATGTCATTATTGAATTGATATATCTATCGATTTTAATTGCTTGTTTTTTGGATACCGATGCATCACATTTTGAATGTCTGAGCATGACAATGGTGGGAAACATGGTGGAGTTGTGTATAAAGCACCCCACATTCGTATGGTTCTGCTAAAAGAAGAAATTCTGTACTTTAAACCTCCGAAGTTAGGCTAAACGTTGAATTTAAAAAAAAATTTGGTACTTTAAAAATTCTAGCTACAATGCTACATCAACCATTACCAACCTCTTAGAATATTCCAATATCACTTTTCATTTATTCTACGTGCAATATCCCAACTTTTAGCATCAGATCTGTCTCATATTTTAACACACAAAAAATATTCTCCGCCCTAAAGCATATTCTTCTGAAAAATATTCTTGATATTCACACAATTTGAATAACCATATCGCAACCATTTGTAGATATGACAAGTCATGTTTTTTTTGTCAAATCTTCCACACCCCCGGATCTGCCATTCTTCAATGAACAGATAAGTCAGCAGTCATCCATAAAAAGAACACACACCCACACATAATCTTAGGGAGAAGGAGGAGATATAAAGTAAATCTCTGTGTCCTGTTTGTTTATTTTTTTGTCCCTCGACTTGCACAGTCTTATTTAGATTTGCAAAAATATTTCCTCATAATTTTTTTTTTTTTTTGTGTAGAAATGTCAAACTTTTCATCACCGATGACGACAACGACGAGGCAACGCAGGAGTGGGTGACACTGTGTGGCATCAGCAGTGTGTGTAGAAATGTCAATAGATTTTACTTTAAAAATATTTTGTCAAATTTATTTACTTCTTCATATTATGTACACAATGTAGAGATATTGTATATGCATGTATTTGTATACTTGTGTTTTTTTTTTTGCTTTTGTGGTATTTTGAAATTGTAAGGATATTCCAGGACGATAAAATATGTTTTCTTGTCATAAGGAATTTTTATATATATTTTTTTTTTCGCTTTCCTGTCGCTCAGTTATGACATTTGCTCTTTTATCGTGTTTGTCCTTGGCAAATAAAATATGATAAACGATTGTTTATGGGTGGGTTATACTCAGTTACTGGTTGTAACCAGGAGCCTATGTTATTCTATACGTTAATGTAATTTTCTCTACGAACGAATGAATATACTATACACAGTATAGACGAAAAAAAAATGATTACTTTTCTGGATCTAAATCCACAGACTGAGGTGAATATTTTTTTTTCTTTTTTTTGAGATCATCTTTAAAATGCCAACAGCAGAAGTCTACTCTTCGATGACAAGCTGGATTTTCTTTAAAAATTAATTCAAAATTTAATATTCATTTTATCAACATGACTTTATAAAGTGTGTTTAGTATTTAGACAAATGCGATTTTCACAAACTATATGTGTTCCTTCTGCTTTGTATATAACCGTCTCTGGATAAACGTTAAACTTCACCTAAATTTTAATGTAAACCATCGGAATTTGTAAAAAAAATCAAGAGAAATGCAAAGGAACACATGTTTGGAGCAGTTATTCTCTTGAGTTGTATGCGACTTGCAAATAATGGATCTTCTTCAAAAACATTTTGGAACGACTAACACTGGTTCTCCTAATATAAACTTTACCATCATCAGTAGAGGAATAGTAAAAGTCCTTATGCAAACTTCTGTGTGACTATTTTCGAGTGTTGGACTTGAGTTCAAAAATAGAAAGAAATTATGAAAATAAAGTTTTGAGAGATCCCCATTGCATTGCACATGCACAATGCTATCAATGGTTTTTATATACGAACATCTGGCAACCCTTATGAAATTCAATTAAGAGATGGATTGTACGTACATCTACGTTTAGTGGTTTCGATTAGAAACACATTTAAGGAGTTATTAACACATAGTTGTATGTACCCGAATTAGAGTGGGATGATTTCGGAATTCGGGCATGCCACAGAGTTGATGTGTTAAATTATGAAGTTTCGTTTTTGAATTAAAATAATTTATGAAAGGAAATAACATAGAGAAACGAATTTCTCAGAAAGCATAGGTAGAAAACGTTGAAGGATATTTTTGAATGAAAAACCAAAATTATTTCTTAAATTACAAAATTATATAGAAATTAACACAACCAATAAGCAGTATATTATTATTTTATTTAAAACTTAACAAAGCTATTAAGTTTAAACATATTTTGAATTTTAATTCATTTTTAAACCAATTTTTATTCTTTTCTCTTTAATTATATTTATTTAATGTATGTTGCTTAATTTTTATCTCTTACAAAGTCCCATCACTACCATTTACGTTAAAAAGTAATAAACAAAAAAGGTAAGTCTTTCTGGCTTAACTGTAGAGCAATAAATTTATTAAAGGAACTCTTAAAACACGTATCGCAAGCACGTTTTAAAAAGAAATCAAAAACATCAGCATTTTTAATGTCCTTATTTATGGAGAGTGAAAAAAAAAACAACATCATTCTTCAAGTAGGATGGGGTGGGAATCTTCCAAAGACAATTGTATTTTTAGTCTTTTCCTAGTCTCTCTTATAGCCCTTCCCCCTTAAAAGCAAGCTTTATCTTTATGACTACCAGAAAATCACATTAAATTTCATCATCTCTAGCTTCCAAAATTTGTTGTTATATGGATACTCATCCTGAGAAAAAATTACGAGATGGACGACCAAAAAGGAGTTCCATTTTTTTTTTCAAACGAGAGAAATCTCTCCCTCCATGGCAATTGTTTTGAAAAAAAAAAAAAAAAATATTAACGATATTCACGAGATCACAGAAAATTCTACATCATTACCCCATTTATGTTGTTTTTATTTTTACTTCCTGGGAAGTTGTATCCTTTATTTTTTTTGTCTGTTTTTGTCATGTTTTTGTTTTTATCTGCGAGTCCTTAAGTCGTAGATAATTTTATTTTTGTTTCTTATCAATGTCCTGTCATCGGCTATTTGCCGATATGTCGATATAATTTCTCTGTTTACTGTGCGGGTAAGTAACTTTTTGGCCGTCTGCATTGTTAAATAAACATTTTAACTGTAATTTATATTCTTTGGCAATAAAGCAGATACAGTTAGTGAAGACATATCATTTATAATGTGTAGACAGAGAAAGAGAGAGACGATTGTAATGACAAATTCCATCGTTTATGTCATTTTTGTCGATACATTTTCTTATATAAATTTTTGACACTGATAAACTATTGACACTGTAATAAAATGTATTTAAAAGATTAAAGATTCGATTGCAATGAAAGAAAAGCTTTGCAAGTTAAATTGCTTGTGAAATCGTTATTGTGCTGATAAATGACTTTTATTTGAGATAAATTGTTTTGAAAATTTGAAGGAGAATTGTAAGGGTCGATTAAAAAAGAATTAAAGACTTCAGGAATCTTTAGGATATGATTTTAGTTCTTGTTAGATTCTTCATGCTATTACTGCCGCATTCGTAGTTCTCGGCCTCGGTAGGGTGTGTCGAACTCTCATGATATAGGTTCTGGGTTCAAACCCTGCTACTGACTTTAAAAAAAAAAGGTTTATATTTTAAAAATGCATCACATTTTATCCGTTCGATTTCAGCAGTGAAATTGTAGGTTCCCATTTAGTCCTGTATAGAACTAGCAAAGCACACAAAAAGATTAGTTAGTAACGAAACACTATAGCTCATGAGGATGTCAGATCAATTAATTCAATTCATTTTTAAATATTTATTATTAAAAATAAAAGCCACAAGAATATGAAAAATTTAACAATACTGCATTGGTGCTTTAAAGAACCTCCTTGCGAAATAGATTGAACATTAATTCCATACGGATGATAATAGTGAAATGCTATCACCTTACTTTTCGGTAATGATCGGTCTTTAGATGAACGTTGACAAGTTTTTAACAAATCATCTATGATTGACATATGAAAATAAATACAATGCAATTCTATATGAGCTTTGCTAAGTCTAATATCCTTCGTTATGTCTTTTCTGTCAGTCTTGCATGCCACATTCGATCCAGTTTTCAACAAAATTTCTGTACAATCCAATAATGGCGAATTCCTATGCATGATGAGGTATTTCAGGAAATATTCTTTATTTTGGAAAATTGCAAACGGTTCGCCAACCATGATTAATTTATCGTTAAATTTTTGGCTCACATCCAGAGGATATCGACTGGAACAATCTTTGGTAAAGGTAATGTTATAAACTTCTAAGCATGGTTTAACTATCGTTAGGAAAAATATAATGATAAGGATTTGAAGAAACATACGTACATTTAGAAAATAATAATTTTGAGAAACTGACACTGTTGTCAGTGAAGATCTTTAAAGCGTTTGCACAAAATAAAACGTTTAATCAAGTTTGCATAGTAAATCTGATAGCTCAATATTTTATACTATCCATGCGCAATTTCTCTGAATATTTATTTTACTTACTTTTAATGGCGCTTACAGATCTAGATGGACTACCGCCTTGACCAAAATTCCTTTGCTCTGTCGCTTTCTACCTGTAACCAGTTATGAACAGCAAGTCCGAAGTCGAGTTCGTGTTCCACATGTAAGCACCATCTGTTGAACCTCTTCCTCTGCTAGTGTCCCTGTTCAATATACACCATTTTGGTTGGATTCGAAATACTATTCGCGTTGGTATTTTTTTATATGCACCATTCAGCCGCTGAATTTTCAAATGTTTAAACTTAATCTTAACTCATAATTTGACAGTTCCCTATTTTTTAGTTTCAAATAACAAGAGAAAAGAATTATCCAAAAAGATGGAAGAATATTTGGCACACGACTTAACGGAAAGTTGATTTTGCATTTCTCTTTCGCACTTCATTGAGGAGCCACACAATGGAGTAAATGCTTGAAAAAACGAGACAAAATTATTTTTTGGTCCCAATGGTTAGTTATCCGTCTAAAACGATTTTTCGTGACATTCAAAATGTATTTTATATTTGTTTTAAGCAATAACACATGTTTTTAAGATGTTTTTGTTTTTTTTATTTTAAAAAAAATTGTTGAGACACAAAATTAAAAAAAAAAACTTTTACCACTGTTTCTCATAACAGTTGAGATAAGATTAGTCTACTAAAAATTAATATTCTTCCTACATTTTATTAATAAGTTTATCATAACTTCAAAAAAATAAAAAAAAATTATGATTTTAGCAAAAAACTCCTAATTTTTCCGTTGTTGCATAAAATCTGTCGAGTTTTCCGCAAAACTGTTACAAATTTGTATTATTTTTACGTAAAAAAAAATACTTCAACATAATTATGTTTATTACGCATTTTCTGAAGAAAATCGCCCCGAAGTCATAAACTAGCATGGTCAAGAAAAATGGGTATTTCTTCAATATTGAATATCTCAAGATTAAAAAAATTATTTATTTAAAAGAGGTTTTAAATGCTTGTATTGCTTCTAAAAACAAAATACTAAACAATAACCATTAATATTAACAGAGCATTTTTTGTTAGCATGGGTAAGGGTGCATCAAAAAAGGCCATTTCTTGAATAGGTAAGAAATGATGGCAACACTGGTGAAAGATGCTTGCAGTGGTTATCTCCCTGTGAACCTGTAAGGGGTTACTATTTTAAACAAAATTGTTTTTTTTTTTTTTTAAGAAAAATTTTAAAAACGCATAAATCATAACAACAACCAAACCTGCAAAACCTGAAGGCAATTTTAATTTTAACTGAAGCTTTATGGTTTGCTTTATTATTTCACATAAGGAACTCAACTAAACTCGACAAAAGAAAATGATAATGATAGAAAGCACAAAACACGAAAAATTACATTTTAATAGGCAGTTTTTTTTTTTATAAATTCGCTTTAAATATTAATACATAAAATTTATTGAATACATTAGAACACACCTTCAATTTAATCAAACATGTTTAAAATTCAATCAAATGGTGCGAAATATTAAAGTTATAATTAATTGAAATTTGAAGTTTTCTTTTTAAGGTGCAAACAAATAGTGCTCTCATTTTCACTGACTTTGAACATGTGCTGTGGCAAAATAAGTCGTAATAAAAAGCAAAAATTGTGCATTTTTTTAACCTATAAGAATTAGACTATCGGTTTCTAAAAACTTTACTTCATAATTTTGGAATTTTTCATAATTTTTCAACTTTTGTCGCGTTTTTGGATGCATTTACTCAATAGTGCGCCATCTCACGAGGCCTAGAGTAATACACGTCTATCATTATAAGCGTCTCAATCGTTCCATAGTCCACGGTTCCACGTGTAGAGATCGCATAGAAATTCATGACTAGTGATGGTGAAAGGGGTAACTTGACGAGACGTATGTACGGGGAAAAAAAATCGAAAATTTTATAAAGATCTCTTTTTGTAGTGTGTGTGCCAAAATATTGTCGTGGTGGATTACACATTATAGAAGGGAAATATAAGTAGTCTGCATACATTTTCTTCTCAGCGCTGATAGATGCAAACCAAATATTTCATTTGCCGCCATTTTGAAAAAACCGAGAAACACAAAGGGAAGAACAAAATATACAGAGTAAGTTCTTTACGTGGAAACACAAAACGTTCTATAGGTTGAAACATGGTCATAAAGAGTTAGTGCGTTTTGATCTGTGACTCTTGGGTTTGTTTTAGTCGTGATTGACTTTTGATCGACGGAGAACTTAAGTGGGCTAGTTAGGTCGTCGGGATATAAGCGATGTTTAGGTTAATTCCTCATTAGTTGACACATGATAGCACGTTTCTTTTTCTGTGGATGGGGTACACTGCGCCAACTTTCATCCGACCAAATTTACCGATGAGTTGGTGCATCATCTCAGTCAAAACATCTCCTGCTGCTTCGAACAATGCAACTGATAGGCCGTTCGCACTATAGCAGCCTTACACAATTTAAGTTTGGCAAAACGCTAACCGCACTCCAACAAGTTCGGGTGGACAGATTTTTATTTTGATCGATTGTAACTTTTTGGTATAGAACTGCGACTTAAGAGATAAATAACAAAATACCAACAAATTAAACAACATGGCGATGGCTACCATTAACTGTCAAAATCTACTTTAGTAGATTTAACGTAGAAATATATTTTTGAATGAGTTCAGTATAACTGTTTTTATGTGAAACCTAACATCAAACCAAAAATTTACTTTAAATAGTCCTACTTATTGACTACCAATGAAATGCCTCAAGGTTGATTTAACAGACCCGAACAATTTTTTTTAGCAACATTTAACATCGTCGTTTTGAAAAAGATTTCCTATGGTAATATGGCATCCCGTTTACTTAGGCTCGCCATCAAAGTTCGCCATGATATGAATTCATAGTTTCCCTCAAGTATATGTTCAGTTAAAATATCATGTTATATTATTTTCATTACATAAAAATACTCATTTACATTTTACATAGTATTTCAATAGAAACCAAGGACTGGAGGTAAGAAAACTTATATTCTGCTGTTTCACATATCAAAAAACGATGGATGTGCCAGAAGGTGGTGATGCTCCAACGAACACTATCTTGCCCCATCCCTATAGTTGGTAAAACTTTAATTACATTAGTAAATCTAATAGTTGAGATAGTTTGACGAGGGTCTGAGGGTTGTTTAACTACAAAACATTGGAACGAAATCAAGCAAAAGAAAAATCCTTATATATATAAACAAGCAATACAATATAGGTGGAAACGAAGTGAGTGAATAAGTGGCAAGAAGTGGGTGATCGAAGTCTCCCTGAAAGGTAGAAGGGAATATAGGAGTGTAAGTATACCTTCATCTAAAGGAAAGTTACCTCATAAAAGTAATATCGTGTTTTACGTGTGTAGTTTGCCAATGGCGTTTTAGTGTATATATAATATATACAACTACATAACTAAATATTATAGGTAACAAAAATTAGGTGAAGAAATGAGAGGTCTTCGGATGGGAGAAGGCGGGTAAAAAATACATAAATGCTATTTCACCAAATGGCAGCTGACATTTAAATAAACGTTAAGTGGTAGAGTTTTATATTTAAGGGCCCCAATAAGAAGTAGTGAAGAGCTTTTGGAAAATGTGATGTGGTTTTTAAGTTTGGAAAAGTTTTTTTTTTTCTTCATCAGACTTGTATGCTTTTCTGAAATATGTTGCGGTTCATCAGAGTTTGAAAGTGTTATTAATTGTGAATATGCAAATAAAAGTAAAATGGAGTATAATGAGAGGACAGTTATCATTAGTTTTTTTTTGTATCAATGTAAACCATTTCAATTTAAGAAATACCTATACATATACTTGGCATAGAGTACTTTCCATAAAAAAGCTGCAAATTTGAGTGATGTTGTTATGGTATTTTTTATAATTTTTTCAATTGGAGGGAACGGTAAAACATTATATTTACAAGTGTGAAGTAAACAGATCCAGAGGCAAACCAGAAAATATTTTACTCTTCAAGATTTCGAAATAACTGATATTTTTTTTACGAAATTCTTTATCGGGTTTCATCATCTTACGCAAACTAGTCAAACTGCAAGGAGTGAGACTACAACTCGATTGTTCAAAGTGGTTCGAAAAAAGTAAACGTTATAAGGATCATAGAAAGCGCAATTATTGCTTCCAACGTAAATAAGATTATGGCAGCTGTATTGTCATTCCAGGTTTTTAATAAAGGCATATAGCGCTATAGTTGGGTTCTTCGGGATCACCCAAAGAAAAACGTGGTATTTATTGCGTCAACCAATAACCGTGATTGATTCAAACAAGCTTTGCGTGGTCATTTTGTTAAAAAAAGTACCACGAAGCTTGTTTAAATCAATCACGTATACCAATACCAAAATATTGGTATAGGTTTTTCTAGAACCACCATTTTATCTTTCTAGTCAACTGGCTTCTGATCGTGCCAAAATCATCGACATGATAAATACTTATGTATTTCATATAAAAAAAACCATTTGTTTACTCAAAATGAAACCCTTTTTCATTGCCATGTGTTATCATAATCTTTTTATCTTCCAGCTTAGTTAAACATTAATTTAAATTTCATTAATTTTTTTAAGAAACCATTCAAGGAAAAAGGATATTTTTGTAATTAAAATTTTATTCAGATTAAGTTTCCTTTACTGTATTATTGTATAATCTTCTTAAGAAACTAGTTTGTATCTTACTCACATTGAGAAAAGTTGTATCCTTGCTCTACAACAACGCAAATAGAGAAAAAAAAACAGGAAGAGCAAAATATACGTATCTTAATCAATTCTGTTCTTTTATACGTTCTCAGCAAAGATTATCCAATTCAGAAGTTCGTAGTAATTATGCGAATCTCAAAAACCACACTCTCTATATAGGCTAGAATTCCTTAAAATACACACCAACCCAACCAACACACTTTTATTCATTTCTAGGAGTAAAATAAATGTAAATGCACTTTTAGTAAGAAGTTTCTCAAAAATCCTTTGCTTATGCTGAACCTCAACTTTATACGCTCATCATCTTTCATTACAGTTTTTGGGAAAAACTTTTCTAGCAAAAGGATTTCCTAAAAGAGTCTCTTAAGGACTTTGCAAAGGAGCATGATGGTGTTTTATTTTTCTTAAGAAACTAAACTTTTACTCAATGCCATCAAAGCGATGCTCTTTTAAAGCAACCTCATCATCATCATCATCATCTCGGCATCAACATCACCGCACTGCATCGCCTTTTATCCGATTTTAGTCTCTATCGATGCCATAAAAGTGTTGCACTCAAGTTGAAGGTGAGGAACTTTCTGTGTAGTCCTTTTTTTTTTTTGTTTTTGTGAGAAAACAACAAAAAAAAAAAGTTTCAATGTGGGTCATTATCACTTTAAGAAGACAATAATCATTATAAATCCTTGCAGTATCCGAGTTGAGTTGAGTTCATACATAATATAGTCGAAAGACACTCACAGGGTAACCACTTTTGTTAAAAACTGGTCAAAGGCCACTTGAAAACACAAAACTTACAAGAGCACGCATATATATATATACATAGTACAATTCTAGATTATAGAACAAAAACTTAAGAGTGTATATTGTCAATGAGTTGGTGTATATGTGTGTGTGTGTTTTTAGGTTTTTTGTTTTAATGTTTTCACAGTTTTTGTCTGGAAAACAATGGGAAAAATCTTTGAAAAGGACATAAAATGCTCTTCAAGTTCAAAAAGGCACCATACCACCACCCAGTAACACCAAGTCACCAACTAAAGCCCACGCAACAATACACACACCCACACATACCCATTATAACTGAAGCGCACTAAAATTGCACAATTTATTGCAAGTGCTTGGCTTTGAAGTGTTTGTTTTGTTTTGGCTTCCGAAGGATATGTAGGGCATGGCATGGCATGTTAAGGATATGTATAATGTTGTAATTTTTACTGCTCGTGATTTAAGTTCCTTTACAAAATAAGGACAACCTATATAAATATAAAAAGAACGCATTTTTCGAAATGATACACAAGTTTTTTCAAGGATTGGCAAACAGAAATATAGCTTGTGGAAATGAAAATATATCACATCTATGACTAAAGGCAATACAATATGTTGTACTTAACCTTTTTATCTGCCATTTTATTATTTAAATTAAATTTCGAAGGCAGAAAAGTTAAACAAAGGGTGAGAAAATTATTTCTGTCTGAAGTCTACGTAGTTGTATCATGGTTCCCGACGGGCCACGGTCACGCAAAGAGCGGCAAGCGAAAAAGCGGCTAAACAGTGATGCAGCTCTGATATGAGGCTCTCTGGCCGCTCAACGTCTTCGAGGCCACATCCATACTATTTTAAGTATTTAAATATATTTTGCCACTTTTGGAGAATTGAATTACCGGCGAATTTTTATGTTTCTGACCGCTGTTAAAATCCTCTCGAGAATGATTGGAATTAACTTTAACATAAATTCGGACAAAATTTTACCATAGATATAGCAACTCTTAAGGTCAGGCTCGTTGGTAACTAGTTGCGAGCTTGATTCGCAGGATACATCTTCAGTACAGTACTAGTGGAAGAAACCCTCATTTACCGTAGAGCAAAAACCATGCAACGACAAGATTGCCACCACCACTACGGCTATAACAAAGGGAACCAACCTCGTAACATTGGCGCCCAACGTGGGGCCGGAACCCAACACCCAGAATTTAAGAGTTTGATGCTCTGGAGTCTGAACTAGTCGAGTTCATGACCCACTTTGGGACTTTAAAATTTTGGACTTTGAAATGCGTGCAGTTGCTTCAGGATCTGTTTTAAGAATCTAAGAAAGTATGTCATATCGATAATTGAAGTCTTAGTTATTAAGCGAATAGACCTCGGATTACCAATTAATTTAAAGATTTTGATAACCCTATCATTATTACTTCTTAATACTCAGTTCCTTCTATATATTGAGTTAAGCTAATACATTTCCACTTAAGTGAGACCCTTCCATGTAGATTCAACAGGCCCTCTGGTTTTAAATTTCATAACCACCACTAAAACATTAAATGGATTATACACTCGACTTCTCTTCCACTCGACCAAGTCGCATTCAATTTCCATTCAGCCCTTATGTTAATCCCCAAAATAACATCACTATTTCCAAATAAATACATTAACTCTGGTTTTCCATAAGTCCTTCCTCATTCCCGTAAACAAAGTCAGAAGAATAAAACATGATACAACGCATTGTATCCATTTTTGATCATTTCACTGCTTTATATCGAACTTTTTTTTGTTCATACTTAATTTTTTTTTTTATTTTATCTCATGCATCATCCTCTTCTGAGTTGTCTTTCACGTGTCTATTTTGTACCCTTCTCCCAAAAAAAACAAAAAAAAAAAACATTCTATGCTAACCATGCGACCGTGAACATATGTCACTGACTGCAAAACAATGCGTATCCTTCCTTCCTTAAAAATCGTCGTATCTTGTTATAAAGGATATATGGCTACCCTTTCCGCCTTGATTTCCAAATGAATGCATACATTAAGGAGACCGTAAAAAAAACATAACAACAACAACATCAAGAACGATACCAGCTATACAATGGATACGGTAAGTCGATTTTCATTTCCAGTTTCAACTTCAGCCCACCTTTTTCTCATCCTTTCTTTTTTTTTACCTATAGGACGTACATATCTGTGGATAGAATTCTCTAAATCGCTTTTTTCCACTTGAGTTGCGTTGAGAATTCATCCAGGTGCCTTGTTTTAAAGGGGCAGGAGAAGAAGAGAAACTTTCAAAAGTATAGGTCTTTTTTTTCTAAATATTTTTCTGTGTTTGCTGCTTTTTGAATGAAATGTCTTGTGTATGAAGTTTTTATCCTTGATTGTTTAAATGTCCTGCAGAAAGGTAAGATTAGGACCAAATTATTGGCAAATTATGCAGGAGCTATAACGGTCTAATGACTGAGCCTAGATTCAATCAACATTTTTGGTGATAAAGGGGTTGCTGGAAAATAAAGGACCCACTATTATAATCAAAGGACCCGTCCAATAACATTTTAGTTATACAAAAATTTTGTCAGATAAGAACTTAATTTAAAATAAAAAACCTGCGATAGACGAAGCAATTTTCCTCAAAGTACAAAACCTTTCATTTTAGATTTTTTTGAGGAATTTAAGGAGACATTTTTGAAAACAGTGTCTACAGCGGGTGTCAGAATTTCCTATACGCTTATACCATTCAGATTGATCACTGATCAAGAAAATGGATATTTTTGTTATTTTCCGCATTTATTTATTTTCCTATGTTTGTTGTGGTAGGTAAGATTGGGTTTCATTAAAAAGTTCCCACCCATTTGCGGCGAGTTCGTGCTGAGCACCCACAAGCATGCTAGTCCATGGCAACTCAACCAACAAAGTTTTTGAATTTGCAAATTTGTACGCCCAAACCTATTTTAAATGGCGCCCAACGTATATGGGGATCGAACCCATGGCTTTAAAATTAAGAGTCTCATTCTCTACCCGGGCCTCGTAAGCATGCCATATCTCTTCTCCTAGGCATTTTATTAGCATTTCTTTATAGCTAGATTTATATCCTCAAAGGTACCGATGCCAGTTTGATTAATAATCAACATCTGATCACGGAGTATGACAAATCACTTCAAGGTCTTCACTAGTAACTCTGCACGACAGGAGCATTGAGGGTAGCCGTAGCCTACTTTTTAGAAGTTCCTTTGCTGCCCTCCGATAAAAAGATAAGGAAAGGTAACTGGAACTTGCCATAAAAATTCCAATTTTTTAATCAAAACGATTTTCACTCTTACCATGTGCTGTCACTTTGGGCAACGAAAGCAACAAAATAACAAAACCCTTAGTCGAAGAACCATGTTATCATCTAAAAAGCTCCTGATATTTCCAGAAATTTCATTCACTATGGTCCGGGAACGTGGGCATTTTCAAGATCGAAGATGATGTGTTTGGTCATTGTGAGCAAAAAATCTTTTGATTGATCTTCAGTCCAAAATCTGTGCGATTAAACATTTTCAACATGAACCCTATGCTTTCAATGATGGAGATTGGAGTAACTATGCCGAAGAAGATTTCTTTTAATTTCTGCTTTCTTTGAGTACATATATACTTTCTTCATAAAAGAAATTGACATCCGAAGTACTTGAGTAGATTCATAGAAAAAAGAATAACCTAACAATTCGAGCGGAACCTCTCTTGCGGATAAACCATATTTTTTTAAGAAAGTAAAAAATTTAAGCCTTAAAAATTTCTTATCCGTGAACGCGCTTGCTCAACATATCGTTGGAAAAGATAATGATTTGGATTCCTTTAAGTTGATTCCGAAGCTCCCATTTGTAGCAGTACTCTTTTGTTCGAAACATACTTGATTTGATGTTGGTCATCAATAGTTGGAATCTTTCAGGCGTTTTAACAAACACAACGATCTCATCTGCGAATTTCAATATTTCAAATTAGAAATAATCAGTTTCCTCATCTTCAATATCTTCTATGACCATAGAGCAAAGAGCAGTTGACTTAATTCTAAACCTTTTTCTTAAACACATTTCTTAATCGGATGGTTCTAACAAATTGATCTTATAAGAAATCTCAAAGGATTTTCAACATGCACCAAGAAGCCAGTTGTAAAGTTGTTGATAGAGAAGCTAGGAAAAATGGTCATTGTGGCAGCTAATCAGTCACCCACCACTATCACATAATCGATCACTTATTAGTTGTATTGGGGTTCAATGAAAACACAATGTCCGTAGAGTCACTGAACGTGTTACTATTGCATTAAGTTTCAAATACTAATGTTTCAAACTATAAAAACTTTGCCACTTCAATTTCAAATGTTTACAAATATGAAACATTTAATTTTGACTACGTGATATTTTTGTATGAAATATTAAATTCACCACGAAAATCCTTTTTTCATTTTGATTTTTCGCAATTTCTTTTCTTACATTTTATATACTTTTCTGCAAAATCTTCAAATCAGTTATCTTTTATTTGAAGAGAACTTGTGGTTAGATATAAGTAAGCATTCTAGGTTCAGCTCCTTGTGTTCTACCACCAGCCTTCCTGGCATTCCGTACTTTGCAAGAACTGTAAGTTTTGAATAATTTACAAGTAGATTGGTCCTTGCGTTCTCTTTCTCTCTCTCTCTCTTTTGCACTGTGCCTGTGCCTTTTATTCTATAACATTCGCTATAACTGGATTGGCAATTTCATTTTCAGAGGGCATTATAAAGTGTTTATGCCGTTATCATGAAACATTGAAACATCGTAGCATAGAAGTACCTTACTACCACCACCGGATGGTGTCGTTCAATAACCTGAAATCCTTTTAACTATACCAACCACAAAAACCATCAAAACATTTACCGCACAGTTACTGTGGGTGGAAAAAGGTTCGAGAGGAAAACTTCTGAAAATGTAACAAGAAGATGATTTGAGCTAAGGAATATGCAGTGTGTAGTGTATGGCTATGTGTAAAGGTGTTTTCAAGTATGCATTGCGTATGTGTGTTGATTTTATTTTATTTCTTGAATGGAGAATGTGCCATTTTTAGATTTTCTTCGATTTATTTGAGTAGAAAACCTATACTTAAGACATATTGTAGGGACTTGCAAGAAAAATAAATATGAATAGCTTTGACTTGAAAATGGAGGTAAAATTCAAGACTAAGTGAAACACCAGTTAATATGTTGTTTTGACTATAAACCATTTGATTTTTAATGTTTTCTTTAGAGAAAATCCAATTTCAGAACTTGTGTAGTTTTTAAGACAGAGACTCTCCAGGGCATAGTGGATTACGTCGAGAAGTAGCAATACTCAACGCAGATTTTATCTCGATCACCAAAGCATTTAATACCATTACAAAAACAGATGTTTCAGTATAATTGAAATTCGAAATTTTATCAGAAGTTAGCAACATGTCTTTGGCATCATAAACAAACTCGCCCATATAGCCAAAGTAAAATTCGTAAACAACCTTGTCGAATTATTTGATGTCGATAAAAAATTCAGGTGAGATACGACATACTCAACATCAGTTAGGCAGACATCGTCCAACAGCCGTGTTCTTATCTACGAGGCAACGTCCTCCAAAGGTCAATCAAAGTGCTGACGAAATTGATATCAATGGAAGTACAAAATAAAATATTAACATCGCACCACGTTGGGCGCCATTTTTGCAAGCTGGGTTATTCACCAAAAATTCCATTGCAATTCTGTTCAACTTAGTTTAGGTAAATTTAACGTTATTAATTTTTAACGATCTGACATTTTTTAAGTAAAGTTTGCTTGATCGTTTATTTATATGCCTTAAGACTTGTTACCACATGCTCAATGAAGTATTTATCAATAACAATAATAATTTTTTTTGAAAAGCTTTTACCTTCGTTAAAAAGACATAAAGTGAACCTTTGCAGTGATTTCGAAATTACTGAATTTACAATTGGAAACCTTAACTAAGTTTGGTTAAGAATCAACTAACTCTTTTTCAAACTTGTAAGCATCTCCCCGGATGAATTATTTCAATCATATAAATTATTATTGAAACAGAAGTTTGATGGTACATTGAACCTGTTTTGTTGAAATGAAAGAAAAAAAAATCGTACTTACTTTTTTTATGAATCCAAAAATATTTATCAAAGCATTATTATTTGATAGTTTTCTACCGGGAACTATTTATGATATCAATATCTCTCTCGCGTAATGTAACCTCTTCCTTTAACATTATTCAAAATAAGAGTGTCAAATGTAAGGAGACCGGGAAGTTTATTATTTTAACAAAGTAAAAGCTGACACCATTTCCAAAATAATTATTTAAAATATAAACTCAAAGCATTGTATTTTTATACAAATAAATTCTATTTTTTTCTATTCAAATCAACACATAGAGCACAGTCGAACGCCTTTAAGCCATTTGCAAAAATTCTAACAGAGAATCCATTCGTTTATACATTATCTGACTTCATCACTGTTGCTTTCCGGCATCTCTGCACCTCAACCGTGACTTTTTACCCGAGAGTTATAAACGAAACACCAAAAGGACTCCATCAGTCAGCCACCTTTTACTTTTCCACATCTACATATTACCATTTCGGAAATGCGGTCTACCTTCTACAAAACCATAGCTTTGAAATTCAATATGCAAATAAGGTAGGTAACTATTGCAGATCCGCATGTAAAAGGATTCACCACACCACATAGGCACACCTACACTTCTTAATAGTGTGTGTGTGTGTGTAGTAAAGTAACGTATCCTTCTGTGTCGCAACTCTATATACACCTTTAATACAGTTGTACAGTGAAACAGTCTAATGGAGCATTTTCAGTAAGAGTTCCTGTTGGCAACAGGAAAAAGGGAAGCAGCAACAACAACAAAAAAACTAAACCGGAAGCACTGAGGAGAATTTGTAAAATCCATCGAATGATGATATCCTTTGGTGAAAGAAAAGCGAAATACCATAAAAGGTGAAAGACGAGCTGAAACATAGTAGTAACTTCAGAAGTTGATGTTACAGTAGAGAAACGAATGTCCTGTCGGGAATAAATGTTACACTGTATCAAACTAAAAAGGCACCAGGACTCCAAGGCTTGCGTTTGCTTGTGATGCGATATGATGACAAACTAAACGAACTGGATGACTGTTGCCCGACTGCGTTTGATTTGAATTCATCTTTTTGCCGCACTGCCATACACACGAACAGCAACGGACCAACCTGATGCTGCCGCTGGGTATATTCTAGAATGCAAATTACCGTGTTAAGCCCTGGTATTTTGCTTCATGGATATTATCACACTCCCTTTCCTCTTTAGCATTTTTGCATAATTTGCCCCACAAAAAACGAAGCTGAAGAATAAGAGGTGAATGCTGAACACAAAAATGTATGGCTGTGGAAGTCGTCGAAGTCGAAAGAACGGGATAAGGTCCTTCCTTGGGGATAACTTTAATTTTATTTGGATATTTACTGTTAAAGGGCTTTAAAAATTATAATGCACTTCACTTTTGATTAGCGAGCCAATGAAAGAGGATATTTCTATAAACAACAGACGCATTGAAGAAAATCCTCTTCTGCTTTCTCGTTTCAATTTAATGTTCCCTTGCGAATGTTTGCCTAAAGTCCATCACATAAATGATAAACAAACTATTAAAAACAAAAAAAAAACAATATAACCAACAATGTAAATCAATTGCGCATATTAAGGATATCCTTACAATGTCCTTCAATATGACGCGGAATCAAAAAACGACGTTTTTCACTTTATCGTTTGGAAATTGCTTTGTGTTGTAAAACATCACAATATTTTTATGTATCCCCAAACATAAAATACGGGCCCCCATCGTCACCTGTACCCTGAAACAAGGACGAAACCATAATGCAACTTAATTGAAACCCTTTTTGTTCAGCATCGTTTCATTTTGTTCCGCAACGGCAAACAACGACGTTCGAAGGACCGCTTTCGTATCAACGAAATTCAATTCTATCGCTATCTGAACAAATTTCGTCCCTTGTGTATCGTACTCATATCTACACGTGTGTTAAAAAATATTACATATAAAAAAGGATATGACGAATAAAATTAAATCAGCCTGTCATTTGTCTGTCGAAAATTCAGCCAAACACGCACAAAAAAAAAAACGAGCATAAGGACGAAATAAATTCGCCTTTTGTTGGTTGGCGCTCTTACCGCGCACTTAACCGATTTTCTTCATGTTTTCGTTTTTATCTCTTTTGAAGGATATGATGCCTTGCTGAATCCTTTTTCCAAGAAAATACATCACACAACCATTGCGCTTGGCGATGCCCTCTGATCGAATTGGCGCGTCGCGGCACCTATTGCTATCGTGTGGGGTACATAATGTTGGGTTGGATTGGAATGGTACGTATAAAAAAGGATTTTTCATTTTTATTATTATTCTTTTGAGTTCAGAGTTTTTTTGTTCACTCTGTGTCCTTTTTTGTGTTCATCTCTCACTGGTGTATCTCAATAAAAATGACATGAGAACAGTTTGCCTGATGGGTTTTGACGGTGATCGGGTACGCAAGGGAAGCTGCGAAAATTTGAATTTTTTTTTATTATTTCTTTAAAGGACTCGTTTTTTGTGTGGGTGAGAGAACCCATCTGCGTGTTTTGTGGTTTTAAATTGAATTCATTTTTTTTTCTGAAACAGTGAATACTAGGTGTATATATAAAATACAATTGTTCGAAAAAAAGACAGAAAAATATATGGAAGGAATATATTGTTAAAGGACGATTTTTCATTCATATGAATGGTTTAGACAATGAATTTTGATGACGAAGAAAAATGTGTATAAATTAAATAAGAAACACATTTTCATAATCGAAAAAAGAAAATTCATGGAGTTTGAGAGCTTTTCACAAAGAGCTTAGGGGAAAAATTATGTGTGGGACAATTTAAAAGTGAAATCGGATTAAGTCTAAGAAAAGGCAATTCATATTCTTTTGTGGGATCTAAAAATTGTTTTGTAGCACCGAAATGTCACGTGTAGGTTTAAAAATCTGAAAACTGAAACATTTCAACTTATAAAGGGTGTTTTTTTTAGAGGTATATAACTTTAAATTGCAATAAAACAACGATGGAATATTCGATTGACATGATTTTTTATTTATTCGAAAGATAATCTTGTGGAATTACATTTTAAATATGATTTCTGGCATATGACTGCCACAGCTGGCTCGGGTGTAGTCCAATCTGGACGTCCAATTTTCGATGACTTTTTCCAACATTTGTGGCCGTATATCGGCAATAACACGGCGAATGTTGTCTTTCAAATGGTCAAGCGTTTGTGGCTTATCCGCTTAAACCAATGACTTTACATAACCCCACAGAAAATAGTCTAGCGGTGTTAAGTCACAAGATATTGGAGGCCAATTCACAGGTCCAAAACGTGAAATTAGGCGGTCACCAAACGTGTCTTTCAATAAATCGATTGTGGCACGAGCTGTGTGTAATGTTGCGCCGTCTTGTTGGAACCACAGCTCCTGGACATCATTATTGTTCAATTCAGGAATGAAAAAGTTAGTAATCATGGCTCTATACCGATCACCATTGACTGTAACGTTGTGGCCATCATGGTTTTTGAAGAAGTACGGACCAATGATTCCACCAGCCCATAAAGCGCACCAAACAGTCAGTTTTTCTGGATGTAACGGTGTTTCGACATACACTTGAGGATTAGCTTCACTCCAAATGCGGCAGTTTTGTTTGTTGACGTAGCCATTCAACCAGAAGTGCGCTTCATCGCTAAACAAAATTCGCTTATGAAAATCAGGAACAACGGCTATCTCGTTTTGGGAAAATTGGACTTGGCAGCTGTAAAATCGGTCGCCGTCTTGAAAAGTAATGCCAACTTAAAGTTCTATACCTTGAAAAAAAAACACCCATTATTAAAAGAAACGCTTAAAGCGGAAAAACTGGTGTGACTATATGGAAGTGAAAGATTTTGTATACCCAAACTTCGCTATAGACAACGATACCAGTCCTGAAATCAGAAGAAAAATAGTTTTTTTCACTTTGAGCCAAGTACAAATTTAGAGGGTAATATGTAACTTGAGTGAGCTTTTGTAAAACAGTTATCATTCCAGTCTTAACTTAAATTGAAGCACGATTTTTATCAAGTGTTTATGACACAACGCTTAGTTTGTTTGGAAAGTAATATTTTTCGAATGGTTTTTGGTCTCGTTTGCATGAAAGGTAAGTTGTGGCAAAGACTTAACAGCAAACTTTACGAGCTGTATGAGAACGAGGTTCTTCTTCGGAATTGCTTTAAAGCTTGGCAGAATTTTGTCCTTTTCATAAAATATTTTACCTTTTAGGTTCCAACCAGATTGGGAAGTAGAATGTGATCATAAGATGAGATCGATGGCAGACTAAACCTGGCAAGGCTATTAATTTGTCAATTTATTGACTTCCCTGCATATTCTTGCTCCTGGTGCTTTAACAAAGATATTGAGTGAGACGCTTCAGAGAATTTTTGGCGGAAACTAGATGACACATATAAAGAGACGCTAAAGCATTTTTTCCCTCATCGAGGCAACAGTGCAGAGGCTACCAGAAATTGGCCAGTTGTGGCCTGACAGATCTAGCCAGATTGAAGATGGAAGTCACTAAGTCAATTCCTGGAGAGTTTCTTCACAGAATTTTTCTTGACGGAAACTAATGAGTAGGAAGTGGTTATACCAAAATGACTTCTTAATTTTAATCAGGACATCGGGACTCTAAACAAGAAACCAAGGGTTTAGAGGGTTTTTGATGGAAAAAAGCGGTTAGGGGGTAGTGGGGCCATCAAGGAATATTTTTCTTCGTCAGAACGATAGTGTAGGAACTTCTAGCAATGGGCTAATGGTGGCCCCAGCAAATACAACATGATAAAAGTTACTAAGTTGAGTTCCTGAGTTTCCTTAGATAGATGTTCTCGACAGGAACTAACCTGCAGTAAGGAGAGGTGGGACCACCAAGACATCTTTTCATTCATCGGGACTACAACACAGTAACTACTAAGGAAGGAGTTTGAGGGGGTCGGCATAGATTTAACGTAAAAATCGACTTCCTGCAAAGTTTTCTTAAAGAGGTTTTGGCGAAAATTAACAAGTTGGGGTGGTGACCCCACAGGCATCTTTTCTCTCATATTAAGATGACAGCATAGTTTGGAAGAAATCTAACGGTGGCTCCGCAGATCAAGCCAGGGAAAGCCTATAATTCGACTTCTTGCTGAGTTTCCTTAAAGAGTTTATGTTGGTACAACCAATGCATCTTCTCCTTTAGCAGAACGACAGTTTGAGGCCTCTAGGTCGTTGTCTTGTTGAGTTGCTAAAGAGGGCTGCTTATGAGTTATTCTAACAAGGAATGGGTGGTGGGACCAGCATGGTATCTTCCCCTGTATCAGGGAGACAGCGAAGAAGCCCCTTAAAAAAGAATTAACAGACTTTCTGCTTAATTCTACAGAGGGCTTTAAGTAAGAACTAACGTGTAGGGGCAGCTTCTTATGCATCACGAATACACCACAAAGGTTGCAACACCAAATCCAGGCAGACTAAAGTCACTAAGTAACTTCTTCCTTAGTTTTTTTTTTAGAGCGTTGTTGTTGGCAGAAACTTACGATTAGGGGGTGAAAAGACCAATTTGGCATCTTTAATTTTATAAGGAGGAGTGCATAGGGACCCTAGAAAGGCACTCACGATGGCTCCCATAGATACAGCCAGGAGAAAGTTACAATTTGACTACCTCCTAGTTCGTTTAGAAGATATTTGGCGGAAACTAACGTATAGGGGGTGGTAGGACTACCAAGACATATTCTTATCAAGACGACAGCGCATAGATTCCTAGCAAGGAGCTAACTGTGGCCCGAATAAATCCAATTAGATTGAAGTCACTAAGTCAAATTCTTGCAGAGTATGTTAAGAAGGTATTTGGCAGAAACTAACGAGTAGAAGTGATGGCCACCAAGGCATCTTTTCCTTCATCGGGACGATAGCGTATGGACCCATTAAAAGAAGCTATTGGTATTCCGCACAGGTCTTTACACTCAGTAGATTTCTTCAAGATTTGATTTAGATCATCGTCATAGATCTAACCAGATTAAAGTAATTAAGTCAACTTCTTCGGCGGGTATGAGGTGAATAAAAGCCAAGATATGTTCGCTTTCAATAGGGTGATAGCGCAAGGGTCACTAGGAAGCAGCACATACTGGAGCCGATAGACCCAAAAGTTACTAAGTCTTATTATTCTTTAAGAGTTTGCTTATAGAGTTTTGACAGAAACTAACCAGTACGCCGTGGTGGGATACCAAAGCATCTTCACCTTTTCAATAAGATGACCGCTTAGAGACTCTTTGGAGCTTACGATGGCCGACACAATTGCAGACAGTTGAAGGTCACTTAGTCAACATCTTGCACATAACAGACGCCTAGAAAAGAGCTCACGATGACGCCCGACAGATACAACCAGGCAAAAGCATTAAGTCAACTCCATTTAAATTTTTAAGCCTTAATTATTGCTCGTTTGTGAGCATAAATACATCATAACTTTCTGTTATTTTTCAAAAGAGATTTTGTGGACGAATTTTCGGTGTCACCAAGCATCATTAAGTAGAGATTCTTTTCTGTTGAGTGAAGGTGTAGATTTGATGTATCTCCTCTAATAGAAAATAGACTTGGAAATCATCAAATTTCGTCTCTAAGAAAATTAATCAAGAAAATTAATCAAGAAAATTTTAGTTCTTCACGTATCTGGTGCCAATTTCGATGATTTCAAGTTAGAATTTTTAAATATTATTGAGTACGAAGTAACTATTTGTGCCATTCTGGTTAGAACACTTGAATAATAGATAGGTGAGACTATGTAAGTACCTTTGACAATTTTTTTAAATTTATTTGCTGACATCTTAAAGATGAATAGAAGTTCGACACCCCTTTCAGCACGATTTTATATTTCATGGGGTCCTTTAATCCGACATATACGAACAAAAAGAGGGTGACAAATATTTTTTTTAACTTGAAATAAGGGGACCGAAAAAAGGATATCCGAAGGAGCCTCTTTTTATATTAAACTCAAGCAATCTTTTCCTTCTACGAGCAGTTTATGCTCTTTACTCCTAAGCTTTTTGTTGAATATAGGAAAGTCCTTGTTAAGATGAATCCTTATTTTCTGAATCATGGATATGGTTGCGTTCTTCCGTGCGCAGCAAATTGTAAATCATCGACTTGTTTCTACAACATCACCACCCCAATATGTTGAAAGGATGTATTTCTGTCATCATACAATAAACCATCTTAGTAGAGTCACATTTGTATATAGATAAAGGTATAGAGAAATGATAAAAAGAAAGAAAGGATATCCTGAGAAGAAAGGGAATCCTTCCGATTTGTTAAATCAAAATTTTATTCAATTTTTGCTGATTTTCTTGAATTTTTTTTTTCTTTCTATTGTTGGATAAGTGAGGAATGTGTGTATGTGCTTTGTGTTCATTATCAGGATAAACAAATTCAATGACAAGCTAGCATGACAACGAGAAGAATAAAAAGATAGTGGAGTACCTATCTATCTATATAGTATATTAAATAATCATGGATGAATGTATTGAGACGTTGGAAATCTAATTTTAGGATAAATAATTCGTTGTTTGGCTATTTGACTGACTAGCAGTCATGAAATATACAAAATTCATTCAACTGGCAGCATCAGGATAATGAAGAAGTCTTCGATGGAATAATAAGGATTCAACTTGTCGTGGCATGTTGCTAACCAAAGAATAACGTCGCAAGACAAGTCATGAAATAGCTTTGTTAACCAAAATTCCATGATGGTAAGAGTGTTAAAAAGATTGTCATGAAAAAGGCAAATAAAAAAGGGGGAATCAAGGTAAACAGAAACAACAACAACAACAAAAATATTCATAAACTGCCTCCAAACAAAGGGGTAAAAAAATTTGTTGGTAAAGATTTTGATGAACATTTCATTGTCACATCGATGTTCCACCCTCGCTCGCGGGATTGAAAAGGGGGAGCGTGTTGAAAATGATGTATGTTTTGTTGCTTTAGACGAAGAATTGTGTTTGCGTTAAGGATTTTTCATTGGTTATTATTCATTTTCTTTTTCCCATTTCTTTTTGGAAGCATCCCTGAGGAATAAAAACGTTTTTTTTTTATAAGCAATCACCCACTTAAGGGTAATTCAAGTAGAATTTGGTGCAAATTTGTTTTTCTTAAGTAAGATTTTGAAGCTGGGGTGATGTTTATTTTTCTTCTGCCGAAAAAAACTCATAAATGGAATTATCGAACAAATTTACAAAAATAGAGAAGAGACTTACATCAAAACACCTTGAAAACTGTTTAAATTTTCAATTGATTTTATTTAAAAATTTGATACTAGACAAATCAATATAAGACACCTTTATGGGGCTTCGCGTTGGGCGCCACCTTCTACAAATTTTGTATTTGACTAATCTGATTTAGCTTATTTTATCTTAAGTAAAAAGAGTTTGATTTGTGCAACAGAAAAACTTATAGGTAAAGGCAGTCTTTGAAAAAAAAGTTAAAAAACTGAAGAACTCGCAGATTCTAAAGGCCCTCAAAACAAAATATTTATATTATTATTGTTTTCAATCTCTGAATTTCAATTTTTTATAATGTGTAAGTAGACATTATACATTTACATAAGAACGCTATATAGGGCATTGCGTTGGGCGCCATTTCTAAACAATTTGTATTTCTTATATCACTCCCTATGAGAATAATCATGAAAGAAAAGTAGACCTAAGAACAACTGGAAAAAATAAACTCAGAAATAAAACAGTCCGAAATCATGAGGCTTAGCAAGGTTAAGTGAGGTTAACCCGACAAACCAACAATCGGACAGTATTGAAACAGTTAATTGTAATCCCATTTGAATCAAAATATCGTCGGAAAAAACGAAGATAAATCCATTTTGGGATGTTTTTTTAGTATAATTTTTGTTCTCATCCTTTCTTTAAATAAAATATAGCAATAATTTTTTGTCTTTAACTGAGCAAGTTGTTACTATTATTATACGAAGAAATCTTATATGAAAGTAGATCAAGAGTTACATAAAGGGCAACCATGAAGAAATATGCTTAAAAGCTTTCAAACAGATTGAGTACGATTTGTTGTACCGAAAAAATATCATAAATAGAGTCTTTGAACAAATTTGAAGACTTGAAGAAGAGAAAGATTTTTGAACCTTAGAATTATTTTTGTTTTTGATTTTAAAGTGTAAACATACATGATTAAGAACGCTATTTAGGGCCTCACGTTGGGCGCCACTTCTTACAAGTTTTGTATATTTTTTTTTGCAAATTAAATTTGGTAGTCGTTTTCATAAGGAATATTCTAAGAGTTCTTGTATGGAAACAAATCGAAAGCTAAGAAGAATTATCAAATTCTTAGCTTTCAAATAAATTTAATTTAATAACAAAGATGCCTATAGTTTTTTTTTTCTAATTTTTAGTCAAATTAACAAAATTTTAATCGTTGAAATCAATGTAAATCAAAGAGAGACAAAATTCAACAGCAATTTATGTGATGGGTCAAATACAATCCTTTAACTCTTCTTCTGATACCGCATAGCTTTCAACCTCGATTCTTTTGCCTCATGGCAGTCACAAAACCAAAGCTAAACCCTTTCACTATTAATCTTTCATTTTCAACATTCATTTGTTATGCCACCTGCCATTGTGCAGTCAAAATAGCTCCCATCTTCTCTATTTAACTTTCAAACAAACGAATCCTTTTTTTTGTCGTTGTATAAATAAGTAAGGAACTCCCAGTGCTGACACGGCTATCCCCCTCAAGCAACCTACTGTCTTAATCTGAAATGAAGTGAAAGCTTAACATCAGGATTTGACCAAAGAATAAACGTCATCAACTTCTCTTTATTATTATTTTTTTTTTCTGTCGGTAGATACTCTCCAACGCTTTATCTGCTACTTCTTAAATTCTGTAAGGACCGACAAAAACCTACACAAGGCTCCAAAAACCAGACAGCAAGCAAGTGTTTTATACGCGTGGACATAGAACACCGACATCATCATAGCCATCATCATCACCATCGCCGCACCCAACCGTTTTCACAACAAAATGAGAAATTATTTATTAATAGCCACTCGAATGATGTTAGAAGCGCAGGGATAATAATGGATGTGCAGTGCACCTCTTCTTTAAATGAAAAGAAGTGGAGAAAATCCTCAAAAGCATCATAGACAACGACGACGACGACGACTAGGAAGTTTGCTGAAAAAAAAGAGTTATTCCAATGAAGAAAACTTTCACTTCATCTTTATCACTGTGTTTGCGTAGTGAAAACAAATAATCCAAGCAGGAGTACCATCGCAGGAATAACAATAAAAAGAAAAAAAAGGATGCAAAAGAGCGTCTAAGGACTTCCCTATTGTCTTTAATCATCGAGCAAGAGCAGCACTCGCAAGGGGTTGCACATATACCTAGAATGACAATGAACGTTGGGCGCCATTTGTAAGAATGAGAAATTCACGGTCCATGGGAAATTAAAATTGAATTCTCTCGAAGGACCGCCAGCCGCCCTCCCTATTTATTGATGAGACTCCTTTTACTTTATCGCAGCTTTTGAGAAAGGACCTTACCGTCGGTTGTCGTTCTATAGAAGAAGGTTAGGTTAGGGGCTTTGTGTACTCTACGATTTAATCGAAAAATTATTATCAGCAATAAATTTAATCTCTCAAAGTTGGCTGAACGATGAACGATGAACGACAAATGGAAAAGGATGAGAAAGAAAAAATCGATTATTCTTCCGTTCCTTACCTTGCCCCGCACTACCCGGAGGGGCCTCCTTGAAAATGTTCGGACCATTTAATTTCAAATTACACATCGAGTCAGAAATGCAAACAGCCAACCTAGAGACCAGTTCTGACAAAGCAATTGTTGTCCTGTTTCTGTGTTATCCCTATCCTACCTTTCCAGGAGAGAAAGTCCCACTTGAGATGAATTTTCTTTTGCTCTATGTTCTCGAGGGATAAACTCGTATAAAGGAAGTATATATTTTCGAAAACGTAAGGTATAAGAACTCAGTTTTTAGTGACACAGTAATGATGATGGCAACAATGACGACAAAGTTACATTGGCGGTAGTTGTCGTTGGTGTCGGTTTGGGAACGACATAACCTAAAAAACAACCAAAGTCCATACCTCTGGGAAATGTTGCGGGAAAAACTTTGGACCAGTTGTTCCGTACACTTCGATATCATCGGGGTAAATAATGAATAAATTTTCATAGAAAACAACGACAGAGGAGTATGCATGTCTCAAAATGCTAATTAAACCAACCAGAGCGTACTGAACTGGAAAAAAAGGCTTTTTGACTTTTTGACAGCAGCAAATGAGGTGGCATCGTCATCAAAGATAGAATGATGGAAATATAGAGTTTGAGTTTTCTATCAATATGCGACAAAGATGAACAATTCAATCTTCGCTTGAATTAATTATCTTTTCAAAATTTAAGTTCCATCCATTTGCATGAAGGCGCGTAGCTTTTCTGAGATTCAAATTCTGAAAATTTAGTTTCACTTCTCGTTATAAAACGAGCAAATGCTGCTTGAGTGCGTGCGGTTGGGGATATTCCGTTGTCGTCTTCTGCACGAGTTGAATCATTTTTCGTAAATTTACCAAAATCGAACAGAGGGGTCTGAAGTTGCTATGACTTCTTCTGCTCTGCTGGCAGATGGCATAAGAATACCTATATCTACAACCAGGTTGAGGAGATTAATTGCTTCATAAGTTTGGTACAATTGGATTGTCGAAAATTTTAAAGGAGACAAGGGGTTCGAGCTGAGCTGGTAATTTATCGATACAAGTTTTCGCATAGAAATTCGCTTCGATTGCTTTAATTTGCGTGCAATCAGGTGGCACTGATTTTGGTGTTGGAACAGAAGTAGTTATGCAAGAGTTATGGATTTGATTTTATTTATGTGTCGGGAGGGAAGGTTAAGTTTTGTAATTTGGATTTTGAAGTATATCTACCTAGGAACTGAAAAAGAGAACTTTTAACTTCAAAGTTAAATGATTTAAATTGTAATTGATATACATTGAATAGATATTTTAATGATTGTGTTTTGAAACCAGAAACGTTTACCATCTTTATTAAATTAGACAACAAAATTGAGTTAGTTTATTCCTTCACATGACCAAATTGATTTTTAGGAAACAATTACAAAATAAACACTGGACTAAAATGCATAGAGTGTGTTTGGTGACTCGCAGGCACTGATGTGCTCTCGGGTGTTCGTTTAAACAAAAGTTTAGTTACTCTGTAAAAACATTCCCGTCACGAGCTGTAAGTGCGGTTGCACAGTCCTGCTGAAATCACATGGGTTACACTTACAATCCCGATTCATACATTTTAAGCAATAGACATACTCATCAATCATGAGTCAATCCTGTTGATCGTTCACAGTAAATCCAACTATAACCTTTTCCATAACAGTGCTGATATTTTTGTCGCAACGAGCTCCACGGAGCCCTGCGGCTTCTCTACGTGAGGTTCATGGTTTCAGACTGCTCGAGGGTTGTGGTTCTTATAGGCCGCAAGTATTTGTTATTTGCATTTTATAAATCAGTATCTTTACTCGTCACGACAAGTAGTTTTTCGGGCAACCCCAGTTTTCTGCCATTTAGCCACACGTTTGCAGGAGATCGTTTTCGACTCTGTTATTGACTCAAGTCTATTAAGTGTTTTGGCTAAGAAGTCAACTGAAAAACAGACTTTTTAAGAGGTCAACCACCTCATTTTGCTCTTCTTTAGTTTTTGTCAGCAGCTGGGGGTAAAACTGTTCCGCAATTAACATTTGTATAGCCACTCTTATTTTGAGACCACAGCCTCGAGCTTTGCAAACAGATTTTGTTAAAGATATTCTTATATCAGTGCGCCTTTTTTTAAGTTTGAAAACTTCTTTCTCTTCTCCTTTTAATGACCTCGAATTGGACATCAATTCTTCCACTTCCCTGCTTGCTCTAAGGATCTGCTTGGGTGGTTTCCCAGGTTGACAAAAAAAAACGACGGCTGGTATTTGGGTTTTATAGATGCTCCATATCTTAGGACCAATGGATGCAGTGATTTTAAAGGAAACGTGCGCCGTATGATAATGCCGTTTGGACATCTCAGCACGTGCCGCCTTTAAACATGGTAGAACCATCTGAGGATCTATCGCCTCCAGTATATTATTTGGAAGTGTATTTGGCTTTGTTCGTTATTACTTCTAAATTTGCAACTCACCACTCTCAGATTTTCAGTAATCGGTTGAATTACTTTCTAGCCCTCCAGATTCAAAAATCTCTGATCAAGTCATTTTTGCTCGGTTCAGAACAGGATCTGTACTATACGCGGCATTACTTTTTGTAACAGGTACGTACTTCTATAAAGCTTGTGATTTTTCAAAATTATGTTGAAGTTTTTCATATTTTTGTGTATACTTATCTCGTAAGCTTAGAAGGAATTACTAGGAATTGGGTCGTTATTGAGGAACTGTCGCTAACCTAGCCTTGGTGTTATTTGCCTAGATAGGATTTATCCTTAGTAGTCTCTGACGACAAGCGGGACTCAATTCAGGGATAGTCTAACCCGTCACCACACACGGGATGGGTTCAAACCGAACGCTGTTAGTGTGTAAAATTTTTAAAATTTTGACATTTCAGTATGCAAAATAAACAGGTAGGAAATTGTACTCTGATATTTGTTATGTTATCGAATCATTCTAAACTTTGTGAATATTTCCCTACCAGAAAGCTCTTTAAGTTTTTGTGATTGCGACAAATGTCAATTCAACTTTGACGTTTTCAAAATTATAGCATCATCCAATACGAAAAAGTTTTGACTCTTGCGCCATCTTGTAGAATGTTGGACTACGAACTCGATGATCAGTTAACATTCCCCCTGAAAGAGTTAAGCCTGCCCTGAAATCACTCGTTGCATCAGCTGTGTGACTGACATATAAGGCCGTCTTGTTGGAACCATATGTTAGTCACATCCATATCATCTAGTTTGAGCCAAACGAAATTGGTTATCATCTTTCTATACCGCTCTTTCGCTTTTCTTTTTGACGTATTCGTTCATCCAAAATTGTCGCGGTTGCTAAAACTTATTTTTTTATTGAAATCGGGTTCCGCTTCCCACTGCTCCTACACCCTGTTTTTGAACACACTGCCATAGTAACTTTCCATGATGATTTAACTTTAGTGACATGGCCTCTACACTATAAAAATCTACGCGTTCCTATTGGAAAAGCCTTCGATATGGTCAATCACAATTTCTTGTTAAGAAAGCTTGAGAAAGCTGGTTTTAGGGGCTTCATGCTTCACTGGTTCAGGTCTTACCTTGAAAATAGGTCGCAAAGAGTAAAGATAAACAATATAATAAGTGCCGATAGTTATCTTAATTTGGGTGTACCACAGGGCTCTGTGCTTAGCCCAATCTTATTTCTGGTATACATTAATTCGCTCCTAATTTCAAGGGCTCACCGACTGCTTTTGCTAATTACATTGGGTTCTCCTTTGGCGATTATATTCCCTTAGACCTGATTTTCATTATTGATTGGGATCTAGACCTACTGTGACTTTGGTTCTTTGAACATAGTCTAGTAATAAGTTATCTTATCTTCATCTAGCGCGTTCAATGCAAATATTTGTTTTCATGCACTGTGAGTCTGGCTTCTCCTCTCCCTCTTTTTTATTTGATATGAACTGTATTGATAAATGTTTTCAGGTAGAGAAGGTCAATGAGTTCAAATATTTTTGACTGACATTAGATTCTCGAATGAGCTTTACAAATCATACTGAATGCCTTAAAAAGTATTTCCGTTGTACCCTAAGACATTTTTATTATTTACGTAAGGTATGCTCATCTAATCTTTTAAATACAATTTATTTTGGTATTTCCCATTCTAAGTTACAATATGGAATTGTTTGTTGGGGTGGTGTATACCGTAACAAAATACAACCACTTTTAATTTTGCAATAATATGTCGTTAGAACAATTTGTCTTAAGTCTAGTAGACACTCTTTCCTCTGTTTTGTGCTCTTAAAATTTTCCCTGTTCGCCATTTACATATTGTTTCAAGGTGCTAAAAACATTTTTTATGAAGTCTGGTAATCTGAATTTTCGATTAGTTTTTAGTTATGATCTTCGTGGAAACCTTTCTAACTATCTATCTGTACCTTTTTTGCGTTTCGTAATATTTTTACTATTACTTTATCTGGAACGTTTCCTAAAGGTGTTAAAATGTGGCTTCTTTCCTTAGATTATGTTTCTCTAGAATCTTGTATTTTTGATGTTTTGATTTAATCTAAATTTATATATTTATTTTATTTTCCTCAATGTTTTATTTTTATTTATTTTTTTTTGCCATTTTTAATAATTACTTGTTATTACATAAATGTATATGAATTTTTTTTATTGAAAATATCTATGTATGGGTCACCTTACCCAATAATTTTTCTTATTTCGTTGTATTTTAAGCCATTTGAAGTGGCATTTAACTATTTTCTTTTATAAAAAAAATGAATGTCAACAACCTTTCTTATATTTTTCTTTAAATGAATGTAATTTTACTATATAGTATTATTAAAAAATTGTTATGAAATTTATAAAAGAAATAAATACTACTAATACTACTACTAAAAAATTGACTTTTTGCAACAAAAGACGTTGGTTTTTTTTTTGCATTATTGACAAACGTAAATCCATTACAATTATTGAATAATCCATTTTTTCTAAATTTCAACAAAATGGTTGCCTTAATAAAATGTTTCAGGCGGAATATCTAAAAAAAAAATAACTCATCAGATAATCAGAAAAAAAAAATATTTTTTGCTCATTGACACATCAACATAATTTAAATAAAATCAATAATCAACTCGCTAATGAACCTCTCCTTTCATTCTTCAATCTTCTGTGTTTGTGCCAACCAACCATTATCATCATCATCATCAGCATCATCATAATATAATCCGACTAAAATCTGTCAGGTCATCAATTCAGGATTTCCTTTTTACCACTAAATTTTCCACGAGTCATGAAACCATCACGCAGCTAAAATATTTTCCCAATATTCATCCACATACAAAAATATATTATTTTAATTTGTACCCGGGTCCCGGTTATATAGGCTTCTGTTTTCCTCAGTTAAATATAGTCCTTTTTTTGTTTGCAATCACTTTTTTGGGTAACCCACAGACAAAAACGCAGTGAAGGCAGTAAAAAAGGATATACCCATCATAATACCAAAAGAAGAAAAAAAAAAACTTCGAAAGAAAAATACAAACATGACAAAGAGGAGATCTATAATTCCATTAACACCCTTTATGGATTATTGCTACGCCTGGTCCATGGTACTTCCATCCCGATACACCTCTTTCCACAAGTCAGTCAAAAAATTTAAATTCATAACGAATTGCTTTATTTTGTGTGTCCTTATTTTTGTTTTTCTTTTCAAATGCGAATGAGAATGTACACCCTTTTTATTTATATCCCTTTCTGCCAGGATATAAATCCTTTAACAAATCGATTATTCATTATAGGATAAAGCTCCGGGTTGCATCGTTTCACACGCCAAAACAGACAGACACATACAAACATTTGGCTTATATTTTCACACACGTGTATGGAGTGATGTAGTTCTTATACCAAAAAAGGATTTGGTTTTTAATTCCTTCCTGTTCGACAAAAAAAAAATAAAGGAAACGATTTTGGTTTGCTATGCTTTGGCTAAGATCGCAAGGAGAGCAAGCGCAACAGATAACGCGCGTTAATCCTTTTCGAATCCTGCTCTATTACAGTATTTTTTTTAGCTCTGTCGATGTTGGTTGGGAGAAGCAGAGAAAAACTAATTTAAAGTAAATTGACCCCGAAAAATGGTGGCAATTATCCCTTTTAGCCAGGAACTTCTTTTTAGAAAGGATATGGGTGGAAGTATATGTGCAACAGGGGGCGATGTAATGCAAGTCGCGTGCATGAAGTCTGCCATGTTATAATGCTCCTCATACACCGATAATGATTCTATTAACTGATTACTCCAGTCAGATGAGATAACTTTTAATTCAGGTTATGGAAGGAATGGAGAATCCTTTTTTTTATAAGGACGTAACATACATAAATATGAATATCCCCTCACACCTAAGCTTAGTGCGAGGGAAAATATTTTCATTTCCTTTGGGGTTTTTGCCCTCAAATCATCATCATAGAGAGAGACTGTGAGTGTAAAGAAAAAAAGTATTTCAATTCTAATGAATGACCGAATGTTGAATAGAGCGAGTTGGAATGGAAAAAAAAGATTTTCTTTAGAAAAAAGGATTCTTTCAGGTATAGGAAAGGTATACCTATCTATAGGTACATACATAAACCCAGGTTACTTTTTTACAACAAACTTGAATGACGTGCTATCGTTTACTCGTACTACAAGCTTCATGGTGATGATGCTGATATGTTATCATCATCCTTAGTCATTATGTTGAATTGAAAGGACGACGAAAGGACGTAGAGATTGAGACTACAAAGCTATATAGAGATTGAATTGGTGCGCGGGGCCAAAGGACGACATTCACGACGATGCTTATGATGATGATGACGATGGCTTTTACATTATGAAACGAGATTATGGATCCTATTTGTGAGGCGAGCATGTAAAGAGAGCGAAAAAAGGATTCAACTTCAACTCAATTCGAATTGCTATACACAGTGAGTACTGGAGTTCAGTCAAAATATAGATATATGTGTATAAGTATACAATCAGGATCGTTGATGCTGTGATGATGAAAGAATGCGCACTAAAGGAGTGCAGCGTGCACACACAAAAAAAGCCTTATAAATGCATTTTTTCCACCCAACTCCATCCATTGCGAAATCTCTCATCCAGAGTAATCCTTTTTTCACAGCTTTAGAAGGCAACCAGGCATTTGTTAAAGTGTTTGTGTGTATGTGTGTAGATTTATTCATCATTTATTTTTGTCCTCGCAATTCCATTTATATATGTGTACAACCCGCTTTTATGAATAAAATTGTGTGTTTTCTGTTCAGTATATATCCTTATTCAAGCTCCAGAAAAAAAAAGTTGGTGTTAGGTAATGAGGCAAAACTTTTACACCGAGCGAGGCTTTGAAATGCTGCAAACATAACACAGGACCTACTCAAGCACTGAATGAGTGAGAGGGCTGTTAGTAAATGCACATACCGAGTTGAGGGTATATGAAAGAAGATCGGGAAGAAGCAAACAAAAGGTTCCTCATTGCAACGGAAGTGAAGTGGGTGGCAAATTAACGAAATCCTATGGAATGATGTCGTAGCGGACCACTTTTCTTCTATAAAATTCTTAGAAATGCAACTTAAATGCGTTCTTTTTTCTCTCATTTCATATGCAAAGGACCTCCCTATGCCTATAGAAAAGGACAAAAAAAAACCCACCCAGTTTCAACCTTTTGTGTAAGTATATTTATGTCGCTGGAAGGTACCTACTTTGATCACATAAAAAGGAAATGTGATTTTCTAGAAGCCCTGACATGCCTTTACAACCATGATTTGAATGTATCTCGTGATTGTGTTGTCTCAATTACAACAACAAAAAAAGACATCCCTACGATTTTACCGACAGTTACAAAATATACATATATATAAACATGTATGAAGGTATTTAACAGTGGTTTTTATTTTTAATAACAAAAAAATACTTAAAATAAGTTTTACTGGAAGGATGCTCTCTCTCTGGCGAATGATTGAATTACGGGAAACAGAATTCTTAATTACAGGATGCAAGTATACTTACAATTTACCTATCGCACATATGCGGCATGGCAGTCCTTTTTTTTTGTATTCTTTAAATAAGGAAAATGAAGTAAATTTCTGTATGACAATCTTTGATGTTTCTCTTTGCTCTTGGTAGGATAGGAAGATATAGAGGTAAATAAAGCATAATAATGTGAGTTTTGTGGTTGGTACTGGGTATTAATTAGTTTATTTTTCAGAAATGAGAACTTTTTCAGATGAAATTTAGAAAAAACATAGCTATATATATGAAATAAGATGATTTTCGTCGAACCGAATTCAAAAAATAATTGTCTAAACAGAAATTTAATTCTCTATAACTTCCTCAAAGAATTTTTTTTTGTCATATTAACAGTTAAAACGAAATGTTTGATGAAAAATATATGAAAACAATATATTTTTATTCTCCTTTGCAATGTTTATAACTCGGAAACGGTTGAGAATTTGAAAAAAGTCATTATGGCAAAATTTTTAGAAAATTTTAAGGGCTTTAATTCAGTTAAAAGAATTATTCCCTACTACGACGCACCATTTCAAAAAAAAAATTAATACCCTTTCCCCCTTCCGGGCCGACTTCCAGACGTCAGGAAATGTAATATGTTAACTCCCTTCGCAACATGAATATTATTTCGAAAGAGTGGTTAAAGTTTCTGCTCACACACTCCACAATCTTTTTATTGGCTGGACAAAATAGTTTTTGATTAATATTAAATCTCATTGTCGCAAAATTATAGTCCATTTAACTCGAAGCTAAATCAAAAATCAAATTTAGTTTGATACTAGTCTAAAATTACATTTTTGGCAATTATAGACAAGTTAAACTACACTTCTGGATGGCGTCGGCTCGAGACCGGGATAGGTGGAGAGACTTGTTGAAGGAGGCCAGGACCGGACCCCGGTTGTCGAGCCGATGATGATGATGAAACTACACTTTATCTTTAAAGACTATTTTAATTTTGATAGTGTTCCACTTGCTTCTCTCTGACTCCTGTCAATTTGTCATTTTCTATAAACAAAAAAAAAAAAATTGTTAGGAGGACGAAGATTTTGAATTCTTTGACGACATGCAACTAAAATTGTATACTCTTTATTTCGTAAAGCGGCATTACAGCATTCCTTGCAAAGATCAACTTTTTAACGATATTTCTAAGTTCTTAAAAAAAATAAATTAATTTTATTTTCAAAGAGGGAGAAAATTGAAATTAGACGGAAAATAGGGAATTTTACCAATTTGTCCAAAGAAAAAAATGACAGCTCACACAACGCGGATGACCGATTGAAATATGTATCGCGCTTTTTTCAAACTGTCAAACTCATAATCTTGTAAAAGTATTTTATAAATAATCTCTTTTTTTTCCTGTGAAATTTGAGATTTCCGTGACTTAAAAGTTACACATAATATACTATTCACAATTTCCGGGCACAACATTAAAATATCCGCTCTTGTTTTCAATCAAAAATGTCACAAATAAATGTTCTGCTGTCATCCGCGTACTGCTGATTTTGACACTGCTCTGCGAATGGGAAAGAGATCGTTGTTACCTAAAAAGCCCTATTATAGTTTTATTGACACATTCCGGGCTGATGACACTTGACGACAGATAGAAAGGTGTGTTTGCTTTGTTTTCTCAGCGAACTGTCACTGTTTAAGGCGTGTTCCGCACAAATAAGTTAGAGAAATGTTTTAAACCCCACACTAGTTGTCAGTACTTCAGAAAGAGTCTATAATTACTTTAAAGTTAGAGGACTATTGCAAAGTTAAAATTAAGTTAAGAAGTGTGGCGTTAATTCCTTAAACTAAGGCTGACTATAATTTTGCGCCATTGAGTTTTAAACTTGAATTTAATTTTCTTATTCTTTTGTAAATGTTTTTTTGATGTACATATGTCAATGACAAATGTAACTTGAAAGCGTTTTTTGGGTAACAGCACATGGGGTGACCAGCTTATGAATATTTTATGTTTCGTCGTTGTCAATGCTCGTCAAGCCAGTTTTTACATTCGCTTAAAGTTTAAGACAGACACCTATAGGCATATAATATATGTTGTCAGACAGACACCTATAGGCATATAGTATATGTTGACCGCGAATTGTTCGATTGTTAAAAATGGATTGGAGAAAGAAAAATGAAAAATAAAAATCAACTAGATCTATCCATTGTACTAAAACAATTCTTTCCTATCTTTCTATTCCTTCTAACTAGTGTGGTGCAAAACCTGTTGCATTTAAAAGGCAATGTTATATTATTATTATTCAAAAAAAAAAAAAAAAAAAAAAAAAAAAAAAAAAAAAAAAAAAAAACTTATTTTTATAACATCGCTCATGACGATCACAGTGCAGAATGAACTACGGCCCGAACCCAGTAAACTGACAAACCAAGTTGGTTCAAACTGTTCTCCACTTAGAGGCTGCATCATTAGATGCGGGGTCTTGCTCTTGTTCTGCTGCGTTCAACATTAGGAGTAAATTCAATAACTCGCCAAACTGGTACGTTGCTGTTCAAATGCTCCTGTCGTTTCATCAGCCGCTGTATTTTCATCTTTTGGATTAATTCGAGGTTTTTATACTAGAGTTTTATAAAATATCTTTGTAAAATGTACATATATTTTTGTCCCATCTTAAATTTGAAAAATAACCAATATGACATGTACTTGACTTTATCGCTCGCACGTTATACTCTCTGTATAAAGCCTTCAGGCCCACCTATTCACGTACCAAATATGATTGTCGCTATCATGTTCAATTATAATTACAATCAGCTTTATAAAAAGACTTGGCATTCATGAAGTAATAACAGAGATGCACGTTCGAAAAAGTAACGACAAAGAAATACTTCGTATCCCCTGGTGGTGTACCCCTTAGGCTTCAAAAGTTAAAATACCAACTAAAACTCGCTTAAATAACAATATTTTTATAAGTAAGACTCTCTCCCATTCCCATATAGATAGATACCTTCCCAAGAAATTACCTTCAGCACAAGGCAGGCTTAATAAAAATCAACCACGCCCAACTCATCCATTCCACCACCGCAGCAATTTCAGATATTGATCTCCCCCTTTGCACTCGTAATTCGCATAAATCAATCACAAAACACGAGATATCAATCGATTGCATTCCGAAATTCAAATAAAAAGTTTTGTGGCGGCTCCGGATGGGGAAGAATCCGCGTCACGCACATACCAACATTTTCATTTTCGCAACAACCCAGTTATGTATACCTACACACCCACCCATTCAATACAAAACAACGTCTCAGCTCAGCAAGGATAACACATAACGCTATATATATAGTAATGCTTACCTTACATTGAGTTCCGCGCTGTACCGCTTCAGCCGTCACCATAGGCATTAAAGATTACATCAGTGCCACGCGTATAAATTACAACAGAAGTGAAGTCCTTGCATATCCTTATGCTAAACAAGAGTTTTTCTTTTCATTTTCTCTCGTTTTGTTCAGCAAAATGATAAACTTAAGCTTCGTTATCTTTGCTGCTTCTTCTTATAAAACCTCCGTGCCTATAGATACATAAATAGAACGGTGTAATCCACCACCCTCAACCCAAAGACGAACAAAATCTAACTTCGACTTCTAATCTTAATATCAGAGAACAACAACCAGCAACAGAGTATGGATGATATAAAGGATATAATATGCAAACTGGCCGTTATATGAAATATGATCCAATTGATATATATACGGCGAGTCTTGCCTCGCATGGGATAAGGAAAAACTACTTGAAGGATAAAGGATTTTTTTTTCGTTCATTCGAAATCACTCCTTATGCTGAGGCTATATTGCAATAGGATCTGCAGAGACTCCAATGAAGACATTATCATAAGTGAGTAAAAGTGGAAGATGGCGTCGACTATACACAAGGATGAAGACGACAACGAAGACTAGAATGTGGGAAGGACATTGCAATTGGATTTTGTCCCACACTTTGGCTGCTAGGATACATATAACAAGATATGCAGTGCGGTATCCTACCAAACCGAAAACGAGGAGCTTCTCTCATATTCATGTATCATTTATGTGGGTGGATGAGAGAGGATGCCATGATATTATCCTTTGACCAAAGGATATCATCGCTGAAGAATAAAAATGTCGTCAGCAGCATACATAATACTTTCATTCAAAATATAAAAAAAAAATAGAAAACAATGTATAATCACAGTGTCCTATGCATATGTTGCTTCAGCAAGGACATATTGGCCCAGGACACTACTATATTCTGGATATAGGAGCTCAAGCTAGTAATAGAAACGAAATTGAGTGTGGTTGGGGGTCACATAAAGCGCATTAAATGGCAGGCAATTTTGCTGAATTCTATACATCCATACCTTCATATATTATATTCCAAGTAATGGGTATAGTTCGGGTTGTGTAAAGTCTTTTTTCTTTAGGGTAATGTTACCCATACACATACAATACACACAATAAGAGGTTGCAAAAAAGATTTTATAACTTTAGAGACACTTACTCCCGAAAGAAGCGAAAGAGACTTGCTTATGAATAAGCCAATTGTGGATACTCAGTCGCATTATCCTGGCAGATAAAGAGTCCTTAATCGAAAAATAAAGTGGATCGTTGTATAAGAAAAGAATAGTCGTAGTATGTTACAGGACAATGAATTGAATTGACTTAAAATGTAAAAAAAAAAAAAATTGAATGAAAGGAATGAAAGTGAAATTAAGAGTGCGGTATTGTAATTTTCTTTTTTTCATCTTCTCATTCATCGGGAAATAATGTAAAAGGGGTAAGTTCATTGAAAGGATTTTTAAGCATATGTTAATGTCAAGAAAAATAAGTTGGGTTCTTGCCTTGTGGAACTGTGTGAGTCATTTAAAGTTGAGAAAAGTTGTGTCGCAGCTAAAAGGGGCAATGATACATGAATCATAATTTCATTGCATGTAATGGCTGCATCAATCTTTGTTGCTAAACTTTTGCATGCTCGATCTCTGATAATGGAAGCAGACGTTAAGGTTTTGCGTTGCTAATGCTTATTATGTTTACGTCTACGATTATTATAATAGAAAAGTTATTTTAAGAACGAAAGCATTAATGGTTTGAGAAAATAATCACTCACTTATCGTTGTTTTAATTTAAATATACATGTGGCTGTTATAAGCTGTAAGTACCTATGTACTCACTTTCTATCCGTATTTTATCAAAAACAAATTATTTCGGAGTCCAAAAAGGTCGTTTCCTCGGCTAACAGTAAAATTCAAATATTTGTACACAAAAGCTACAATATATCGCAACACAGAACCATTGCACTCTTTTTTGAAAACTTCATTATTAGTATAAAGCTATCTCTTACTTAGTTTTTGTTATTTTATAAATATGAGGATTAAAAGAAAGTGTTATATCAATAAGAATTTTTTGATAATTAATCATTTCTACTCTATCCACAAGAACAAGGGATACTGCTTGATCTCATATTAAAAAATATATTATTGCATTGCATTTACTAACGTTGAGGTTCATTGCGTTTTTAGAACACCATTTCGAAACGTTATTAGTGTCGTGCTGAAGAAAGAAATATCCATTAGAGATCTTGAAACAATAAAAAATTTCAAACAATCAGCAAAGATCGAAATCTTGCTACAACTATCTTTCGTGAATATCATATCATTGATGAATATGATAAACAGAACAGGTCCAATATGACTGCCTTGAGGAACTCCAAAGAGTTTTGGTTTACAAATAATATGGTATCTAAAACATTACCCAATTTAGACACTAATAAAATAACTATTCGGTTTCTTTAGAAGTATTGAATGACGCTTTGATTAAGTGGCCATAAACGACATCAGTGTTAGTATGTATAAATAAATTTGATGATGAAGTTGTGAGATTTCCGTCAGTCGATACAATGCGGAAACTTTGATTTCTATAATTGTTTCATTAATCAGACATTATCAGCTGTCATCAATAACTAGCAAATTGAAGTTAAAAGTCCTTCAAATGGTTAATCCTGTTTGTGTATTTTTCATTGTTCCCATATTTGTTCTTGCAAGTACCAAAAACCCAAAAGCTTGAAAACCAGAAAGCTCGAAAACCACAAATTAAACAAAAACCAAATATTGTATTAAAATCATTGTTGCAGCGAAATAACTTAACCGGGAAACAACTTCACCTGAGAAGGACCTTTAGAAATAGTGGGAAATAGAGCTCTTGAGACACGGGTACCCGAAAAACCGCCCGGGTACCCAGATACCCGAGTACCTACCCCAAACCCAGGTATCCGAGTACTCTTAAATACCCGAGAACCCGTGTAACCGAGTACCCGTACTACCCGGGTACCCTGGTACCAGAAATTTTTATAAGAAAGATTATTTATGTGTGTTTATATATTTTTATTTTTAGAATTTATGAAATATTTTTTGAAGGCTAAAATTACCTTTGTTAACTATTGCATTCGAATTATTAAAAGTTTTGAGATTTCGGGTACCCGGGTACTCGAATTACTTTCCGGATACCCGTGTACCTGGATGTCTCCGGCACACGGGTACCCAAATACTCGGGTAATACCCAAGTATTTTTTGAACCCGGGTAGTTGTAGAACCGGTAACTACCCGGCTAAAATCAAGAGCTCTAATACAAAACAAAATGTAAGGTTAAAACAAGACTTCTTGGTCTTACCCTGGTAGTACCCGGTTTTATAACAACTCGGGTATCCGGGTCCAAAAATACCAAGGTATTACCTTAGTATTCGGGTACCCGGGTAGTTATTCGAGCACCAGGGTACCCGGGTACCCGAACACACAAAAGTGCTTATAATTAGAATGTAATAATTCACAAAATTAATTTTAGCCTTCAATTATTATTACATGAATACTTAAATTGAAAAATATATAAACACACATAAATAATCTATCTTAAAAGAAATTGTACTACCAGGGTACCCGGGTATTTCGGGTACTTTTAATTTTAATTTCACATCTTCAGCCATCACTATATCAAGTAAAATGAAGATGAGCAACAAAAAATTGTCGGATGGTTACATAATCCCAGCTTTGTCAACAGGCAACTAATTTTTACGTAAAAGATAAAAAATCTGATAATATGTCGCAGCAACTTAGTTGCCAAATGAGCAGGTTTTGCCAACATCATAAGCAAATACTGCCAACACTGTAAACATCTATGCAAATCTGATAAGCAATTACAATTTTTCAACAACTAATAGTTGCCAGATGAATGGCAATCGCCACCGCCCAACATTTTTATCAGGCAAATAAGTTGCGTCATTCAGAAAAAATACCAGCTACTCCAAAGTTCATTTCAATCTTAATTTTCTTCTTTTAAGTCCATATTGATAGAAAACACCAATTCAACAAGTTTCTCTCACCTGACAAATGGCTGATCTACCTTTCTATAACTAATATGATAATTTCCACCGCAAGTATGTTAGAATGACATAACAAAGAAGCAACAAAAACTCTTAAATAGCTTGTGAACAACAGGACTTATAAGCAAACAGGCAAATGCCAAGTGCATCAGGAATATGGATAAAGTATAGTAGTAGAAGCATCCCTAGTTTTGTTATGACAAACAATATGACACAACAATGTATATTCGCGCAAAAGGTGTCTTCATTTTTTGCACACTATGTACATAATAGAATAAATATTGCTGAGAACCTGGCAAAGTGTGAAGTTTTTTTTTTTTTTTTTCTTGTATTATTATTAAGATACACTAACAGCCATTCGCTCCTGCATTCAAGAGCAGACAATCGTTTAGGGATGAAAAGAGACACTTCACGATATTTAAGTGCTTTCATTTTGTCATATTCTTCTATCGTTTGTTCTTGCAATGAGAGCGAGAAGAAAGTATTGTTGTTGTTTTTGTTGTATAATAAGTAGTATAACAGAGGCAGCTTGAACGTTGTCCTTGTTACAATTTTCAAAGCAAAAGTCATTAAGGACACTTTATTCTTCCTTTATTTCATCATAATGCATATAATAGTACGCATTCGCTCACAGCATATGTATTTAAGGAGTTCTAATAAAGATACAATACATATATACATTCCTATTGTATAGTTTTAACTTTGCATGTTTGAATAGTTGTATAATTTTTCGCACAAACTTTGAAAATGTTGCTCATATATACTTTTTAACTTCAAAAATGTTTTTCGAATGAAGATTTGAATGAAAACATTAATTTGAATGAAAACATTCAAATTATTTAATTAAATCAAAATGACAACACTGGTTTCGTTTCTCTGACTAGCATATTCTTACTGCCGTTGCTTTAGGTATGTTGGACTTGGTTTCGTCAACTGCACTTTGCAGAACCAATAACGCTTTTTGAGATTTTAATTACATTGATTTTTAGGTGAATCTGCGACGTGGGAGTCCTAATGACGTCTTTTTCAAACAAATTCATTTTTATTAGAACCAACAAGAGCTAGCGAGGTTGCACTAGAGGTTGTGGGTTCAATACTCGCAGGGGGACGAAGCATTTCTTTTTTTCATTTCAGCATACCTTCCAGCTTATGCTGGACGTCACCCATTAGCTAATACCAGTTTTCAAATTAATAGTTTTCTATGACATGGCAACCCTTTTACTCAAAAGCTGTGGGCTGCCAAGGATGGTGTTTCAAAATTAAGATAATGTCACCATAATAATTTTGTTATCAAATCGCACACCAGAAACATCGCCAGGTTTCCGATATTTGCGACGATGTATAGTCGCTATGTTTTTTAAGAAATCAAATTTTACAAACGTAACTGATGAGAAATACAGACAAGATGGTGACCCTAAATGTAATCGTTTTCTCTAAATTAAGTGAACTGATAATATCATCAACAAGTTTACAGTAAAGACATGAAAATTCTGTCAACAAATTTTCAAACCAAAAACTCCCAATTTTCAGAACATCATCAAATAAAAGTTTTTGGCACGTCACTTTCTCAAGGCATTTGCATGACTTCAAAAACACCTCTTCTACTCGTCATCACATACACATTGCCATACAAAATATCTCGATGTGCTTGTTCATCATCGTTTGTCAAAATCAGTCGAAAACTTCATATAAACGTGTGTTGTAAGTGCAACAGCAGCCATAGTCAGGAGGAATTCCTCTTTGGTCCTTTTTGCGATATGCATATTCAACAAATTTCAATTAGTCAGCCATTCCCATCCTCTTTTGCCAACAGATTAATGCAACACGAACCCAGACTCTGTCCTGCTGCATTCTCTCCATGGAAGATATTTCCTTTTGGCGGCAATAAATTCCCAAACGCTGCCACCACGCGTATATACACCAAGTGTGGTATAGATTTAATTTCCATGTCATTTTTATATGAAGTGAGTTGTTGCCACTGCAGGATGACTAGAAAAAGGATGCAAGAAAAGGACGAAAAAATAACACGAAAAAACAATTGTTCAATTGCAGGAGCACAACATATTCTCCACAGATGTCCTAGAGCTCCTCTATATAAGTTTGCTGTGCATCAAAACAGCCCACGAGGAGCCTCCTTCTCATTCCACCCATATATGCAGGCAGGTAAGACGACGACGAAGCAAGCGAATGTCACTCGACAATAAATCATAGCTCACGTTTGTTGGAGACGTTGGGACAAAATATGATTTATGATTGTGATGCGTTCTAGGAGAGAAATAGTGCTGCTGCTTCTGCTGTTCCACTTTAAATTGTCATCATTGTGGCGGTTGATGGTACATCCTTTTTTGCAAAAAACGAAATGCAATCCTTTGCTGGGCTCTTCATGTGTTCCTCTCTGGTGTATTTTGGTTTCTGGGTATATGTGCAACAACTGTAAATGAAGCTATAAGCAATGTGGCGTCATGTAATTGTGCTCCCTTCAGTGTGTAACTGTCCTGGTTTTATTTTGTTTATGTTGTCGTCGTCGTCGTCGTCGTCGTTTTCTTCGTAGTCGGCTCGGCGTCGTTGTCCTCGTTGTCCCAAAAGAGTTGTTGCACTTGCGACTTATTGCTCTCTCTCTTTTTCTAGTGTTTTGAGAAATGGGTGCTGCAAAAAGGACTTTGTGGTGACTTGACTTCGTTTCTTTTTTTTTTAAGAACACTACTACATTGTTATATAGTGCAATGTAAAAAGCTTTAAAAGAGGTTCGTCTAACGTGATGTTTTATGATGTCCTTGAGTTGTGGAAAGAGTTGTTGTATAAACCTATTTTTTTAAGATTTATCTTCTAAGTTTTTAAATGTATTGCAAAACAGAGGAAAAAAGGAATACGTGTTTAATGTGTTTTTGTTAGAAATGAGTCAAAATGCCTGAAGACGGTGGCTAAGATAAAAGTTGTGCGTGAGGTATATTAGATTGCCAACACATTAAAAATATCACGTTTGAAGATTATACAAATAATTGGGTGTGGTTTAGAAAAAAACTATTGAAACGTATTTCAATTCAGGTCGCTTTTTCGAGATCAAAGTATTCATTAGGAAATGATAAGAAGATTAACTTAATCAATCAAAGCAACATAGAGCGATGTTAACATTAAATGGCGCACTCATTGTCTAGAAATAATGTAATTAGGAAATAATTTAATAAGGAAATAATAAAAGCAATACCAATGATACCAGTTTTATACCACTGACGGAGGCGCGCCGCGACTCCGTTTCATATCAACGAAACCTATTGGACTTTCTAGTATTTTTTCTGTGTATTTACAATTCACTCAGTAGTGAAGGAACTTTTGCAGAACCTAGACCCCAAAGTTCACGTGGATTTCCGGGGTCAAAATAATTATTAATGTCTATCATTTTTTCTATCGGGAAAAAGTAATGCCAAAGGAAATCAGTTTTATACCACATACGTGTCGCGACGAACATCGTTTCATATTAGAGCTCTTGATTTTACCCGAGAAGTACCTTGTTGTACAACTACCCAAGTATCTGGGTCCAAAAATACCCGATAATTTGGGTACCCGGGAGTTTGGGTATACCCAGGAGTTCGGGTACCAGGGAGATTTTTCGTGTACCCGAGTTTCAAGAGTTCTATTTCATAAAAACCATATCAATTGTGGTAATATTTAATGAGCCTTGACCCCAGAGTTTACGTGTTTTTTGGGGTGGAAAAAGTTATTAGTGTCTAGGGTCCAACTATAATCTCATTGAGTCCACCGCTATCTTGTTGTGAGCCGATTAACCCGGTCCTGTTATATGGTGTACAACCGTTGATATTTCCCAGTGTGATAAAAATGACCTTAATGTTTTTGAAAGAATAGTTACTACTTACGTTTTATGGGCCTATTATTTTTTAAGAAACGACGCAATATCTCGTGGGTTAGAAAGATGTTTGGGCTATATAAAATTAATTTATCGAGACGTTCCAGCCAGTAAAGAGTTTAAGAAAAACCGCAAAAACGAGAAACCAATTCATATCTCATCATCTTTTTTGATCAAAGGGAAGGAAATCTACGAAGACTTTGTATTCGTACCTTGAAAAGACAAGCTAGTGATCAAACTGGCAGGAGAATCTTCCAACTTGTATCCTAGATTTGAGAAGCAAAGTATAAAAGAAGAAAAAGTTAAGGAATCTGTTACCAGTTACTAGCCGATTGATAATGAAAAGTTCTCTGAATTTCCAAAATCTCTGTAACGAGTTGTTATTTGCTTCCAGTGATGGTATTGATTTTGAATAAGAACACAACTCTCCTCCTTAACTGCTTCACACTAATACTGGAGATCATGCATTTCTGTGGGGTTCGTCGGGTTGAAGCCATATAAGCAAGCCCCTCGGTTTTTGATTGTTCCATGTGTGTTCTTGAGTTTAAGCATTTTCTCAAGCGCTCCAGCTTGTATCAATAAGGCCCTTCGTTCACTTGAGCAACGCAATATATTGCGTGTATTTGTTTTGTATTGAAAATCTTTGTGAGTAGCGGTTACGTTGCTAAAGCAGATGAAGGGCCCAAGTCGTTTGATATTGCCTTTGAAAAGTAAGGGATCTCTTTTGTAGCGACTAGACTATACTAGCTGGAGTCGCTCGTACTGTTTGACTAAGGTGGTGTTTTTGAAGTTTAAGTTTTTTGGATCTGGTTGCTTCCAATTTGACCAATTTTTGGCGCTTTCATTTCAACTGGCCTCAATTTGTTCTTTTACTTTTTGTACATAATCCAACTTCGTGAATCGTATATAAACCCTGGACATAAAATTGCAGTGTTCAGTTTTCAGCTTCTGAGACAGCTGAGTTTTTCCGCCACTTCAAAGACCGTATACGCTTCGTCCCGTTAGTTTAAGAGTTGATGGCGTCTCTAGTACAACACTTATAAGTCCAAGAAATTTACACTTTTTGCAAGTGAGAAGAAAAAAAAAATTGAAAACACGCCCGAAATGGAAGCAAAAAAAGCAAAATTTTCTTTGTTCATGCCTTCTTATGATAATATCCTCCAAGCACCATGTGCTCAATGGAATTTATGATATAGTGAAGAAAAAATTAATCGAAATAAAAGATAAAGAAAAAAATAAAAGAAAAAAGGCGTTAAAAAAATTAATTTAAATTTTATTTGAATTTTTTTATTTCGGTAAGATTTCCGTAGTGACTTTTGTAAGTCCTTAGCGAAACACTTAAAAAGAAACTATTGCCTTCTTAAGGAAGTCCTGTGACAACTATTTAGCGAAACAAAAAGCCTTTCGTAGCAAAGTATTGTTTCCATTGCAAAGCCTTCACCAGGCCTTATCCAAACTGTTTATGATGAGTTATAACTTCGCTTATGTGCGCCAAATAGGTTTCTATAAGATTGATTACAGTTGTTATAGAAATAAGAAAATAGCTTCTATTGGCCTTTATAAAAATTAAATTGTTACTTGGGGATAGTTTCACTGCCAGATTCACTTTCAGTTCTGTCACCTTATACTTTTAAGTACAAAATCAGTGACTGTAATGTAATAAAGAAAAGGAGAATCAAGACGTTTCCTTGGTATACACCAACTTTTCTTCTTTTGACATTTTCGTACGTTTTCATCCAAAAAGATTTCCAAAGAACTCATACAGTTGTCGTAGGGCTACCGATATCAGATCTCGTGGTTGTTTAAGAAATGCTCTCTGCTTTAAATATGACATATCAGTTTCGTTTAGTCGTAACTATTGCGTTTTTCCTACTTAAATCTCTCATGGCATTGTAAAAAGTGCGTTCCAATTAGGGCTAAAAATCAAAAATTCATTGAGCTTAAATGAAGATTGTCCTCGTAAAGCAGTATATGTCTTTCCATTTCTACTCAACAAGACGGCACCCTTAAAAAAAAGAAATTACAAAACATTTGTTTTCCTTCCTCCTTTACAAAAAAGAAAAACATTGTCATCACTTCTAATTAACACAAGCTGCACTATCAATTAAAAACCATCATTCTAACAAAACGTACATCAGTTTGTTTTGTTCTCAATCATAAAACAATTCTATTATCCATACGCACTTAATCATTAAACTTTCAGCACATCAAAAAAGAGCATTGAACATTTATGTACAATATAAAATAAACCAACATCTCACCCTCGTTTTATTGAAAAGTCATACAAATGTACCCAAGGGTAATCGACAAGAACCAAACGCATCATCATCATCTAAAATTTCTTATTCCAGTCGTGCAGCAGCCGGCCAAAATAAAAAGATGTCCTAAAACGGATTTTCCATTAAGACAATCTATTTTCGAAAAGTAATAATTTCCTTCTTCAATCGGACACGGGAAATTCAACTCAACTTAGCTTTTTTTCTGCTTCATTTCATTTATGAGGTGTCACGAGATTGGTTTCCCCCATCCCACTCATATATATGTTAATCCATTAACGACGGCTAGTATCGCCGCCGCCACACATGCACAACCCCTTTAGACTAGGCGGCAATAAAAATTAATTAACACCACACCGGAGTGCACAAAGGGGACTATTTTTAGGCCCGCTTTGTTTTTTTTTTTTTTTTTTTTTCTTAAAATATATTTTCAACTTGATTGTGCTTTTTAAATTTTCATCTGAAGTCTAACGTATGTTTGTTGGTCGAGAGATTGAAATATCACTTTCGGGTGGTTGATGTCGAAAGTGCCTATTCAACTGGAAAATATTTCGAGAATTCCGGGATAAGCCTTGGGCGGCACAGTGTGGTGGTATAAAGACTGTGGGCGCGGTGTTACCTGTTGAGTTTTTCTATATGAACTTTGATTGGAAAAAAACTCTCGCGGTAAGTTTGTCACACCAAAATATGGCTGACGGGGTAACACTTTTTGACATTTCTATGGTATCAGGTCTTTCTAAATATCCTCCTATTGTAATATGTATGGGGACAATACATTTTGACAGATGTCATTAGCTGTTATAAACTTGTTGTCTTATAGTCGTTTGTCTTTTGGTGATATAATATTTTTGTTTTTTTAAATAGGTCACACGAGACCTGATTTGTTGATGTCAAAATCGGTTCTTTTGAGGTAAATTTATTGAAGAGAGATCGGAGAAGAGGTGGAATTGGAGTTAAAGTTTCATCTCCATCCATATGCTTTTATAAGTTAATTAATAAATTCATGGACTAATGGATTTGAAAGAGTCTCTTTATAGAAACTATAAATTTTTTAATTATTTTTAAATGAAAAAAGTAAAGAGCTTCATAAATAAAAAGTAAAAGCTTTGTGTGTCAAATGGCTAAGCATGTAACAGGAATAGATGAAATTTTATGACTTGTCGGCTTCACTTTTGAGCAAATATCATTAGCGACTTTGAGTTTATATAAATTCTTAGATACCAATATTAAATATTTAAGAATTAAAAATAAAGGCTATTCTGGAATTCTGAAATTTTTTACTAATACACTAAAATTTTGTTTGAATGTTTAATAAATAAACAATTGTGAATGAACTCAAAGTGAAATAATATGGAAAAGGTCAAACTATCTTATTGTTCACCAGATTGGTTTGAAGCTATATCGATGTTTATCATAACAAGCAGACGTAACTTAAACTTACTATTTTGATAATAAAAATACCTTTGAAGGACTGCCAAATAGATCAACATAAGTGCTGAAACATGTGGAAGTTTATTTATTTGGGGTTTTTAAATTCAGGGGCATGGTATCCGATTTTGAAATGAAAGGGCATGACATCGGGTTTTATATTTGCGTTTAAAGTCATCACAGAACCTAGAAACCGGATGTAATATAATGAAAGAATCTGTAAAGCGTGATGCAAAAAATATACAATTTTATATTCAGAGGTCTTGCAGAAACTCCTTTTTTGTCTTAAATTGAATAAATTTGTATTTGTTACCACATTCTCAATAATTTCGAGAAGAAGTTTGAGCGATGAGCTTTTGCAATCTCGTCTTTTTTTTTTGTATAATAGTTGCAATAGTAAGCAGGTTGTTGTACGGTGGTTATGCCGTATCAAGTAATAGTCCTGTGAAACATAACTCGCATTGATGGCGCCCAACGTGGGGTCCACAAGAGTTGATAATATTAAAATTTGTATGCTCTATCGACTGAGCTATCCGGGCAACGACAAACGTGTGCCGCCAACATGCCAATTGCGCCAAAGTGAATTCTCTGTATAAGTAAGGTCGCAACAAATGTTACCGGTAAGTGCAAATCTGTAAATTGAGATATTGTGTACATTTTTTTAACGCAAGAGGTCCGAACTCTCTATTGTACTCTCTTTTTGGTCTTTTTAACGTTGAACAATTGAATCTATAAAAACTACCGATAAATCCAAGACGGATATTGGCGAGATTTTTTCAGAAACTCTTTTGCTTAAGGATTTAAATAACAATGATGGCAATACCACAAGCTGAAACCAACTTATTCATTGATAACCAAGCGGCAATAAAATCAATTTCTGCCGTTGAAATTAAATCGATGCTTGTAAAATGAGACCTCTTGAGACGCAGTACAACGAACGTGGTGCCTCGGGTGTAAATATACATTGTAACTCATTTGGAGATCTGGTAACCATTCGCTTTGAAAGGTTGTTGTGGAAAGCTAACGAGAAAGAGGCGGAAGTATGTTTCCACTTTAACTTGGATCAGGGCCTTCGCAGAGAAATTCCACGGTTCCAGTGAGCTCGAGCTCAAGCATAACTCGCTTTTAGAGCTATCTAAGAGTCTGGTCCTTCAAGATGAGGGTTTTGGGTCGGGGTAACATTTCTTCCATGGAAGAAACATACTGTTCCAAAACACCAACAAGCCTCGAACACGGACGATCTAAATATTTACTACTCCAGTGAAAGATTTGGAAAAAAAGTTACTTGGGTGCTTTAAGAGAAAGATTCTTAGTTTGATTTATGGTTATGTGTGTATCGAAAATGCAATGAAGAGCTCTACGGGCTATGTAGCAATAGTAACCTGGTCACAACGATAAAAATACAATGGCTTCGAGATCTGGGACACGTAGACCATATGAATACACACAGCATTAATACATCACATCGATGAGTCTTGTCTTGGCGTCAAATTCTTATAGCGTACGCAGCTTCGGAAGACCCCCAGCAACTATCGCACACAAGTGGAAACGACCTCATCCAACTTACGGTGCTTGGTTGAAAGCAGCTTAGCTAGGAATACAGCTGACTGATGGAGAGAAATGTTGGTTGAAGCCGTACGAGGTACACCATCCGGGGCTGTGATTATCATCAAAAGAAGGCATGTGCAACATAAGATTCTGTTGGGTTCCAGAACTTAACAGCAAATAAACAAGGAAGAGCATCATCATCGCTTTATCTTAGTCAGTCAAGCATTACTAACTATTGAGGTCCCACCCTGTAATCTTGACAAAAAAAAAAAAAAAAAAAAAAATTATATATGTGCCCGCTACAACAAACAAGAGATGAAAGTTTTATCGAGATTCATGTCTCACAACCAAACTCCTGCGTTGCAACAAATGATTTGTTTAGAGAATTTGGCGATGAGGATCTTCTAAGAAACAAATCCTTAGACTTCTTGCTCAAATGTATTTTTTTTTTTTTTTAAGATTGCCTTTGTATAATTTTAACCACGAGTAGAAATATTAATTGAACACAACAATTTTAGTTTAAATAATATTATTAACAGTATTCAAATTAAACTTTTTTTCTTCATTGGTGGTAAAATTCATATTATATTTTGTAACTCTACTTATTTTTTTCATAAAGTGCCACTTGAGTAGAATTTTGTTTTTGCTGTTCAACAATAAAGCAATTTTTTCAATTTATTTTTTTTCCTGTAGCTACAATAAAATATTATGTTCATCCTAAAAAAAAAAGGACAACCATTATGAACGTTAACTATAATTATTTCTGACTCTGCCGGATGTCAAGCTTTGTAAATTTTCTATTTTTTTTGTATGTTATGATTCACTTTAAATTAAATTTGCTGTTAAAAAAAAATAGAAACCTTTCAATTTAATTTTTCTATATGTAAATATTCATCAAAGCTATACTCTCGCTTAAATTAAAGGGTGAAGGCTGCCAAATTGTTAGGTATATTTTTTTATTATTATTATTTGAAAATGTTGGCAAAAAAAAGGGAACAAATTCAGGCACTCATAGGACATCAATTTGAATGAAGTTATATATTTTTATGGCCAGCAAATTGCGGATTGATTTGTGTCCTTCCATTGGCAGAATATGGGTTGAAGCTTGTATTATTTATCATTGTTTTTTTTTTTTTTTTAGGTCAACGGATAGCAGCTTAGCAACGAATTTGAATGATATCAACACTCTCTGGGTGGTTATAATTAGATTTGCATACTATTTATATTTTAAATCTAAAAGGAAAATAAATTGAATAAATTATGCCATGTTAATTAAAATAAAAAAAAAATATAATAAAATACAATAAAAAAAACCTATCGATTGACAGCTAAGAGATGGATGTTTGCATTTTAAATTATTAATTTATGAATAAATAAATAATTTTGAGGTAAAATTTTAAAATCCTGATAGAAGCTTTATTATTTAAACGTTAATTAGATAAAATTTATTGCAGATTAGATTGGATCACTATAAAATATTATGTATTTATGTGTATGACAATATAAACAGTTTGTAGTTCATGAACGCAAATTCAAAAAATAAGAGAATGGATATTAAAAAACAGATTAAAAATAATAAATAAATGTACGGAAATATTTAAAGGTTTAAGGTTTAATGGAACAAAACATTTGTCGTTAAAACTTTAAAAAAAAATATTAAGCTTATTAAATTTAAAAGCTTAAAGTATAAATTTGGATTTTAATCATAAACGAGCTCTTATTTTTTGTTCAAGCCTTAGAAATTTAAATTAACATCAATGTATTGTTTTATATCATTAAATAGATTTAGGAAGATTGCTATGGACTGTACACTACATTGATAAAAACTATTTAGTATTTTGCTTTGCTTCTTTTAAGAGAAAAGATCTTCGTGTCCAGGGTAAAACCAAATAAGCTTTATAACTTCTGTTTATATGCGGATTATGGTATTTAATTCAGGTAGATGTTTGAAAACAGATTTTCTAATAATTTGCATATAGACAGACGTACAGGTCATAAGTTATGTTTGTAATACAAGTTTATGTTTAATTAAAAAGTTATCGGTTTATATAACAATTTTGTATTTAACAACCTATATTTATATAAATATTAAATTTTACAACCTATACCATATTATAATGCTAACGTATAGAAAGATTCACTATTTAACTCTGGAGATAAAAGATTCAGTAGATAGTTCGCAGGAACGTTAATTCAAAACAGATAAGTCCAATAATGGAACCTTGTGGTAACCCAGAAGCAAGAGCAACAAATTTAATAGAATTTTGTTAAGAAATAATTCTTATTCTCTTACACTAAAATTCATTGGGTATTAAATTATTTCTCCTTTCCAAAGAGCAGATATGGGTCTTGACTTTGCTTAGTTCCAATAATATAATGGAAGAAGTTACACGATCTAACCAGATGATCACACTGAACTGTTTAAGACTTACTTGAAAATAAAACAAACTTAAGAATTATTAAAGCAGATCATCCAAATAATTTTAAAGTGACTTTCAAAAACTAACACGAAAAAGAAGAAAACTTTCTGATCTTCAAAAATTCTTCTTGATTCTTTGAAGTTATACAAACGGAACCGTCTTCAACTTTCACAATGCTTATCAACATAACGCAAGGACACCTTTCATGAAATTTTTCACCAAGTCAATTAACACAATCAAAACGATTAAAAAAAGAAAAACGAAATTCCCTTAACTCATCTTTGTTAACTTTTTAAGTCCTTAATGCCAACAATAACAAGACAGAGGGCAATCACTTAAAGACAAAATAATTCCTTTAAGCACTCTACAAATCCTTGAGTGCCAAAAAGCAATAAAACACATAAATTTACAACTCTCTATGTGTATATAAGTATATGTAAAAGTCTTGCATTGATTGCGCCTGGAGAATTTATACATTTAACCGCACCATATCAAGGAAAAAGACACCCGCACACACCACCAAATGAATTTCTACCTTTTGAATTTAAACAAAAAGTCAGAAAATGTTTCAGGATATAACTTTGAATCCTGCATGCAAAACACTATACGTATATACACTTTCGTGATTTTATGTCTCTCTCGGTTGTAACTGTGTGACATAATAATTTAAAAGTTCAATCTGCAACACCCAGTTGCAGAGGCAGACTAGTTTCAGTGTAAATGCAACAATTTAACAAAATTGAAAAAGACAAAAACAAGGACAGCCTCATCGAGAAGAAGAATAAAACTCTGTCCTTGGTCCTTGGTTGTCCTAAATGTCGTTTGCTAGTCAATGCATGAGATAAGGGACCTAGCAGCAAAAAGCAGAAGCAGAGTATCATCAGCCTTATACCTGCCTGACTGTTTTTCCTCGATATACTGGCTCACATGTCGTCATGTGGAGGATCCTTTTTCTATACTCGCTTGTATATGCATGAAATAGTTTCTTCTTTAGGATAAAATATGCGAAAAGTCCTTCCTTATCTTTGCATATTATATGCATGTAGAGTATTTGTAGGTACAGAATATTATACCCAAGGACACCTCCACTCCCCTGTGACTGATTATGGGTGTGGGTGGTGGTAGGTGGGTTTGTCTATATCCAGCGGGAATGGGTCCGAATAATTATTATTATTGTAATTACGATATGGTTGCTGAACAATACATGTTTCCAGTTCGCCCTTACAGAATATGCAAAGTTGTCTCTTTTTCCCGCAATGTGAGTTGCTTCTTGATGCGGGTGTGCACCAAGTTGGAATTTAAGGTTATGTTATGAGTTCAGCTTGTTGCCTCCGGTCGGTTGGTATAAACGTATATATATTGCCCTGCTGCAGGCGGTTATGCGCGCACGCTACGGCAGAGTGCTTTTCCTCGCCATAATTGAGAAGTTTTAAGATTTTAAGCAGTGTGGAAATCACCTTGGGGCAAACCAAGGGCTTCACATTTAGTCGCTGTGCCATCGTTCTTTGTGGGAGGTCCTTACCGCATAAAACTAAATAAACATTATGTTTGGTATGATGAGGTCTGTAGGGAGAGGGTAAGGACCTACGACTAAGTTGAACAAATGTCATGATGTCGTCGTTTGCGTCATTTCTGTGTTGTTCTTCCTCGTTTCTGTTTCATTGTTCCGTTTTATAGTTATTCACTTAGGTGTATGTATGAGGATAAGATATGCTTGTACTTTTGTGGTCTTTTTTTTAGTGGATCCCTCTTTGATTTTGTTAAGCTTGATTTTGTTAAGGGTGCACAAAAAAAATATGTTTCATAGAGCGGGTCTAATGTTAAATAGTGGGAGAAATGGAAAATCATTTGCGTTCAAAGCCAAAGAGTTTATGATAAAAACTTTAAACATGAAGCATGATTTTACGAAAAGAGATGTATATGCAAGAACAGCGAACGTAAAAACGGTCTCCCTTAAGTATAGAAGGCTGGTAGTCACCCTTGCTCCAGCCAAAATGCTATAGCTCTTTGGTAAGGTGAGATGCATCCACCACTGAATTATCAATCATCTGATATCATATCGATCCTGTTTTCAAAATCACGTTTCAATCAACAACTTCTTTCAAAATAAACTCTTCTGGAAATCTGAAGGTGTTAGTGTAAGTATTTCTTTGTCATTCAGCGAGCCACTGAAACTCTTGAGCGCTCATTTCCTGGGATAGGTCTACAGACCTATATGTCAAAGAAGACGGTTACACATAAGACATTTTATAAATGCTCTCCACGTCTTTGGTCTAGACATACGGAATATTTCTCAAAATTGACTTTTTATTTATAAATTTTTTTACCCAAATGGCTTGAAAGATTTTAATATAAAATTTACTTCTTTTTAGCTTTGCTTACAAAAAAAAAAAAAAAAAACAATTAATACATTTATTTATTTTTTTTTTTTGTAAAAATAAATTAGGTATTTTCCAAAGTTAAATTTAAAGTTAAAGTTGAGTTTAAGTTAAAGAACAGACCTGGCTGGTTGAGTCCGAAGTCCATCCTGAAGTGTGATCGCCATCTTAAGTAAAGAAAAGTAAGTAGAGTTTTCATCGGTTGCTTTAATCGAGGCAGTATTGTAATAAAAATAACTTGTTTCATTTTGAACACTATACCGCCTCTTATATTTTCCAGACTTCCAGACTTCCAATTCCATTTTTCTGGCTAAAACAACTGGAAAACTCCGCAAAAAATCAGTTTAAAAAAACAGCTTCAATCTTCCTTTATTTTCTTCTGATGTAAATTTTACATTTTTTCTTCCTCCCAGCGTATCCTCTTTCATCCCAGAAAACATTGAAAATATTATTTAAAAAACGAATTTATAATGAAGATGAAAATTCAAATATTTTAAAAAAGATATGCTCTCCTGTTGCATGAAACACTCGCTAAGTAGAGAATAAAGACGCCGTGCAATTAAAATGCCTTTACGAGAATAATAATAAAACCTTCATTGTTATACAATTTTTTAAACTGTATGCCTGTCGACACAATTTTAATTTTAATTTCCCTACTCATACTTTGAAAAGACACACACACAGATATACAACCGACTGACGGCCTCAATTCACTCTTGTAATAATTACATTCCACCAGACCATATGACATCTCTTAGGGATGTGAAGTTACTCTATATATTTCTTTTTCTCACACTCCACCAAACAAAATTGCATTGTAAATTCAAATTTATTTTTATTCTCAAACAGAAATGAAATAAAGGACGAAGGACGACAAAAAATGGTGGAAAACGTTAAAAATGAAAGATGCGTGCATATAACGTAAATTTTATTTATGCTCCTTAATTTGTACCTTTTTTCTGTGCGCGATGTCGAATAAACATATATAACTACTACCGGCTGCATACAAGGACATCATCTAGTACCACCACACCCCACTCAAGCAATCATATGAAAAGAACTCGCAACAATGCTCGAGATCCATCTATCTTATACTATTTTAGCATTTTTTAGCTTTTCATATACACAATTCAAATTCACCCTCGCTGCCTGGCAACAAGGACACTGCCGACAATGACATTTATTAAAAAACATTAAAGTCCTTTCGAGCTAGGGGAGTAGTAAATCGTTAAAAGGCTCGAGAACAGGCTAAAATCAAAACAATAAATTTTCAAAATTGAAACGCATTCTCGCACCAAGGATAAAAGGTGCTTATCCAAGGACATCTATTGGGTGGGTGTAAAAAAATATCTTTGTAAAATGCCATTAGCCAACTAATTGTTCTTTCAAGATGCCTCCAGGACTAAAGGATATTCTCGAATTACCTGAACAAAAAAATAACGAACATTTTTAGACTATAAATTTTCGACAACAGCAGCAGTAGTATAAGAACGTGTCCTTTCCACTGCACCAGGATTTCACTGTCTGTCGCTTAATCATTAAACGTTCTACAAAAGTGTACAAGCTAAAAAAGATACACGCGCGAAGGATGAGAAATTGAAATGGTTTTGGCGCGTGATATCCTCCAGTTACCTTTTCGATTGTAACGACTTTTTGCCAGACTATTGCACCCTCAAAACACCACGGGGAAGAACCATCGTCCAATGCCGCATCGGAAGGACATTGACACGAAAAAGAGGGCAGCAACCAAAAATCTCGAAAAAACGCATTTAAACTAAATCAGAAAGGGGAGAATGAACGAATCGCACTGAGTTCTTAGATACGGACTGGATTTGCAGGACTCGAAAAGGATTTTCTGTGGAATTTTCGTCACAGTGACACCACTTGCGGGTGACTGGTGTCCACATTCTGTGCTATATTCCCATCCTGTGCGTGTTATCCTCGAGGGTAATTGTTTGGTTAGAAAAGAGGGGGATTCCTTTTCACCTTTTTTTCGAAAAATTGTGCTACATGAAGGGTTATTTGCGTTTGCATTCCTTGTTTTGTGTGCTGGTAGGATTGAAAATTTACACCTTAACGAATCTTCCGAAAATAAACGCTCTTACCTAAAATGGACTTTCAATTTTAATTAAAATTAAAATTAAAAAAAAAAACTTCATAGGATTTTTGTGATTTTTTTTTGTTTTTTTTTTTCTTTGAGGATATTTTCACGTCAAGGATAATCAAAGAAAAAACGCAAAAAAGAACAAAGTATTTATATATAAATCATTTGCAGATGTCACAACTGCGCGCCAACACTAATTTATCCCTAAATGAATGGATTTTCCCTTCACTTAAATTTGGTCCTTCGAGCCGGATCATAACATTCTGACATAATAGAGTGTCGGGGACAAGCTTCTTGCGTTTAAACTCTTGTGGCATTTGTACATTATAATTCATTTGATCACATCCACCACCACGACAGACAGCACTAAACAACAACAATAACAAAAAAAATGTCCTTTCTGTAGCCTTTTTCACAACAAAGCATCGCGACTATGCAGCAGAGGCCTGTCGTCGATTTTTGATATTTTAAGAACAATTGTACACGGTGCCATCGTTATTATCACGCGACACTTAGTCCTTATTGGTGTGTGTTTTTTTTTGTTCGTTCTTCCTGCTGTTATCCTCGAACCAAAGGACAATGACATAAAACATATTTTTTTTAATATGAATGATCATAAATCTTCTGTGTTTCATAACACTGTAGCGCGATGACGACAGCAAACGGTGTGGTGCTTCTTAAATATGTCGTCGTCAGGATTCCTCTCACATATATCCTTGTGCGATTGGAATGGAAATTGTTTCATATACACTCGTGTGTCATAGAGTCGGCAATCATAACATTGGAGCAACACAAAAATTATGCACACGCTCGCTCCCCATTTGTTTTCGTACCTTACTAGCCGTATGTGACATTTATCCTTTTTTTTTGTTTTGTTCTTTCCAGAGAGTAGAAATGTACTTGCAGTACTTGTAGTAGTTTAGGGTACGATATATGTGATAAAGTCGGTCCTCCAGGGCATGTGATTTTTTACCTTGACAATAAAAGCGAAGGAGAATGTTATATTTTCATTTTTATGATTGATGATTCTTTTTATTTACTTTTTAATTTGTTTTTTATTTTACTTTGTAAAACAGATGAGGGAAGAACTGGGTTACGAGTGCGATGATTAAGGTTAATGTCCTTGTTTTTTTTTTACTTTGTTTGTCTTTTTGAAAGTTTAATGGAAGGTCATGTGGGTTTAGGATATAAAATAGAATGGAATTGATGACTTGGATAGTTAATTTTGGGTCAAATTTGTTTTCTTTGACTTCATAAAAAAAAATCAAAGAAGATAAATATAACTGTTCACAATAAACCAAGGATATAGCATGTCATTTCCCTAACATATACATACATAAGTAAGTGCTGTTTTAATAAACATTTCTAATGTTTATTGAATTCACTATTCAATATTTACACTCTAAAAATTCATCTATCACTTCGAAAACCAAATTATTAATGTTACCGTTTCGATCTTCAACACTGATACTGACGAAGCAAGCATCCTTATTTCAAACTGTTCAATTAACCTTATTCTTTCCTCGGAAAATCACATCACTTTAGATTGGGTTATTGGTTACACCACCAAAAATCGATGAACTGAAAATCAAGGTGCAGTCGATGATACTCCACAATAGAATTTAGAGTACATTTACCTACAATCTCTCTCTCTCTCTCCCTCCCTCCTTTTGATCCGATTCATGTAGGGTCTCTGTCTTAGAAACGGCACCTTTCCGTTCCCCTCGAACTCAGGCTCTTCACAGGAGGTTCTGTCTTCCTTTTGTCCTCGAACGTGAGGGTATGCATTAAAAGTCTCTTGGTTGTACCATTAGCCCGTTCGTTTGATGTGGCCCAGTCAGTGTAGTTAAAGTACTTGGCTTTTTGGGTTATGTCCACATTTTTGTACAGCCCATATAGCTTGGGATTGTATCTGGCGTTTTATTCGCTTTTCTGAATTACTGGATGAAATATCCATCAGTGAATTTTTTTCAAAAGAACCTATATGTTTCCCTTTGAGCAACGCTCAGTATCGTAAAGCAGGACTTTATAAAAGTGAAAAGTTCGGAAACAACTTATTTCACCAAACCGTAATAGCAGCAGTTCAGAAGGATAATTTCTACCACCGCGTATTTTCCAAAGTTACGTGACAAATCCAGAGATCGTTTTTGCAGCTTTGAGAATAAGGTGGACCTTGACTTGAAACTTGTTTATTTTTCAAGGAATCGGCGCAGGGTGCAGAAAGTTAATGCATGTCGTCCAATGCCACGCCGGGCTCTTACCGTGCCTGACACAAAAATCGGTGCGCACACCAGCCCACAGACTGAACACATTGCAGTGCACCAACACCGGTGAGCACACCGGTCTTCGACGAAGTTGGGTCCTACGGAGCTGCCAGTCCTCGGGATAGGTATCTCTGCCTGCTTCCATCATCCAACACTTGGTTGATGATTTGCTGCAGTTATCCTGACGAAAGAACTCTTGGACCTGTTTACATCTCAAAAATCCGTCTTTTAAATTACACGAAAATCCGTCTTAAAATGCCACCATCGCCACCAGCTTATAAGTCCTCGGAGCAACAAAAGTTAATGCATGTTGACAGATTTAATCATCTCTAATCCTTGTGGTTTTTGTTTTCACCTAACTACCAATTCTGTTTATGAATAACGGTATGGGAATGGGAAATTAAGTTACCTAATAAGATTATCTCTCCGTAAAGTGATCAATCTAACGATGTTTTCACCCAAAACCATACCAGTGCAATCCTTATACATTTTATTTATTTCATCCAAGTTTCAAGCATTCATTGCAATGTTTATACAAAGCATTACCACAACGGGACTTAATTCCTCCCAGTTAACTTAAATTCTTTTTATTACAAACTATGGAAACAAGTATCCCTATGCAAACTCCCATCTCGTTAAGAACATTTGTCACCCTCGCACTACTCGTCCGTCGTTATATAGAACTATACAGCATATATAAGTAAAGTATAAACCACGCAATTGTTTCCAACCCCTACCACCAGCCGCCATACAGGAAATGAATGATGACCACAATAATAGAAGGGAAGGAAGTGCGAATAGCGCCCGAGATGTGGACACTTAATTCGCAGAGTAACACCATTGCCGTTGCTTTGCCATCAACATCATACAATCCCAAAAACCATCCAAAGCACTGCAACAGAGGGTGGTATTTCTAACCTAACCCCTCACTCATATAGAAACCGACACTCCACCCAAACTGTTATTGCCCACAAAATGGGAATCGAAAAGGCTGCACATTATTCCTATACCTATTTTGCTCTCAAGCTCAGGGCTCACCCCCAAATGTGCATTTATTCAATATATATATGCATATGCCACTGGAGAGGGTTATTGGGGTGGAAAAGTGTGGTGGTTGTATAACAGCGTACACGTTTTCATTAGAACGGAACTGAAAGCCATTTGCATAAATTTTCCAGCCTCAGAGCAGCCAGAAGCTAAAAGAGAAATATGTTTCTACATATAATATAGAATAGACTATACACATTGCTGCAGCGGGAATCTCCCTGTCCAGCCCTTTATACAAGTTAAGTTTTTTGGGGAAGGGGTTGACTGCCCATCCTGTTCACCCTATAAAAATCGCAATAAAAGCAAATAAAAATCGCCCAAGCTGAAAAAAGACCAACGAATTTACGCAAAAACCCATCGATTCCCCCTTGAACGGTCCGACCAGCATAAAATCATGTGTGTATGCCTCGATATTGTGTATATAGTTGTACGTACACGTCCTGGAGTCCTGACGGGCTCAATACTCTTACACTAGAGTCCTTTCTGATTATATTTACAGTGCACTTAATCAAAGTTGTTTTTCGGTTGTTGTAATAATGCGCGAATATTTTTTTTTTTTTTTTTCGTTTTGTGTTTTTTGTATTTATATGTAGTGGCAGGACCTTTGTGTACTTTGCAGTCAATCGACAGCAGTTATCGTTCTATAGTTGTTGGAATTCTGTGCTCGTTTCGGCATTCTTATGAAGTGGATCTGGGAGAATCAGGGAGCAGGAGCACACTTGGCACACAATTTTGCCAGACTTTGTTTTTTTTTTTCGTCTTTTACACTATTACTTATGTTGCGAAATATCCTGCAGACTTACTAACCAGTCATATGGCAGAGAAAAAATGGTAACATAAATAAAAAAAAACAGCTGCAGCAGTTGTTGTCCTTATACCTTTGTACTTTCTTCAGACATTCTACAGTTACACACTCGTTGTCCTTGGGAAAATATATATATATGCATACATTTTATGCGGGTAAATTTAATTTGGTTGTACTTTATTGAGAAAGATTCCTAGAAAGGACTTTTTCTGGATTGCTGCTCCTTCTTTTGGAAATCTTCTCGAGTAGTGTTCTACGTGAACAAAAAACTAGAAACTTTATTCGAGTTGATTACTACAGATGTGAAGTTTGAAATTTTCAAGACGGAAGCTTTGATGGCGAGGGTACAAAGGGACAATGAGTGACGATATAGTTCACACCTGGCTTACCATCTTCAACAGTTTCAATTTCAATTTTGATTTGCATTCCAAAGTGAAAAGAAATTAATAATATCATAAAGAGAATATCTGGCAACATTTTCACACTTTTTCTGGCAACGAAAATTCACAAAGAATTTGATGTTATGTGAATTTGAAACCACTGGACTTAATTTATGTGTCACATGGTTGCACATGGAGTAATTAAAGCTGATATTGATTTTTGAATGTTTTACTAAATTGTTCCCAACGTTGGGCGCCAATTATAAAACCTTTTCTATTATTTCAATGCTGTCCTTATAATCGGAATATGCTAGCACTTGTTTTGATTTTTTAAAGTAGTTGGCTTGAAAACCTACACGCGGCAATAGATAATATATTTGTCTGATTTCTTTATCGACAGTATAGACATCTATAATCTCGGTGAAGTCAAGCTGCAAGGCTTGATGGTAAAACATTTTTCAGTGGTGACCTCATTGTCTTAAATGGTTTTATAAGTAGTTTTCAGTGCAAATCATATAAGGGTAACCATGAATAGTTTAAAAGACGCTCCTACAATATGACAGATAACAATTTGTAGATTGATTTCGTAATAGCAGGCACAAAAAATACTCATTACGTTTTAATATTTCAAATATTATATATAGATGAAACTCAAATGTGGCTCATGTAGGGCGCCATTCACTAATAATATCTGGCAACACTTTCACACTTTCTCTGACAACAAAAATTCACAAAGAATTGGATGTGATGTGAATTTGGAACTACTGGACTCAATTTATGTGTCACATGGTTGTGCAGGGAGTAATTAAAGCTGATATTGATTTTTGATTATGTTACTAAATTAGTCCAAATGATGGGTGCCAATTACAAAATCTTGTCTGTTATTTCGATGCTGTCCTTATCGTCGGTATATGCCAGCGCTTGTTTTGAAGACTTACACGCGACAATAGATAATCCATATGTCTGATTTCTCTATCGACAGTAGACATCTAATGTATCGGTGAGGTCATGCCGCAAAGCTTTATGATATTCGATGTAAGAGAGACTGATTTACTGTTATAGCAGGCGCAAAAAAGATTCATTAAGTTATAGTATTTCAACTACTTTTATGAATTAAACGCAAATATAGCTCATGTTGGGCGCCATTTACTAATAAAAAAATGTTAAGTACCGTGAGCATAAGGCAATCTGAAGTAAGAATATGTCGATTTTATGATACAATATCAAAGCGAATAATAGTGCATTATACAGTATGATGGTTTATATTTCCTAAATTTTACCTATAAACATGTTATAGTTGCATTTATTCACCTTTAGATGATTTGGCAGCTGACTAAACATTCTTGCGTGTCGACATAGTATTTTTCAGAAATAATTTTGCCATACGAAAAAATTTTGCTATTGATTATATTCATATTACTCCAAATAAACGTGCTCAAAATTTTATGGAACGTTGGGCGCCATTTTTTTTTTTTTTTTTTTTTTTTTTTCTTTTTTAGTTTTTTCGCTTTTTACGTATTGCTTTTTAAATCAAAAGACGTCCCAAAAAAAATCGAAATATATTTTTTCATTCAATTTTTTATAATTGTTTTTATTAAATATCTGTTTTCAATTTTACTTCTCCTGCTGGTTGCCATCTGAATACAAAACCACACAACTGTCAAAATAATTATTTGTGACAGTTTGGTCAGTTTTCAATTATACCTAATTTCAGAGATACCCAGAGCGATAGCGTTGAAAAACCCACAGGAATCATATATTTGTATTTGGTCACAAAAACACCGACAACATGCTTTTGTGGCGCGTTTGGCTATAATTTTCAACATCTAAAGTAACACGATACTGTTAGAGTCGCCTTGGGATAGAGTAGGTTTGTTGCAGCAAGGAGAATATGTTTCGAGGAATAATTAGGTCACCATTTTCCCTATCATATAGTCAGTCCCATGGCACGTAACGCTACGTATTTATAGACTCGGCCTTTGACAGGATTCTTGTGTGGTTCGATTTTGCATCATATTACAGTTGTTTGATGAATTTATGATTATGGGAATATCCTGGACCGCAAATACATTTCGCAGTAAATTAATATCACTGCATATGATTTGAATTTCATTTTTTTATATTCTTCGTCCTCATCGAAAACAGCTGACAAGTAAAATGTCAAATGATGATGACGCAAAGGATAAAAAAAAAAACAAAGTAGATCCTTACAATATCCTTTTCAAATCCGTTGTTTTTTTTTTTTTTTTTGTGCTTGTTCCTGTGTACCTATTATAGAAGAGTAAAGATGGTTGAATATTAAACTCCAATTCAACAGAAAAGTCAACAAAGCAAAAGGTTGAAATTAAAATAGAAAAACTCTGGGTGAATGATTTTCCGAGATAGAAAGAGACAAACATAATAAAAAGCTTTAACAATGCAGGAGTATAGATTTAAAACAGCAAAATCTGCTTGTTCTATGGTCAAAGAATGTTGTTGCCTCCACCACTTAAACATCATTCATCTATATTTTTCCCATTCAAGAGCAGAAAACTAAGTAAATATAAGGGAAAAAAAGAGAAAACTGAAGTGGTAGAGAGGTAAAAATACAAAAAAAGAGGAAAACTAGATGGATAAATATACATAGAAATATCCTGACATCACAGTGCAATGCAATTAATATCAGCAATGTAATCCTTTCTCACTGCAGTTATATCCTTTTTGTGTTTACGTTGGCGTTTTTTTTTTATTCGTTTATTGCATTCTTTTGTTAGAAAATAAAGTTTATGTTGTTTTTATGCCACGCCTTCCTCCTTTAGTTGAACTTCAATTGGACTGGGGAAAGATTTTTGTTAAACAAAAATTGCACATATACAAATTGCGTTTGTCTAAAATAAGTAGTCGTTGCAATAGTTGTTAGTCCTTATTTGACTTTTTTCATTTCAGAGTTCTGTTTGATCTAAAATATGAGCTTTTTTTTATTTGCTTTGAATGAAATTTTGATAAAACTCATTTTTTGATGGAAATTTAATGCCAGAGAAAGCATTTACTTAAACCAATAATTTTGTTGCATATTTAATATCATCTACAAAGGGTTGGTTTGGGTTTAAAAAAAAAAACAAAGTCACTGAATTTAAAAAAAAAAATTGTGATCCCATGTTGAGCGCCATTTTTGCTGATTAAAACATTTTTGTTTGTATATGTATACAAATTGCCAAAGTTAATAGGTATATCTATATAATCAAATTGAAAGAATTATTTAAATAAAGCTGTTTTGTATGACCCCATGTTGGGCGCCATTTGGAATAATGGTATTATTGGTGTTATCGCTACTGATTGTTTACAGAAAATGAAAAGTCTGAGATACAATGATGATTTAAAACTGTTTGATAAAATCAAGCCAATCCCATGTAATGGCTTCAAGTTGCCAATAAGGCGGTATTTTAAGATTTTCAAAAAAAGGATTGTTATCAGAATTTTTTCTACACTCCCGTAGTTATGGGCAACTAATGTTCTAAGGTCTAGTCTACGCTCAAGAGACGACAAACTGATTTTGTCAGTGGCTGATCATTAACACGTCGCAACTCACCCATGAAGTCTTATGGTTCGTAAACTTTAAAATTGAATTCTATAGCGGAAGTCTTCAAGTCAATAATGCAGTTTTTACTTTGCACAATAGACAGCTTTCTGTGTAGTTTGAGGGGCGTCTGGGAGTGACACAATGAAATGTTTTCACCTATTCTTTTTATTTTTGATAATTATTTCTGATGTGATTACAGCCGCGGTGGGCAGACAATAAAAGCATGACATGCAGTGGCGGCCGTTTGATAATCTGAGTCATTTTGTTATGACTCTTCCGGTGACATAATTCGGTCACCAAGCATATAATATTGTGCGAAGCAAGTATTTTACCGGTGGAGCCCAGTTTCTAAACATTCGAACATCACCACTATCAGTGAAAAAAACAATTGTAAATAAACTCATAATAAAAAATCTTTTGAAATCCAATTTCCCTAGATAACATCAAAACAGCATAACAAATGAACTCTTCAATATTCCCTACATAAAACCAAAACTATTTGCAATTTAAAAAAAATCAAAAACAAAAACGAATAGCAATATTTTACTTACCTTTATATCCTCTAGTAATGTTCAACCATCTGTTGGATTATCGTAAAGTTTGTCTTCTTTTATTTTTTGTCAACTGCACAACCACCATTCGATTATCGATGATCACATTTCCATATAAAAAATAATCACATGAGACAGCCAACGAACACAAGTACAAAAAATCTGCTCCTTGTCTGCTTTAGCTGGATGGCATTCAAATTTCATTGTGCTGCTTCAATTGTAATAACAATGAAAGAAAGTATCTCTGCATCGTCCATTGACCACAGCATAGCACCATTTACAATTTACTAACGAAAAAAAAAGAAGAATAAAAGTTCAACTCACAGAAAAGTCGCCAGCAAATATGTTCCGGGTAGTTAAAGGAAGCGCATCGTAAAGTCCACCCGCTTTATTCACATACATATAACCATTCAATAAAGTGGTCCTTCGAGCCGGGTTGAGAACAGAAAGAAATCGAAAATCTAAAGTACAGAAGTAACCTTTTGTCAATGCATGTATTTTTTTTTTTTGTAAGTGTATAAGTATTTGTGTCCATATGAAGAGGACATTGGAAGGAAAAATAAAAAATTCAAATGAATCCGATTTTCCAATTGAAAATGCAGCCAATGTTATAGTAGTGGGACCAACAGCAGACTATTTGTTCAATGAACACATATTCAAACAGAGCTATATGAAGAAAAGCAACATGCATTGCACTCTATGGTTGGAGGAATTATTTATCATTCGACAACAGTTGTATAGAAGTAATGTGTGTTCCACTCTCGATCTCTGGACCAATGTTGGCATCTGTCGTACTATTCTACCGCCTACCGCTACCACCACCACCCCAAGATGTCCTGTTTAACTACTCAATTTTCTCTGTTCGATTGTCGTATGCACGGATGAGCGTATGTGGATCGGTTTGAATATATCCTTAGCTTTACTGGCCAGTACGATACACAGTGATATGTTGTTTATCCTAAGCGCTACATATTTCGAGTTTAGGTACGCTGTAGAAATCTCTTCTCACAAACAAAATGCTATAAGGTTGACGTTGTGTTTTATCCTGTTTTTTGTTTTTATTGTGTCGTTGTGAGACATGAATGTTCTGTGGGTTGGGAACAAGCTAGAGATGTAGGACATAACAAGGACAAAAAAAAAATCACTCGAATCATCAAACAAACAACAAAAAAATATAAAAGATATTGTTCGAATAAAACGTGAGCAGCGAGCAGCAATTTTGGATTTTGTTGTTCACAAAACCGAACCTGAAAACAAATTGAGATACATGCATACTACGCACTTTAAGTTGATGTTTCAATGAAAAAAGGAATCGATTGGACAAGTGGGTGACTCAAAAAAAATTACTGAATTCACCTCATTTATCGCGTTTAGCAAATACACAAACCCAGTTAAGATCCAAACCAGTAGATTTTTTTTTTTTAATGTAAAATGTAAAGATTTGCGTTCAGGCTCTTGCGAGAAAGTTTTTCTTTCCATATATTCTTGCGCTACAAATAAAACACATTTATTTGTAGCGTTAGAATTTAGAAATTCACTTTCTGATTTAATGACGCTTTAAAAATGAGGAAAAAAATAAAAAAAATGGGTCGACCATACCAATTTTTTTTTATTTTTATATTTTTGAATTTAAAAAGATGAAGTAGTTTTTAAGAAGCAATCAAAACACTATAAAAATAAGTTCTTAATTAATAACCAGTATTTCATTTCAAAAAAATTTAAATTTTATCTAAAAGCAGTACAGGAAATACAATGTTTTTCTATGACACCCTTTAAAAATTGGACATTCCAATCACATACCTGTATGTTAATGTCAACTGTTGGTTCATTGAAGTGAATGCAATGTACTACAGTATACTCGTACAGCCACAGCATAATGTTTACTATTGAAAGAGGAGAATCTACACCACACCGCACTCTGTAGTTCACCATCACCCTATTTATATTGGGTAGTCAAACAGAGACTTTTGCTGAGCTAATACACATCCCGATTTCAATGGACAATTATTGAATCTGTACGCATTGTGAAGAACATAAGCATACACAGTAACACACATAAACATACACACATTCACTTCACTCAATACAAATTGCAGCAGTTGCAATAGCAAACCATTGAATGGGTTATATATTATATATCTTGACAAGGACAAGCTATAGCAAAAGTCCTGATTTCAAATATAAAGTATAAAATCAAACTCTCTACCAATAGCAAATGGTTTTAAGTAAACTGTCCTCGTCACAAGAGTTAAATAGATATATACTATACATAGATACTAATAGTTATTTGGTATAGTTATTGAACGCAGTTGAATACCATTGCAAATTTAGTTCCTGATGAATGCAGAGATTATAATGGGAAAAAAAACTTGCAGCAGGACTAGCTTTATAAGGATGCTGATGACGATGATGCTATGCTATGATTTAACTATGGGAATACAATGGGAACATTGCATTTGAAAAGAAGGATAAGAAAAATAGTAGCATGCAGATTTTATAAACGAAATGCTTTTGATGATTTGTATGCTTTAGTGCTAAGATGACGATGCAGTTATGAAAAGGATACCGATTAGAATAAAGTTGCAATTTGTTGGCAAATAATAGCTATTTGTGGATTGGCAGAAGAAGAATATATATGACCATAGAGGAAAGCATTCACTTTTTATTTTCTTCGGTATGCATCGCTGATGATATCACTGAGGCAGATTTCAATGTTGTGCTATGATTAGAAGTGCTCCATAATTTTGATAATAATCTTGAGTGGACTAAGTTTTTTTGAAAATTTTGTAGATCTAAATTTTTGGATATTTTTGTTGATAAAAAATAGTTAGAGGAAGAAGGGTTACAAGTGACCTGAGTTAGTTTCCCGAAATAAAGTTTTAGTTTCAAAAGTTTATTAGCAAATTGGAAGTAAACAATTATTATAAATGCTTCTTTATACAGGGTGGCTGATGAAAGCCAAAAAACCAAAAAAAACTTTTATAACTTTTTTTCTATTTAATGGATCTGGTTAATTTTTTTTTTATTTTGCAGATCGATTCTTAGATTTTACAAAAATGGATAACTGGGACACTGAAACAAGGATTTGGATTGTCCGCCGCTATCACGCACTGGAGTCCATAGTTTCGGTCCAAAGAGAGTACAGGCGCACGTTTGGCGGCAATCCTCCGAGCAGATGGACCATAATGCGACTTGCTAAGAATTTTGACGAGCATGGGACAGTCGAAAGAAGACCTTACCATCGAGAACCTTCAGTTCGGACGGTAGAAACAATCGCTGCTGTAGCTGCTGCCGTACAAAATAATCCAAGCTTTTCGACAAGGAGCTTATCAGCTCAAATGGGAATAAGCAGGCAGTCATTGCAGTCAATTCTGCATAATGATTTGGACTTATTCCCATACAAAATTCAAATGGCCAACAAACTCAATGCATCAGACTTGCCGATTCGCTTGGAATTTTGTCAAAAGATGCTTCGAATGTTGGAAGGAGACGGAAACATCTTGAACTGTCTTTTTATGTCTGACGAGGCCCACTTCGATTTGAACGGCAACATAAACAAACAAAATTGTCGAATATGGAGTGCTTCCAACCCACAGATACTCCATGAGACGGAATTGCATCCACTTCGTGTCACAGTATGGTGTGCAGTTTCTGCACGCTGTATTGTCGGGCCCTACTTCTTCGAAGAAAACGGTCACACCGTTACAGTCACTGGAGACCGTTACTTGAGCATGTTGAGAGAGTTTTTCTATCCAGAATTACGCCGAAAGAGAATTCCTTTCAACTCTGTGTGGTTTCAGCAAGATGGTGCAACTCCTCACATAACCCGGCCTGTTATGACAGAATTGCAACGGAAATTTCCCAATAGGCTGATATCCAGAAACTCCACATTCCGTTGGCCCCCCAGGTCACCTGACCTTACTGCACCTGACTTTTTCTTGTGGGGTTGTTGTAAACAGGAAGTTTATAAAGCAAAACCAACCAATTTGGATGAACTAAAGCAATCCATTCGAGAAACAATTGCGGCTATTCCTGTTTCAACTCTCCAAGCAGTTATAAACAACTTTTTGTTAAGATGCCGCACATGCGTCAACCAGCAGGGGGGGCATTTAAATTCCATTATTTTTAAAACTAATTAAGCTTTATTTAATAAAATTTAATGAACTTTAACATGAATAAAAGAAAAATGAATTCCATACACTGAAAAAAAAGTTATTTGAGTTTCTTAATGTAGCAATATTCATCAGCCACCCTGTATTTAAGTCTTTTCATTAAATCCGGGTTCATTCTTTTAAAAGATGAAAGATGTTTTTATATATGATTTAGATATAATATAAGTTTTGCCCATAATTCAGTTACAGGATTTTCAGTTTTTGAAGTCCACAAATATTAAGTAAAACAACACCTAGATCTCAGATGATTGTGCAAAGTGACATGCTCACCATTGAAGAAGATACTGGAAGATCAACCTAGGGACTTGCTGATGTTTTACTGATAATACAGGAAGTTACTTCCTGTTTAGTGTGCATTATTTTAATATGCTATTATGTTCATGCGCTTCAAATGCGTCTCTGCAGTCTATCCAGACATTTGAGAACGACTGCCCCAAAATTTGATGAGGAAGATGTAAGAAAATCAAACTGTTAATTCACGATAAGAAACAACAGAATTGTAGGTTAAACAAGGCGAGTACGAGTCGATTATCCCTTATATTTTAATTAATTTTATTGCTAAAACACAAAGTTTTTTCCATAACGAAATCTCGCTTGATGACTTTTTAGTGAAAAGCTTCAATTCACTCTTCTGTCTTTTCGATACAGTTTAGGAAAAACCGACGTTATTGCTGTTCTTGGGTTTTAGTTTCTTTAGGAACTTAAGTATAATGATCACTTCCATCTAATCGCTGGGTGAGGTTTTAATATTCCTGATAGCTGAAAAATGTATATGCACCTTGCACCTGTATATTCATCGTCATAAACAAAATTATTATTAACGGGAGCAGTATATGGTTTAAGGAAATCTGCTGAATTGTAATCTAGCAGATCTATTTTTTTATTATTTTAAAAATATTGACCTCAGTTTTAATTTCTACTTCCGCTTCGGCCCGGTTATGTGTTAATACGCCTTTTAGATTTTCGAAAATAAAGACCAATTATTTTGATGCATCCTTCTCGACGCAATTTCATGAGCAAGCTACTAAGATTATTGTTGCTTAAATATTCTTGTCTCTCATTTTAAAGTATTTTCTTCATTCTCCAGAAGATTATCCAATCTTATATACTAATAAAAAAGATAACGAATGTTATTTCATAAAATTCAAATCCACTGCACCCCATCAGTGGGTATAATCTTATGTCAATTGTGTGTGCTTTTTGTTATTGCGACTCTTGTCAAATACCAACACGTGTTGGTATTTATCATTCAACCCTGTTTCCTATATAACAAAATTTAAGTTCATTGAGTCGAAAATGACTGAAACAAAAAAAAAGGGTTACGAAAGAACCAAATCGGAGGCCTATATGGCCCAAAGGACATATTTGGACGTACGAAAATAAAAAGATGAACAAATAAGACCTCTATACCCATTGAGTGTAAAAGCCATTTTCGACCTTTTTATCGCTTCAGCTGACCGATAAGTGGTCTACATTACATACCGAACTCCCATCCGAAAAAAATATGAACTTGCATTTGTGTATTTTTTTTTTTATGATTTTTAATAGAAAATTTTTAAAGCATTTTTCTGGCTTTTTATTACACACCCACAACGCATTCTGTATAATATTTTGTTATCCTAAACGAGTCCTGTGGGATGTGGGAGCTGATATCACATTTCATAAACGCACATCCATATTTATTTTCCGAATACCTATATATGAGGGAGTTCAACCATGATTTGAATGCAAATGAGCATTCAAGCTTTATACGATATATTCACTCTCTCATCTTCTCGACCAATCTATAGCCTCATGAATGAATCCATTATGTTAATTAGTCCTTCAAAATATTCCCATGGTCGGGTTTTTGTGTTGGGGCCACAAATGATATTATCAATCGGTACACATACCTTTACCTGCGGGTTAAGAAGATACATCTAGAAATTTACCTCGCTATATTTCTATGCCATAATGCATTAACATTCACCTCCGATGAGGGTTGGTTTTCCATTTTGTTTTCTTTATAACTGTATACACGAGCCATTTTATATGTTTTTCTTTCATGTTTGTTGTGTGTTTGTTTTGCCTGTTTTGTTATAGATAGGTGTGGGCCATCCTTTCATGTTCAAGTCAACTGTATCATTTTGACTTTCTATTGATGACCGTCAATGATGGCCTTTGACTGTCTATCTATATGTATATTTTTGACCGACAAATGGGGAGAACGGGATCAGAGGTTACGATAAAACGTTGATTAAAAATGCTTTTTTTTTGGCAGGAGGGGGCGTTAAAATATGGGAAAGGCTAGCTTAGAATAAAAAGTACCTCAGCGGTTGTTGGTCTTTGTTTGGTTATTTAATAGCAATGTTATATTTTTGGAAAGCTGATTTAATAAGGATATTCTGGTATCGTGTTAGAAGCTCATGAGTGTTATCTTTTATGTGAAAAAAAAAATTGGGAGGAAGAAAATTGCTTAAGTTTGTTTTTGCATTTTAAAACACAAAATGCTTTTGAAACGTTGTTTGATCTATTAAGTAGAAATATCTTGGGTTAAGATCTATGCAAACTTTATTTTGACTGAAGATTTGAATAAAAGTAAATGTGAAGTAAGGTCTTTTTTCACCAACGTTTAAATTAATTAGGTTTTTTTTTTTGAAACAAAAACTACGGATGAATCAGGCAAAGGGGGTTCGAGTCAACTATGGGTGGTCGAAACTATACAATAGGTCAACAATTCTAGTCTTCACGTTCCTTAGGTCATGATTGGATTCAGTATTTCGCATGCATCCAATCTGTTTTTTTTTTCTGCTCCATATTCAGATGACTTCACATCAGAGAAACTTAAAAAACAACTGTTAGTATTTTTAAGCCACAACAGATTAATTTGCAATTTAACAATGTTCTTATAAATTTTTTTCCTAAATTTTGATGTTCTTTTTCTGATGAGAATTTCAAGTACTTCCAACTTGTTTTCCATCGTTAACAATACAAATACTTAAAACAAACACTTTCAAAGAAATGTTTTTATTGAAAACCCATCCCTCAGTGTCCACATACAATACAAACTTAGTTCTAATCTTACTAAATATTGCATAAGCTAAACTGATTTCGATTTGATATAAAGAGAAGGAGAAAAAGACATTGAAACCTGATTTTAAGCGGATTTTCATGATCCTTACAACCCTTGCAGCACTGACTCACTTCCAAGTCGCCTTGCCTTCCCCGAATATCCTTTTTTCACAACCTCGCCTCAATCAACCCCAATTCATTCAACTAAAAAATTACATATTCATCGCTTTCAAAGGGCTGATATGTAAATTTTCACGAGTGCATCTCTATGTAGTATAGGCGCAGTTAAAACCATTATAGAACATAGAGCCATAGCACACAAAATATGCATATGTATAGACAACACGATACACCCAATCCATACCACCGTTATGTCATTAGTAATTTATAGTAATGGCATCGTAATGCAATATGCACTTCATTAAACTCCCCCGGCATGGCATTTTCAAAGAGAAGGAGACCGAAGCGCCAAACACGACAGAAAGGGTGCCAAAGTGAAGCTATCACAACGATATGGCTAAAGCAGTATACAAAGCTGAAACATAGCATAGCTAGCTCCCGGGTTTCTTTTTCCACTACGGCAACATTGGTGTCGGAGAATGGGGACTCGACCTGCTTGATTTTCGGAGGTGGTACGAGGGGTGATAGGGAAATAAAATAAATAAATGCAGAAATCCGGCAGTGAAATTTAGCACAAATTGCACTGCACTAGTGAACTGCATAGTGTTGCGCTGCAAACCAGTCGCCCCCAAACAACCAAGAGTTGGCAAACATTGTAGGAGAGGAGTCAAAAACGGAAGTGTGCAAGGATGCCCGCAGCAAAAACTCAAGCCTCAGTACTAGCTAGGTGGTGTGTGTGTTCACGTGGAGCATAAGTTTAATGCGGTGCCCTCTCGTACTAAAATCAAATTTTGCACACGTACATTTATGCCAATTCTGTCGTTTTAATTTATTTAACTTTATTAACGGAACGTATGTATTAAGGGAGAATCGATCCAAGTTTCATTCCCCCATCGTACAGTCAGTGGCTATTTGTTGATTTCGGCCAGAAAGCTTGCTTAGTCAGTTTGTTTGTTTTTTTTTCACTGCCAAAGAACGGGGATGTTACAGATGCGATTATGACTTCTTGCATGAATATTAGACGATTTTTTAAAAATAAGGATAAAAGTCTTATTTTAATTATTGCATTTGCAATTTGGTGATGGAGACATCACAGGACTAATAGTTTATCCTCTTGTTGCTTGCTGCCGGGCTTCTACTTCCACCACGGCAACATCGACGCCGGAAAAAGAAATTTAGCCTGCTTGATTTTCGGAGACAGTAAGAAGGGTGATAGGGAAATAACATAAATAAATGTAGGAATTCGGCAGCGTTTACGAATCAATGGTTGACATCTTTTGATTGATCATGGTTAAAATATTTATCCGCAGTAAGACATACAGTAAACAAAAAACAGCGGAAAATTTTTGGTATCACTATAACATCCCTGACCGTTGGGCGCCACTTTTAAAAAAAATAAGTTAAGTGCATGCTATGAAGAGAGTGTGAGAATGCACTTCCGGGGATTCTATAGATTGCTATATTCACAAACACACACTATACACACACCATCCGCATCATCATCATCATCCGTATCTGTAGAAAAAGGTTTTTCCAATATTAATGACCACTGCTGGCTCTAGTGTATGTGCAAATTTATGTTTCGAAGGATTCTGAAGTTTTTGTTGATACTCTTTGCTCACTGCTGCTGCTGGTGCTGCAGTAGAAAAACGCGAGCCAGGATTTTATATGATGAGGGTTGTGTTTTGGCTTTAATGGAACTTCAAAGATAAAGTGCAAACGGACTCACAGGAAAGGGCTACGAAGCAGGCCCTCTAGAACGTGGTTTGACTTAGCAAAATGGTTTTTCCCAACCCTCTGGGTGTATTTTCCACCAAACATAAAAAAGGCCAAACACAACAACCCGCAGGAGAACCAACGAATAAAATGATGGAACGGGGAAGGTTTTAGAGTTTTCGGATGCACCCATCCTTCACATAAAACAAATTTGTCTAATGCAAAACAGTTTATCTGATTAAGAGAAAATTGAAAATAGAGAAAAATAATACACACATAACAACATAGCTATGTATGTATAAATACATTGAAAAACAAAGCCAGTGATGCGATGCGGATACGGGAGCAAAGCTATATACGAGATATATTGCTGACGATGCTTCCATGTACACTTCTCTCTATAAATACACAAAGACGAGGAACACAGAGGCAAATTCAATTAATTTACTGCTGCGTCGCTCACTTAGTACGAAACAAAGTCCTCGAGCTAACCGTTATTGGGGCCTTGGAAATGGAATGAAACGGGTGCATTACAACAAGTACCCGGGCAATCAACAACAAATGTATAGATACAAGTGCGGGTGGTGTTTTTGTTTTTTCATCATCAGTCGCTTTGGCATATTTAATATGTTTTTCAGGCGGCTTTTGTCCTAATAAAGCTTTTTATGCATAAGCGAAAGCAAATTAGATTGAAATTGTGCCAAGTGGAGCAGAACAAATAGGATGTTCTGTTGTACGTGTGTCCTTCTTCTCCGAAAAATCAATTTTATCAATTATATACCTACAATAAAGCGGGTTCATTGGATCGATTCAATACGGTTTGGGTTCGTTGTTTGGCAGTTGCACGTTTTGGTGAAATTTATTTATCAGATCACAGAGCAGCTTTCCGATGATATGTTGTGGGTGAATTTGTGTATTCATGCTGCTGCATCAGCACTCAGGTTTTTAAGAAAATTGGGTTAAATACTGACAGCATTACATATACTCTGACAAAGGTATGTATCACTTTGGGCCAGATTATAATTTTCACAAAAAATCCATTATAGGATGATGTTTTGTGATAAATAGCTATGCAATCTAAAATTTAAATTTCTGGAAACAAAAACAGGTTTTCATTAATATATAGTCACACCTAAAGTGAATGGATTGAAATATACACACATCACTTTTAAATACAATTATCGTTGGCCGCCATATTTGTAAGCATTTCTCGTTTTTCCATTCAGCTTTTGGACATCAAAAGCAAATTTTTCGCTTGTTAGTTTTAAAGCCCTCGCACTTGATGAGTAGACTTAAAACTATTTCTTTTTAAACTGATGACTCTTAAGCTCCACGTTGGGCGCCACTTTTTAGAATTTCGCCTTAACATAATTTTAAGGACGTGAAAACAAATTCACAGTTTCTTTTCTATTAGATCACGGCGTTAACAAGCAGCATAATTACTGTCTTATTTTATTTGGATGTATTCCTTAATTACTGAAACACATCCAGTAACAGTAAATCTTCCAAAACTTGATAAGTTCTCTTTAGCAAAATTATAAAACTCCTCTGGGATTCCTATGGTGGATTTTTAAACAGTGCATAAAGAACTCGGTCAGGTCTTCATCAAAAACGAATTTGCGATTTATGTGAACTGTTACAAACACAAAAAAAAGTAATAGCTATCAATCTCATCTCAAAATTTAATTTATAATCCATTAAAATTACTTAACATAGACTATAGAAGGCTATCGATTCTGATGATAAGAATATCTCCCACTCAAGATATTTACTTGTGAACTCAAGTTTTTATATAAATACACACCAGCAAGTAATTTTAAACAATCGAGTTTACTCCATTCAATCGTGTACAGGATTTTATTTATTTGTTTCAGTTGAACCAAAAACAATCGGCTAAGGTAAATAAAGGATTGAATCTGCCTGTATCCGATTGTATTGACTGAACTCGGTTGTATCAAGTAACATGCTAGGACCCCAGATTCCATCATTTTCTTGGTTTTTCTGGTGGATCATGCTTCGTGTTGGGCGAGTTTTATAAGATTTCTTAACTTCTTCTGATATTTTCTATAGATTTGTTATATTAAAACCAGTTCTGGTTACCCCCACGTTGAGAAACATGAGTAGATCCCTAATACCTGCAATAATAAGTTATATGCTCCACGTTGGGCGCCATTTTTTTTTTTTTTTTTTGTAAGGTGGTTGTACATTTTCTACTTGGTGATTATGATTATTATAAATGAAATTTAAAACATATTATCTGGTTAGAGACATAGTTATGAGTTTTGGTCTTAAGCGAAAATTATCGAAACCGCATTGACGTAAATTAGTTCAAGCTATCAATTTCTCTACCATCAGTTTGGTTTTGACCATAAGACAAAATAGATGAGATTTGTATGTTAACATGACGAAAGCCTTTTAGACCCCTAAATAAAGCTTTAATGAACTCAACTTTCTCAATGATTTCCTCTTTAACGATCCCGCAGATTTTTAAATAACTGCCGCTACATATTTTATGTTTCTATTGATTTTCTCAACCTCAGATTCGCTTTTATTCTGCCATTACTTTATATCGTCATAGGAATACCACCCCACTATATTACTATTCGCTTTAACTGAAATCGAGACGAACAAAAAAATTCGACTACCAACATTTTGGTACCACCCAGCTGACATTTTATTCAACAAAAATCTCCAATAAAGTAAAGAGCTCAGCAATAGACCGTCAGGTTTATCTCTTTACGACTAGCTCCGAAAACTTTTTCGCCAATTTTTAGCCCTGTTGCTGATGGCGGTGGTAAACGGGTTTGGCTAGCTGATGGCCTAGTGGTGGTTAGTCCCTTTATGGGTTTGCATTTTTAAAGCCCCCGATTTTTATCTTTTTTTTTGTTTTGGCTTTACTCGTTTTATCCTTGGAATGAACATGCAACCTATTGCTCTTAAGTTATTGCCCAGAGGTTCGTTTTTTTGTTGGGGCCAAACCGCAGAGGATATATAGTCATGTGTACCTTTACCTTGCCATATTCTGTCTGAATAGTAGTTTCGGTGTAAGTACTCAATTTGAGGTCACCTAACCCGCATATAGTAGGCATCTATGAAGAAAAACCGTATGGTGCTGCATGGAATATAGCAATCGACTTTCTTTCATCCTTTTACCTTTTTTATATGGAAGCTGAACCCGGACCATGAAAGATTGGAAAATGGTGGATTTATGAGGAGGCTGTGATAGATAGGTGAGTGTGTTGCATGAGTAGTGCAGCAGAGGAACCTTTTGACTATATTATAGGTTATGTGGAGTAAAAGGACTGAGTGAGAACTTAATATCTTCATGGGTGAGCAATATTGCAAGGATATTAAAGTGGATTGCCTGCCAGGATATATAGCGAATATGAGGTGCACAGAGCATACACGTATAGGTAAGCTAGTTTCTGTATCTAGATAGAAGTATAAAGCTAACAAGGTTGAATCAAGTAGCAGAAGCCACATCATGCATGATAGTTGGCTGGATCGCTTATAACCATTGCCCCCGTGTCGTCATCTTTCTTGTTGTTGTTGTTGGTGTATAGGTGGTAATATTCGCTTATTCGCTGTTAGTTTGATTAGTTGAAGTTGTGGTTTTTCAATCCTTTCTTTATAGTTCCTGCAGGTGTGCAGTGGTGCATCATTGCGGGACTTAATATGACCTGGTGTAAAGTTTAAATGGATATTTTTACGTTCACTGGGGCAATCACATAATTGAAAGAACTAACTAACTAACTCGTTAAGTTTTATATTTTTGTATTCAAAGCATTTATTATACGAATTGTAGAGCGCACACTTATAATCTGCGGAATATTGAATGCGTTTTCAGGCTGTTAAAAATAAAGGAGAGTTAAGAGGTTGACATAAACATGTTGAAACGGAAATTTCTAATTGAACAAGTTCTCCAGATCTGCAGATACTTCTATTCCCGTGCCTTTTTCTATGTGAAGTATGTGCGAAATTCATAAAGTAAATTATGTCAACATTGAGGAAGTAACGATTGCATTTACATCTTGAAATATTTTTACTCATTGAAAAATATTACGACCCACTGACTTGTTAAGGTTTAGAAAACAAACTAACCCATAAACCTCGGGAAATAAGATTCATTGAACTCTGGTGTGAAAATATTGGCATTTATTCATTAAGACATTTGTGATCATATGGAAATGATACAGTAAGAAAACTTAATCCTTCGGCAGAGTCTTTTTTTTATCTTTTAGTCAGAACCGATCACGGAAGTTTGATTATTAACACAGGGTATTATGTATATCAATTCGTCCTATTTTTATATTCACACTTCTCTTTTAGTTGCTATCAGTGTAAAAACGTTGTTCATTTCGATGACAAAGGCCTAGTTTTCGGCTTGAAATTTTTTTGATTTACTTGGTTTCGGCTCAACGTTGGGCGCCACATTTTTTAAATTTTATTTTAAAAAAATTGAAACCAACTCACACTTCTGATATCTTTTTTTTAGTCTAAACTGCTTCAGATTATGTTAACTGTCTAACGGTGTACCTTTCTTAATTACTGTTCCACTTCCAGTAATAAGTTATAATGGAGACGTGTTAAAACAAAGAAAATTTATAACGATTACTCCAAACAATATAGGGCCCACTTAGTTGTTTGACTTTGTGATACGATTCCGTGAATTGCTAATGTGCTTTTGACAAAAAAAAACATGTGCTTCACACTGGGCGTCAATTTTTAAATTTTCAAACTTAGTTTTAGCTGCAACTCAAACAATGATGTTATAACTGTACATTTTTATCCATGATTAACTCACACCAGCAATATTAATATCTGTGTTATAACCTTTATAACAATTCTGATCAGATAACAAAATTAAGACTCCATATCGCTAATGTGCTATAAAATAAAAAAATGCGCTCCACGTTGGGCGCCATTTTAAAAAATTTCAAATTTAATTGTAGACACGTGAAATGGAATTCATACCTTCGATATTTGTTTTTCAACATCATTAATTTCTAAGTTAGTTTGGTCTTCCCTCCTTGGTAAGTTCTATTGAACTCGGGCAAACTCTTGGGCAAAACTTGGAACTCTACTGAATATTCTGGCAAACACTCACGTAAGACCAAGCAACTAAAATAACTCATTCTTTGATTTGTCTAACAATGATTTCAATTTAACTGTGTACCAAATACCTAGAGACACATTTGTAGAATCCAATATTTGAGTTTCTTTCAATATACTGCACTCGTGTTTTCCCTTCTTTAAAAAAATTATAAATAAATAAATTCTAATTGCATTTTCTATTTCTCACCATTAAAATCACACAAAACTCCAAATGAAATCTTTAAAAATTAAAGCCTCCGTTTTGCATCATCCAACCAGCTCATGCAAAACATCCAGCTTTGCTAAAACTACCCCCGAAACACTTTGTATAACCTGCAGCAAAATTAACCAAATACCAAACAGAATTAAACACATTACTCAGCTCACACTAAACCTTTCTGCAAATCCTAGCCGAGCCCATTATTTATTGACTTTGGAATCAACCGGTCCGAGTCTGCGAGTTCGGTCCTCAAGAGTGACGACAATAACGATGGTGATTCCCGACCAACACTAAAGGTAGCTCTGTGAAAAATAATAATATTTCATTCGCCCGCTCCGCGCCATTCCTTCGGATGTGACGGTCGGTGGCAGCGACAAACGCGGACGGCATCATACAACAAGGTGCGATAATATTTTCATTCGAAGCTGGTCATATCCTTCATCCCCTGTCCGCTGCTGAACAATAAAACATTCCGACACCTTTACGGACTTGACTCAGTTTAACCACCCCCTCAGAAATACTATAGGTGTGTGAACAACACACAAAAACATGTCCTCGAGGCATTTTCCAAAATTGATGACGACTACTATACGGCGAAATAGCGAGTCCTGCTCTGACTCTGTTGTTTGGTTGAATTTTTAAACAGGACTTTTGCGGAGATGTTTGCGGGCGCCACGCTACATCTTCCGGTTTTATGATTTCATATAACTGGGTCTATGGCTGCCCATGCCACTGCTACTGCCACGGCTGTGTCTAATTGCATTATAATTGCTCGGGACGAGCAACAGCAAAAATCCTTCCAATGACCGCGTCATCTGTATAAGCTGCCACTGCCCGCCAGAGGCCATATATTCATGATTTGAAATGGACACACACTCAGGAATCAGGATCAGAACCCAGGACTAGAACATGATGTGAGTGGGCTTTTGGTTTGAGTGTTGGGTCATTGTACAGAAACAAACGGAGACATGTCGCGTCGCGTCGGGCGAGTGTCAAAGTACGAGATTAGAAACACAGTCGCGCACATGTTAAGCAAAAGAGGAGGAGCAGGCAAAATGTGATTTACAAACTGGAAAGGATTTAGTGTTTGCCCATCCATCCCCGCGTACCTCTAGCTCAGGAGATATAAGTCAAATTGAAAAGATTCCTTGCGAAGCGACAGCAACACTACCAGACTTGCTAACAGAGTGACAAATGATCTCGCTAAATGAGAGTTGATTGCATTTTTTATGCGAATCGTACTCGTAGTTGCTTGATGTCTTCTACGATATAGATCCTGCACCGTAAGCGTAAAATAATAAAGAAAGCAAAGAGTGAATAAGGATAAACGATGACATGTCGTAGCCATAGTCGTTGTCGTTGTCTGCCTGTCGTCGACTATTTTGTAGGTGGATTGCTGTTTAAAGAGAAAAACGAGTTACTTTTGTGATCCTTGTTATACGCACATGAATTGCAATAAAATTTCCTCCACCTCCATTGCCATGTCCATGCTAAGTTGGACACATTTATTTGGGTTATGAATGAAAGGCAGCACAATTAATTCTTATAAATTGGTTGGCTCATTGGGTTTTTATGTCCTTTTTTTGTGCTGCTCATTTTATATTGCATACTTATATGATTCAGTTCAGTCAGTTGTTGTCAGAGGACCCTTATGTTCTGGCAAATTGCCATTCTGTTTTGGAATTTTTATAGTTTTTCGCAGCACAGGCCGTGAAGTCTCGTCCACCTGTTCGCATGATGATGGTGATTAACAAGGATATTAATCATAGCACAAATAAGAGTGCGGAGGAAGGGGACTTAAATTACCAATTAACAAGATACCCATCAGTTCCCGTATGGACTGTTTTGTTTTTTCTTTTTTTCTTGCACAGGTAGGTTGGTTATACACAGCCTTCTTTAGATATGTTTAACGGGAGCAGACCTCACTCTAGAAACAAACCGCAAAAGGTTGTCCGCCATATAAAAATATTGTGCTGAAGAAGTTCCTCGAAGAGATCTATCTATCTATCTATCTATTGCTATTTGCGGTTGGTGGTTTTCCTGAGAAACCAATAGGATCCCATATAAAAGTGGTGGGCATACCTATAATGGGTTCTAAAGTGGCAGCTAATTGCTGATGGTAATGGTAATGAGTGCACGGGGCAATGCGATTCTCGTAATTCAGGGAGCGCTATAAATTTGTATATATATTTCCTTTAACTTCTTTTTCGAGGTTTCGATGTAAGCAGTGCCCGACGATAATTTATGGCAAAGAAAAACCAATAAAGAATAAGTTTTAAGTTTGTCTTACTCTTGGAAGTGTTTTCCGTAGAAAGGATAATCAGGCAAAAGAAATGGAAGAAGTTGATTAGTTTTTAGTATTTTTTTTTTCTTGTTTTAGTGTGCGAGAATCTTCAAGGTGGATTTGTTTGGGAAGAATTTGAATTTTAAGTGATTTATGGTGTTGTAATCTTTTATCCTTTAAAACTTTGTGCATTTAAAACTGTGAGAATTAGGTTTTTTGAAGATTTGCTTTCCTAGAAATTTAGTTTTAAAGGAACTCAGTAAAATGAACTACCCATTAGTTGTAACTTTAAAGATAGGGAGTTGCCTCATTTTTTGTTTATTATAAATTAACGAAATTTATTTTGAATATGCTTACAAATACCTAAACAAAACTGACTCTTATCTACATTGACTAAAGTGATCATCTTCCGATTGGGTGAAGCCTTTTTTGGATTATTCTATGAAATAAAGACGTAATTTGCTACGGTAAGGGGTAAAGTAGATACAACACAATACTTCAAGCGGGTAGTTATGCTACGGAGAAAAGCTATTCAAGATTTTAAAAAAGAAACAATGTCTACTCTACTAGCATACCTTTACACAGACCAAAAATCTATCCAAGAATCTTTCTCTCAAAGCACACAAGTAACTTTACATCCGAGTCTTTTCACACCCGACCAAATTTTACAGATGAGTTATATTGCATGCTCCCTACCAACACATCTCCTGCTGCTTTAAACAATTCAGCTGGTAAGCCGTCTGCACCAGCATATTTATTTGATTTGAGTTTGGCAATCGCTAGCCACACTTCATCCAGGTCGGGTGAACGAAAATGTTGGCCGTCATCGTCCATATTAGATGGAATAAGTCGCCTTGCAGCAGAATGGTGGCTATCTTCGCCGTTTAGCAGTCTAGAAAAATGGTCTTTCCATATCCTCAGCACTGACTGTATATATACTACCATACTACCCCTCTGATCTCGACAGATCGTTTTACCCAATGGTAATTTTTTAACATCACTCCTGCCTCCTCGATAGACACAACCGCTCGCTCCTCGTGCTCTCTCTTTTTCTTCCTGATAAGTCGGCGTTCCTCCATTCTTTTTTGCATGTAAAGCATTCGGGCTGCTCTTGCTCTCTCAGACGCTCTGGTTCTTATCTGCAGCATTGCGCGGTAGGCCAAGTTTTTCGCTGCAGGTGCATCAAACCAGGAGTTTCGTTGTGTACGCCTAGTGAAACCCAGCACATCAGAGACGGCACTTCTGAGGGCTTGTTGACAATGTCTCCACTGGTCATCTGCACTTGGTGCTGGTGAATGGTGTCGAGATAAATAAATTTGGACATACCAAAAGCAATTTGGTTTAAATTTTGTTCTTTTTTATTTGTTCTATTTGTACCTTTATGCCAACAATTTGTTGAACGAATAACGGATAACGCACTAACTGGAACTGCGTAGTGAAGTAACCTAGTAGATGGTGCCTGATACAAACATGCATTGGTTCATATAATCATACCACATCATCGGCACAATCAAATAAAATGTTTTTCCAATGAATGTTAAATTATAATAACTCAGCATCACAAAATGAGTTTGATAATCAGCTTGGGCACCAATAGAATATAGGTGTTATTACCGCCCTTAAAATAGAAAGTTTGTGTACACATTCAGTTTTTAGTTTCGTTCATTCAAAGACTTCTCAGTAAAAATTGTTGTTGCTGTCTTCAAAATTGGATTATATAATTTTTTTATTGATCGCTCATATTCTCAAAGCGTTCTCTAGTTATTTCAGTGCTTATATTTATTTCTTACTTTTAGTCCGATCCATAAAAGATTCAACCAATAAATGAGTAACTTTACCCGAATTCAGCTAAAAACCATAAATATTCTTGCGAAAAAAAAACCACAGATGAGAAAACGATTACAACATTAGCAATCTACTTCCTTCCGTCACCGTTTTCCGTATAGTCGCATGTGATTCTATATAGCTTCACACAACACGACCACACCTAATGACCTAACAGTACCATTTATTCTATCGCTATATGTTTTTTTTTTTAGATTTAATTTCTAGGAAGTTGATTCACTTCCAGGAAACAATTGTACCAGACATTTGAGATATTAATATGCATTCCCATTTCCTACACTCAATGAAGCACCAACTGTATGTGCACATTAATTATTATTGTGAATCGAAGTAAAAATATAAAAATTGAATTTTTAGTCTCTGACTATACCAACAAAACACATTCGATTTAAAGCCTCCAAAATATTGGTTTGTATAAATTTGCTAAAAAGAATTTACAAAAAAAAAAAATCTCGAAAAATATGCTAACTGATCCATAAATCATTGGATATTTCCCTCTGATTGCTTACATTATTATTTGTTTTACAAAACAAAATGCCGAAAAGTATCTGAAGTTGGAGGCATTGTTTTGCATCTCCGATTGTTATCATATAGTCATCCCTCCAATATGATTGGATATAAAATTACAAAAACACACAAAAATCTATCTCTCTCTGTGAAAAATGCTCGAAATTCTTAGACTGAAATGTATATTCCCGCTTTGCATTCTCTGATTGGAATAAGATATGTTTTTTTTTTCGGTTTTTGTCTGCACGGTTCTTTGTCAAATATATCACAATATTGACAACAGAAATGGTCATAACGGTCTTTTGTCAAATCATTAATCAGCTAACAATAACCAAAATATACGTATTTATGTCTTTTGTTCGTTCAACCATCTCATGATATCTCATAGATACTTTGAGTATCTATCTGCTGTATCTAGTAGTTGAAATTATTTAAATATACTGTTTACATATATTTTATCTCTTCTTAAAGAAACATACAATTTGCATGAAAAAAGGCCAAAAGCCATTAAGGTAGAGTTTGACACTTTAAGCGGTTTAATCAGTAAATCTCTGTTGAGTTTGAGAACGTTAACAACTCTTCTTCGGTGAGGTATTTACTTCATTTTTATTTTTTTGTTTCTTAGTTTGGAATTCCCCTCTATGATGATGAGAGAGATGAGATGAGATGGAATCTTAATTAGGGACAATATGCGGTCTTAAGCTTCTGAGATGGTGGTGATAAATTTAAATTATTCTGTTGTTTTTTTTTTGTGTGTATTTGTTGTTGTGTCCAGAAAAAATATGATTTTAAAGATTAGGTGTGCACAATACGAGTACCGTAAATAAATTTATAAATGAGCAGATGGTAGGTTCTTCGTCGTCGGCTTTACTGAATTACAAAGTTATGAAAAAAAACATAGTCAATATTTCAGCGAAGTAATCCGATAAATAAGTTGTTCACAGAAGTTAATCGTGGGACTGTGAATTTTTTGTCGGTTTTTCGAAGGCAGAAAACACAGTGATTTTGGAACTTTTTGTAGAAAATGTTAATTTGTTTTGGAAAGAATAAGTAAAACATAACAAAGATGGTAAGCAAGTGTTAAACAAAAATAAAATCTGCCTAACAAAATCCCTGTTAAGAGTATAAATAAAGTTCTCACACAAGTTTCTGTCACTTTATCGTTGTGCGAATTTTTTTTTTTTTTTAACTGATAATAAGTCGTAGCCGTCTAGACATCTTCACATGATGGCTAAAGACATCAACCGTCCAGCCATAAAAAACAATCAACAAAACATTAAAAAGAATCTGTATTTGCAATTTTTGTAAAAACATTTCACCCTATTTTCAATTACGAGGCGGTAAGCCCATAAGGCAATAAATATATCATGAGAGTAATAAAATGCTCCTGTGAATTAAATCTATAGAATGATTTTATTTCTGTTGCAAGTTGTTTTAAGTTTCAGAAGCAGCATCATAATAATAACACAAGACAATTCTCACTCATTCTCCAAAGCTCACTTACAATGTTCAAGTTAATTTGACTTACGTTCCTTCTATCCAAGGCAATGGGAGTTTGCATTAGATATATTTTTACCATAATATTTTTTAAGAGATATATTAAAGATCGAAAACGTTTTAATAACCATCAACAACCGGGACAGAAACCTAAGACCCTCACGTGTGATGACCTAAACATCATAAGTGAGGGTCACGATATGAGGTTCTGTAACTTGCTCTTCTTCTAAAGCGGATTAGCTCTGAGTTTGCTGAGTTTACTATTCTCCATTTTGTGCTGAAATTCTAAAGGTCGCTTATGTTTTCTTGAACTCTTCGGGCGGCAAAAGCACTGGAGAAATTGAGCTCGATTATGTAATGTAGTCATCTGCACAGATAAGTGTCATCGCGATCCTAGGCTGCGGTTGGTCCGACGTGTATATGTTGTAAGGCCATTGCTCAACTTTCATCCTTGTGCTACTCTGGCACGAATCGCTGTTTTGGATGACTGTTTACTCTCAATCTGGACGAAAAAGGACCTGAAATGTAGAAAACTGAAAATTATTTTTACTAGTGAAGCTGGAAAATTCAATATTCATTTTCCCAATGGCGGAGGTTCATTTTCCCAATAATTGTTATATTATTTTTCAAATGTCAAAAAAAATTATCAGTAAATATTATAATTATTTAAAAGGACCTAAATATGTTTTACTGTCCTGGGCCCTCACTGCTCTTATTTCGGCACTGATTAGTTATATGACTTTAGTAGCCAGAGGTGCACTAACGATTATATGAAAACAGTTTATTTACACGATTTCATTGAAACTGTATACCCTCGTAGAAATTAATAATTCTTAAAAAATTTAAGTGCGGTATAAATTTTTTTTTATCAAAAATGCGTGTTATTTCGTTCCGAGTTGTCTTAAACAATTTTATGTCGTTTTGTTTTTCGCCATTGTTTTGTTTCGTTTATGGCTCTATTCATTATCTTTATTGATTATCACCCGTCTAAAAGTTATTATTCGATAAATATTGCTTCGATGGTCATACTCCCCTCTCCTTCGAAATTGTAAATTCTAAGTATGATAAGCTCATTAAATTCCGATATTGGCATTATTTTAAAATAAATTAATGAACTTGAAGCTGAGAGAATTTTCTTTATCCGGACTACATGGATGTAAATGCCTCCAAAACCAAATAAACCAAATAATGCTGTAACTAACTTATTATTGGTTACTAAGCTTCTTCTTAAGTAGAAATTAAAACAATAATCTATAAGAAGAAATTTCCTATTCCACTTAATCAGTAAAGCGAATTCATTCAACAAATTAAATTGTTTTTCCTTTAAAAGCCCATTCATTAGCATCGAAAAGGTTGTTGACATTACACACAACAATTATGCCTCAGTGGGTGTCTCCCATTAAACTTAAGGTACTTCGTTCTTCTATAATTTAGTAGATATATCACTCTCTTTGTCCCAACAGAACATCCAATCAATTCGAAATCAATTTGTTGGAAGAAAAGATTAATTTTAATCAAAACGTATCCATCAGCATTTTTTTTTTTGCAAACACAAATAAAAAGGTTGTGCATAACGAAACCGTCTTCTTACAGAAGGCACCCTGTGGCGTTGCGGGGCACCCCATTGGAGCCATTACTTAATATTCTTTATTCAACATCCTCATACATCTCCGGCTTCAGCTTAGCTCACATTTGCCATAAAGTGCTCCATGTAGGTATGGGAGTATATAGGAACCATGGGCCTTGTTTCTTTAAGCTTTCAACTGACCCCACCGTCTGATACGTTGAACGTTGGCATTTGATCATAAATCACTGCACGCTTACAATTAAATTAGCTAAAGAATGAATAATTTTAAATCAAATGAAAATATAAAAAAAAGAATGAAAGAAAAGAATGAAGAAAGAAGTAAACAAAATTGAAAACAACTTGTTACATTCTTCCATCCGCGTTTCATATCAAAGTCAGAGGAAGAGCACAGGACAGCTGAGGGAGTAAAATATTACCAGGAACGATGATTAATATTTTATTTTCTACTCGGTTGGCTGTCAAAAATGTTGATGTTCGGTTGTGTAATGTGCTAGGATTTTTTTTTTGTATATGCGGGAGGGATCCCAATTCCAGTTAACACCTTCTTTGGCGGGCGTTTAAACATTAATTATTAATATTTTGTGTTCCTGATTTAACTCAAAACAATTTGTCTTATTTTTTTTTTCTTTCTTTTTTGAGTCATGAGAGTTAAATGTGGCTTAATTATAATATTTAATTTATTACGATTGGTAATGATGAAGAGTTTAACAAAACAATGAATTCCGATGCATGACCGTGAGAACTTATATTGTAGCGTTATTTTAGTTGACACATGGTGCTTGGGCTAATTGTATCGCCATATCGAAAGATGCAGCTGTCAGTTATGTTGTGATGTTTGTGCAGTTAGCGAATTCATAATTAACATTGAAAAACTATCGAACTATAGCAGTGAAGATCGCCTGATTAGACCGCTTTGGAAATTTTTCTTAGGGATTTTCAAGCAACAGACTCTGGAAATTTTAGACCGGATACAGAAGTAATTGCTGCTGAATGCTGCCATTTTTCTGAGATTTATTTATTGTAATTCGGTCCAAATGGTATGACTGTTCTAACTCAAGTCTGTGCACAAAATACTTACGGCATAGTTGCTAACATTTTTTCACTCACACTCGTGTTGTTGTCTTATAGCTAAAACAAAAAAGCTTTCTTCTAATTGTACGAAATCTGTGAACAAATTAATAAACAGAATAAGTGAGGTTAGATTCATAACTACTTTTATTTCAGCCTTTAAAGCCCCTACTACTACTGCATATTAATAGATACTATAGAAGTGTTTCCACTAAGGCACTTTCTCCTTTCATCAAGACGGCAGCGGAGGAATTTTCCAGAAGAAATCAACGTTGACGTTTACAGTTCCAGTCAGGTTGAACTACTTAAGGAATACCTTATACGGGCTACTACGACATATTCGAAGCTCAGTCCTATAAGGACCTGTTTATTCGGCTCACCGCTTTTAGAGCTATCTAAGAGTCTGGTCCTCCAGGATGGAGGTTGTGCGTCGGGGTTACTTCCCTACCATGGAAAAAACACTCAAGTTCCGAAACATCAACCAGCCTTAGATGCGGATGATCTTAATGTTGACGACCCGAAAACGAAACAAGGACAATAAATTTCGGATCTGTACGTGGAGTGTGCTGTCGTTGTACAGACCACGTACAGCCGAACAATTAGTGGAGACCCTGGGTATTCTAAGGGCTGATGTAACAGCTATCCAGGAAGTGCGGTGGGATTTAGAGGGCGGACGGAGGTTGATATCGTACGATATCTAACACGGGCCGTGCTATAAAGAACAGGGTCATCAGCTATTTGGATGCGGTTTTGTGATACGAGGAAGACTAAGGCAAGAAATCTTAGGCTTTCGCACTTTTAGCGAACGCTTGGTCACAATCTGCACCAAAGATTTCCGTCAACCGATACAGTATTATAGACTTCGCAGTGGGGCGTAATGTCATCATATCAAGCACCCATTGAACATGCTTCCAGTATCATGGATGTTCGAACATTTCGTGGGGTAAACATACACTCTGACCACTACTTGGTAGTATCTCAGGTACGAATGCAGATATCCATGGCACGGCAGCGCCGAGCTGATGCTGTGAGAAGGTTCTATATTGCGAAGCCAAAATCCCAAGAGACCGCAAAAGCCTTTGCCGACCACGTTTCTACCAATCTCTCAACAAGTCCGCGACCAACACCAAGTGCAGAAGGGAAGAACGCCGACATCAGTGCAGAGATCAAACGAAAAATTACTCTTGCCAATCGCTGTTTCTTCGGGCTGATAAAGTATTTAAGTAGTAAGGCCCTCTCTCATAGAACCAAGGAGACGTTATATAAGACCTTGATCACCCCAGTCCTGCTGTATGGGCGGAAGCATGGGCGTTAACAGACTTGAATGAGAAGTTACTTCGATACTTTGAGAGAAAGATTCTTTCAGTGATTTTCGGTCCTGTGTGTATCGAAGGAGTATGGAGAAGAAGATTCGATGACAAGCTATACAGGCTATACAGCGATATTAACCTGGTCAAGAAGCTGAAAACGCTCCAGCCCGACAAGTCTTCGAGTCCATTCCTGATGGTGTACGCAGCGTTGGAAGACCCCCCAATAGATAGCGCAAACAAGTGGAAAACGACTTCAGCCAACATTGGAAGCGGCTAGGTAGAAACAGAGCAGGCTGAAGAGACATGTTGGTTGAGGCCTTAGCCCATTATGGACTATAAGCGCCTTCTTAATTAAGTAAGTAATGCAATAAGATCTTCCAAAGAAATTTAAAATCGGAAAAGTTATTCTACGTTTGATTTCTGTGCTGATATTGTTCGTCGGACTTTCAGCAGTACAAACTACCTTGGAGTTATACCTTCCCATAATGCCAAATCTTGATCAAGGGGAGAGCATAATTTAGTTAGCCCTGCTCTCGTTAGTTACAATACATTTTCTGCGTGGGGATCAAACCCACCAGTTTCAGAATAAGCATAAAACTTAATATCTTTTCTTTTCTTGAATTATTTTCGTTTATTAAGTTTGAAACATCCTACGCTTACAATCTTTTTTTTTAACAATTAAGAACGTCTTTCCAATCAACCTTTTTTTTCTCACAAAAAAAATTCCTAAACCTGCAATTTGAACATCACCCATTTATATTTTGTAACTTCAAACTTTTTCCTATTATAATTGACTACGACATTGATACATGACAAGAATTCCCTTAAATGAACCCAAAGAAATCCCTCACTCCAACATCTCAATTACAAATGAATTCAATTTTTCTCCACCAGTTAGTGGTTTGTGGTTTTGGTCTTTTAACCAAAGAAACACACACAAAAAAATAAAAGGAAGCTGAATTAAATTCCTCTATGACATTCTTATTTCATATCAATATCACAAACAGAGGACGACAAGAAGTCCACAGAGAAGAAAACGAGCTCAAGTTAAATTTTCCATCTTTTTGTTTAAGGACGAGATATCATGGAGAACTATGAAAGCAAGGAACACCATCATCCATGGTAAGAGATGATGGTCACCCACACAGAACTTCACACATTTCCATATTTAATGACCATGGATTGCTCGAAAAGTTTCATTTTAGGAAATAGAACACTTTGGATAGGAGAGAAGGGGGAAATGATGGGCTAATAGAAGAAAAGACATTTTATATGCCAATGACAACGACGACACTGAAGTAAAAGTAAAAATCCTATTAACGAGGTCATAGAGAGAAAAAGAAAAAACTATCTAGCAATGTAAAAGGTTGCTCGTGTGGAAATTTCGCACACAAAAGTAGGATCCCCTTCTCGCCATCATCATCAGGACGACAAACAAAGTATCGAGGAGCAATTGAAGACACAAATTTTACTATTATTATTCTGACCATCACCTTTGGCTGCTGTAATAATCTCTAATGTCAGAGTGAATCCTTAAAGGGAACTGTAATTATTAGCAGGGCCAAGGATAGAGAGATGCCATGCCAATGCCGGTCCCGGATACTTTCATATCACCTTTCATTTAACATCCAGGTCATCACCTACACACCATAGTTTTAGACCGAAATGACGAAGGGAACTTTCTTCTTTTATGTATTTACTTTTTTTTGGAAAAAAAAAAAGAAGTTTTATATTTTGCAAAGGATATTCGTGCAAAATCTCAATACCATCATCCAAAGCAGCAACCAAAGCTTCAGGATATAAAAGTCACCCAGGATAGTGATGAGATGGGAGCTGTGTATGTATAACAACAAAGATGATGACGACTTCGACAAAGGACCACATGAATGTTGGGTAACGCAGTCAACCGTTTAAATTATATACACACGCCATCCCAGGACACATCACGCAGAATAATAGTGATGTGGTCAAAGTCAGGCAAGAGGATATGCCAACAAAGACAGAGAGACAGTTTCAACCATCTTTGCAACAATACAATTTGAATGTGTCCCTTATTCAATAAGATGAAGATGAAAAAGAGAAAATTCTATAAGGACATTTTGCTACAGCAAGTCTTCTAGCTTTGTATGTATAATAATGATAGCATTTAGAGTCCTCATCAGATTTTGTTGTTTCTATTTATATGAATTGTCAAAGCAAAAGGACACAACAACCTATAGCTGTTTCGATTATATAAGGCATTGACAAATACATAACTCCAATTATCGTATTTCATGATTCGTTAGCTTCGTATAGGGTCAGGTCCATGGACACCTTATACCCCCGTACTATTTTCAGAGTGTATTACCTGCTATGGTGTGGTCAATCAATGGGCTCCTTAGAAAATATGTATGAAAATTAACAAAAATCATTCAAAGGACCTTATTTGTTACGTTCCCTGTCCTTCTGACTCAATGTGGTGTGTTCCTGTCTACTAAAGCTACAAAAAGTATCAGTTCACTGATTTTCTTCTGATTCAATATTTTTGAAGAACCAAATAAAAGGTAAATCGTATTTTTGCGTCCTTCTCAATCGGGTGTGAAATCCAAAAAAGGACGACAATTTCTAGATGGATCCATGCAAATATACTGCCTTCATATCTGTGTTTGTGTGAAATATGGGGAGTGCCCAGTTTAGAGAATTTCTTCCGGAACATGATTTCCTCAGAATTCTGAATATATTTTTTAACATATCCTTAAATTTGTTATTGACAACACATACAACAATCGTCCTTATCGTCCTTGGAACATGTAAAGAATAGATGAAGGCCGGGAGGTGTGTGAAACACATAAATACACCACACGATGTGTTTATGGTGATTTGCATAAATATTTCTTCTTACCTCCTCTCTTCTAGGACTTTTTTTTTAGAGTTTTTCTTTTAGAAGGACATGGATCTAAAAACATGCCACACATGAATGAATAAATTCCTCTTACTTCTTATCTACTTTTTTTTTTGTATGTTGATAAGATTGTGGCAGGCTACATAATATAACACATCTAGAAAATACTACAGGATCGAAAAAGTGAAATGTACAAACAACTTTGAGCAATAAATTATGTCCAAAATGATGGCTGTGTATATGTGTGCTAAAAGGATATGAAAAAGTAAAAGAGGCTGTAGAACACGTAGGCAGATTTTTTTTTTTGTTTGTAACAATTGATATGGCAAAAGGATTGAAGAGGTTAATTGGGAAAAAGACTGATTGTTGGGCGTTAAGGTGTTGATAAGGATATGTTAGTTTGAATACAATTGAAAAAGGTTGACGATTTAACATATGAAAGTAGAAGGAATTTTAGGAAAGTAGGCTGAGAGAATTTTGTTAGTATTCATAAACTTATTTCCTTAAACATGCTGGGAACATATTGCTCTTTTGATTGGGTGAATATAGAATATATGTGGATCTAGGGCTTTTTTTTTCCTTTGCGACAATGTCACTCACACTGTCGGATATGTGGTCTCGACTGAGGCCATAATTCGCCACTAAATATTTCGATTCCTTACAATCTCATTTTGAATTGTTCTACATCTTTAAATCTACTAGTTTTGCTGTAATAACTTGGCCCGAAATTCTAGAACCTTTCTTTTCAAATTGGCCTAAAGTTATTTATGAAAGATTCCTTGTATGATAGTTCCTTGTATGATAGTTTTGAAACTCCCGATAATAGTGTGCTTCGTTACTGTCTTTTTCCAACCCCACTGAAGGCTACTTCGAGGCTTGCTTTTTTATCACTATCACTACGTAGCCCCATAACTGTAGCACAATGTTACTTTTTAACGTTGGTAATTGATAGCTTCTCATGCTTCTTCTTTTTTCTTCTGAGAAGTCGTTGTTCATCACTCCTCTTCTGCGCGTAGTGCACTCGCGCTAGTCCTTCTTTGTAGCGCCGCTTTGTGTGCTTGTTGTTTGGCTGCATGTACTTACCGACATTCTTTGTCAGACCAGAGGTTTCGTTGTGTTGGTTGTGTTAATCCGAGCACATCAGATGCGGCATCTCTATATGCTTCCTGACAATGTTTCCACTGGTTTTCGATGCTTGATAGTGGAGGCATCAGAAAAAGACTCTGAAAACGACTAAGCGATCTCTTGCGATTGTAGCTGGCCGACAATGAATTTTCTCACATTGGAGACGGATCAAACGCTCCTTACCAGGCCGTACTCCCAATATGTCGTAGTAGACCGTATAAGGTGCTCACTAAGTAGTTCAAGCTGACTGGACGCCACCGTTTATTCTATCTGGGGAATTCTTCTGCTGCACTCACAATTAAAAGTTCAGCGTTTCATATCTTAGCAGTTCTGAAAACATTTTCATATTTTACGTGAAGTTTTGATTTTTTGTGTGCCCTACGTTGGGCGCCATTTTTAAGCTCGATTCCTTCAATATGTTTGTAGAACCACGGCGATGCTACGCTCTGCTGGTATATTCTTAGTAGTTTAATCCTCTGTTCTATTCAATTCAATTAAAATACATTTCTTAAGATACATGTCAAGTTGACAAGCATTGCTGAAACATTTCTGTAAAAACATAATGTGAACTATAATCACAAACAAAAATTCAATACAAATCGGCATGCAATGTCGGATACATATGTAAATTTTTCGTGATATGTCGACCCAGTGTGGGCGGTGAAAAAACCAGTGCGTCAACTAATTAACGTTAAAGGGACATCAATTCATCCGTTGAAAAATAAAATAGATGTTGTTTGTTGTCAGATTGAAAACGTCGCGTCGTCAAGAGCCTGCCTTTCTGCTTTTTTGATGATTTCATTTAAATATCTATTATGACTAAACTTGCCAACTACTCAAGTGACCGTACATTCAGAAAGCATCTAGTTAAATTTGAACTAGGTGGGTAAATACGATTTGAGTTTTTTCGAAAAAAAAAATCATTAAATCCTTCAAAAGTCGTAATAGATACAAAAACAAAACAAAAATATTATAATATAGAATTTTACTCTTGTGGCAGAATATTTCAAATCCATCTGAATTCAAAATGAATGCTTAGTCCAGTTCTAGTTAGTCCATTCCTAAATATTCTATATACTCCGTTATTATGGTGTTATTAAAAATTTTATAGTTCCTTCTATATGCCAAAACTAAATGCATCCAAGTTCTCTCTATTATGCATCCAACTGTAATTTAAATCCTTACACACACAGAATCTACAATCTGGAACAAACCATTTAGAATTTCTGTATAAAAAAAAAATATATAGGTATTATGAAAAACACAATTTCCAGCAAAGAAAATAAAAAAAAAAAAACTTTCGTCCTTCCACAAAATATAGCTCGCTATACAAAAACTACAATTTTACTAGTTTGTCCCTACTTAACTATGAAATTCTAATTTTCCACATTCATGCTCGAGATTTAGTAATTCTAATTGCAAAAATTCACTTCTATCTTCATTCATATTTCTGTACAAAAAAGGACCTTTTATTCGACACACATGTATAGGCACCCACACAAATATGCAAAACAAAAAAATACAAAATTAAATTCCACATTCGCCACCGATACAAGGATTTCAAAAGAAAAAAAAATCTAAATAATAATAAAACATGAGAGAGAGAGAGTGAGGGAGAGAGGAAAAAAAGAAAACACACCAAAGACATGCCATCATCTTTTGTTTCATAAATAATCCTTTCAAGGATATACAACAAATTTACACACGAAAAATTAATATCACAACTCAAACCATAGAATCCCCTGGGAAAATTTAATAAGAAAAGGTCGCTGGAATGAGTTTGGTTTTGTGCTTTAATTTTTCAATACACATGAAGGAATATTTTTGATTTTATTTTAATAGTGTGTGTGTTTGAAAATATTTGTGTTGGTGAGTCGTTTCGCCTGAAAAGGTCCACAATTTGCATAAATTAAAAAGTTTATAAAGCAACACACAGAAGCTGCGCTGATGTGTACTCGTATGCCAGGAGACAGGAGACTACACACTACACACTGAACATAATTTCCAAAGGACGACAAGGACGAACGCTTTTATAAGAGTTTTGCATATATAAACACGTAAATTAATCTGACAAGTGATACAGTACACAACGCCAAGCGACATCTATGGATTCGGAGAACTGCTGTCGTTCGTCCGTCCAGTATAAATGCAGGCAGGCAAGGACTCTTCTTCTCGGACACACAGCTGATGGTAAAGAGGTTTGTAGTCAAACGAGGGACAACGGTATACATTTGGTGTGAGTGTAAACAGCCCGAATGGACATCAAGTGCCCCTCGCTTGTCCCCCTGATTTCTGTGTGTGCTTAAAATTATTCGTTCCACCGCTAGCCCCGACCCTGGAAACGACAGACAGACACATGAATTTATGGCAATTTAAAATGGACATGAAGTTTGCCAAAAGTAACCGACTGAATGTGTTTGCGAACTCTCTGCTAAGGCGGGCAAAAGGGATGATCATACTGCATTGAAGAAGAAGGGTTCGTATGCCATCACTACCGACCACCGACAAAGCAGAGGAATGACAAGAGTTTGCCTGACTCCTAAATTCTTTAGGGTTGGATTTTAATAAACTCGGATTTTAAAGGACTTTCCAATCTCCAACCCTCTCGGTCAAAATATAAAAATGATGTAAGCGAACTAACGTTGGAACTCCTTCATTTGGCGAGCAAAAGTGCAATAAAATAGCAATGAACGCTAAAATAATACACTTTGGCCTCGAAATAAGTGCACGATGAGAATTTCTGACTTCTGAATTCCAACGAACTTCCATTTCCCCCCAATAACGGGAACAAACCCTTTACTGGCTTTATTTATTTATGATTTAACATTGCTTACCCCCAGTATTCTCCGCCATTTTGCTGGTCTAACTGATTTCACGATTTCGAAATCGTTGAGTATTAATGAACCGCAAATAAATAATAACACAAAAGGGTTGGGGAAGGGTTACTGGTTAGTCCTCAAATAAGTTGAAATTTGATGTTGGAGTTGATTTAAAGATGCCTCGAGGATAATTGAACTTTTCACCGAGCAAGAGAGAGTGCTATACCCAGGATATCGAGTGGGTTACAAAATATATAATAATATGTACATCAGGACGACATTCCTCATGGTCTTCCTTGCTCACTCTCTGTCTCTCTCTCTTTGTCAATGTAATAAGCAAAGCGATTTTAAGTGTTTTTGCGGGGGCGTACTCAGTCAGTGGAGTTGGTTTGTGTGGTCTGATTTGGTGGGCTTTGATTTCAACGTTGCACGTTGATGATTGGAATTAATTAATTAAACAGGATTAAATGGATTTGAAATAAGTTTTTTCGAAAGCCCTCAATGAGGTAATTAAGTTTCGGTTAGCAGAGGTGTTTGGCATTGACGAGCAATTAAAACTTATTTCTAATTTTGAGAGATGAAAATTTGATTGAAATTTTGTTGATTTAGTGGTTGTTGTTTAAACTTTGAGGAACAATATTTACAAGTTTTTAAAGAAGACCACCAAAAGATGAATTTCTGACGTTATGTTGTTATATTTAGCTTCAAAGTTAAACAACATTATAATTTTAAAGTTTGTTCGTTACTTTTCAAAGATGATATCGGTCTAGTTAGCCCGAGAATCTTTTAGAATAAAAAATACTTCGGGTAATAAGCACTCGCACTCGCACGGATATTTTTATAGAGCTCCCAGATTCTAGGACATGTTGCCATAGACCAGTTACTTTTGCAAAAGTGGTTGTATCGGTCGATCATACCGGCCAGTGTGATCAAAACCAAGACATTAACCAACTTAAACGCATGTTATTCAAGGTTTGCGCATCGTCCCGTTGAAACCACATGCTCCCCAGTTTTCGGTAGTAGAAGTTTGGTTCTATATCGCTAATCAGTCTCTGTATCTATTACTCACGAAGTCCACAAAAAATTAAAAGTGAGTCCAACGACACCTCCAATTTTGATGGCGTGCCAGCTATTGACTTTGGGTGAATAAACGGTTCTTTGTGAATAAGTGAGTTTTTAGTTCCTCGAACGGCAAATTTTTTTTTCTCATGTATTCATGAATGTGAACTGTCAACAGTCATCAGGAGACGGAAATTCTCCAATTTATGAAGAACACCTGTACTTTTTTCAAGCACACTTTCTCTTAAGAAACTCCATAAACTGGAGTTCTTGGCTTTTAATTTGTGTTTCTAAATAAGACATCTACATCCAACAATTGCTTTTCCATTTAAAGGTATTTCTAACAGTTTTCCTAAATTAATCAAATGCGTAGTAAAGAAATCAATAGTTCAAAAAACATGTATTAAAGTATCGCTGGAAAAACCACCACAAAGCAACGAGTTTTCTCAGTATAAAAATATGTATTTACGTTTTGAGAATCAATTTCTATACTTTGTCAGATAATTCCAAGTAAATAATTTACTTGCTATGACTTAAATTTCTTTCATTAATATATTTTTGTTTGAAATTGATTATTTTGTGAAAATTTATTTCATATTTTACACACGAAAATTCAATTTTCTTTAGTTTGTATAAAAGAAAAAAAACAAATTGGTTTGACGACAGCGACGTTCAAAACTTATTAATGGTAAACTAATTTAAGATATTCTTATACGTAAGTTACTGAATTTTGTTTTGAAGGCTTAAGAACGAGAAGAAGAATTTTTAGGAATTTTTTCGCTTTAAAGTTAAAAAAATACGAAGAAATATCAAAACTACTGTTAAGAAATGGATCGAAACAGTTTTCGGATATAAAAGGTAAATCAAATGTCTTAGCGATGTATAAATCCAAAGAGAACTTTGAAGGTTCCGAATTCTTATATCTGTTTATACATACATATATATTTCCCTGCCCCCAAATTTTATAAAGTTTTTTTTTTATTTAAAAGAACCTACAGATGAAAAACATTTCCAAAATTTTTATTTATTTCTTGCAAGACTATTAGAGCTTCGAATTTTTAATACCAACCAAAATATAATTGCAGCATCTTCCCGGCTCACTAGGAAATCTAGAATTTTGTATCGTTATTTACTAGAGGATGTTAATGGATTACATTACAGAAAATATCAGTCTTATCGATATTGGTTCATCGTTGATCATTAATCAGATTTACCTTTTGATCTTTTTCGCAGTGGGAATTTCCTTTAACATTAGTACGAAATAATATTAGAAAACATGCAGTAATAGAGACTATTAGAAAATAGATGGATGTACTGTAATCCTTAAGGTTAATACAGACTTATTTTTATAACTATTAGAACACTAATTAATTGCATTTCAGTCATCAAGTTTTTCTAATGAAAGGGGCATTTCTTTCATAGTTTCAAATGTGTTTTATTTTTTATTTTTCGTGATGGAGCCTAGACATACTGATAGCCTCTAAAATATAATTGCCAATTACGCCAACACTTCCGAAGTTACACTATAAAAATAGGTGGAAGTGGGCCCAATATTGAAGTGTGAGAGGAACCGTCTTTGAACCACTGTTTTTTAGGAACATCTCCACTGCAAACGCACGTTACTCCTCGAATCATTAATGTCAACCGAATGCAAGGTTCAGAGAACACGGTGGAACCATCCACTTGACTCTGAATTATTATAAGCTTACAATTTGTAAGCCAACTCCTGCGCTTGATGTTAAATGAGTGATAATAGCAAAATTTTAAGTCTCGCGGATTTCCATTCAAACCTGTATGGCGCTAGTATATCCAAAGCAACATTTTTTAAACATTGTCGTATTCGTCTCGAGCTTTTGAAGTTCTTGAAAGTTTCTATGGTAGTTCTTTATGCTAGAGTTGAGATTTGACATATAGTTTTGTAACTGTAATTTAATTTGGTAATAGATGTCTCCATGAAAGCCTATGACAGCTCTTTGACAGTTTGATGAATAATTTATATTGTTACTTTTATTATATGAAGTTGTTGTTTTTATTTAATATGAATTTGACAATATTAAATTAACGTTGTACTTTGAGTTGCATAGTTCATTATTCACTTAACCACAACCAAAAATCAGTTTCATGCTGTATTGACTATTTAAAGCTTAAGTTGATTGTAGCTAACAAAATCTTTCGTTTAAAGTCTTTTACCAAACGAAATACAGAATTTCTTTCTTATGTTAACTCAACAGTGCAAATTGCAGAACAAAATCAATTAAAAATCAAAATTCATCTCTCGGAGTTTTTTTTTATTCAAAATCCCATTAGTAATATAACTCAATGTATAAATACATAAATTGATATTTTTTTCCAACATTTCTAACTTCATAATATTTTTTTTCTTTCCAGGTATGTATACCCATCAAATAAGACCTGTCATGTTTCTTAAATGAAAACCCCCTGTGAATTATATTGAGTAAGAACTTGTATCTACAAAAAAATAACTTTTAATCCCATAACATCAAAACATTTTAAGAGCTCCTTCAAAATTGAACAAAAAACAGTCTGTGGTAATGGACTATATTAAACAGTTCCCTTTTCCCATTCATATTCATTCCAATAAGACTAATCACCAAACCAAACAGAGAAACATCCAAACCAAAATAAAAAAAACCAAACTAATTCTTCCCTTTTTTTTTATTAATATCCCGCCTCATGTTAATGTCATAATATATCAAAGGAAACTTTTAAAATTGCCAATTTAATTATCTCGATACACTTGGTTCTCCATGTTAAAATGAAAACACCCTAAACTTGCATGCAACTCGCAAAGCACACATGTTGCAAAATATCCAGGGATCAGAGTGTCTGGCCATTTTCATGGCTCCTCTTAAGGCCCAGCCCACACTATAAGGAAAGACGAACGAAAAAAGTGATTTACGTGAATTCCATCAGAAAATTTCATAAATTCGCCGAAAAAACATGACAGCACTCCCCGGTTAACGAAGAGCAAAAATAAAAAAAGAACTGGATTAGCATTCATCTGTCTGTCCATTTCAATGATGTGACGGCGGCGTCGGTGGTGGTGTTCCCTAAAAAATTCTCAAAAACAACGTAACAGCAGGAGGAAGAAATTTAAACCGCACATCAAAAGGGAATATATCCAAGCATACCTGCGATACTCATAAAGGTTATCCCCGGCTCAAAAGTTATTAAAAGTCCAGAGGAAGACTGCCTCCCTTCAGCCAAACGAAGAAGGATATAAGATCCCGATGATGATTCTACCCGCGCAACATCTTCCAAAAAGAAATCGAACCAAGAATATTAATGATCCTTTTACGAGCTTGCGTGGTCTGAGGTCATAACTCATTTTGATCGTAATGCACTAAGAAGATCGCGAAAATGATCTTCGCCATTTCATTTCGTCCAACTTTTGTTGTTGTTATTGTTCCCATTCCTTTTTTTAAGTGATTTTTTGTGGTGGTTTAAAGAAACTTATTAAAAAGTAATTCCACAAAGATGATGATGATCGCGCGATCGCACCACAATCAGAACAAAACGTTTTCATGATGGAGTAATTAAAATTTCGTAAATTTCTCAGAAGCTGTCGCCTTGGTTCCGTATGAGATTTTTTCCGGAATTTATCTTAGTCATAGGCCATTGGGAAGATCGCGTGTCGGCAACATATGTGCGCAGAGACGATGGGCAATCATATGTACGTTCTTCGATCTTGGAAGACCACAGACGCCATTTGCACAGTGATTATGTTGGGTACACTCACTTATTGTATACATACACACATCGAATGTATGCTCGCGTACTTCTTTTTTCTGATGTATCTCAATTTTTCGCGCAATTACTTCGCTGTTGTTGTTGCCAATACGCTCGCTGCTCCCGGTTGCTGCTGCATCAGTATAGTGTAGGGAAATAAAATTATTTGCAATTCGATTTTTCAATTGATCGAAAAGTAGTGATCCCATCGGAAAGAAGTGCTCCTTGGTCAGGTTTATAAAGGTTCTCCTGTTGGCGGTGCCTTTGGTGGAGATTGATATTGATATTTTGTTGTTTTGTCTTTGTTGAATTATATTTATTGCATTTTCTCATCGGTGGATGATTGTTAAAGTAGCAATGGGACAAGGAGCAATGGTAATCAGAGTGAAAAATTGATTTTCACCAATTGAAGACGTTCGTTGGGGGAATAATAATTGTAATGAGAAATGATGAATTCAATTCGATTATTGGAAGAAGGCCGTTCACTTTTATTGGCGATTCAAGGTGAGAGAGTTGTAAAATGCTCGGAAACATGATAGGGTAGAGAATTCCTATGGGAAAAATTATGAAATAGGCTTCTCTATAACGATGAAGCTTAGTTTCAGAATATAAAATGAATCATGATCTTTTGATGAGAAGATCATCCAATATGGTTTGTTATAATCAATGTTCTTATTTAGAAACTTCTTACATATTCACATCTTTGCAGCAATCTTCTAGGCCAGGCTTTATGGCTGTCTAGACAGAGCATCTTGTTGCATAGTATATGTTTACAAGATTCATGACCAGCCATCCGCAAAAAATGCGGATTCTGGCTTCAACCCCTGCGCTACAAGAACGATTGGCACACAAATTGATTGGTAAGAGGATTACGCCTCGGTTTTGGTCAAGTAGCACTATCTTGGCCCGATGATTAGCTGCTTGTGTTTAGATCGAATTCCAGAAAAAAATGAAAAGTGTATTACAAGGTACGGAACCTATCATAAGATTTTACAAAACTTATGGAGATTAACGTCTTTCAACGTCATAATCGATTAAGCATTTTTCCGGAAGGAAGCGCTATATGTTTTTTTTCCTTAAAGTCGTCAATTCAATCTTTTAGATCATCAAGCCAGTCACTGTCAGGAACAGTATTCTCAAAACTAAGTGTCTTTGTAAATTGAGGAAAATTTATACCGGAATCATCTTGTGCGGAATTCCCGGTAAAACTTGATAATTTTCTTCTTCTTCGTTTTCAATTTTTTTAGTGATCTCACGTGGGACCACAACTCTTCCTCTTCGGCGCACAAGTGGTGTTCGCCGGGTTCACCTAATTAAATGTTGACAAGCCCCTCGGTTTTGGATTGTTCATGTCAAAGGCCAACTCCTTCTTTTTCTCCCTCGTATAATAAGTGTTGGGCCTCACGTTGGGCGCCATTTAATAATATGGGATTGTAATTTATATTTTTTCTTGTCAATAAACATCAATATAAACCTATTGTTAGTGCTTGTGCAATTCTTATACACGTTAGCTTTATACTAATTTGTGTGGATTTGCATCTCATCTATAGAATGTCTTATTAAAATCCTATAAGGCATTGATGCAGATAGGACGGTCCAAACTAGTTTTCAATCTCGTTATGCTAGATTTTTTGCTCACAATAACTAAATTTTCTCAAACTTTGGATTCGATTTTGTAACAAAAAACCCAACTGCCTTTCAAACAGCTATCTGCTATTTAGATCTTCACACTGAAGACTATCCACCTATTCACACAATTTATATTTTATTCTGGAACAAACAAATTCTTGAACCTATCCATTCAATAAATTTTATTTAATCTAATTATTTTTGCTTCTATCTTTAGTATTCGGTTCTAAAAAATCATCTTATAGTTTAATGTTAAGAAAGACTTTGAATCGCTAGTCATTTCATCCAACTATTCGATAAAGTTGTTGATAGGGGAAAGTCCGACCTCAAAAAGCAGTGACTAGGCCAAGCCAAAATTGAAATAATAGTTTATTTATTCTGGCTCGTCCATTTCTTCAAATAGATTTTGCCCCAAACTGATGGTGTCAATAGTTTCCTATTATCACTTAACCCCATGAATTCCTCTTCACATTCACTTACTAACGTCATGACGGTGACAAAAGTTTTGATTGTTTATATTAAATTTAAAACTGTTAAAAAACATTAAATAAATACTGAATCCTCAAGGTTGCATCCAATGCCATAATTTTCTACACAATTGTTTAACTTATTGCTTATACAAGCTTAAGATTTGTAATTATTCATTCCTCTTTTTCATGTAGTTGAAAAATTGGCAAATAGCAAAACCCATCTTCATCTACAGTTTGCAAATAAAAAAAAAACAATCCAAATTACTAGAATGCGTGTGAATTGTGAACCATGTGGTAATCCACAGTCAATTTATTTTAACAAGTTATTGCGACATTAGCGTCTAATAAAACTCCCATTACTACATCAACTTTCCCACTCTGGATTTCTTTACATACACATAACATTATTCAAAACTGTTTACAAATCCCTTTCAAAAAATGTTCAATAAACTTCTTCGTTAATTAGTGAAACGCGTTGATATGCACAATCGTACACAATACATTCAGTCACCCATCACACAAAACCCCATGTATTGCCATTCAAAATAAAGATTTATGAAGAAATTTGTTTAGTCTTTAAAAAAAAAAAAAACAAAACCAAAACTTTGATTCAAGAATATGCAATTAACCTAGAGATTTTGTGTTGTTGTTAGTTCGGCATCGTGGAAAAAAATATAAAAGCCCTCATGGTAAAGTGAAGAACACCACTCATATTATAATAATGTAAATGCCATTAGAAATGAAAAACTGAATGTTGTTGTTTACGTTGTCGATTAGAATCGCCTGCAGGGGCTTTCATGATTATCATGATGATGATGGGTTTCTGAATGTATCTATGCATCCTCTATATGGAGAAAAGATACATAGATACAATATTCCCATTAGGTCGATTTGTAGTAACAATTAGCCAATGCACTCAAAAAGACCGCATTTTCAAACTGATGAATGATTTTGTTCTCTTTTTTTTTTCTTCTTCTTCTTCAACAAAAAGGTTTTTCCATCTGTATCATTAGATATTATAGTGGAGTTTGTGGCACGTTCGTGCATCTATTGAATTTGATCTCAAGCAGATGTTGCAATTGTTCTTCTGTTACTTTTCATCTTATTCATAGAAAATAAAAGAACTCAAAGAAAATGACATATGGAAAAGGGGTGGTGGTTAAAATTAATAAAAAAAAAAATTAATAAACAAAAACCATTCATACAACCCTCAGTAAGAGAAAAAAAAAAGATATATAATCTCGCGAGGGTATTCTCTGCTGAGTCTTGAAATGATTGCTTTGATTCAGATGAAGCATGACGCACTCGGTGTTTCAAAACCAAGTCAGAATAAAAATGCTCCTGCGGGTTAATTGAAGAACGTTGTGTGCCCTTGTTTTTTTTTTTTTTTTTGAATGTCAAAATGCTGCTGTGTGGTTCATTTGGTGTTGTTGGAATTAAGTAGTGGCGTGTTTATGTGTGTCAAGGATAATCAAAACTGAGTTTTTCTCTCTCTGTGGGGGATGTGAGTGTTTAACATTTCCAAAAAGACAGAACGAAAATTGGTTTTATAAACAAAGCTGTATTCGAAGGGGGTTATAATTTAAGGAATTATCGCACATAAATCTTTGAATCAAGTAGGTACCGTGAAAAAAAGTGTTTATATGACTTGACACCCGCAGTATCCGGGTTAGTCACGGTGATTGATAGCAATGAATGATTAGAAAAGTAGTTATATTGGAAGGGGTGATGGTTAATTTTAATTTAACTGATTCATGTAACTAATTGGTTTTCAACTCTAACTAATAAATCAGACTACACTCTATTAAAACTACGATACTATAAGCATTTGATTGATTATAAAAGGCAATTTGGAAAACCCTTTTTGAATTATTTTCTTTGACAAATATTATACAGTTTAAATCGAGGAATATGCTTGAGCGTTACTTATAACATTATTTTGCTCATGTAGGTATAGACTTTATAAAATCTTAAATTGGGCGCCAGTTTTAATTTATAAATGAATTTAAGTAAAAGTGCAAGTGGGAATACCAAAATGTTTTTATTGTGCGTAAGTACAAATTATACATATTGTAAATATTTTAAGTCTTGATTCAACTATAACTGTGTCAACACTGATATTTTTTTATTTTCTCAGGATTAAACATAGGTGTCATTTATACTCCTACGTCTGCAGTAAGTAACTTTTTCAGCTCACGTAAATCAACTTGGCGAAATTTCACGTTGGGCGCCAGTTATCATTTACAAGTCAATTCAAATAAATGAAGGTAACTAAAGCTACGAAACTTAATTATTTTGGAATTTGTTCTAGGACATTTTATAATAAATCTCAAATCTTAATCCCTATTTTTATACATGCGGCTTTCTAGGTGTTTTCTTTCTAAAAATCGCCTTTTTTAAGAGACATTTAATTTCTTTTAAAATCGCCAAAATAAAATAACCAAATTATCTGCTGATCTACGAAAATCTTTCCACTTAAAAATGCATTATCTTCTAATTTCTATCCCCCTCTCTTTCCATGTTAGTGATTTCGATAGATTCTCCCCCATAATCGCTTTAGCTTTGGGACATGACTATGGGAATCACAGGGTTGTCACCAGAAAACTTCTAAAAGTCACCCGGGTTTAAATTGATTCCTGTCTGAGACCAACTGATTTCTGGATTGGCTTAAGAATTTTTGAGCCTGCCTGGCCATTTTTTCTCTTTCTCTTATTTTGATAAACATATTTAAACGGTGACTTACACTGATTTTTTAAAGTTATAATATTTATACTACTCGTAAGTGGAAGGTCTCACGTTGGGCGCCATCTTCTATTGTTTTTTTTTTGCATGTTAGTAAGCTTTTGTCAGTTCAAATTATTAGTACAAAATACACATAAGCTCCACCTACACCTGAATTTTGTATTTCTTGTTTGTTAGAAAAACCTCCAGATAAATTGATTTCTAGCTTAATTGTGCGGAGAACATTAAATTTAAAGAACTTATCTTCCAACTCAACTCTTTGTTCCTCTCAATCATTTGATTTAAGGGACACATTCATATCAATCACTTGAACATTTTTTTTTTTTTTGTAGAAAATAGGTGGTCCCTTCGGTGTTGTTCAAATTTCGATTGACTGTCGCCTGTAGAATTAGGCGTTATTTTGTGTATTTTTTTTTATTATGCAATTGTATTGATCATCTTTTTCAAAGAAATTTCGTTTACCATTCTTTGGTTTTAAGAAAATGAAATGCCAATACGTAGTGCGCTATATTATTTATCATTAGAGACTGTTTAACAAGTGGTAGCTCTACGTTGGGCGCCATATTTTTTTTAATGATTTTTCGTCATTTTTGTCATCACTATAAACCAATCTTAAGTGCTTATGGAAGTTTGGAGAAACATTTAATACAAACATACCCTTATCTTTCACTTGAGAAAAACCTCATGTTGGGCGCCGGTTGTTTTCGTTTTTTTTTTGAAAAGTTGTTATAGTGAAATGCCTTTGTTCAAATTGTGCGAACAACTTTTGAAGATACAATGAGTTCTGAATATCTTAAGTTATAAGAGCACAAAAATAAGTACATTGCCATAAATATAATTCATTTTTAATTCAGATAAATATTGCGATAGTATAATTCTCTAATTTTAATCTTGATATTTTATAACTGAGTAAGAGACATTAAGACCTTTAAAGTTGGACTGATTAGTCTCGTTTGTTAATTTTTTCTCAACCTAGGAATCAAATTAATCGCATAAGAATTATAACAATACTTCTTTAAACATCAATCTCTGATATTTGATGACATACTCGCTAAAGTATGTCAGAAAAAAAGCACAAAGACTGCCAGTTCTAATTTATTACCTATAAATAAAAAAATCCTACATTATTTTTATGTTTTCTATGAAAAACGTTCAGCAGTTTTTAAGTTCAAAAACAATATTAGGAATAATAAAACGTTGTCGACTTGCGCATGTGTGCTGAATATAAAACAACTTCTCACATTGTCACGACTTAATCATCGAATCCGGGTCAATTACCCACGACAACTTTCGCAGAAACATTGAGATGCGCTGCGCCATATATACAATACTCACCTAACCTCACAGTAATTCACAATTTTATGCCGGATGCATTCATATATGCCTAAGCTATACTTAACTGATAAAAATAGGCCGCCACTTGAATTAGGCATTTCAATCGCATATCTATGTTAAAATCTTCACGAAAATTGTTCCGTTTATATGTATAAACAAAGAATAAGGAAAGACTCCTGACTCCAGCTGTGCAAAGTCATCTTCATGAATATTGGGGACTCGCATAGAACATCTACATCATCATCATCATCTTTTACTGAAGCTTAGGTATTTAGGCTTTAGAAGTCTAAAAAGTATATTTACTTGGCTATGAGATAAATTGTAGAACTTATCGTGGGTTGAAGTTGAGAATATACATAGACAACAACAACTGGAAAATTATGCAGAATTATTCGCCGCTGCACACTCGCGCCAGCTAAAATTCATCTTTTGTCACGTCTTCTTCTAAGACTCTTCGAACTTAAAATGCATATTTAAGCCATTATCCATAAGATAGACCGCAGTGCGCAGCAGCAGCGGCGGCAGTTTATTGTGAAGATAGATAATGTGGGTAAAATTCCAGGTGCAACATTGCAGTCAAATGGTTTTTCCACATTGATTCGAAGACAAAAAAAAAAAAAAGAACAACGAACCCATCAGACGACAACTGTGTGCGCGGGTTCAATCTTTCTAACGCGCATGTTAAGCCCCCGACTAAATGCGTCATGACAAAGCGCACACACAACCCACTCAGCATAACTTGATGCATATGAAACTTGCATGGAATACTTAATAATTCGAAAGCAATTTGGTGGTCTTTTTGTCACTGTTACGATGGGTAACTTACCTATAACAAGTACCGTAACCGCGGTAAGTCAGTCAGTCGCCTTTGTATCTTTAAGATACTTTTTTTCTTGTATCTACCTACAATATTTGTTTATTTCGTAATTTCGTATAAAGCAAACGACGACGCACAGCACATAGTCGTAACGACATTTATTGTTGTCGTTTTGGTCATTACACGCGAGATATGATGATTCACAAGAGAGCCACACGATCACGATCGTGCCCCAACCAAACGACGACGAGACGGGACGGACTATTTGTGTGACTGGTTTTGGTTGTGTCTTGTATCTGTCTATTGAATGCCAAACCCTAAAAATGACCAAAGAGATGATAGTAAACTTGCAAGGCACTACTTGCATATGATAATCGACTTTATAACTGCGGTTTAGTTTGGACAGTTTTATTGTTGTTGGCCTATAATGTCAACCGATCATAATATGCACGTATAGATACATCGTCATCGCGACTCATAGATACTTTTTATTGTTGTCTTTTGTTTTTGGATTCTAATTTATGATGAAAGCGCCAGATATTTACGACCGTTTCCAAAGAATTTCCGTTGTGCTGATATTAAATTTACAAGAATTGACAATGAGTCTTCTTTGCCTATAAAGGGTCGTAAAATTGAAGCTAAATTTCTTTTATTACAAAAATCAATACGCATAATCAGGACTCAGAGAGTCTCTTAAGTACATTATGAGCGGCTAAATTTTTTTAACAATGAATCAATAAAATCATCAGATACATCGTATCTATACCTACTAGCTATGCGGATTCTTATACTTTGAACGATGATGAGTTTTATTGAGTTATTTCTTATGTTTTATGTGAATTTATATATTCGAGCCCCCGTGTCAAGTTTATGTTTGGGAGATCATAATAATTGGGTTTATTAGAAAGCCATTAAGATATACGAGTATAAGAGAGATTATTTTATTTTAAGTTTGGGCGGAGATTTTGTATCGAAGATGATGCTGATGATGATGATGAGAGTGACAATCGAAGATTTGTTGATTAGGATTTTGTTTTTGTCTTTTTTGATGATAAATTTGGGGAAATAAAATGACAACGGTGTATTTTTTATTTTTTTTTTTTGTTGAAAGGTGTGTAAATGTGGGTTTTACCTACTTATTCAATTTTTTTGTGTTGATGTTGATTTGTTCTGGAGGCGTAGATGAGTTAGTATAAACATTCGTGAGAACAGCAGTTAATCTCTTAAATTATTGACTAGAATCCAAATAATGGTTTAAATGGCAAAATTGATATAAAATTGGGTTCAAATGTGTAGGTTTAGAGGTTAAGAAATGTATCTATACTTAATATTTTGAATATTGGATTCTTCGCAAATTAAAAACTAAATTAAAAATTTATTATATATGCATATATATATTTTATTGGGTGAAGCGCGGTAGAAGAATGCATTATAAATGACAAAAAATGGCGCCCAACACACTCAATACACTAATAAAGCCATGTTGGTGCACTCTTTCGATCAATGCCGTGGGAATTTCGGTGATTTGGGTCTTTTCTTCAGGGCTTCCAGTGACTAAAATTGTAAACAAAGAATTTTAGGTGTTCCCATAAAAAAATCGCAAGGGCCCAAATTCGGAGAGCGTACTGGCCAGTATTTCCCCCAATTTAGGCAAGAACAAATCTATGATCAGGTAACTTGTTGAATTGACTGCAACAACTTGATGGTTTTCTTAAAAACAAATAAGGGTCGATTACCCCAATTCTTGAAAAACCGTACTGGAGTGCTGCAGAGGCCTTTGGTGTAGCTCCTGGGTCAGATTCGTTTATTGACGGATATTGTCACATCCGCTGATCTGAAAATGAGCCTCACGGGAGAAGAAAACGACACCATATTTGGGCAACGTAGCAAGCATGATATTATTAACGACTTGCCTGGCTTCATAATCACGTGGCTTCAATTCTTGGACGATTATAATATTGTTAGGATGTGTTTTCAGATGTTCTTTAATGATTCCATGATATTTGTCTGTTTCTGCATTGAGCGCTTGGGGGATCGTTCCAGTGCCATCCGAAACTCATAGGGTATCCTTCCTGGCCAAATCCTTTTTCTTAACTGTTGGTAGAGCCTGGGAAACTGTTTTTTTTATACTTCTTCACAATAATGTGTCACCATTTGTGTTAAAAAAATTACCATCGCATAAAAGAAGTTGTCTTATTTTTATGGGCGGCAATGTCACGTGGGCTGAATTGGTAGATACAATGGATGGAATGCTGGCTTGTTAATCCAGAGGTTGCCAGTTCAATTCTCACTCGGGTACAAAACATTTTGTTTTCTTTTCAGCATACCTCCCAGTTCATGTAGGACGTCGCCCATGAGGTATGCAATGAAAAATAAAAATTAACTAGCTCTCTATCCATTGTACCGAAACAATTCTTTCCTATCTTTCTCTTCCTTGTAACTAGTGTCGTGCAACACCTGTTGCATTTAAAAAGCAATGTGCCTTACAGACACATTGTTAATTATAAAAAAAAAATTAGTAAACAAATTTCTTGAGCACTTTTTCTTGCGATCTACAATTTTGAAGATATGAAGTGTCGGTCTTGTTAACTTTGGCATGTTATAGTTCTGTAGCAGTAATATTCAAACGTTAGTACCTTTATACAGAAAAAGTACAACAAACAAATTTAATTAATTTTCTTTGTTAAAATTTGCTATATTAGACTTACTGTGAAAATACTCCGGAAACATTGGTATATTAAAGCCCTTTACTTTTTTTCATTAGAATCATTATGAAGCCATTTAATTTAATAATCTTTGATAGACACTCAATCTGTCTTTCGAGAGTGAATATCAATTCAACACCAATTCTAAAGAACCTCCTACGCACATCTTTCTAAAAATAGATTTAAAAAATTACATTTACATCGTCATTACCTCAAATTAAATTCTATTTAATCTAATTTTCCTCAAAAGTGTACTCGTATATAAATGAATCACAAACCAAAAAAAAAGAAACAAAGAACATCAAAAAATCAGAAAAGCATTTTGTTGGTAAAAGAAGAACACATTAAGATTGTCACATCGCATCTTGGATTTTTAACCAAAAGAAACTTTCTATCCCAGAGATACACAGGTAAAAGAAAATCAGATACTCCTTCGCATCTGTCACTTTACCAAATCAAAAAACAAAGCAAAAACCCAATGAAAAAAAGGCCGAAAAAAACGCTCTCAATATCTCATCAGCATCCAGGACTTCATCTCCTCCCTCTCCTCCACCATCACACACATAATTTGATTTTAAAGTGCGGCCTCGAAACGTATCTCACGGTAATCCACCAAAAACCGCCAGCATCGCGTCCCAAAAACACCAAAAGTGTATTATCCTCTCTCACACAACAATCTAATAAAATATTTAGAATTTTAGATTTTCAAGATATAAATTTGTGGATGGGAGTGGTGGGGAGGTGGGGTACTAACGAGAGCCGCCACAGTAGCTTAATGTTGAAATTTAATTTTCACCACAATTTTTGGCGACCGAATGTGTCGCTTTTGTGATGTCGCGTCGGAGCTGGATACCGTTTCGACTTTGTTGGTGACAGTGATGTGGCTCCTTAAATTATTTATTCCAGCTGACTCCATTTTTAATGTTCAACGAGGGTTGATTTCGGATTTTTTTTTTTTTTTTTTTAAATCAGAAAAAATATAAAACGAAAACAAATCAGGGCAAGGGAAGATTTGAAAATCGCTTTGGCATTGACATTGTCGGCAGAAGACGACGACGAAGGGGGATGATTTTTTGGCTCTCTGGCGAAACGTCAAAAAGTTGACACTTTAAAGAGGCGCAAATGAAAGATAAATTACACCTCAGGCGCATAATTTATTTGCTTCAAAAATGTTTGAAGAGCCTTGGTTACCGTTTTTTCGATGATTGCTTCGAAGGTTTATGGGTACACACATAGAGGCAGAGGGCCTTCAACTCTTGAGCGCCACTAGAAGTCACGATTCGACTTTAAGTTGATGGAAAATCAAATATAGACTCGACTCACATCAGAAATAAAGTACGAGACGACGAATCCAATCGTAGAGATACCACGCCACGGATGATGAGTGATATACTATGTATGCGGTGTAGAGGAACGCTATGAGGAGTCAAGTTCGAATTTGGAGTGGGTACTCCAAACCGTTTGACTTCCATTGGGGGTACAGAAGAGATGCTGCTTCTTCTACTGCTACCAGCTACCGAAGAAGAGTATCCAATTTGAATAATTTAGCAATGGCTGTCAAGATTGTCTTTGTCTTTTGTTTTCTTTCTTGTTTTTCTTTTATCTATTTGGGTTTTTGGCTTTTGGATTCCATCAGTCCTTCAGCAGGGTTTTTTTTTTTGGTTCGTTTAAGGTTCCGTTCTTGGATATAGATACATCTCATAGTAAAACAAAAATAAAGAAAGTCATCCATCATAGATTCAAGAAAGGGAGTAGCATTGCAGACATGTTTTTGGTTTTCAATTTTTTTTTTTTTTTAATCGATAATGCATCAAAGCAGGCGTCACTTCAGATTTTCAGATACCATCGGAATATTTATATACCAACAAATCGAATTTACATAATTTTGTTTGTTCAATACCTATAAACAAAATGATGGGGGATGTGTATGGTTGGTTAAACGTGGTAGGTTACATGAGATGAGATACTTTTTTTCTGAAAATTATCTGTTAAATATTATTGGAGGGAAATTGTTATGGTATTTTAGGTCAAATAGGATCATTGAAGGTAGATGGATGACTTGAAAAGATTAACCTCAGATGTTATTTCAATATGTTTCGAAAATTAATTTAAAAAAAAAAAAGGTAAAACTTGAAATAATATTATTGGGCCTTTTTGAGGGTACCTACTCTCATATACTTTAATTGACTGGGGGGGGAATAATAAAAGGTTAAGTTGGTTGATTTGGGCCATATGATGCAGTCTTCTCATTTGAATTTTATAATATTTTAAGGCGGGAGGTCCATCGATTTATCTTAGGTTACAGCAAGCGTTAGGAATTCCATAAGTTTTTTGGGTCGAACAATGTACGTGTCTTACCGTTTAAATTAAGATGGATTGAATGCATGTAATTCGTCCAATCCAATCGCATAGTTCTTTGGTATGTAACTCATATGGTAAAATAATGCAATGATTTTAAAGTAGATATGCATTGTTTTTTTAACTTATTTTTAAGTTTGGAGAATTCTTCAAGTAAGGCCATGATTTGAGCATTCAAATGAACTGCATCAATTCTGCCTCATGATGCAGACTATGGTGTTGTAGCAGGACTTCCATCTAAACATTTCAATTTGAACTAAGTGAAAACTGAATTCTAAATAAAATTAAATATGAATGAAATTAATGACATTAATGAAATTAATGAAATTTTGAGTTCCGGCATAGTGCAGAGGAAAGGGTCAGAAAATATGATTTTATCAAAAAACGGATTTAGTCAGAAGCCGACTTTCTTATGAGTCATTTTCTAATGGTAGCACTCCGGAGAGGAGGCGAATTCGAATCGAATGGAACAGTAAAACCCCTCTTTATTTTAATTGTGTAAAATGTGGCAGTGACCAAAGATTGTTGAAATTTAATTGTTATAACCTCAACTCGAGTGCCAAACGCAACTTTTTCAAAAATTGAAAAACCACCTGTGGCAGTAGTCGATACTCGATATCCCAGATGGCGACATGTTCGATATTGACATGGAGTATGTCAAGTGGGCACAAGAAAACTAGTTCTTTAACGTTATATTCGCCAAAATCTTTTCTTGATTTTCACAATTTTGCGTTTGGCGCTCGAGGTCACAATCTTGGATTATCCATTGAGCCAACATCATAAACAAGTCTGCAAAAAATCAGAACTACCGGATTTGTTGCAAACACTGATGTATAAATTTACTGAAATATTTGACCATTTTGTGACCAATTTTAACAATATGTATGTGGCTGTGAATTGTGATAGCACTCCTAATTCAATGCCGGAAGGTGAATTCGCCTTGAGGGTTGAATGGAAAATAACATTAAATGGCTTAAACTGAGTACGCTGCTTAAAAGATGTTTAGCTGTGTTCCAAAGGAAACGTTTCTACCCAGGCTGTCCTAAAGTGAATAAGTTTTTGATCATTTAATTTAAAAAGTTCACTACTTGAACCCTTGAACGCAAAGCATAGAATATGCGGTTGAAAACAGTCTCCGTTGAATTAGTTCTGTCAATAGTTGCTCACAAAAAATAAACTCAAAAATTGTTGCTTTACCTAAAATGCTAAACAAAAAATATGTAAATATTCCTTCAAAATACCTAGCGAGGTGCGCATAAGAATTCCGAATAAAATTCATCTTTTTTATCTGTTTAATCATTTTAATGCGACAGCTAAGTTGACACCATATTATTACTTAAGTATGCAAATTGTGTCCAGAAACACTAAAGAAAAAAATTCTTTCTTCCCTCTTGGATTCGTAAATCATACTTAATTCCTTGAGCCTTCATTAAGAATTTACCATGTACCTACTCTTATACCCAAAGTTGGCTACAAATTCTGTCCTACAAAAACCTCTATTAACGTTCCTAAATCAAAATATCCAGAAACCTATAGTTAAAAAAAAATATTCTCACATTTTAATCGCGCATGACAAATTAGGTCGTTTTTAAACGGCCAAAAAACCCAAGATGTAGATACATGAGTATCTACAAACAGAAGACAAACAAAAAAGCAACAACAACACGAATTTATTAACCTTCATCAGCAGTTTAAGTAGCCGCAACACGTTCACAAGATAAGATAAACAAAAAAACTTCCTCACTCAACCATTACAAATCGTAACAGGAAAAATGTATGAAAAAAAAATTATAAGTCCCGATAAAACAAAAGGACTACTACCTGCCTTAACGTTTCTTAAATTCCCACAAACTACCATCACGCGGACCGACATGCTTTGCAACATCACTCATCGCACGAAATATTTCAAAAACTGAAACAGAGAAAAAGAAATATGTATTAAAAAAAAAAAAAGATACAAATTTGTTTGATTAATAATCCGAATTAAGTTTGGAGGGCAGACTTTTCGTCATTTCATCCGAAAATCGGATCAACTTGTTACCTATAAACTTGCTCATGTGTTACAGCGACACGGGCCTGCCAACGGATTTCACTTCAATTAATTTCTGTCATCCAAAATACATATAGATACAAATTTTTTGTAGATACTGGCTCCAGAGTTGAAGACTAAAGAAGAATATTTGTATCTCCAAACCGCACACTTCTCGATCGTGTTCCGTTTTGTGTCTTGTTTTAGGCGGCTTTGGCGGAAGAGGATGAATGACAACAATATTGCGGGACTCACTTGCACCACCGACGAAGACGAAGAAGTCTAAAGGGGGACATAAGGACACCCCTTTTCAAACAAAGATGAACTCGAAATCCGATTAAGAAATGCCCATGTATCTTATAAGCATCTCAGTATCTTTGTTTTATTGTTGATTTCCCTTTTGGATTTGAACATTATTTTCGATGTCGTTTGACCCCTTCCAGCCTTCAGAATCAGATTGTTTTTTTCAGAAGGGGGCAGTTGAGGGTGAGGCTACAAAGAACAAGAAAAATCCATTTTATAACGTTGTTCGACGAATTCTACACCCAACAAGTTAAAATGTATCTCTTTTTTTTTATTACACGTGAACACTATGGCCAATTAATGCTGTCGATTGCAATGTCTGTTGGGTGTCTGTCTGTTTGGTTGTGTGTCCTGCGTGTCTGTGGTGCGTCTAGCAGAAACAAGCGCTTAACATGTCGCGCAATCGAAATGAAGGTCCCTAGAGAGAGTTACACTAAGCGTGACGATGTTTTATTATTTGTTAATTTTTTTTTTTTTTTTTTATAAAAAAAATCCATGTTGGTTGCCTATGGTCATGAGATGAGCAACATCACTGTGCCACACCTTATTGTATGTCCACCTACAACGTGCGGCGGATAGTCCTGATGGGTGCATCATCATTTTGGATGCATACACACGCTTTAGGATGGGATACTTGGCTTGTTTGTTGGTCCGGAGTCCGGACAGTAAATTAATGCAATTTTTTTTCAAAAAAAAAACAAAAAAGGTTTCTTTCACTATAACTTTATAGTCTCTGGACCTAAACCTGAACCTGTGTGAAAAGATACAAAAGAATGGGTGTAGCAATGGATGTTGAATTGTTGATGTTGCTTTCGCTGTTGTATTGTTTGTTAATTTGAAAATTATTCGCGCAAGGTTTTCAGTTTATATTTTTTTTTTTCGCATAATACGGTCTACGTCCGCCCACAAAAAATATTTATAATAATCAAACAGAAAAAAGTATCTTTCTTCACTGAATAAAAGCTGTAGGCGTAGTCGATGCATGCATAGACGTGACAGAGTAAGTCAATGATCGCTTCAAGCTTCTTAGAATTTTCAACAATATTCTTTGGTTGGAGATAAAGAGTTTTAAATAGAAGATCAAAAGATTCAATAGCATGAGTGTTTAGTAGTTTTTTGTTTGTTAAGCTTTCTATATAATATGACTTGAGGCTTCTTTTATGGAATAATGTAGGTGTTACCCAATGAATGAGGCTATTGTGTATCTTTGTTTATCTAAGCTGAGTATTATGAGCTGATAAATGGACAGCCAGAAGCTACTGTGAACAACAGAATTGTTGGGCTATGAGTTAGAACGGAAGTAAGATTTTAAATGCTTGAATTTGTACTAGAATGATGTCGAATATTCATATGTATACTTAGATTTTTGTCAGATTAATATTATTTCCTCTCTTAAAATTTGGAGTCGAGCTTTTCCAGCAGATTATCCAACTATGGTTTCCACGTTTCCAAGTTTTTGAAAGACAAATTGTCAGCTTTATTTTTGCATTCCTCGATCCAAGAATTTTTTCAATTTTCGAATTGAGACTTCAAATATCACTGCGATTTTGCGAGTATTTTTATCCATGAGATTTGGAATGAAGGAGAAATAAAGTTTTGGGCACCAACCATAATGGAGATTCACACTTAACTGCATGAACGTTTGACAGCTCACACAGTAAACACAGTCACCACCCCGAGGAGAGTTGACTTTTTACTCTCGACTCAAATGATGTCCATTTGAAACTGAAAATGATGCGAGCGACTGTAGTACCAATATTCAAATAGCTAAAACCTGTCTCTGACAAACACATCTCTCAGTACTTCCAACTGATAACTAGCAGATGAAATTTAATATCAAGTGGACACGGTTATGAAAGTACTCTTTAAAAATAAACTCTCAGAATTCTACCAGAAAACTCGCGATATTAAAATCTCGAAAATTGTACTCTAAATACCTGAGAGTTACTATCGAGAGTTATCTAACAAAAGTACTCTCAAATGGACAGGCACCTTTGATCAGGACATCGGTTAACAATAAGACTTTTCTCTGAACTCTGAACTCCTTCTAACGAAAGCCGAAAGGCTCCCCTTCGGCATGTAATAATAAAACCTTGCATGAAAATGGATATTTTACTGGGTTCTCTTTAGTGCATGACAGTATCAGCTGAGTTAATCGTAGAGGCTTCTTTGAATCTTCTTACTTTTAAATCGATCGAACTTTGTAACTCCTGCCGCATGTCATGCTAAGTATCCTTATCTCAGTTTCCGTAATTTATTGGATGAACAAACTGGCAATGAATATGGTTTCTTTCTCGCCACTTATTTACGAGGTGTCTTATTTGTTTTAATAATTTTTTAAATGCAAGTGGGCGTGGGCGGCAATGGTACAATGGATGGAGTGCTTGCTTGTATTTTTTTTTTTTTTCATAATGAATTAAAATGAATGGAGTGCTTGCTTGTTAACCCAGAGGTTGCCAGTTCAATCCTCACTCGCGTACAAAGCTTTTTTTTTCTTTTCAGCATACCGCCCAGCTTATGCTGGACGTCACCTATGAGGATATGCAATGAGAAATAAAATTCAACATAGCTCTTTATCTATTGTACCAACAATTCTTTCCTATTTTTCTACTCCTTCTAACTATAGTGTCGTGCAACAACTGTTGCATTTAAAAGGCAATTTGCCTTACAGACACATAGTTCAATATTAATATTATTATTATTAAGTTTGTTTTTAAGAGGTTTTTTTTTTTTTTTTTTTTTCGGTAGGTAGAAATCTTCAAAAGACACTTGATAATATTCGGTATCAAGTAGTGTGGGACTTCTACCGCACTAAAACCACCTAGAATCATGACCAATCTATAAAAGATCGACAAATGATTTTAGTTTCTCAATTTTTAGTTCACATTTTGGGAAGTTTGATGATTTAATACTTTCCCATCGCTTTTAGACCATCAGCTCATGAGGCTTGGTTCTTCTTAGTCTCCGAACATTGGTACGTACATTTAAGACTGTCTCCATTTCGGAGTTAGTGTGACTAAGCAGTCGCTGATTGTGTGATACAGCGTGTTTTCTAATTACTTCTCTAACCATTTCTACTTGAAGGTCACGATGTAAATCGCTGTTTCTTATATACCAAGGGGCGTTTACTATTCCACGAAGGACTTTGTTTTGGAATGTTTGGATGGTTTCCGCATTTGTTTTCTTTGTACAACCCCAAAGTTGGATGCCATACGTCCAAACAGGTTTTAATACCTGCTTATACAACATTAATTTGTTTTCAATTGATAGGGCAGAGGTTTTTCCCAGTAACCAGTACATTTTTCTATATTTTAAGTTAAGTTCTTCCCTTTTTTTCTTGATGTGCTCTTTCCATTTTAGCTTTGCATCCAAAGTCATCCCAAGGATTTGGCCGTATTGGAGTAAGGTACTTCTTTACTATTAATAAAAAGTGGAACATTATTAATCTTTTTATTAGTAAAGTTTATATGCGTTGATTTTGTTTCATTGAGTCTGATACGCCACTGTTGCGTCCATTCTCTTATCTTGTCGAATGCATATTGCAGTTTTTCTGTTGCCTTTACAACGCATTTATCTGACACTAATATCGCAGTATCATCTGCAAAAGTGGCCATGATCGCATTGTTGTCCACTGGAATATCCCTTGTATACAACAAATACAGGGTTGGTCCTAAGACACTTCCTTGTGGTACGCCGGCTTCGATTTTCTTAAGTTCCGAATACTCTTGCTCGTACCGTACTCTAAAAAGTCGGTCGGTAATATATGATTTGAGTATTTCATAGAACTGCCTGGGAAGGTCCCTTTGCAGTTTGTACTCGAGCCCCAAATGCCAAACCTTGTCAAAGGCTTGAGCAACATCTAGAAATAGAGCGGAACATACTTGTTTTTCTTCAAGTGCTTTTTCAACAACATCCGTAATTCGATGTACTTGGTCTATCGTGGAATGTTTGTTTCTAAATCCAAACTGATGATTTGGTATTAGTTTTCGTTCTTCTATTATTTTGCTTAGTCTATTTAAAAGCAGTTTTTCGAAAACTTTTGCCGTTTTTAAGAGGTGATAACAAAAAACTTGTGGCTTATATGAAAACCACTCCTTGTTGAAAGGTCTTTATCTAGGGAGTTTCTTTTTCTGTAAAAACAGTCCGCTGATATGTATTTTTACCAAATTTTCCAGTGTTTCACATTCCAAACGTTTGTGAGCAAAAAAATGTTCGCTTTGTTTGCAAACGAATTAACGAAATATTCATAAATATTTTTTTTATGCAGTTCTAACCAAAAAATAGCTAAATGGATAAGGTAAGCAATTTTGACTCATAAGGCATTGTGCATGATCATAAGTATCTGGACTCTGAATCAAAAATAATTAATTGTTTATTTCTACAACAAATAAAAAAAAAAACTGAATTATTGTTCGAACGTGCGGTCTGTGAAGTAAAATGACATAAAACTCGAAAAATTCCTCCAGCAAAGTTGTGGTTATTTTAGTCATCGCTTGATAAGGCCTCCTCATAGTCTGTGTAGGAATTTTCTTACGACTTTGTATCCATAATAATCTTACTATAAGGCTACTTCTTTCTTCAATCCCTAACTAATGGAGTCAATCATTGATTTTCAAGAGTCGTAAAAATGTTTCCTTTATGATAAGAGTTTAATGGTCTCCATGTACACCTTCAATCTATATACGACTGTATATATAGAAGGTGCTGCCTTTTTATGATGTACAAGCTGCATTTTATGACCCTGACTACAACTCTATACTTATCTTCTCTGAGTTTGATTATTTGCGGTCTGAGGGAACTTAAGAGTATCTTGAACCCTTAGATAACCCGCCTACCATTAGAAAAACATAAAAACCAATTTCATATCCAGTAGAGTACCTACTCATTCGACTCATAGATACTCTAATTGCTATTGCAATAATGAAAAATGAAAACCGAAAAAATTGTTTTCTATAGATTTTGAAGTGTCATCACTTCATCGTCATCATTGTTGTCGCCACACAATAGCATGTAGTTGCTATCCAATCCATTGCCACTGTCTGACAGCTGACTTAGAATGCCATCTCCGACCGAAAACATTTGCATGATTCGAGGAGATACATTAGAAATGTGAAGAGAAAAAATAAGATTGTTTTTTCCCAATTCCTTCATCACGCCTTGGTTTACTCCCGCCCGTCATAGCATAGCTGCCACCACCACCGCTGTCGCATCGATAAGATGTTTTCATTTCGTTTCTTGCCCGAAAAAAAGGGTTCCTTAAAAATAGTTTGCTCGCATCTGACAAAGTAGTAGATCATCATCTTGAGTGTTGGCTCCAATCTTCTTCTTCTTTTTCAAGCTCTTAAGTGGCACATCTCCTCTCGGCAGCAGCATCAGCATCAACAAGGAACATGATTCTACCTCCCTCTATGAGAAGCATATCTCCAAATGGAGAACTATAAGAAGAAAAACCCAGCACAATACAAAGTGCTCTGTTTAATCAGATACAAATGTATCTTAGTTTTGTTTTCTTACTTTTTTTTCCGAACCAAATCCAAGTGTCCCAAATGGATTCTTTTTTTTTATTATTATTTTTCGTCTTTGTCGCTTTTGGGAACACTAGCCGAGTACACTTGGAGCTTGGTGATTAATGTTTTCATGGTTGGATATGGGTATGAGTTTGAGTTTAGTCTGGTCTGGTTTTTTTTTGTGTTCTTATCAACACTCGTGAAATTCATGTGCGGTACCCACACAATTCAATTAACTGGCGCATTAGACATTAGGATAGCAGCCACCACTCCTTGAGTCATTTTTTTCGGTTAATTAATATTTAATAGTTTTTTTTTTATTCTTTTTGTTCTAAGGGATACAAATGTAGTGGATACAATTGCCCTGTGGAGCTGATAAGAGTAATTGATTGTGTAAGCCCTTAGAGTTTTGATAATATAAGGAATGTGATGGCGGATGGGGATATAGGCGAGTTTTGTGGAGTTTGATAAATAGTTTATGGAGTAAGAGTTTGGAAAACAAGTGAATTTGTCATTTATTTTTTGGCCCAGGTCTTTCATATATTCAGTTAGATTTTAGGTATGAATTACCAACTTTATTTCGTTTCAGAAATCAATTTTCAACTGACGTTCTACGTAAAAAAATTTTGAATTTCACGCAAAATAAAATATAAGGCTGTTTCTATGAAATCAATTGAAACATGCTGAATGGTTCAACCAATTTTAATCAAATTTGACCTTTTCCTGAACCCAAAAAAAATTGAATTTAAAATCAAATTATTTATTCAATATTTTTTTTCACGTGAAATTAATTGATGATTTAATTGTTATGATTTTACTTTCTTTTTCTATTTTTGTTTGTTTTTTTTTTTGTAGATAAATATCTGTCTATTTATATTATATTTTGCAAAGCGAAACGATTTCCAAATGAACAAAGATTTCACAAGAGTTGACAGTTCACGAGAGTTGACATTCAATACATTTGCCAATTCATATTCAATGGAAATAAAATAATCATAGAAAATTTTAGACTTAATATGACAAGTAAGAAGACAACTTTTAACGTGAAAAAGTTGCTAAAGTCGTGAAAAGATTAGACGTGAAAAAATTAGATAGAAGAATTAAATTTCATCAGCTATGAAGTGCTTAAGAAAAGTGTTCAAAATTGAAAATTGGTGTGTTAATGTGCGGTTTGGAAAACAAATGACTATTACTTGTAGGTACTTGGAAATAAATTCACATGAAAAAACTTTAAATGGAAAATATCTTTACCTATCCTGGGCATTAATTAAATGTTTGTTAGGTGAGGTAATTTTCTTCATTAGTTTAGTTTAGTTTTTTCCATTTAAAATGTGTGGTAAGTTAATTTCCATCTTCAATTTGAATGTCTTTAAAGTGAAGTATGTACCTTTAGCGGGATATATTTTCACTTCCTCATCCCATCGAATTGCAGTTATTTTTCACATGAAAGTGAAAGTATTTCTCACCTAATATCGGAAATAATAACTTCTGAAAAGAGTAAAATTGATTCCCAGCAGAGGTAAAATTATTTAGCAAGTGAAATGTTTGCCTCTAAAGTTACTTCATTCCTGCAGTTCACTTGTACATTATAAAAATGCTTGTAATTTTCACTTGTGAATAAAGCGTGTAATCATTTTTCCGACACTTTCCGTATACGATTTCACGGTCTGTAAAATACAAAAAAAATAAGACCTCACGAGAACGTATTCACGGAAAATTCCTTCACTTGGAAAATAACTGGGAAAAGAGAATGTTTTTCCAACTATAAGTGTCTTACGATAGTTCACAAACCCATCGGCGATCGATTTACATTTTTACAATAATTGAAGATGACGCAATGATAACTCTGAAGAAGATGAATACTTTTGCCTTTCATGATGCGATTCAGGGGACGTTTTGTTTTATTGCTGTTTCAATTTTCCACTCCTGCTTTTAGCCTTGCCTTCCCTTACCTTTAAAGTCTGGACTTTAATTTTAGAACAACTTTATTTTGATTGGTTCTCAAAGCTTTTTGATAAAAACTTGCGAGTAATAAATATGGATCTGTTCGTATTTCGTATTATCTTTCAAAAATTCTTAAGCCATCACAAGTTTTTTTTCTGAACTTCAATGAACTCGGAATGTTGTGTTCCCATTCCTCATACCTCTTGGTATTTTTTTTTTTTTTTTGACAAACACAACGATTGATTCCATTATCGTGTCATACATTGTCACTATTGTCCCATTATAAAAATAAGCTTACAGCTAAAATATATTTCAAGAGTTTGTCGATATGGTCTTCAATAATTATCTTCAAACAGACCCCAAGACCCAAATGGAAAATCAATCTATTACACTATTCCCCTACATACACAGCCTCATCACAACACAATATGACAACATCTGCATGTGGTGGATCTAAAAACAAAAAAAAAACAAAAAGTTTTACCATAGGAAAGGCCATAACCGCCATTCATATAGAAATTCGAAACAAGAACCCGAAGCCGATAACCTCATATCATAATTTTTTTTTTAAGTGCCATTAAGCAATTATGCTCTATCCACATAATGTGCCCCTTCCATTCCCTCCCTGTATTAATGTGTACCTCATAGTTTTGTATCTTGTATCTGACTCCATGTGAAATAACCAAATAATTTTCCACATTATAACGGACCGAGCACGATGATGCGCCTGCATAGCCAGATTGAATTTCTCATTTTCCATTTCGAATTTCCAATCTCTTTCCATCCGATGCGGCAATCATCGAACGATTGGCCAGAACCAACCAATCGTTCAATATACAACAACAAAATTTATATACTGAGTGACTTTTCGATAAAAATGATTAAATGATTGCCCGTGGGTGGGGGAGGAAGGACACGCGAGGGGAATGACAATCATACATCCTTTGGTCTCTCACGAGGAGGAGGCACAATTAATATTTGACAGTCATATAAACAAAGAACAATCAATTATGATTGACTGTATCTTATTTTTATGAATGTGGGTGGGTTATGGGGGGTACTCCGGTCGATCTCACTGAAGGGAGTCCATATTAATTCTTGAGTTAAGTAATTTCAAGAAAGAAAATAAAACACAATTAGCCCGAGTAAATGGGTCGTAAAGGGAAATTATTTAAGTTGAAATATGCGAACAGACATATTTTCTCGACCGGAAGATGCTGTCGCGGTAGTTCTTAAAATATCGAGTTACATTTTTTGGTGAAGACATTTTGAAGACAATTTGAGTTCTTCTTTTTCGATCATACAACACTTGGGAATTGCCAGAGAGTTGTTAAGATATTTTGATTGGACAGAATGTTTTGTTTGATCTAGCAGATCTGGAAATTGGATGATGTCAGCATGCGATGCTTTCAAGGGGGAGACTAGAGAAATCAAAGACGAATTTACACATTTGACATGTTGATTTTTTGTTGTCTATTTTGGAATAAGTCAAGTGATAGTTTGAACAGCTGAACCAATATGAGACTATCATGGTTGTAATTAGAAAAATAAATTGACAATGTTTAAATGTGATGGAATGAATCTTAAATTTAAGAGTTTTTGTTTTCTTAAGTAGATTCTTTTAATACATGCAGTCAAAGATAGCTAAGTTGCAAATCTATACATAATTTTTTTTTTTTTATTAATATAAATAATTATAATCTCCACTTGTCCTTTTGAATATACAACTGAATTTGCACAACGGGCGTAATGTATCACACATGAAAAGAAGATGTTTTTTTCGTGTTTTATGGTTGAAATAAAATTTTGTTGACCCTTTTACCGTAATTTCGAATTTCGTTCTTCGTAATGGTGAAACCAAACGTCAAAAAATTTCACATGAATACATTTTTTCAATGCCCTCAAGTGAAGTTTCTATAGAGAAAAAAATTATTCTATTTATTTACTGAACCAGAACTGGACCAAGCACTCACAATAGCAAAGAAAATGCGCAAGAGAACTCAAAACTTATTCACCACAGCGAATGACATTGAATTCAACAGTACATTCACTGAACGAAAAACGCTCACAATAAAACTAATATGTTCACCTTGAAACTAATTTTTTTTATGATGAATAAAAGATGGCGTTGTAAATGAGTTGGAGAAAAAACATTCGTTTCTTGAACTTGGTAGAATCGATCCGGACCACTACTTGCAGAAACCCCCGAATTTTGTTTTCCCGTTTATGAATACGTCTGAATAGAAGTTTTAAAAATGTGACGGCAGGAACAGATCAGGCTTAATATTTGTAAAAGTAAATTTCAAGTATATATTAAATCTCAGCACGTAACATATGAAAACTGACTTTTAGTAAGAGGATATAAAGTGAATTTAAAATTAAATGTAGGTAAAATAATAAGTTTTTTACTGCACGAGTTGTTATATTAACAAACAAAAAAAAAACTTCTTTTTCTCGTACAAGAAAAAGAAGTTTTTTAATTTTTGTTGTTAAAGTTAGAAAAATTAAGCTTTTGAAATACTTCCAAAAATACTTCTACTATAAATGTTTAGTATTATGTAACCAGGAAAAATAAACTGCATTTTTATTGGGGTCTGAGAGTTATGAAAAAATTGACGTTTTCAAATATTAATTCCACAGCGTCTTTTTATAATATTATTTAAAAATTCGTTGTGGCAAGGCAAGAAGGGTACGAAACAAGCATTGATGGTAAGGACACTGGAAAATATTTTAATTCATCAACAAATACTGTCCATAATATCAGTGGTGACTAAGAGTTAGGAAAAGAATTTTTCTCGAACTCAATTCCAACTCCATCTGTACTTCATTATTTTAAATAGTCATCTCAACTTTATATTCACATCTGATTTGTAACTTATGTATCCAATCTTTTGTTTTTTGTATTAACACGTACAATTTTGCTAAGCTAAATAAACATTTCACCCCGAAACAGTCCTCATAAAATAAAGTGCACGTCTTCGTAGTACGTTCTTATTCTTTTGAGTGAAAGTTTATTTAATGTCTCATGGTAATTGAAAGGAAAATATGGTTATTTGAAGTACCAATAGACATTATTTGGTAGAAAAATAATTCAAAAAATTTGGTTTTATGTAAAAAGGTTTATTAATTTATGATGACGATAAGCTTAATGGTTTGTTTCTTTTTAATTTAAAATTGCATGGTATGCATGCACCATGAAACTTCTTTGTTAATTCAATCTTTTTTCGTCATTATCACCACTTTACAAAAATCTTCTTTAACTGCGTTTTCCAAAAAGTGCTTTTTGCTTCAGATTCTTGCATTAGTAAATAAAGTACGCAACACATCGTTCCTCACTTAATACCATGAATTTTCTAAAAAAAAAAAACATTAGCACAGAATTAAAATTATCAAGCTCCGATGAGAGTCTAATAAAATCCAATTCTATCGCTCAAAAAATAATTAAAATAAAAAACGAAAAACTATCAAATCAATGAATAAAGTTCGATATCACAATAACCGAGGTTCTATCGATGGCAGGTTAAGTTTCCAAAAATTAAAAATTTAATTTTTCACTCTTAAATGAAAACTTGTTCATCAGCTTTTCAATCAAACTGTCAGTATTCCAAACTTCTTTCAATTCATAGTGTAAGAATATTACATAAGTTAAAACTGGAATAAAAACAACAAACATTCAAATCGACTTCCCTATATTTATCTCGTTTAAAAAAATTACTATTCCTTGAACAAAAACCAACATAAATATACTTTTTCGCTACGAAAGTTCACCCCGAAAAAAATCTAATCTGTAAAATGAAGAACACCAATGCTCTGGCATGCTCATTAAGGTTCTAAGCAGCAATTTTTCTTAAAACTCTCTTCAACAAACTGCTTTTGACCCGAACCTGGTTCACTGAAACTATACTCTGAAAATTTATGGGATAATGAGTGTTTTAATGTCTCTTGCTTCGCTTCCATTCCAGATCCTCCTCCGAACAGAACCTCTGTTTAAATAGACAATCCTGTTTTTTTTTCCTTGAGTTGCATAGTCTTGCCTGAACAGCAGCAACACAAATTTCGAATGAACAGAAAAAAACTTAAGTTGACCCCGAAAAGGAGGAAAATCGAATTCTTTTGCCAACCACCCACATTTTACAGTGGGAAGAGGTTAAAGGACTAGATGTGAAAAAAGGATTTTTAAACGAATTCAGAAACAAACTTAAACCGAACTAAAATAAAATTAAAGTAAAAATCCTTGTTGGTTATGTTCACACAATGGACAAGTTAATCGAATATGTTTGGATGGTGAGTGGGGGTATGAGAATAAAAAAGGATACCACCAACCTTCCATGTACTGTTTTTTTTTTTTTTTTGGTCCTTCGTCTTTTTTTTGATGATAGGATTTTTTTTTTTTTTTGGTTTTCTTGTAAGTTTTATTTTCATTTAATTTTCTTTCTTTTTCGTACTTCATTCCTTTAATTTGGTTTTCCTTTCCAAAGTGGAATTGTATTGTTGCAAAACTTTATTGGTGTGGGAAATAGGAACACAGAGTTGTGAGAAAGAAGAAAAACTGAAATGAAAGTTTACTTCCTCCTGTTGGCCTATGACTCATATTCTCTATTGAAAGTTAAGTAAAAGTTTCCTTCATCGTCCTTAAAATAATAAAAAAAATAAGAAGAAAACCAACACAAAAGTGCTTTAAAAAGCGAATTCTCGTTCTCGCTCTCATTTTAAATTAAATTAAATTAACAAGTTTCAAGGAACACAAAGAAGCAAAATAAAAATGAAAAAAAAACTGCAAGTGGTGCTGTGAAGCTTCTTTTATTCTTTGTTGCAAAAAAGAGGGTAGGAGGGGGGCAGAGTGGTAATGAAATAAAAATTGAAATTGAACAAGGACTCTACCACACTTGGGTCGAAAAATGCGCACACAAAAGCTAAATGAGAGTCCGGGCTCCCTATTGATCTCTCTCAACCCCAAAAGGTCGCCAACTCCTCCAAGTTGTGCCACAATAACACCATCACCATCACTATCACCATCGCCGTCACCACACCGCGCATCACAACCCTTAAACCAATTCACTTTAACGATAGAGATTCTGGGTTAACGGAGGGTACAAAGATTTCCAGGCTCTGATAAGTGGGTTAGCCAACAAAAATATACATTTTGTTTTTTTTTTCTTTATTTTATTTTTTTAAATAGAGAAACAAAAATCAACAACACAAAACGAAAAACCGAAACAAAAACAAAAAAAAAATATATATTATATAAAATAAAAGGAAAGGAACAAAAAGTTTTTCTTCTTTTTTGTTATATTTTATTTTGGTAAAAAGGGATTCCAGCCAAAAAAAAAAGATTCTTTTGGTGTTTTTAATGTTGCATGGAACAACAAACAAGAGAGACGAGAGTGGCTACAGAAATAAAAGAATAAAGTTGCCCCCCCGATAAGGGTTGATTTGTTTGTCCAGTGTTAAAAAGGATTTTATTGTGTTGTTGTAGGGATTAAACGGACGGTAGTCAACTTTATTAATTATGCGCGCGGTACTTGGCTTTAAGAGATTCATTGTAATTGAGGGAAAAACAAATTTAAGGACAATCCTTGCGTGAGAAAATCAGAGAAATTAAAGTTGTTGAACTTTGGTGATTGAGAGATCCGGCTCAAAGGACCAAAGTAAAAACTTGAATTTATTGAATTTTTTTGTTTGGGTTTTATGATTTGTTTGATGGAAAGGGAAAAAAATGACTTTATACTTCATTTAAATATAAACCAATTATTATCTATCAATATAAAAGATAGATATAGATCTGGTAGACTGTACGTTGAAGTTGATGAACCTTGATTTTAAAATGTTTTATTCTTTCAATGATCTTTTAGAAAATTTATAAAAAAAGTCTTTACATATAATATGAAATAAGAAATGTATGCTGTTATTGTTACAAAGTCTATGCATCCTCACATCAGAATCTAAAATTGGCATACTCTGCTTACTGGCAATTTGGCCATTGAGATAGATGGATATAAACTTCCGACTGATATTTAAAAAAAACACCCATTGATTTATGTTTTCCAAATGTAGATACGTAGGCCAATAATTAACAACTTATGGTGTTCGTTTAAAACAGTTGATAATTTGATTAAATGTTTTATGAAAAAAGATACCTACCAATCTTTACTTTGCTTGTCAGATGAGGGGATAGTGCTCTCTACATAGATGACAAAATTTCTTAAGTCTTAAAAATGATATGGAGAATGATAAAATTGGTTTATATTTTTAAATTCGGCCTTCACACACTCTGACAAAATTAATACAAAAAATATTGCAAAAATTGAGCTTTCTTATTAAGCATCTCTCTGGAAGGCAAATCCTCCAAAAATATCATTATCATAAAAAAAGCATCTCGACGAAAAATTTTAGGTTTTTTTGACACCAAAAACGTGGGAACAATGTTCTACCCCTTTCCAGAAATTATTATTTACCCTCATTTTGATTTTTCTCTATTCATCGGTCAATTGTGCAGTTGAATCAAAAGAAAATGGAAACACCCTCTGCTTTACCCCTTCAATAACTTTACCATGTCAAAATTTCTGTGCTCTAAATGCATGGAATTCCCATACTTCACGAGGCCATTTACAATCTTACGTCACACTTTATTATAAAATCAAAAAAAAAAATCTATGACCTTATCAATAAATTTCCCACGAATCGATATCAAAACATTTTTCATAATTGGTCTTTGAATTAGAAAATGTCAACAGTCTACAAGTCTTCCGAAAATTCACTTTCTATATTTGAGATATAAAGATGAAAAATGAATAGTCTCCCGTCATCATTGTCACTGCCACATTGCCACCGCCCGCCGCCGCCAACACAGCACTTTCAATTCAAGACCACCAACAAACTCTTAAAGAAATTCCACCACGTATATGTAGATCTGCATCCCTTTCCTCGATCCTTTTCTAATATTTTATGATATATTATGTATACGTGTGTATGAACGTGGTGGTTTTCTAAAATATTTCCAATATCAGAAAACTCTCCATGGCTGTCATATCCACATTTTGTTGATATAATATATGCATTCGGCATGCATGACGAAGGATAAATTCAAATGAAAAATTCCAAAGAAAATCACTTCAAATCCAAACGACTGACGACAACGATGACGACTGTGACTTAGACGTCTCCAATAGAGAAGTGGAAGAAGTATAGTTCATTCACCATTGCAGCTCGAATGTATTATTATTTGGAAATACGAGACATATTTTCATTTTAAATTTTTTTGGGTTGCCAAAATGTAAATAGAAAAAACAATAGAGAGAACTCAAGTGCAAGGATTTCATAGATTCATTGACTTTGTCGTGGTATTTCTTCATATAACGGCGCGCATACCTCAATCATCGACATCGACGGCGTATTTTAATGGAAGTTTGACGGAAATTTATGGAAAGTCTTTTGACATCTGTCGATCAATCCAATTAGACGTAGAACACAATTTCTGTATAATCAGTTTAGTTGATGCATCCGTTGTAGGAAGATTCTCTCTCACCGTCTATCTTCGGAGCAATGGAAAGAAAAACTTTGCACACTCGACCTTCCATTCTCATTACATGAGTTTCCACTTGAAAAAACAAAAGCGCAGACATAAAAACAAAATATAGAAACAAACGACAGCCAAATGCGGATCAAGTCCTGAGTTTTGGAGAACGAGGAGACATTGAAAAACTTTCCATGTTACTTTTTAGATACCATCCCTGAGTTGTGCGAGGGAAGAAATCCTAGAAAAGAAAAAAAAAGAAACCCAACAGCAACACTTTCCGTCTGATTTAACCCGATACCGAAGTTTTGAGGAACAACTCTGAAAAAGAAAAAAAAACACATCCGTTAGCAGGACTAGAATAAGGCTCCCGGACCCTTTCTGCTGAGCCGACTAAAGTTGGCGCTGCACAACCCTGCGGCAGAAGTGGCACTCAAGTTACATGAGTTTAAAGATGAGAGCACGAGGACAACGTAGACGAATTTCTTTGCTTTTGTTTTATTGTTCCGCAGTCTACTTGACGAAAAAAATACATCTACATATATTTTATTCTTCAGCATAGAGTCCTGTTTTGCGTGATTTTGTTGTTGAAGAAGAAGAAAAAGTTTTGTTTCATCGTCATTTATGCTCCTGCACATCCTTTACGAGGAACAAGTCTTTCCCTGCCTATTTTTTTCCTTGAATATTCCGCATGATTTCGCTTTCACTTTTACGTCGAGAAGTTAAAGCTCTAGATATATATACCATCCAGAAGTATAAGGATTCGGAAAGTATACGAATTTACTTGTTATTTTTGGCACAAGGACAAGAATTTATTGTCATTTTTGTTTGCATTTTAACATCCTGTGTGGATTTTAATGATGTTTTCTTTCCTATTTTTTTGGGGTCAAGAACTTTATTTTTTCATTTGATGAGTCATTAAAAAAATATATACAGATGGAGATATCCTTTTGTCTTTCAACTGTTTATTTCCTGATAATGGTCTGCATTAATGATTGGCGGTGGAAGGTTCTATATGTTTTGTTGCAATTCTTTTTAGTTCGAAACAAAGGGACAAGAGAGGTTAGTCATTCGGTAGAAGTTTACGAGCATTAATGGTGTAGTAAAGTTTATATTGCTTGGATGTATTCCATTTTTAATAGAGTCCTTAAAAATATGGTTTCAAAATAAGATTATGGTTTAAAAGTGAAGGGATTTTGGATAATTTGAGTGGATTTTATTTAAATATTTGTTTTGTGCTGATTTGTACAAACTGGAGAAAAAGAAACTGATACATCAAGCTGATAATTAAATAGAAACACAAAACAAGCACTAGCTACGTGGGGCTCTCGGGTCAAGCTGAAAATACATCGACTTAAATCTGTCAGACTATCTCGCCAGAGTTCTGGGTTCAAACCCTAAGTACACTTAATATTTTTTTTACGAGCACTAATTTTTCCTATTAGCCGATATCTGAGCTTCATTGTTAGAGCCGACAGCCTTGCTGCCGAACTGTTTTAAGAAGCTTGGTACGTCAGCGCAGAATTAATGGAACTTCGGCGTTGTATTCCTGGTATTCAAGATGCCATCAGCGTATATGAGTCTCCAATACATCGCCTAATAGCATAATTTCTGCCATTTTGGCCTAAAGACCTTCATCCACTTTTAGGTATATGTGTGGATTTTGTCTACAACGAATCAGAACATTCACAATATGATCTTTAAAAACACCCAAGAATTTGAGATTTTGAGACCCTGTATGCCAGCATCTTTGAATACAAACTATGTAGTTACTTAGATCTACTTTAATTCGGCATCCCTGTCAAACTCTTTCGTTGTTGTTGGATGACGATGGAGACAGCATGGTGTTTCGTCAAAGTCGGTAGAAATCTTAAAAACTCCTTGGATGTCAAATAATTAATTAGACAAGGTAACGCGATGTCTTTTCATGCGAATTCTTCAATGTAACTTGAAAGAATAGTCCAGAATTCTCACGTTAACACTAGATGCACAAACTTTTAAAAGTCTATTCAACTATTTGCATACGCAGATGATATTGACATATTGACATAATCGAAAGAACACAGCGTGCTGTCAACGGTGCTTTTCTTAATACTGAGACGTAAGCGCTGAATATGGGGTTTACTCTTTAATTGAGAGTAAAACCCAGATGTGCTGGTGTCATCAACAAAGAACAATCAACACCGATGTTTTTAAAAATACTTTAACTTGAAGTTGGTAAAGGATTTCGTCTTCATAGTTAAAAGACGATACCAGGACTGAGATCAGAAAAAGTATAAATCTAGCCAATCGCTGTTTTTTCTGGCTTAGAAGACAATAGGGTATCTTAAGAAGATTAAGTTAGCCTCTACAAAGCACTTGTCATTCTGGTCTTGAATTATAGTGCAGAGGCATGAACTCTATAACTGTTTGATGAGAACGCTTTAAGTTGTTTTGAGAGGAAAATTCAATATGAAGAAAAAAAGGTGTTTAAACTAATTTTTTTTTTCAAAAATCATCTACTAAAAACCATTAATCAATCTTAAATTAAAGATTAATCATGGAAACCCGACATTACTTACTTTATTAAAAATTCAATGACTCAACTATTAGAATTATGTTTTTGTCAGCGAAAAAATCCATAAAGATCTTATGTCCATTAAATAAAACAACTGGAACGATCTAACATTTTCAGGAAATGTCTTAGAGCTGTCAAAATTTTTTCTCTTGCACAAATAAAACTCAAATTAACACAGAATATGCATTGGCTGACATAATGCATTCATTTGAACCTCAGCACCAAAATAGAGACCTGCCATTGAACCCACCGCCTGGCACCACCATAGCCGCACTCACTGCAACCAAACAGACAACAGAATATTTAATTCCATCTATCAATGTCTCATATTATTTAGCTTTTCTATATGTTATTCTCATTCAATCTATTGTTATTAATCAATCTCGGCTCGCAAATGAACCCACGAGCACTGCAAATGTCTTTGCTTGCCTGGCTTACTCAATCCTCCCACCCACAATAAAAAAATGATACCGCCAACAGTAATAGCACAGTACAGCTAATACAGCTGCTGCTTTATAACTGGAGACTGACTGCCCCCAAATGTCAAACTATATGCACACACAGTCTCTTGTCGCGTGGGTCTCCATTTTCAGGGGTCTCAAATCTCCAATCGGCACTCCAAGACTATGACTCTATATAACTCTGACTCCAGCACTGCATGCAAATTGCGAAATTCAATTCATGGATTGCTGATTGCTTGGAATTTATATTCACTCCACCACCGTCACCGTATCTTTCTATATACATTGCTCGGTGTTGTGTTGTTGAGTTCGCCCATAAAATGACAAACTCTTTGGCCTCCACTATCAATCTTTTGACCGGTAATATTCCTCAAACTTTATATGAGCGAGCTGCAGTCATAGAACTCAAATCAACTCAACTCACCAGGACATACGGAATTAGAATCAAGAAAAAACAGAGAATACAAAAGTCCAGGCCAAATAGCTAGTTGCGCTAGAAAACTCCACGTTAAGGTTATCAGCTGGCATCAACTTTACCCCATAAGTTTATCAACTTATCAGTTTTCGAATGTGGCTCTGGTTATGTGTCTCTGCGACTATGTGTCTCTCTGTGTGTATAGCCTTTTGTGGGTCTATCGTGTTTGGATGACTAATCACCATCGGTATCAACATCGAAGGCCCTAACGTGTTATTTGGACTAGAAAACGAGTCAATGACTCAGTAGTTCTCGACCGCCGCTGTCGATGTGCCGTATAAGTTATGGACAGAGGAACTAAGAGCACTTGGTAGTAGTTCATTTGGCTTCCATAAGATCATTCGTTTTTATATAACAACAAAATTAATGAATAACGCACATGAGATACATTTCATTGTAGCCCGATTGAATTTGTTATTATTTGTCAGGCGTTCAGGGATGGAGTTGTCATTGAATGGAAGAAGCAGTGTCTTATATGCAGGGCCTGTTATGATATTTCCTTGTCCACGGTATATCAGACAAAATTATATTTCGGATTATTATTACGTAAAGACCTGCCAAAACATTTAGCAAAAATTGGGGCCAAGTATTTTCGGGCTAGATCACACATAGACAGTTTCCTTAACAAAAATGTTTGATTCTAGCGAATTCTTTGCTTTACCTTCTTGGTGTAATAAATTGCACAGAATTTCACATAATTCTATTGACAATTTCTTTGATTTTTTTTTCATTTTTCATTTATTTAATTTGAAAGAGCAAAAACAAGAGCTAATTTTTGGACGGAAATGTCATATACAAAGCGACGCAAAAGTAATCACTTGAAGCTCTTTGGCTGTAATTTTTTGTTTGACGTCTTAATTTTGTTCCATTAAATCATCCACCGCCAGAGTTGATCACAATTCGGACCCGCTCTATGGTAGTTTCCATTTGCATAACCAGAACTTCCAAACTTGCATGCTAGACGGATATTTTCTTTAAGAGTTTGACGCTTGTTGAAATAAACTTTAAAAAAAACCCGCGAAAACAAGCTTGAAACGGTTAAACCGGCGAATTTGATAATTTCGGATGTGACTCATGAAAAACATGGACCAACGTCGCATACTGACCTACTGGAACGTTGCTTCCACAGAACGGCTGTTCCGGGGCCGGCCAAACTTGACTATATTTCATGTTTTCCCGTAGTTTTTTCGGCTAAAAAACACACGTTCAAACACTGAAGCTTCATCAAATGGTGAATAAGAAATGCTCCTTAGATCCCTGAATGATTTTGACGCTTAAAAATCTTTCTTCCAAAAATATTTATTGCCTTGCGTTTATTCACCAAGGCATTAATAATATCTTCTAAATGTGCCTTGGGTACTTGTCGTTACTATAATTTTGTAAGTAAAGAAGAAATAAAACTATCATTCTATCGTGTAATAGAGTAGTTGCGCCCCGCAAACCCTCAAAGATTAAATTCGCCCATGTGTCTTAGAATTCTGCCGCTAGTCGTTGTTTTCATAATTCAATAGGAATTTCATAAATAATATACTATCAACATCAATCGTATCAGTTTAGAAGTTCCCAACTTAAACTAGAAGTGGAAGAAATGTTGGAGAAGAAATGACGTCGTCGATCGAAGTTTCGAAAGAGGAGCAATAAATTAATTTAAAAAGAAGAACCTAATGAATGACTCTTGCGCTTATCGCTTTTGATCTTCTTTTTTTTTTTGTATAAAGTGTTGTTTTATTTTCGGACCAAGAAAGGCTTCCATTATTTTTAGATTCTTTTTATTTTTGTGTACTATCTTCACCTCAAACTGGTTTGTTTTTATTTAAAAAATTTGCAAAAAATTGTCAACAAGATTTTGTTTTTTTATCAAAAAAACATAAATCAGCTTAAGGCTTGAATAATTCAGAAAATATTTCAAATAAATCGTTGTGGTCGTTGGATTTTCAGTGTAAATTGGATTTCAGATTTCTGGGAGATCTTAGTAGAAAAGGTTTTTTGGAAATTATATGGCTTTTAACTGTGGCAACACGGTTTGTCTTAAATTACCACAGATAATGATGGATTGCCTTTGTACAGTCTAAAAGTTGGTAATTTATTGATTGTTTCTAAGTGTTGAGGTTTAAATAGCTTTTGGTTGTACAGGAAATACCAAACGTTTGTTAAAATTTTCATGTTGTGAGGTCGATGTTTTGTTTGGGGGAATATTATATTTTACGATGCATTGAAAGTGGTTAAAGGAAATTAATGACTTGCAAGTTTAGTTTTTGGGCTAATAGATCAAACTGAAGAAAATCATGAGATGAGAAGGAGGGTAAGGGATACCATCAACTACTTAATTGTATGAGTATTTCCAAATAACTGATATAATGACTTACCTTTTTAAATATAAGTTTCAAAATGACTTCCCAGTGTGTTTTGTGTATCTTGAACCGCATTTATTGAGAATTATTAGAGAACAAAATTAATGCTATGACAGAAAAGATTTTAAAATTCGAATTACAAATACATTTAATAAATACAAATGGAGCTACAGTTTAGAGTAGGTACTTAAGACCTTGGTTTTTTCTTGTTTACTAGAAGTAACGGTGGTAAGCCAATAAATAGGAAGAAAGGAAGAAAAAAAGAGCATTTAAGTGTACTAAATTTCTGTTTTTTTCACTTGAATCGCACAGACACTGATGATAGTAAATTTTTGCAGAACGTCAAAAAAAAAGTAAAGAAAACGGCCGATAGTTTGGTCGAGTTCTCAGTATAAAATGTAAATGGGAGCCCTGCAACGATTTGATATCGTCCGATTAATAAATTTCATGAACTCAACGATAGTCTTAAAACAAATATCGGCAAACTATTGTCCGCCTATTTAGTCAGTGTGGCATGCCTTTGATGTGATCAAACTATACCAATTATTTAGTCTACCGACTTTTTAATTGGCAGAAATGAAACAATAATAAAAAAAAAGTGATAAAATTCGATTTTTTTGGTAATTTAGTAATTTTGAATGTTCAATTCAGTGTTGCTGCAGTAAAAATTGACTACAGCTTTAAGGAGACTAAAGCTGTAGCTGTAAACTTCAAAAGAAATTTTAAATTTATTGGTTTCAAGACATAAAATACGAATTCTTGTATGGATTAAGTAGTAGCTGCGAATACAAATATTCGATAACTGCACTCACATCAAGTTGGGAAGTTTCATGAGCGAAGACATCTTGGATTTTTTTGCTGTCCGCCGTTAGTAATGCGAGTGCTTTCAGGGATGTTATATATTTGGATATGCAAAAGTATTTTACTTGCTTAACTTTTAAATTATGTAAAAAAAGGTTTACACTTTAAGAAAACATACTTCAAAATAAAGAAAGAATATGTTTATATTTTGATGCTATAACTTCTAACGATTGGTCAAATGAAATTAGTTGAATAGATGCCCCTAAGTTAACCAAACAAAAAACTTTCTGCCAATATTATTGTTTGATTAAAACTTGAGTTGGGCACACGTCAATGCAACGATACTTTGAGAATAACGCTATAGTTGAAGGCATTAGTTTTCATCTCAATAAAACTTATTCGAATTCATTTCAAAGAATTTCACCATAAAAATAGTTCAACAGGCAACTTCAAAACAACCCCAAGGATTGTGAAACTTTATCCAAATTTATGAACTTTTTTGTTTCGCTCCTACCTGAAAATGTCTTCAGATGTGGTTATACATGATATTTTACTTTCAATCAATTGTAAAAGCTATAAAGTGAAGTAAATCTCTTCAGTCTATACAACATCAAGATATTGGTAACTCAATAGATATAAAGAGCAATATTTCAAAACTCCCCAGTTCAATAATTACCTAGGAAATAAATTTTCTTCGTTAACCAGATTGGCAACTTTACCATACTCACCAATGATAGCATCTTAATTTCAATCCAAACTTTGTTTATCCCTTTCATCTTCGATGTTATTCCAAACTACGAATCGTTTTCATATCTGTTCTAATCACTTATATTCCCAAGACTTAAACCTGCACATCTAATCTACAACCCTGTAGCAGCATTTTTGTTTAGAAAAAACAAATAAAGCAGTGCAGCATCTAAAGAATACTGACCACAGTGCCGCACCCTAAGGCACTCCACCACATTGTTTCCTTCTCCTCCCATATACGACGAAAAATGTACTTATACTATTCACTGTCTGAGATTGAGAGTTGTTGTGTATGTTCATCGACATCGGGTCAATCAAAGCAAATAAATTAATATCTAGTCTTTTTTTTTGTCCATAAAATGGAATGGGGAATGAAAAAAAAACCGTCAGCTTGTGTAGAAGTGTATTATCGTGCAAAGCAAATCAAAACGCCCATGGCCAAATAAAGTGCTGTATTTATCTCTCTATACAGGGTATTGTACTCAACTTGGAGGAGAGTGCGGAAAGTGCACTCTGGTTAAGTTTAGGATTACAAAGCGGGCTTGGGCTTCATATACACATATAGTGGCGCTCTCGGTGACTTTCACTTGTTGTTCAAAAGACACAAAAAAACTGTTGACAAAACGTATCATTTGATACTATGAGTCGAGTTTAGGTGATCATTGCTCATATTGTTCTTTTCAAACTGACATTAGGTACACACACAAAAAAGTATCTTGTATCTATTCGCTAAAGATCATTATTCAAAATCACCCTAAAGAGAGCGCTGGAGTGGAGTACTCGTTTCAGTTCTGGGGTCCAGTCTGAATCCATTGTTGTAGGTTAATTGAAGTTGAATTGCATTAAGCGGTCTTATCTGTGCGGTACTCAGGGCATATGCGGCAGGAGGAGTCCCCGCACCCTCATCCCATAACCCAAAGCAAGCTCACATATGTGGTAATTTAGTTTCCATTAGATTAGCGAACACCGTACAGATAGTAATACCCCAAGATTTACTTAGGTTAGAGTTAAGCACAGTGAGGGCTAAAAAAAACCTTCATTAATCATTTCCACAAAAAAAAAACACGAAATAAGCAAAGTCTGCCGATGTTTTTGTTGCTGATGTGCATATAGTTTGTGTTGTATAGATATGTGTAATAGCATAACGAGCGTTGATAGCATAGATACTTTTTTTTCGTCAGAGGTTATAGAAAAGACTGTCAGACAACGACGACAATGCAGAGAAGAAGATAGCGTCGAAGAAGGAGGTTTTCCTAAATTAAACGAAAATTATAATGAATTTGTCAGAAAAAGATTTCTCTATCTGCGTATTTGTATCTTTTTTTTTTTGTATAGCATGGTTCTTTGTTGAATGATTAATTTAATGTTTTGTTCCGGACTGCGATTTAGGAGAAAATAGAAAAAAAAAGTGCTAGAAGAAACGACGAACATGAAAAAAACGACACAAAGTTTCTTTTTGCCGAATAAATATGATGGAGGAGGCATAATCGGTTTTGTTAATTAATTTTTTGTGTGCGTAAAAATGAAATGTTTAACCGCAATTACTCAGTAATTTGAAGTTTTCTCTTAGTTTTATCATTGAAATAAAGGAGGGGGGACTAATACTAAAGAAGTGATACCAAATAGCTGCGGTTTAGGGCTTTATCTCTCAATTAATGACATGACTTTTTTTTTCTCTAAAAATCGGGCGCGTGTCGACAGAATGTGGTTAAGAGGGCTTCAATGCTTTTTTAAATTCGTGCAATCAGTTAATAGGAGCCTATACCAACAACTTTTCATTTAATGTGGACAATGGAGTAACCGCTAAGCTTGTTAGCCCATATACTATTTAAAGGGCTGTTAAATACTCATTAAGGCTTTGTCTCTCGAATGACAGATTGAAAGGGAATTTGTGAGATTTCCCTGTGTCGACACAGCAGCAGGCGGTGGTAAAATGACAATGAATGAGACAAGAGACACTAAACGATAACTGAAGAATGGTTGGGAATTTGTTTCTCTTGACATTTGTGTATCAGATTTCGGTTTCTACTGCTGACCTAAATTTGAGGAATTCACTTTGAAATACAAAGAAATTATGTGGTTGATGTACCTTCTAACAACTTCAATTAGAATTGAAGTTTAAGCAGGTACCGCCTGATAATAGGTTTTGGGAAAATGGTTTCTTTAATCAAGATTATTTATCTTTTTAAATAAATATTAAGTAATTAAAGAATTATCTTCACAAAAAAAAATCTAAGCATGACTGAGATTAAAATGAAGAACTGAAAATGTTATTTGGTCTTAGAAAATTATATTTATAAACGACATCAATTTAGTATACCATTTTTATCTTAACAGAGTACCTATAACACAAAAATAAATAATTAAAAATTTAGTTTTTAGTTTTTTTTTTATGGTACCAGCAAACAAAGTTGCAAGTTGATTAAGCTGCGATAGGAATAAAATCTACCATTTTTGTTAAAGAAACTTAAAGAAACAGTTTAAATACTTGTTTCCTTATGACCCATTGCAACAAAACATAATTAAATAATTTCAATTATCGAAATAATCGGGCGAGGCACGTACCAGCAAAAGGCCCCACGTTGGGCGCTATCGAACATTTTATATACCGAGAAATTCATTAAGCATTTCTATCTGGTGAAAATGTTTTATTTTAAAAATGTCTCAGTGAAATTTTGGTGCAGTGAAATAAGGCCCGTGGAATTAAGACCCGCGGGTCTTGATTTCTACTTTGAAAGGAAATAACGCCCGCAGGCATTAATTCCTTCCCAAAATGGTAATTAAGCCCGAGGACGCTATTTCCAAACAGTTGAGATTAGTAAGGAGGCATGCTGCGGCCCTGCAATCCCCTACTTGGCCTACTATAGGATTTGGGTTGGGTGTGAGTTTGGGTGGATACCGGGGGTCTTAATGCTTTTTTATGGCCGGTCTTATTGCCACTTTGAAAAGGAATTAATGCTTGCGGGTTTGTTTCCATTTATAGTGGAAACTAAAACCTGCGGGCCTTATTTCACTGAATCGAAATTTTACCACACTCAAAAAAAGCACTCTGGTTGACCTTAGTGATTGGTGAGCAGTCATTGGGCCTTACTATTCATATTCATATTAAGTAACAACTTAAATAAAAATCTCCACACTTTAGAAAAAGGTTTGGTGTATATATTTTGTATAAAGTGCGGAGATTCAATTTAAGTGTTTGATAAATTTGATTATTAGTAAGGCTGGTTCCCCTTACAAGTAAAACAAATTCATAAGAAATTTGTTGTGTTGTGGTTCTTAAAGCATAATGAGGCTCTGATTCTAATTGATTTCTTGTAAAAGTGCCATTTTATGGTATAACTTTTATGGTATGGCCCCACGTTGGGCGCCAACGCAAATTGTTTAAATTAAATATCTTTTGTAAAAAGAACACAGAAATAAGAGTGGTATACTAAAATTTCTTTACTAAATGCGCTTATGGAGGAATGGTTAGACAATCCACATGTATCATCCCTACTATCTGCTATTTTCTTCTATAAAATCTTTTAAAACAGAAATTTTGTTTATATCTCGTTTTTGATACATATCGAATATATCCATCCAAAGACAATCCTGTCGACGTTTCTACAGCTCCAAAACATCAGGAATCAAAAACCTGGTAATCACTAATTATTATGCTTAATATTTGGATTTATGGTTGGGAAAACTTATGTATGTGAGGCACTGTAGTTTATTAAATGAGAAAAATATCGAAAATCAAAGTTCTTTTGAAACAATTTCAAAACAAGAAGTAATATATTACTAATAAAAATGAAGCAACAAAAAGCCCTACCATAACTCAAGGCACCTTTCCTTAAAACACACTAAATAATAACCAATTATATCACAACTATCGACTGAAATCAAAATCAAAATGGCCAATTTGTCATGGAAAACTTAAAACCTAATTATTAAAACATGGTTTTCTATAAATAATTTGAAAAACAAAACATCGTATCGTAAACAAATTTCTATCAAACCTTATAGTATCTTTATGTGTTTTCACAACAAATCTTTCATCAAAGATTCATTCAAAACATACACAAAATTAGAAATTGTCCCTTGTTTCTGTTGGGTATGAGCTGATGTAAAGAAAAACGCTCCTATGGCCAAAAGTCACTAAGCACACTTGTCAACACATCGCTGACATTAACACGAGTTGCGTGCTGCATCGCACCATCTTCAATCTCCCAGTGCTCTGTAGTTTTATATCCTGCGACAAACGATTTATTAGTATTTCCCCAAATACAAAACCAAACAAAAATCAAAGTTAATGCCACCCTATGCATGGCATGGCACACCCTCATGCTAAAAAGGCCTCGAGGATGGTTTTGAACGCGCGTCATGTCCCATAATTCATTTAACACCTTTCAATGGCGGTTAATTGGCACTGGATATAGAAAGTATAATGTATATGTATCTGAAGCTCTTAGAACAGATCCGGCATGTGCCTTAACCATTTGACAACACAGATAAGTTACATCCCAGCACGTATAAATCAATCGTTGATCTATCTAAATTCTTTTGGAGACAAATCGTTCCATCAAAATGTAATCGATATGGAGCTAGAGGGTTGTAAGGCGGTCGTCGTGGAGAGGTAGGGGGCAAAGGTGCAAGGAGAGATTCGGAAGCAGACACAAACTGCGATAATAATGCGCGAAGAAAGGATATTAAACAGGATAACAGCAGCGAGGTTTATTGCAACATTTCATTTCTTGATCGCTAATGTCATGAGAAATTATTTTCCATCGAATCAAAGTAACGGTAGGAACTTTCTGCTATGGAAGGAGGTTTGGTTAGGTAAGGCTATGGCTGATATGGCTTGTCCGCTTTGGTGTAAGTTTAACCTCTCTGTCAGTTTTATTCTCCATCTCTAACCAAAGGAACAATGAAAACAATTTCTTTTCCGACTTGCCACCGTCATCCACCCTTACCGCCCACTCTATTGAACAATCAAGCTGAGAAAAATTCAAAAGAATATAACCAAGTCACCCCCTGTGAAGGCAGAACACAGCGGAGAGTCCTGAAACGGGCGCGCAAAAAAAAGGAAACCCAAGCTTTTTGCGGAATTTTATTCGAAGCTGGCGCAGAGTTGAAATAGCAATACCTTTTCCATACGGATGCTGCAAAATACCTCGAGTGTATATCCTTGCGAGATGTATATCCTCGCACAATCCTTAATTCAACATGGTGGTGGAAGATTTTCTGTAAAGTTACTACACTCGGTTTGAGGTGTTAGGCTCTAGTATTGGTATACCCCCCTCAATGCGAGTCGGCTTTCAACAGGGGAGAAAAAAAAAGATGCAAATATTTACAGGGATAAAGAAGATGTGACTCCATGACAACGAAGACGAGGACGACGACAACACAACATAACCAGGTAGCTAGTGGTAGACCTAACCCTATTTTACCCGTTTGTTCCATGAAGACTGCGCGTCTCGTGTTCCATACAGTAGCGACAGCGGGTCTTTTTCATCCGTTGGCCGTAGATATAAAGGAATTCTTCGTTACCACATTTTTATTTCTGTTTAGGTATGTGTGTTTGTCTGCTGCTCCTTATGAAGGGATGAGTACGGACTTTTGAATTAATTCCATTGTCTTAATATAGGTTGTTGTTTTGAAGTGTTTGGGGGAGGTGATGGAAACGACAAGTCTTTATCTCATATCTCTCTCTTTATCTACACAAAAGGAGAGATCCGCAAGCAACTGACTGAAAGAACAAAAAAAAAATATTAAAATAAGGAAGAAGAAATTACAAAGATTACAAAAGATTCGTTAATTAATTGATCAACGACGCTTTCAAAAAGGATTTGCATTACATTTGAAACAGGATAATTGAATATTTATTAGGGCGGGAGAGACAATGACGAGTGTGAGTGACTGTCTTTAAAGGATCTGGAAATAGTAACAATTTGCATTGACTGCGAGATGTTTCTTAGATGAAGGATTTAATATATAACATCCTGTCCATTAGAATATAGACTTTACAGAGTTGTCATTTGGTTTTTTTTTTTATTATGTTTTTTGAAGGGCAGTCCTGTATATATTATGAATTTCATTTGTAATTGCTTTTTTGTATCCTCTCGCGCACTAAGTAGTTAGAAGCTTAGGAGGTGGTAAGAAGAGTGAGAAGAAAACCGAGCACAATAATGCAAATCCTTCTAAATTATCTTTGTTAAGCTTTTGAGAAAGATGGTACTTTCTCATGACCTTAATAAATTATTTAGGAGTGTTTGTCGTTAATTAAAGAAAATTCAAGGGTGAATGATGAGATTTTGAATGCAAAAGATACTTATAGAGTATATAGTACACCTTAGTCTTCGTATTATGAGTCGAGGTTAATATTAAAAGGGTAATCGTTGTATCTTAGAAGGGTTCATCAATAAATTTATAAATTAATAGATAAAATGTTTGTTTGTGTATTTTCGACAATCATACCTAGGAGTGGATCCAGCTACTACTTCTTATTAATATATATATATATTAATCCTGTAGCTAAAGTATAAGTTTTTATTTTTGATTGGCAATGAATTAAACAAGAAACGATAAGAACAAATTACTTCTAGTATAAGCATTTTATATACATTTCTATAGTATTTTCAAATTGAATAATCACCGCCTGGCCATCTTGAGAAACTTGTTTAGGTTCGTGCATTTACTATAGTTGTCTTTTCTGTAACCCTGACAACAGTCGTAAAATATATAATTTTTGTTTTGTTTACAACTCTTGTCAGGGAAATATGGATTTGGCTCTAAAATAAAATACATTAAATATTGTAAATTTGTTTTGTTGACGACTATTGTTAGGGTAACAGAATAGACACTTAGTAAGTGTAAGAACCTCCAAATGTGCGGTTCTACAAGTTTCTTTAGACGGCGCTGCTCCATGATTGTACTATAGAAATTTATATACAATGTTGCAAATTAATCATAAAAAAACAAAATTACGGAACATTTATTTTTTTTAAATGGCCCCCAATGAATTTTTTTTTTCTAGGCAGATGACATTTTTGTTGGTACTACTTTGATTGTACTATGTTTTTTTTTTAATTTTAAGATGACTTTGTTAGATCCATTGATATCTTTTTCTACAAAATATGCATATGGCGCCCAACGAAGTTTCGTGTTAGCTGATATTTTGGAACAGAATTATATGGTTATATGTTTTTTTTTTAATACGGGATGTTACCATAATAAAAAAGAGTTGATTAAATATTCCAGTACGTCTTTGTCCAAAAATAGTGCCCAATCATTTTTTTTTTTTTTTTTATTGTTCTAAAATATTTGTGTTCTGAATATTTTGTTATATTCATATAAGAGCTCTTGATTTATCCGGGTAGTACCCGGTTCTACAAATACCCGGGTACCCAAGTCCAAGAGCACCCGGGTTTTACCCGAATACACGGGTAACCAGGTACCCGGGTCGCTGGGAAGTAATACGAGTATCCGTATTCACAAAATTGCTATAATTCGAATGAAGGAAAATTATATAAATACACATAAATAGGAATTTCGGGTACCCGGGTATTTCGTGTACTCGGGCATTTTCGAGTACTCGGATACCAAGTTACTGCCCGGATAATAGTTGTAAGTTGATTTTATTTTTTTATGATAGAATTAAACACTCGTTAACAATTTCATCTAAATACTCAACTGTCTACCACATTAAGGGCTCCTATTTATTTTCCTTTAATTTCTCCATTGGAGCCCAACAAAAGTTTCTAGTTAGCTGATATTTTATCAAGTCTTAATCTTAAATATTTCTCAATAAACCTTTTTTCTTAAGCGGCGCCCAATGAAATTTGATAAGACTCAAAATCAAGCCTAAAGATATTCTTCATTGAGAAAGAATGATGTTCAATTAGCGTTTTTATCCTAACACTCTGCTGTTCCTCTCTTTCATGGCCTATATTTTCTTCTTTTTTTTTTAACTGGCGCCCAAAAGAAGTTCTTAGTAATTTCGTATATTTGTTTTTATTTTCATTGAAAAAAATATGAAGTATGAACACATTAAAGCTACTCGCAAAACATTCCATATCCAACACAAATTTCATAAAAATCTACAAAACAAATCCTATTAATCAGATACTTAAAACTTCTTGTCAATCTTCAGCCCTCAATCATTTCATTAAATGCTCGCAATTTACAAGGAAATCCTTAATCCATTAACTAACCCTGGTATAAACGACCAGTGCAATGACTAATCCTTGTTGTATATTTCCTGTCACTTTCATATGAACACATCATCAAAAAAAAGTTTTCTGCTTACGCAAGTTATGTCAAAAAAAATGTCACATATTAATCTAAAAAAAAAAACACCCAATACTTAACTGTATATTTTGACATAAACCAGATCATATCCCAATCCCAGCTACCAGTAGGTAAGTGTATGGACATAGTTCCCCCATAGCCCTTCAAAAAACGCTTCATCTTTCCATCAACACAATAGAAAAAAAAATACAAAATCGAACAATCCATAACACTTTGCCTAGCAAGATGTACAGAAATTAATAAAAATATGAAAGAAGAGAAAAACTTAACACTTTCGATTTTTTTCTCATCGTACCCTTGTACTCCGTCAGAGGACACTTTTTTCGGTATATCCAACTATCATATTCATCCCCCCGTTTGGATAAAGATGACCTGCTTCTCTAACCCCCCTCGCCACCCTATTCTCAACCCACTAAATCCAACAACAACGAACCGAACTTGAAACAAAAAAAGCAATCGAATCACATGCAGGACAAACACACACACATCAACTTTGCTCCTTTTTCTGCCTGATTTCCTTTTTTGTTTTCCTAAGCTTCTGTTTCATTTCATTTCTTCTTCAAAGGCAAAAAAAAATGTGTCCGTCCATCATCGAGAGCATACAGTTCATCTATATTGGGGAGACATAAAGGCTAGCACCACACGCGATACCATGAAGGGAGTTCTATTCCTCGTAAATGGGGTCAGTGCTAGGTTATAATGGCGTCCCTATAAGATCCTTTCAAAATGGGATTTGTTTTGTAAAAAAAAAGCTTTCACAAAACTGTTACATAACCAACCCTGTGATGCCAGTTGAGAATCAGCTCGAAGAATTGAGAGCATAAGCCAGGGGCAAGAGAAATAACGAAAAAAGCCCTAAAAACCATCGAAATTAGAAAAAAATCTCCTTCAGGATAACGCTGGATTAAAAGTAGCCTTCCAACATTTCCCCCGTTCCAACGGAAGGCAGGTATCGTCAAGCATGCGCCCTTTAGCAACATTTGTTTCCTCAAGCAAGAGCACAAAAGAATCTGGAAGAAGATGAACCAAAATGTATAGAAACACGTAACGCAACGCGCTCTACAAGAATCATAAATTCCTTCGTTAAATATACTCCCCGCCCGCGCGCGCGATAGAGAGAAAGAGAAATGAAACAAATTCGCGACAAATCGATGTGAGACAAAGAAAACCGAACATAATTCTATCAACCATACAGTAACGATAGAGCGAGTAGAAAGTGTTTTGTTTTTCGTCAAGTTGCCGAATATCTTCCATTCTTTCTTCTGCACTCAGCAAAGCAGCGGCAAACACACGAACAATTTTGATTCAAAATATCAGTCTTGTTCGTCGCTCTGTGGTGTAAACAACGTAATAATCGACGGTGGTGGGTCGCGCATCGCGTATCATATATGATTTTATTTTGACAAGCAAAGCAACTTGCATTTTTCTTGTGTGTTGTGTGTTTACTTGTGAATTGAAAGAAGCTCACTTTCGTAGTGTATCGAAACTCGAGGAATCTTTTGCAAGGATTTTTGTTTTATGTTTGTTTTATTTTTTTGTTTGATTCTTCCTTGCTGTGGAAAAAAATGTGAAACAAGTGAAATTTAAAAATAAAAAAAAGGTGATGCCAATGTTTTTTTTTATTTTATTATTAAAAATGTTTACCACCAATCGTAAAGGATAACAGGATATAGTTTATTATAAAAATCATGTTAAAAGGATACAAACAAAAAAAAGAATATATACTTCGGTGATTGTTTTATATAATTTAATTTTCGTCGTGTTTAAAAATTTCTATATATGTTGCCATTTGTGGACGAGTTGTTCTTTTTATGTTTTTGGATTTTTTCTCTTAATTTTCCAACAACAACGAATAACACTACTCGTGTAAATTATAAAACCACAACAACGAGGATTACAACACCAATAACAACGATTACGAATGTACTGCGATTTTTAGTTAAATCACAATATAAAATTAAAAATAATGAATCCTTATGAATATGAAACGACACTCGATTGCCGCGATAATAGTGGAGTTTTACGTGGAATTGTCCAACAACAACAATTTAATCTATTACAACAACAACAGCAGCAACAACAACCACAGCAGCAGCCACAACATTATGATTACGAATATCAACATTTGCAACAACGTGCAAACGAACGAGATACAAGGACACAAATCGCACATGGAAGAGGAGGCAAGTGTGGATTTTTATTTCTTTTGATTTTTAATAGATTTTTTGATGAAGGAGAAATTAGGTATGCCTTATCGAAGTCTCAAGATTTCAACCCAAAGCGTTAAAGGAAGTGTATTCAACATTTTCGTTGGATTAGAGATGGAAAGAGATTGATTTTTTAAATGCAGAATCTTGCAAGGCAGAAGAACCGATGTTCTTAAAAATAATTATATTTTCATCTGTTCTGTTCAACTAATTGGATCGGGATTAATGACATTATCTGATTTAAAAACCCAGCTTCATACCTGGACGAAACGCAAATTATGTACTTACAGGTACCAAATCTTTAAAATTGGGGGTATATAAGGATTGCTAACTTATGCGCTAGCAGTTATTTAAACTCCTAACAAAATTGCAGGTTGTTAACCTCGACGCTGTGGGTGCATTTCCCACGCAAAGAAGAATTATGTTTTCTTCTCTGGTATGTCTAGCTTACCAGTCTCAAATGGATGCCGCCCGAGGGGTTAAAGGCTAGATAAATTATAACAAATTTTTGGCTACTTTGCGCTTGCTGAAATTTTCTGAAGTTAACTTTAGTTACCAAAATATAACAACAATTATATATCTATTTCCCTCCCCCGTGGCGAAGTGGTTAGTGTGTCGGACTATCACGCTGGATGTCTGGGTTCGAGCCCTGAGTACACCTAGGTAATGGTCTTTTCAGTGGCATGGCACAGTTTCTTGCAAGGAAGTGACAAATCTTCCAAGAGTATCATTTTCATGAAAAGTGCATCTCACCTTAATCGTTTGGATTCGACGAAAATTCGTAGGTCCCCTCTAATCCTGGTGAACTAACAATGCACAAATTGGTACCATTGCAACAGTTGTTTTTTTATGAAATTCTGATTAGTTTTTTGTCAGATTTTTCGAAAATTCCATAATACAGCATGGCATCTAAGAGACAAAACTTCTTACTCAAAAGTACAGTTAAACATTTTCCATCACTTTATATTTAGTTGTATGGAAAACAATTTAACGACATCTTTAAAGTCACGCTCCATTTTTACTTGTTAAAGTGGATTTGAATAATAATGTCTCCAAAAAATTAACATCATTAAATTTACATGAATCTATTTCATAAAATGGAAAAAAATAAACACTGTTAAGGTATATACAACCGTGTGTATTCACATACCACACTATTTTAAACATGACAAATGAAAATAACGGAATTATAATAACAACCACATTAATCCTCTTTTTTTTACCCTTTAAACATAAAATTTCCATTTAAACCCCATTGATTCTAAGAATAAAAGCAAATACTAATTGAAATTCGAATGAATGGTTAAACAAATATTAAGCTCTGTATTGCTTTGGCATCACTCACAATATTGCTTATTGACATTTCACTTGACTGACACATTATTATTTTTTTATTGGAAAAATGCAAATTCTTTTAAACTTCACTCAATATCAATCAGCATTGTTGTGTGAAAATGAAACACATACAAAAAAATATATGCGCGCATAATTATTATCCTTAAATCGTGAAAATACCCCCATCGTCATTCCATTGGATTGTATTATTTAAGTCCTTTTAAAAATTAAATTGTGGAACATAAAAGAAAAGAGAATCCAGAAAAGAACATTCAATTTTAATAATAAAATATTAATTTTAAAATTACTTCGTAATGCTATACTTAAGCTCATTAAATATAAAATTATTATAAAGAAAAATAAAAAGTAATTTAATAATCAATTCATTAATTTTTTTTAATAATAAAACGCTTTATTACACTGATTTTTTTTTTGTACATCCAAGGGATGAGGAATGGGTGAGTTATTTTGGGGTCAGTAGGAGATGATTATTTGATGAATCAGAGCATAAAATGGCTTCAGGAGAAATATTTTATTATATTAAAGCTTCTAGACTGAGCTTGTTAAAAATATACATAGATATACATCTATATGTATAAGATAAAATCCATAAGAAAGGATCCACTCAACCACATCACATCCCTTAAGAATCTTATAAAAGAAAATCCAATTCCAGTTCACAAAGTTCTTAGTTCATCGACAAAAAACGTATCTTTCCCTTTCATCTTATACGACTTCTTCTATGATCCCTTAAAGGATACAATAAATTTAAAATTTCTAATTAAGGCACCAGACAAAATGCCCAACCCTTCTATTTTTCATTTATATTATATCCATAGACACACAGCCGGATCTTATTTATTAAAAGAAAATCGCATACAATTTGATTCGAATAATAAACCAAAACAAAAGCAATAAAGGAGTAAAGATAGATAGTAAGGTATAGATACTTTTTTTATATATAGAAAGAAAAAGACAAAAAGTTTAAAAAAGGATAAGAGTTTTATCCAAAACTATTTCAAAAGGATATTCATGTGCTCCCTTTTTTTATTTGCTGGATTGTCATTTGATTTTAGCGATTCTTGGAATTGTATTTTAAGGTTCATTCTATTTATGTAACAAATAAAAAAATAAAAATACAGAATGATACATTGGATGTAGGAAAAATGATTTTATCCTCTTTTTCTCTTCCACATCCTTATACAAGTCAAGAAGAATTCCTCAATATTTATTTTTATTTGGCAAAGCAATTGTCCCTAATCAGGTCATTGTTATTGAATTTATAAATGAGATTTGGAAGAATTTATATGTTGGATAAATAAAGAAAGGATTCGATTTCAAAGATGTTATATGCATTGCAGACGAAATTCGATAGAAGATTGGCATATTTTTTTTTTATTAGAAATTCAGTCAAGGAATCTCTGTTTTTTTTTTTTTTATTAAAGGATAAAGTTTAAAGCAACAACGGTGGATTGTTGGAAACATAAATTTAAATTAAAAAACTGAGAAAAAAGTTGGAATTAAGATTGGTAGTGAAAGAAAATGATTTGTGTTCTAGTAAAGAGATGACAAGATGTATTGGATTTTCTGAAATTGGAGTGTTCTCAAGTTTCAAATGTATACACCTCACGATTTAAATTAAATTTTAGTAAAATTAATATAACCAAAAATTTTACTTGTAATGTAAATATTTAGATTTAGTAATAAATTGAATAATAAATATCCCCTGAAGAAGTAAGGAATTCTTACGAAACATTGGGAGAATAATGAAATAGAGTTTTTTTTTTATTCGCATTAAACTTCAAAAAGACCAAAAGAGCCAAAATATCACCATCTGTAAATATTTTTAATTAGTTTAAAATTTGTATTTTGTTGAGTTCAATATTTTCAATTTTTTTTTAAATCTTGTGGTGTTCCGTGGCGTAGTGGTTAGTGTATCGGACAATCACTCCAGATCTCTGACTTGCACCTAAGAGAAAAAGTTTTTTTCCAGCGGTACTGCTTTTTGTGAGGAAGTGACTTATCCTCTTAGACTATCATTGTCATGATACAATGCATCTTACCTCAGTCATTTGGACTCAAAATCTAAAAATTGTAGATCCCCCCAATCCGGTATAACTAACAACCCCAACTAAATATTGGTTGAGAGTGGTAAGCCACTATATGCCTTGGTTTTTCGGAGCTGTCTGTGCTTGTGTTAACAAATATTAGAAAAAAAAACAACAATAAAAAATATTTATTTTTATATTTTTTTTCTTATAAAATTTGATTTTTCAAAATATCAATAACGTATTTCAAAAAAAATTTCCGATGAAAAAAAAAGTTGTCACACAAAATCTAGTTAATTGGTAAAAAAAAAAATTAAAGTACCTACAAGCAAATTTGTTTTTGTGTTTGACCTCAAAAATCTCTGAATGCAAAATTTAATATGAATATCCCACATAATCTCACATTTTCACACCACAGCAACTTTATTGAACTGACAAATCAATATAGGAAACATTGAGAAAACTAATTTTCTTTGCTAGTAGCAAATATCTCTCCCTGCAGAAAATATATATCCATAAACAGCAGATTTTTGTTTTCATGAATTTATTGCAGCAAACAAAAAGCTTGAATTTTATAGCACTATTGTTTGCCCGAAAATGTAATTGTTTGCAAAACTGTTGCTTTTTGTCAATGCAAACATACTATTCATTTGTTAAAAATTTTCTCAAAAGAAATGATTGTTGCTTTTCTGATGCAAACGAAATTTATTTGCAGCGAAATAATAAATATTTTTTGGTGATATTCTTATCACAAGTTATCATGTCTTTGGTAAACAAATAATAAGTTTGTCAAACGAATTTTATTTGCAATAAATGAATAAATCCTTTCCAATGCATATATTTTATAATTTGATACAAGTAGCACAGTCTTACAAAAAATATTATAAGAAGTCCATCTTCTTAGTATAATTATGGGCTTGTTTTTGTTTTTACAAATAAAAACAGAAACACTTATTTAATTAGACTTTGCTGCACATACGTTCTTTTCATTTGTTTCAAAATATGTTTTCCTCAGAGTTCTTATCACAAATCAATTGCCTAAACAACGTAATATATCTTATCTTTTCTTATATTATTGGAGCAAACTGTGGTTAAGGATCATTTCTAGTTTGATTACTCCTCTGAAACATCACTGTGTTATATTTATAGATACTGCATTTTGCTAACGTCTTCTGGATTTCCAAATAATCCTCTGGCATTTCTTCAATTTATCGGAATAGTTCTTAGAATTTAAAACAACTCCCATATATTCACCAAAACAAAGTAAACACTCTAGATACTATTTTAAACAACAGAACTGAACATAAATACCTCCAGCTGTTTTTTGAACACAAATATACGAACAAAAATAAATATGAAGGTCAACATTTATCTTCGAAACCTACCCAACAGTATTGTATCTATTCTTTAAAAATATTTGTGCAAATAACTAATTTATTTTTGTCTGCCGCTGCCCTAAATACAAAATTCAAATTCAGAAAAATGTAAACAAATCAGAACATTTGTTTGCTGTCTACCACATTTTGAATTATATTTTTTTTTTCTTTTTCATATCTTCTCCACCTGTCAATGATTCATAAGATATCGATGAAAATTTATTCATCAGAATTTTGTTAAAACAATTTTTATTATAGATACATACATATTTTTTCCCTATGAAATAATTTTTTAAGTGGTGCCTCACCATTTTGCTAAGTAAGTGTTTGTTTATCCCGGCTAATTTGTATACATAATTTAAAAATAGAAAAAAAAAAAAAAAAACAATAAAATGTTATGCGAAAAATCTAACAAAAATATAGAAAAGTATCTACATGTTGGTATTTTGTTCACAGATACTATATTATGGTTGGTGGAATTTAATCTTCTGAATTATTTTTCTGATGTGGTTTATGCGGTTAAACGCTCTTTGAATGATGATAATTAATTCTTTGAGCTTTGAGTGGAAAAACTTGTTGTTAAGTGAGTTCGGAAAAATATATTGTGGTTGGGTGTTAAACGGAAGCTGATGTTATATTTTAAACAAGCGGTATGTGACATTATTGATTAAAAAAAAAAAACTAAATTATAAAGCAATTAAATATCACTTTAAGTGGTTTTCGTCCAACTCTTTGAAAACTTTTTGATGTTAAGATGCCCCATTAAACATCCAAATCCAAGAAGATAAGGAAACAATCCTTTAATAGCTGAAACTATTAAAAGATTCTGTCTAAGGAAAAACAAAGGACCTTCCCCATCATGACAATCACTGTTCACCATTTTAATATTATGATCAACTAATTCCAGGCATTTTAGTTTTATTTTATTAAACTTTTTCTTTTGTTTATTTTACTACTTTCCACTTGACTTGGCTATCATAAAATAAAATTAAATAAAAAAATCCCATTTCGGATGCACACGAATAAAATGAACAAACTGAACTAAAAAAATAGACGACACCAATCAAAGTGTGGCCGAGATGGTTGGTCTTGGTGCGGTGATAGTGTATCGTCCTTTTCCTGTGCTGGCACATTTCAAGAACATAAACATCGCTTCAATGGCACAATTTTTTTTTTTATTGCTTCTCATTTTGGCTTTTTTTTTTTTTCTTTTTCATTCTTTCATCTTTTACTGTGATCAAATTCTCTCCTGATTTTATTTCACTAACGGGTCATAAAGATGTTGGGGCTACTGAATGTTAGAAAAGACCAAAATATTTGTCTTAATTTTTTATTTTTATCAAAAAACTCATAGTCATCTGTTCTTCTTAAGAAAGTAACAACAAAAAAACTTGTATAGAAGAGATTAAACTCGTAAAAAATAAGAAAAAAACTCGTAAAAAATAAAAAATAAGAAACAGATAGAAAACCTATTAAAATTCTCTCCTTGCTGTTTTTGTCGTTCCATGTTGATATGAATATCTTACAAGATTAAGTAACACTTTTATTTTAGAGATACCTTCCTTAGGCATGTGCCTTAAAATTGTCACCGCCAAACGGCAGCTGGAGGGTTATGCCACATAAGATATATCCTTCCGTTTATTGCATATAGATAAGGACATGTACTCGTTTTGATTAAAAAGAAAAAAAAAAGGATTTAAATCTTAGCTTTGAAATGTTCAAAGAAAATACTCGACCTTGAGGTTGTAGGCATATTACCTGCTTGTAAGCTCTGTAGAATGAGGCAGCAGTTACTTCCTGATATCGGTGATAAAACCCGAAAGAGAAAGAAAAAAAAATGTATAACACGTTGCGTGTATAAAGATATATCCCAAAGATACATGTTCCAGTTTGCACAGGTAAAAGATGCTTCCACTTTGGCTCTTTGTTTATAACACTTCAAGAAGAGTGTGAATACCTGAGCTGCTACTGCCGGGGTGATCGTTCCTTCGATAGAATGAAACCGAAGGCATAAAAGAAGATGCTCAAGTTTATGAGGTGCGAAGTACATGGCGAAATATACTTGAAATTAAATTTAATCGCAATGAAGATTACCAAGCCAACTCCATCGTAGTCGAGTATGAAAGAAGTTCACTTTGGGCTTCAAGAAGATTCAAAACTTATATTTTTTACGACTCTATCCGAAGAGGTGTTAAATATAGGATTTGTTGCCATGACTGCTGCTGTTTTCTTGTATTTTCTTTTTTTTTTCTGATTTCGATGTGCAGATTTTGAAAATCTCTTATTTTTATGTTAGCCATAGAACGATGATGGTTATTTTTTTCATGCTTTGAAAAAATATATAAACACGCAGAAATTAATTGTTTCCCGGTGTTAAAATACACTTCGAAATAAGATAGCTATAGGTGTATACACTATACAGATACATTTGTATTGCAAAATCGTTTAGTATATTCCTTTACAGACAATCGAGTATATATTTTGTGAGAGGTTAATTTTCTTAGCACGAATGAGACTATTTTTGGATTTTATTTTTATGACGTAGACAAACACCGGATATAAACAACGCAGGTACTCAACTATTCACACTTAGAACAGCGCACTTGAAGGAGGAAACAGATGTATTTTAGTGATATTTCGTGCATAATTAAAAAATAACTTATATATAGCAAAAGGAAATTTATTGACGTAAACAAAAGGTCAATTACATTGTTGGATAAACATATAAAATATAAATGTATATTAACGTATAAAAGTCAATGGGAAAACTACTCTTTATGAATTATTTAGCGCGTACATTTGCGCTAAATAATTTATATAGAATGGTTTTTATTAATTGAATTAGATAAATTAAGATTAACTAAATGCCACGCAGATCTTAAGTTAGTAAATTATGTCGAGTTTTTTTTATTTTAAACAACTTCCACCGAAATACAGACTAATTGAGTGAAGCTTGTCCGTTTATAACTTGATGTTTAATGGAGACTTACTTTTTTGGTGTTTGTATTAGGTAGTACAGTATCCTTACTATTAAAGCTTTTATCTATACCCCAATGCACCCTACAGGTAATGGAATTCTAGCAAAATATTTAGTGACTTTTAAGATCTTCTGATAACTAATATTTGTGTAGTAAATTTATGAGAGAATAGTAGAAAGCTGACTTGTACCCCCTCATTTTTAATCACCCGTTTGTATTTTTAGGTAGATATTTTTTCGAAAATCAATGTTTATTTCTCTTGGCTTACTTTGGTACGTTTTTTCTCAACGCAACCTCTTTTTGAAAATGAAAATACACATCAGCAGGGTGAGGCAGAATGTATACGCCCCAATTTGAATATAAAAACACTTAAGAAATTGCTTTAAGACCACCATTTTCCTGAGATCTTGTTGAAAAAAAGAAAACAAAATCAGAAAGATCCCTCAATGTATTTTTAGCAGTAAGTAACTGGTCGTACCTTTAGACTCACCCTGTATTAAAATGCGAATCCTTTTTACTTTTCTAATTTTAACAGTGCTCGATTTGGTTCAAAATGTTGGGGAAAGATTTTGGCTCATAATCTTACATGAAATCAGGCTAAAAATTGAAAGTGTTTTTGATATCAAGAAAACATTACATTAAAATACTTTATGAGCGTTTTTGAATTGTTCTTTGTATTTGTGTGCAACTTGAGACCCCAGTGCTATATTTTCTATAAAGATATATGATCAGGTGGTCAGATGGAATTCGAATCGGATTCGCCAATTTATTACTCTTTTTTGAACCCAACTGTTTCAGGAAAAAAAAAATACATTTGTAAAAAATAACAAAATAAAGAAACTTTAGAAGACAAATATCTGTTTCTTCAAAAAAAAAAAAAAAAAACAGAAATTTAATATCAAATTCTATTTCAGTTAAATCCTTTCAAAATGTTACTTACGTTCTGAACACTTTCATTACGCTCATTGAGCATTTTTATCCTTTAATTTAGCTTCAGTTGATTCTTCTAGCAAAATTGTCTTTTTGAAAATCTTCCATTTGCCATTTTCGATATTATTAAAATCTCTTAATTTATAGCCCTTGATTCTTTGCACGAAAATCAATATTTATCCCTCTTTGTTTTGTTGTCAAGGACTTCTTCTTCTTCCCTCTTCTTCGTCTTCCTCTTGAATGATACCTTAATTTTTGTTTCCATTTCAGTGAATATCTACAAATATCGTATCTTTGAAACCACTCGACTTTATTTACTTTCTCCCTATTCCCTATTTTGAATATAAAAAAAATACAGTTTTCAAGACAAAAACTAAGTCCCTAAAACCAAATGACTGTGTAAAATTCAAAAGGCAGACACACATATACACAGGATGAATATATTAAATTTCAACATTTTTTTTTCTTTTTCTATTTAAGTTTCTTCTTCTTCATACCTATACTTATCTATTTGAAGAAAAGGATACACTTCTCTTTTCTAGGTAAAAATAAAAATGTATCTAAAAGATAGATAGCTGAAAAAAAACAAAAATCAGATAAAGATACGGTAATACCATCCGCACTGTCAACTGTTTGTATAGAATATACAAAGATAGAAAGATATACTTATAGATAAAGAATGGAAAAACTCAACCAAGCAAATCAAAATCCACACAGGTCCTTCTTTTAGTCTTCTTATAACTTCTTTATCCTTTTTGTTGTTTCCTTTTGTCTCCTGAATCCTGATTCATAGTTTATTTTTTCTTTCTTCTATTTCGGGTGCAATCTAATAATTCGAGTGCAAGTTCCATTTGCTTCTGGCTGATGCTGCTAGCTGCTTGATGCTACATCTTTCCTGATATATCTTCTTTTTCACTGCAAGAGTTGCAACAAGCCACTTGAAGAAAATGAAAACATTCCTGAAGGACGATACAATATATACATTTTCAAGATATTCCAGTTAAAATCTATTATTCTTTGTCTCTTTTTGATTTCTTTAAAACCTGTTTCTCCTTCTCCACTATTTTTCGTTTCTCAATGTCCTTTTTTTTTTTTTTTAAAGGACAGACAAAAGGAATGATGATTCAGGTTGTATTGACCTGGTCTTTTAAATGATGTTGCTATTGGTAATGTTGAGGTTAACAAAAAAAGGTTCATTTTGACAAGTTGCCATTTGCTTAATTGACAGGACTTAAAGGTGGACTCTTGAATGAGAAATGTTCGTGTTTTCGTTAAATATATGTGTGTGGGCAAGTAAAGGGATTTTCGCAATGTCGTCGTCGTCGTAAGTTATATCAGGACGAGAGGAAATAGTAGGTATAAGGTAAAGGTATTTTTCAAAAGGGTTCCTGTGTAGGTCTTTCTATCAATTGGATAATGTAGACATTATTCAATTCAGTAAAAATTGGACAGGAGACATTTTTCTTTGCTGGAAGATTGAAGAAATCGTTGTGGAAGAATATAAATGACAGTGGTTTAAGGAAAAAGTCCCTGATAAGAATAAATTGTGATCGATAGGTACTTATTGATGTTTTCTTTATTTTTTTTTGCCTTTTTCCTTCTTTACATCGATAAGGATGTCCTGTTTGAGGTTGAGAATTTTTATTTAAGGAAATTGAGGCCGAAATGGTTGGTTATTTTTCAAAATCTTTTTTATATCCGCAGATAAATTTAGGAATGTGATAGGTATTTTTTTTTTTTTTTGCTGAGGAACAATTTAAAAAATATGTCTCTTTTGGATTACCGTGCGAAAGAATTCAAATGTATAATATATTTCAAACTGTTTGGGTTTCTACCAGAAATTATAAAATTTCAAAATAATTTTAAGGACTAACATAGGTTACCTAAATTCAATTCAAATCAGAAATTTTACATCGGCATTTGAACTTTTTGGAAACATTCCTTTTTTCAGCGGGTGATACTTGTTATGTGCTGCACCTCCTCGGTCCGTATATATTTGACATTCAAGCCGAAAAGTCATTTGATGGTTGTTAAGATACTAGCCGAATTGTTTCTTCATACATAGGTACTTCGTCAATCGTTTTTTATTCACAGTGTTGTACAAAAAGTACCCTATTGACAGATGCTATAATTTGTGCTAATGTAAAAGTAGAAAATTATCATTTGCTGCCATTTTCAAAAATTATAGCACCTTTCGATATTACGATTACTTTTTCCTACCTTGTAGATACTATCAAAAGGTGCTATAGTTTCTCTAAATGTCAAATTAGAATTGACCAAACATTTGCAAATATTATAGCATCTTTCGATAGCGTAATGACTTTTGTGTCACTTTGCATATGCTATAGGAAGAGGCTATATTTCTTACTAGAACAGTTCACTTCAAAAAATTGACATGTGTCATTCAGAAAAATTATAGCATCGTCCGGTAGGGTGATGGGTGATAGAATTGACATTTGCAACCATTGGCAAAAATTATAGCATCGTCCGATCGGTTGAAAACTTTTGCGGCACCATGCAGTAATAATTTTATCTAGATTCTAATTTAGAAAGGTTTCATACACCAGTCTTTTGACTGTTTGGAAGACAGAAAATCATGCAGTCACACCAACTAGGGATTTCTAGTTTTGAAATAATCGCGTATCAATCACGACATTTCCGATGTATCCTTAATAAAACAAGGGAACACAACTCGATTTTTCCTTTATTGCTTACGATTTTTTATAGCCTGAGTTATAAAATAGTATAGAAACACCAGTTCAAGTGTTACTACATGAATATCATTCGGGACACCTGAAATAATATTTTTCCAAACAATATCATTTGCCAACTTTTCCTCAAGGCAAATTAAACAATATTGATTATTTATGACGAATTGTGTATTCAATTAAATTTGCGTGTTCACATAATGTTCAATTCAACTTGAAATACTAATAATAAATCGCAACTTCAAACTTTAACTCAAGCAAAACAACATCGACCGAAATAGTACACAAACTTACAACCCATACCCTTTTCATACTCCTCCGATATGTCTAGAGAGCTGTCACTTAACTACCCTCATGACTCATCTTAATCAACACTCAATTCGTCGTCGTCCTTCTTACAAGTTCCACTGTAAGTTTTACAACTTACCGCACAGTGTAAATTTATAAAACTTCACAATTGCTTTTGTGCTGCCATTGCCAAGCCAATCCAATCCATTCCAATACTCGCACATTCTGTCCCTTTGGTTCTTATTCATATAAAGCGAGTCGTGCAGCCCACAAAAGCATGACCCAACATCGAATGTGCCATTTATTGAGATGTCATAACTTTTATAATGATTCACACGCTCTCGAAACACATTCCTTCGGTGTAGAATAATATAAAAGACAAGAGAGTTGCTATAGCCGCCCGATTTCATTCTGCAACAGTGAGCTGTTTTTTATAATTTTTTTTTTGCAGAAATAAAAAATAAAAATAATACGAACACATAACATTCGAATATAATATAGCAAACAACTTCATAAGCACCATGAGTGGAACTATATTGCCTTTTGCTCGCGCGCACCAGTGAGCTCAATATAATAGAGAATAGATTCAGCACACAGCAAAACACAAAACCCAATTCATTCCCAATGTGAGAAATATAATTTCCACTTTATTTATAGAACCCATGCCACCCCATGTCAGGGTTCCCCCCTTTTTCAGTGCAGACTATAACCAAGCTTCTATACTATATAGTCGTCCTGTCAGTTTGTTCTGGTATGGCACTTTGCTCTGTTGACTATTTTCACTGGAACTACATTTTGTCACGAACTTCTTTCTCGAAAACGAAATAAACGTATACAAGTAGATGGAACAAAATTACACACTCACTTGACAATGAGAGAAGATCGAAAAGACAGCATAACGGGGTGGTGCTTCAATAAAAATGAAAGAAAATTGTGTCCTTTCACTTTTTTTTTTAATTTAAAAATAGATTTAAAAATCGAAATTTTTTACAAACAACAATAATAAAAAAAAAATAATGAAATCGATTTTGTGAACACACCCCTGGAGAAATGTCAAATCTCTGACTTTTCAGCACTCTTATGATGTCAAATTCATAAACTTTGACCCAAACTTAGCTTGCTGATTGGATGTTCTTGGGGAATACCCATCGTTGTTAAAAAAGTTAAAGGTGAAATATTTCATCTTAAGAAGACAAACAACTAGAAGGACCAAGGACACAAAAATAAATCGATAGAACTGCCCATTTTTTCAAGATGACATTTAAATGGTCTAAATTTTTCTTAAGTTTTTGTAGATAGAAGATACCCACTTGAAGAGGAACTCTCCTTTCTTTTATACCCTTGAGTTGGAAATAAATATAAACAACGAGATTACTTTTAGTCTGTTGTTTATGGTAAAAAGGTTTTATAACGGTTTTTTTATTATTTCTTTAAGAAAAAGGATAAACATTTATGAAATTCTATTATTTCGCCATGACTAGCCCTTGTGAATGGGTGACAGACAGATATTCTCAGTTGTCACACATGTTTTTCGTTTATAAAAAGGCAAGTGCATGTTTAAAATGTTGTATCAAATTCCAATGTCACACATTTTTAGGATATTTATGTGTGTCACCTCTTCTTGGGGAAAACATTTGGGTTAATTCCCATAAAATATACTTAAGAGGACCAAATAGAGTAAGTTTATTCATAAAGAGCTAATAAATTGATAAAATATTTGAGTTTTGAAGGAGAATTCTTGTATTGGATTATTCAGCAGGTTCTGCATTGATTTATTTAAATGCGTTTATATGTGCTGAATTGAATAAATTGCTGAATAGGTCTTAAAATCTTTGTTTATGCTTAATTGAGCAAACACTTATATTTTGTTTTAAACTTTTTATTTATATTTACAATTCGGTTGAATGGGAACAGTTGACGTAATTTTACAATGATGAATCATATTATGTATAACTGACTAGCAAGAATATTTTTTAATTGGTGAAATTGTGCTGAATGTATATAATAAAGATGCATAATAAGATCAAAATGTCTAATTTATAATTTTTATGCACGTAACTTCGGTCAAAAAAATTAATTCAGCTGAGCTGAATCAAAGAGCATGGATTCTATTAAGCTAAATGTTTCTTACTTGATTATAACTTTTATTGCGATGTAGTATTTTAGGTATACCTTACTTACGTGACTATTAAATTTTTTCGATCGTATATGGCTGAGTGCCCTATCATATTAGGACAATTCAGCTGAGCTGAATAAAATAGATCAAGTCTACCAATAATGTTTTTTTTTCAAAAACATTTTTTAACAATTTAGCTGAGCTAACAAGCAAATTGCATTTCTAGTCAGTATTGTTTAAATACATTTATTTCTTAACAAAACCTATGTGCAAATTGTTTAAATGTTTTATTTTGATAAGCACAAGTGCTACAATAGTTGGATTGATTCAGCTGAACTCTAATTGAGATTTAGCAATGACAATAGAATAAGGTCATACGGATTTCAATCTAATCGGTTTAATTGAGCTGAATAAATACAATTACGATGGATATTTATTGCTAGGATAAATATTATATCAAATCAAATGAACTTTTTCACACAACGACAATTCAGCACAGCTGAATTGAAGAGATAGATCGAAAGTAACAATAATTGATTTATTTAGAAACATATTTCAAAAATTTATCTCAGCTGAATAACATTTTGACACGCATACAAAAGTTCTATACATATAAGTCAGCATTGTATAAATTCCTTTATTTCATATCAAAATCCACATGCTGCTTGACTTATTTTAGTTGAGACAAATTGTGAAGGTATTTTATTTTGATAAGCAGCTTAAATGTAATTAATTTCTGTATTATCTACCCGAATACACTCATTTATCTCAGTCAAAGAAAAAAAAAGGTATCCAACACAAATTAACCATCAATTGTTGTTACAAGTTGCAATCCACTCTACAGAAACGAGTGTCGAATAATAAAACGTCCTTAAATAATCATGAAAACACTTCAAATGGCCAATAAAATTGCCCACAAAAGCGGGACAAACAGCACCAACATATTCCCGAATTACCTTTATACGTTTTTTTTCCTTTTTATAACCGACAGACGACGACGCCGACGACGACGACGACGCAAGGGGAAAACCTTTCCCCAGAAGAATAACCTTCTTCATCTAAAATACCATAACTGTATGCAGGTAGATAAACGCATTAAAGAAAATCCCTTTCCTCTTTGCGTCAGGCCACTCTGCCGCCGCGCCACCAATATTCCCTTAATGGATTTTTGTTTTTACATCTTCTGCCTAAATTGCCTTTTGTATCTGCAGATACCTTTACTTTAATATGAGCGCATATACACCTTCCTACCTACTTTTCTCATCTCTTATTTCTAGCTAAAGGTTGTGTCTTGGGTTGTTGAGAATGACAGCGACATTGCTGTCTAGCAATTTCATAGACGAAAATGGATGCAACAATGCAGAATTGTTTGGAACAATGGGATGTCCCTTTTGTGAACATGGAACATTGGGCAGAAAAAAAAAGTAAAATGTTGTTTTACTTTGTGTGGAAAACAAGATGAGGCAGTGTGAGAATCCAGATGTGACAGGTCAAATTTTTTGTCGCTTTTTACTCTTGGTTTTGACATTTTTCAAGAAAATGCTGTTGCACATCGACCATGTTAAGAGATTTTTTTGTATTGCTTTGATTTTATACTATGTAGGACATCGATAGAATGTAGAACACATTGTTTAGACATTTGGAGACATGTCGTATGTGCATGTGTGGGTTGTGATTGTCAGGGAATCCAAATCGATTTGACATGTATCTATGGATGTTCTTCATTGTAAGGGCACGAGATTAAGTCTTTTACAATTCTTTGAATAGGTTGTCCTTATAACTTAAAAAAAAGGGGCAACTAGAGTAGATTAATGAAAACAGGTTGAGCTATGGTGTCAGATAAGCAATCGTTTAAGTGCTTTCAATTTACTTATAGACATATATGTACATCCCTAGAAAGGTATTTAAAGTCGGATTCAAGATGAAAAACAAAAAAAAAAAGATGTCTGATTACTCACTGATGTATTGATTCAATTCCATTTCCATGAGTCATTATTTCTATATCACTGTCAACTGACCTTTGACAAGTGGAATTTCTCATGAAGTGGAATTGTTGATGTCAGGCATTTTGTGGAATTCTGATGATTCTTTTGTTTAGAAATATCACAAGCAATTGGGTTGTGTCGTTGGTCCTATTCGTACGACATTTTTGGTGGACGCTATTCATGGAAGTGAGAAATTCTATTCATTTTTGGAATACCAATGTGGAAAGGAACTCTTTAATGCATACATTAATGAACATCACCTACAGCTTTCAATTGATGATATTATTGGTTACGTAAATTTTGACATTTGGCGAGAATATGGAAATCTTTCAGGGCGTTGTTATTTTCATGAGTTGATGCAATTCTTCCAAATGCCAACTTGTTGAATATTTCCTTCATTTTTCATTTCAGCTATTCAGCATACAGCCTAAGGACAATACAAATAATGAAACAAAATAAAAGTGTATGTGACAAAAACAATAATTCAGCGCAAAAAAAAACTATCGAATAAAAGCCCATTCACAAAAATAATGTGTTCATTCACAATTCACAACTTATAAAATTATCAAACATAAATAAATACAAAGTTCAATAACATTTGTAGATCTCACTTTATCCACCTGGCAAAACTCACCTGACGTTTAAATAGAAAGCTTCGTCAAATTAATGTGTTCCGAGGGTCCGACATAACAGTGTAAACAAAGGCATTGATTAAACGTCATTATTATTATATTTTTAATCGAACACAACACATTTGTTTACTGTTTTCTTATTCTTTTATTATCTTAATGGGAATAGAGAGAGAGCTGATCAAAAATTCTAGGTCTACACTTTGAAGCAGCCTCAGGTTACACCTTTTGAATTAAATATAAAAAAAAATAACACATTCGGCGTCATAAAAAAACACATCGAACAAAGTGCTAAGTCTTTACAACCAGTTGGCAATTAATCATTTGAAATGTCTACAAAAAAAAACACTCGTCTTCACATTTGAAAGATCTCATCATAATCAAACAAAAAAATAAGAAAAACAAGAACAGCTCATTAGTTTCTATGTTTCTCGATACCTTTTTTTGTAAGCATTGAAGAATTAATAATTATTTTTCAACATTCTTCCAACATTATGTGGGCTGAGTCTGCTGGGACCAAAAGCTAGTGCTAGAATAGATCTCCATCAGTCTTTTTTTGATTATTATGATGGTTGTGATTTCGAAATACACTTTAAAAATCACCATGCAATCTTCAAATAAAAAAGTTTATGAGTCTTTTGGGGATTGCTTCTTATTCGTTTTGTTGGGTATGGTGTGTTCTCTCCGCGCGGGATATAATGAGCCCGACGCCACAGTACTATACTGATGATGATGAAACCCGAAAACATAAGACGCACAGCCAAGGGAAGACAGACAGATTTATCATTATTATTATTATTTTTGTGTGTGGGTTGAAATCGTATTATTATACGTACTTTATGCTTATATGTTTAAATTTAATTGAAGAAAATTGTCGACATAACACCAGAGCTTTTAGATTATTATTCAGTTTTTTGGGGAGACTATAATTTCATTGTGCACCCACCCATGAAAATGGCGAAGATCAGTGTGAAACATTCCAGTCAGAGTTAAGTTAGGTAGAGTTAAATGGCATTATAGCAAATGGAGCACGCATTGCCAATCCCAGTCATAAATAACAACATCGTTCACAAGCTCAAATTTGTTTTGCTTCACCGCATCATGATGGTGATAACTATTATAATACAGTAGAGTCATGATAAATAATTCTATATGGAATCGAAATTTGAAAACTGAACAAGTAAAATATTTATGCTTTCCACTAAGGATGATACATTTATTCAGTGGTAGAATTCAGCTCTATCACAGGCTCTTAGTCTTAATATAAGCTGAATTGTAAAACATGAATTTTATTTTATTTTTATAGAGTGTTCGCTGAATGCTGTAAAATGCATTCAGCCAATATGTTTTTTTTTTGATTTAAATTAACTTTGAATTGATAAATTCTTTTTGCTAATTTGCTAAATTTCGTTTTCACACGTTTCAAATAAGCTGAATTGAATTAAGGCAGGAATAGCTATATTGAATTAGGTTTCTAGTTTGTAAGGTAGTGCTGACAATTGTATGAAAGCCTACAATATACTACTAACTTGCACCTAGATATCTTCAATCTCAGACGAAATGAACTCGGCTATTCAAAGTGTGCACCCTTCGATTTCCTTCAATTCATCTAAAATCTTTGTAAGCACTGTCAGTAATATCACAATTAAAATAAAAAAAAAACGTGTGTTAAATGAAGCTGGCAACTTTATGGTTTGTAAGCAATTTCCGTGATTTCATATCCCGTTTATTATTTTTATAAGCACTATGGATTTCATCACAATTAAAATCTGATGAGCTTATTTAATCAAAAATACTTTGAAAAGATCGAGATTTTACAGTCTTACTGTCGATTTGTGTTAGCGACTTAAATTATTTTGGTCTTGCTATTAATACGCAGATACCTCTTCTCCTTTTTAGAATTATGTACATTGAATTATTTTTGTAGCAAATAAGCTCACAATCAATTAAATAAATGTTTTCAAATATTTTACCTGCCTTTTTTTGTTTTGTATCTCTTTGTCCGTGGATAGAAAATTAAAAACTACAAATCGATACGCGGCGAAGAAAAGAATTGGATACAAATATTTCAGTATCGATCAATCAAGTTAGTCCGAATGTTTTTTTCTTTTTTTTTTATTGTATCATCTTTTGTTTTTTTATTTTTTTATATTTCAACTTCATCAGATACAGATGGGGGCCCTCTTTTTCAAGGTCTCTTTCCGCGGTGTGTACCTAGCCTTCAATTGATGGCTGATGTGGTTACAAAAGACACAACAACACTGGAAATTTCTTCACGTACGTGTAGATGTTGTTCGGAGGCATTTTCAATTCCCAATCGTTTGTTGCATGTCTCGTCTTTTTTTTACTCAATTTTTGTTATTGCTAAAGTCGCCGCAGGTAGCTCCCCACGAGAGATAGGCACTGGCTACACTATGTTGCCATATACGGTGTACCTCAAATCTGCGGAGATTAAATGACTGTGATTTGATTGTTTTTTTTTTTTTTTTGTTTTTTGGTTTACTCGATGCTGTAAAAAAATATATCCAATTTTGAGGTTATCGCTGTAGTAGGTAAGTGTGTGTTTGTACAAAACACTCACTCACGCATCTAATGGTACTTTAGCTGACTGTAGCTTCCCAGGCGTTGGGGCAATCAACAGATTATGCAGGCCATAGAACACGCAAGGGGCTAGAATAAATTGCTATTTTCCATCATCTGCCTTTTGAACGCGCAGCACATCGTGCAAAGTCATATTCCAGGGGCTTTAAAGGTCAATAATAATCATTATTATCCAACAACGTCTCTGTATCTGCATCCTCATCTGGTATCCATATAGGATCCTCTTCATTCTGGGCTGAAAATTGCATGTGCCAGAGTGTTTTTAAGTCCGCTTTTAACACACTCTCTCTATCTCTCTTTTGATGTTCACTAGAGACCTGATGCTACTTTTCTTTTGACAGAAGAATCTGACAGGCAAGAGAGAAAAAAAACCTAGAATCAACAGAAAAGTTTGGTTTTCCATTCTTCGACTAATGAAGCACAAGACTTACCTCTAAACCAGTCTTCTGTGCATGGCCGCGTCATTCTCACCGTTCGCCGTTGGCTCAATGATTATAAAAGTCATGTGCACCATGAGATTGTGTTCGTGTGTGATGTTGCCGCCATCAATGCATGCTGATGCTGGATGGCTGAATAAACAGCTTTTGGTGGAAAATGCTATATTATGATGCTGATGGGATGAGTAAAGTCGCATGAAATTTCCAGTAGAATCTATCTATTCAGTCATGCTTTTTTAGAAATTGATGTGGATTGATTCATACAATGGTGTGCTATTTGATTGGGCGATAGTAGATGCATGCTGAATTTGTGCCTTGTTAAATAATGTTATGTGCAATTTCTATGCATCATAGGAATGATAGTTTTTCTTATTCGAAAGTGGGTGGTTATCGTTTATATTTCTATTTATACTTCTTTGGGGAATCGATATTAATTTAGAGAAAGGAAAATAGCATTGGTTATGATTTGATATCTTCTTCATTTGTGAAAAGTCAACCGAATTCAAGTATATGGAAAACAATCATTTGTGCTTAATATGAATCACGACTTCAACTAGAGAGTTGGCATGCATGTCTACTGAATTGATTTTATTATGCTTTTTTTCAAATTCAGCTAAATAAAAGACAACTGAAATGTGGTGAGATGAATATATTCAGCAACAAATGTAATAATTAATTTAATAAAACTTAACTTGTTATTTTTGAAACAAAAAGAAGAACTAGAATTCAATATGAAAGTACAATTTTGTTAAATTTCTGACAAAGAATCAAAAAGAAATTTTCAATTTAGCAATAACCTAAGACATTTCTATTGATATAATTTTCAGATGACAGAAAATCTATTCAGCATTACTGCAAAGAGAAAAAAAAAACAATTCTATTTTCGCATATTTTTTTTTCTGCTGAATAAACTCATTTCTCAAAAATTCAATAAGTTGTCAATATGAAAACAATCAGTAACTATCTCTTACTGTTTGTTTTCATTGTAAGCGAACCATATGTTTGTGCTTACATTTCATTTCATATAAATAACACACCATAACGTCAAACTTCACATTATCTGTCCTTACTCCAGACCAGACCTCATCGAGAAGACGACAATGATGCTGACTATGACATCGGTAAAATTTTGATATAGTGTTTCAATATCTATATAGAAGGAAACCACCCAACCAAAAATTCAAAAACTAATAAATTTTAATCAAAAATCCTTCCGTTAAAGCACACACACAAACACAATTTCAAATTTCACTTTGACTTATACTCCTATAAATTCTATGCGGTTTACTTCAAGAATTTATTTTGTTTTCCTTTTTTTTATTTTGCTTCTTAAAATTTTATATGACAAAGGAAAAAAGAAAAGAAAGTTATAAGCATTGAATATGTTATGTCATTGTAGTAGGAAGTTAGGTGTATGTGGTGAATATTTCTTTGTAGTTATTATTATTATTATTATTATTATTTTTTTTTTTTTTTTTTTTTTTCAATTTTCTTAGTTATGATTTTACAAGAAACCAAACAAATAAACAGAATAAAATCGAAGAAAATATTATGATTTGGGTATTTGGGGACATTATGACGGAACTTTGTTCAACACAAATAAAACTTTCATTGAAGGAAATGACTAAAGGACAAATTCATTTATCACATTGACAACTGTCATTAGACTTAACCAAGTCTAATTTATTTTTAATATTTTTAACTTATACCATAATTTACTAATAAAAAAAAACTTTGTCTAGAAACTTCAATAGCAGTTGAACACCTTACTCATCTCAACAGCTAAAAGTCTAAAATTGACACCCATTAACAATCAAATATAGCTAAAAGTTTCTCTTTATCTGATTAAGTCTTTAACGTCTAAAATCAATTCATCCCCTTCAAAAAACTTGTTCCGGAACTCTTCCTAACTAGTTCGGAAATTTCATTAATTTTTCAAAAATTTTAGAATGAAAAATAAAAAAAAAAACTCTTACAGCACCTGATGATGTACAAAGTCTAAGAATCTTTAAATTTCTTAATTTTGTTGAAAAACGAATTTAAAGTCGTCTTCATCCCATGGATTACATTATCAACAATTTTCATCATCTCCTCCTGCTTTTTGGTTGTTGTGTCCCTAGAAAACAACGCTAAACAACCAAAAAAAGGTGCAAATTATGAACCCTTCATGTTGAAAAACTCAATTAAAGTGAAAACTTTTCCAAAATAGAATACAAAAGGCAACAACAAAAGCAACGACATAAAAAGTCCGCATTCACAACCCTATCCAAGATTTCTACCCCTCCTCGGTAAGTACACGCAGCATCTTTCAGCTTCTTCTCAGCAGTCAGCAGGATAAAATTATGAATTAATTTCTATGAAGATCGCGTTTGTCTATACGACGAACTCAAGAAAGTGATGAAAATTCCCTTTCCCCATAAAAAATATATACATAGGTATAAATATACACCTAGATGAAGTTTATTTCATTTTTATTCGTTGGTTTTTTTTGGTATTCACGTCAAATTCACCATCGTTTCTGTCAAAATGGGCGATTCATTAGAAATTCGCACATTCATTCATGAATTCAACAACATGCGCTAAACCCTTGTAACCATAGATTGTGAATTATTTATCCACCATACTGCAAACGGAAATGTCTCGCGACTTACATACACACATTACACATATGTGAATGTATTAAAAGATTCTTAGAAAAATAGAAATATATATTCTCGTTATCCCTTTTCTATACCTAGAATCTATGTACATTTACTTACCTTTGAGGAGGAATCTTGACATTTTTTCGAATCACGGTTGGTGACATGACATGTTGACATTTTGAATTGTTGTTTTGCTATGCTAGAAAATGTGTGCCTGTGCTAAATTGGTGAAATACATTTAACGTTGCATTATGAATAAATAAAATCGTTTTTAAAACGAAAAAATAAAGTACTTAATTGTATTAGAAAATCTATGAGGTTTTAATCATGAAAATGAACCTACATGCTGTCATTTTTGACGTTTTTCGAATATTATTGTGAGTCATCATTAGATTGACAATTCAATTTAAGCATTGTACACAATATTTGGCTACATTCTACTAACAAAATAATTCTTAATCCAATGATAAAAGTTAACAGTTTCAGTAATGTTCTAGTTTTGACGTTTATTGTGCGAAAGAGAAAGAGATATGATGTGTTTGTATGACTTGTATGATCAGTACCATGCACAACACATACATGTGTATGTTCACTTTCATTTATTGATATTTTTGCCAGATGTCAGTCAAAACATACGTTCCATAAATTAACGCCAGAGCTTCAGTTTGAGTCAAGAGTTTAATATGCTTCATTGTGAAATAATTTAATAATTCACGTTTTGCTCCGATCTTTTAAAAATGGATTTGTATTTGACCCTTTCGTGTGTCACATTTGACACTTGTTTGTCACGTTCCGATCAATAACTTCTTACAATGTCATCGGTAATTGGATGGATTGAAAATTTATTTGGTAGTATACAATGGTGAGCCACATTCCAACAACAACCTGCTTCTGATACCATTGCTAAGCTATGACAGATAAAAGTAATGTAATGATTTCAACATTTTATGCGTAAGAGGGGAAGGGATATAAAACTACATATGTACACATATATGGGCTGCACCAATGATTCACCTGATCGTAATTCAACATAAGCATTTTACCAAAATTACTCAACTTAATGAGTCCAAACAGCATAATTCGACGTGACACATCTTCCTTTTTTTGATACACTTTGCCTGGATGACATTCAGAACTGAATTACAATTAATTCAAGCAAAAATCTTAGTTTGGATCAAAGGTTTGATTTAAAAACTGCGTCTTTAGTGTGTTACTCATCTATATTTGTATTGTGCTCTGACCTTTAACCATCGGATTCCAATTGGCTTGATTTGGTCAATGACACTTGTCATCCACTGCTCAGTCACTTCTCAAAAGAATCAAATGTAAATATGCCTTATATTACACGTAATCATCTGACGACAACATCAGTTTTTTAGAATATTGTTGTGTTTTTTGCTTTTCAATTGATGAAACATAATTTAATTTAATTCTAATGAAACTGACAACTCTGTATGTTTTTTTACTTTGACAAATCAATCGAGTCTCAAGTCGTGAAGATTCCTACAAATACAAAAAATAAGAAACACAAATAAGCACACTTCTTTCTCTGACAGTTTGCTGTCAAAAACATTCCTTTACAATTTCCTTAAAAAATAATTTCCATTTCCTGACGCAGTGGGTGTATGGTGTATTTGGAATGAAACCATGTAAAACATGTTGTAAGGATAACTAACCTTCGGTAGCTTCTGCTCATCTCTAATGCATGATACTTCCAGGTTATTGTCACCAAAATGACATTATTCCCCACTGGGTTCTTCTCTCAAATATCACATATATTCGTATGCATCGAAGTGACATTTCAATGCTTTAACAAACAAATCCAACCCACCCACATCCTCTCCTGGATGTGCATATACTTATTCAGATTCTGATGCATACTACTTTGACTGACCACCCTCATGCTTTGTAAAATTTTATGCTCCATCATCATCTCATCATCCAGATTCAGCAGAACCATGCAGTAGTGTTGTTAGAAGTTAGAAGAGAAACACAAAACGTGTCAACCACCCTGCAAAAAACATGGCAGATTCTTGTTGCCAAATGCAATACAAGAAGTCTGGATGCATCCACACGATGATGTTGACAACGATTGCATAAATTTTCTCAAAACTCAACTCTAGCAGCTAGAATTTTTTTTTTGTTTTTTTTTGTAGTATAACAGTAAGTTGGCTGCAGTTGTTTGACGTTTTGCTGTTTATTTCTAATGTAGTGTCGTGGGTGGCTGATAAATATGGGGACAGGGGAAAATATGGCGCCTACAATGACTAAGGACATCTTTGCGTACATCATCGCATCGTCATCATCAAACACAATCATCGTCATGACCGTGTGTTTTGTAAGGTTATGTTCGGTTTCGTTTTCGGTTGTGGTATTTACAATTCATGTTTTATGTGCGTTATATGTCATTCAAGTGATGGAAATAAACATATTTCTCCATCATACATTACCCGTGCACTGGTGGAATCTTTTAAAGAGCACACACAACATGGCAGACGAAAATGTCAAGGATTTTTGATTGATCACTTTGCTGACTTTTTGGGTTTGGTGTGATGTCTGCTATATCGTTGCGGAGGCGCTTTTAATTTTGTATCTCTCTTATAAAATGAAAAGAATCCGGATGAGGGTGTATATCTACTTTCATTGAGTGTAACGCGAACCATTAACAATTGCAAGTGATCGATGCTGCGGGAAATGCAACAACGGTCTTTTTTTCCGGTCGTCACATTTTTGAAGGCTTGGTAGGTTTTTTCATGGAATAGATATGATTCATCATCAAATTCGGCTTGGCTGTTCAAAGAGATGAAGATAAATTGTTTTTTATTTAATTAAATGAATCACATATATGCATTCATTTGGCAGATGGACAAGAAATCGATTAATATCAATAACCGATGTTTTTGAAGTGTATTTAAGATTGCAGTCAAGCAAAAGTGATCTGTCATATCGTTTATGGTTAAATTAAGTTGAGTTTATGTCCGAACACACAACTTGAGATCGTTTATATCACATGTTGGAACCAATTGTGGTCTTCTTTTTGTTAATGTGATATAAATTCAGTTTTGAGGTGCAGCTGTCAAATGTCAAAAATTATGTTGTAAGATGGTTGGTTTTCCATTGATTGAATGCAATAACTTATTTTTAATGTACGAAAATATAAACATGTTTAATAATTCATCGAGAAATTATACTAAAAATTAAGATAACACTGTGGCAGCTCTGATAATAAATTCAAAACGTTCAGATTCGCAGCTAAGATAGGAACTTAACTTTCCAGTAAAAATGGATTCGTTTCTTCAATTTTGTTAAGGTGCCTTATCAAAAATGTAAGTTAATGTCATTGTTAAACTACGAGAATATATATTGTGAATAGCCTTGCTGTTAATTCAACATGGAACTTTTCAAAATATTTTTGATCTTAATATTAGCTTCGAAACCTTGCGACGCACATACCTCTGTTTTAAAATAAAATTATTAATTTATAAATTATTTCTTCATTTCCTTGCCGATTTTGTACTAGTTCACAATAACGATTATAAGACTTTAAAAAATATGTTTCGATATACTTATGCCCAGTTTCACCAAAAAACACCTAAAAGCATTTTAGTTAACGGAGCAAGCGAGAGGAGAGCATATATCAATCGAAAAATTACAACGTTATCTTTGTCTTGCATTTTTAAGACGCTTTTAAAATTTATTTGGAACAAAATGGGACTTTAGTTTATTGGCCCTTTTAAAAATGAAAATGGTTGGTGAAATCGAAAAATGCCATTTTAAGATTTAACAACCCAATAAATATTTAAAAGTGTTTGGAGAAACTGGCCATTAGACTCGTACAGTTCAAACCTAAGCTAAGTTATCTGCATTATGGTTCAATAATGGCATGGAGTAGGTAGTTCACAATAGCTACTGATTTACAATCCTTATTTTATTTGAACAATACATTTTTTAGAATAAAAATTCCTGCAATTTGCAATCAATCTTAAACAACCTTCATAATTCTTTACAAGCAAATGTCATTAAATCCAAGTGCAGTGACATTACAAAAAAAAAAACAGCGCGATGGCGATGCTTTGAAAAAAGTATCTACTCCCCAGACTTATTTATTAAACCCAATTTCGCACATATTCACACAATAAAAATTCTCAATCTACTCTCATCCTTCCATCTACCCTACCCATTGTTATTTACGCGCAAATTACTTTCAAATGCAATTTTCTGTGACAAATCGCGCAATACATTGTATTCCCATCATCGTTATTATATATTCTCTTCCCTCTTCCCTAAAAAAAAAAAACCTAGGAAAAATTAATTTATTCCCCGTCAACACCATACATTACCCGAACAATGTGAAAAAAAAAACAAGCCTGGTGTATAGAAAACACTAGGCTATCAAAGCACAGACACGTTCGTGGTAGCTTCTCTCTACTGTCGTTGACACCCATAACAAAAGTGATAAAAATTCCTAGGTCATGGCCTAATTACATAGTTAATGGTGGTCCTATCGCTGTATAAGTACAATACAAGGTCTGAACAAAAAAGGTTCCGTTTTATACGTCATATCTTACATGTATGGTGTGCCGAACATTAAAAAATATTTGTCGGTATTTATGATTATAACACCAAACTAAAAATTCGAAGGACCTTTATCTCTCTTTCTGTCTTTAGAAATTAGGGTGTGTGGTGTATAAATGTGTGTACTAAAGTCCTGACATAGAGGGAATGGGAAAGGTCTTGTCACTTGGAGGTTCGTTCGTGTGTTTGTATGAAAAGAGAAGAACTTTCACAAATGATTTATGAGAATTGTCATTAACGGCTATTATCGATCTTTATACAGACTGTGGCCCTTTTTCCGAGGAGGAGTCGTTATACGAACGTTTGTATAAAGAAATGAATTTTCATGTCCGGAATTACTTGTCTTGAAATATAGTATATTTCCCTTTCAATAAAAATAAGCGGGACAGAAGAAGCAAACATTTCTTTCACTTGCTTCAGCTGACATTAAGATATTAGATGCTGTAACATCCTCTTTTGCAGCACAAGGGCTTCTATGGCTCCTCGTGCCACATCTTTCTGTGCTTTAGATGGAATATAAGGGATTAAATTAGAATCCATATTTTTATCTCAGACTTAAGTCATCAAAAGAACCTTTTTACATTTATTCAGCAAATATTTTATATTTTCTTTAATTTTTTGTCAACGGCTGTCAATGTATGTTCCTAATGAACACATCAATGTTTTTCTTTTGAAAAAATAAAACAACATGTTTTAATAAATAAAGGTGGATATATACATTTTTCAACCCTCACCCCTGTAGTGTGTTTTATATATTATTGACATTTTCAGGTTTCTATTTCCAGGTCATTAAGCATCTACAAATCGTCCATTTGTATGAATATGGCGAATTTGTTCCAAAGCACAGACTGAGCTGTCAAAATAGGGGGATGACAGAATGCGCTACAAAACGCACTTCACAATCAGGCGGGCGCCATATGGTGTGGCAATTAATAATCGCAATTTAAACGGTTGACATTATAACACAACGCATATACACAGTAGCTCTTTTGAATTGAGATACAGAAACAAATTGTGTTAATGTCTGAATGCAATATAAAATGCCACACCATCAGTATAAGGGAGAAATTGAAAATAAATTAAGAAAAACTATACTAATACTCCAGCAAAACAAGCCATTTCCGCAATGTTAATGCGCATTAAAAATAAATATCTTTTGCTCCTTTGGTCATACATCTAGATGAGAACACCCCATATCTATATGTGCCGAACGGCAACGATGCATTTCTACTACCGCTACCACCGCCACCGTCGACGTTGTTGTTGATGTTGTTATTGTTGTTGTACTGGCGTATATTAATAACTTTCAAGTGTAATCGCATTGCGGAGAGCTAATCACCACTTTTGAAGCCCCCTAACGACCCCATAGCAAGACATACACAAAACTGTCAAAGTGGCTTTACGATGAAAACTCTGTTTTCTTGATTGACTCCAATTTCAGTGATGCCACTTTAGTTTTTTATGCACTTTTTTGTTTATTCTAAAAACCTTTTGTTTAAAACAAAAATAATATAAGTGCGGATGGCTGGTGACGTTTTATGAGGTCGATTCGTTGAATAGATAATAACTTTTATAGTAGTATCAAGTAAATTTGAGTTTTATAAAGGCTGCTGTAAAAGGAAATAGGAGAACAAAATTGCACAAGGTCTTAAAGACAACCCTTTCTACAAAAGTGGGAACGTTTCTTTCCTCGTAAAACAAAAAAAAATATCTGCATGATGATACTTTTGTTTGGATATTTTTGAAATCAACATTCAACTCACGCCTGCCTGCCAATGAAAAAAATAGCCAGTAAAACATAGAAACAAAAAACAAAAAAAAAATCATAATAAAAACAGAATAAAAGATACAAAAGAAGCTAAGTTTTCCGTAGTTGGTCGTCATCGTCGGCGGTTTGTCGCCGCCATCTACGCTGAGTTGTCTTGCATACAAAGAGTTAAGTTAATGCACTTCAACATCATCATCCACATATCATGCTGGTGCAGCTCACACGCATTCTCAACCGCACACACTTGGCAGTGTGTACCTCAATATCTGCCCCCCATTTTGTGCGCTGCACCACCATCGACATCGGCTCTGCGTGTGCCCTCCCGTATTGCCCGTCGAGCTCTTTACATCTTCGATTTGGATGAGTGGCTGTTGTTTCTGTTTGTGTTTTGTATAGTCACTTTTGCATTCCTAAACTACAAACACAAGGAATAGATTTTTTTGTGTTGCTGTTGCTGGTTGCATTGTGCGGGGGTGTTCAAGACTCAGCGAACATTACCCTCGAAGTTCGATTCTTGATGTTGATGTTCATGTTCTGCTTCGAAGACATGATTCTTCTATTTGCACCCAAGCATGCACAGTGTATGTCAAATAAAAACGAAGAATGACACAATAAAATCACAAAAAAAAACTGTATGCCCTTGCGGTTAATTGAAAGAAATTAATTATTTATTTAAATTGGATTGCGCCTTTTTAAGAGGCTGTATATTCCGTTTTATAAAATGGTCGAAGGAAATACATTTCGGTTTCTTTCATTTCTTCACAGTCGAAGTGGAAATAATCGACGCGATTTCGCATTGTCACGCATGATTTTTCGAGAGATTTTTCTCGTTTAGTTTTTTTTTTTAGTTCAAAACGTTCGTGATCTTGAGGCTTTTGGTTGATTTACACACAGTTCGTGAAGAGGGTGGGTTAAGTCATTTGTTATTTTAGAAGAAATGGTGTAAATCATGAAACTGGTAGTCGTGCTTTTAAATAGTTGTGACAAATGTAGACTTTTGGGGTGGCTTTAAATTGATTGAATTTTCTTGGTTGGCTTTGGGTTGAGATTTATCGTGACAAGTGGTGAGCTTCTTTGATTTAAATTTTTCTTCAAAGAAGTTTTAAAATTGATATGAAGTTCTTGTTGAATAATTTATTAATATACATGCTGTTCGATTAACTGACAATGCGAGCTTTAAAGGTTCCACCAATCTATTGCTGACGGTTCTGGGTTGGTTTTTGCCTAAATGGTTGTCATTGATTAAGTTCCATAGTTGAAAAAAAAAATTCTTTGCATTCACATACAATAAACATGGCGCCCAACGGGGGGCCAATAAGTCTACATATTATCGTTTGATAGTTTAACGATAAGGACTAACTCATTTCGTGACGATTCCTTTTCAAAAACACTGTTTGCGAAGTACAACCATAGTAAATGTGTTTGTTTGGCTGAAATGTTTTTTTTTTCAAAATTTGTTAACTTTTGAGATACAACCTGTATCTAATGGAATATCTTCAAATTCTTTTACTACCCAAGCAACTTTCTTCGATTTCAAATCAACTCCTCCATTAAAAATATCTTTAAATCTTACTAAACTTCAAACCATTTCATCACCACTTGATTATACCGGATGAAAATAAAACAAAAAGCATCAAGAGAAAGAAAAAAAAATGCTATTTTCCCATAAAAACTTGAATTATTAGCAAAGGAAAAAAAACCAAAAGAACGTAAATATATATATTCACATAACATTCAACCAAACGAGCCAACTACCGACCCACCCACCACACTTCACACCACCGCTAATGGAATCTCCTTGCCTAAGTGCACTTTTAATAGCATAGTTTGGGATGGTTTTGGAACCTTAAATGGTTAAAGTGGGACAGGCCACAATAGGAAAGAATGAACGTATGTAGAGTGTGTAGGCGCGCATATTTCGTGCTACCACAAGATATTTTCTTCTATGCTGCTGCTTCTACTTCCTCTTTTAGCACTGAGTTGTATATATCTATGTTTGTGATGAGAATGTGACCCATACCCTGTGTTTGATAGCACCGATTTTTTGTTTGTATCCTTCTAGCTTTTGAAAGAGTCAAAAACAAAGCAACGCACACTATATCTAAGCATATACACACACAAAAAACAATTCAGTATTCAGCCTTAACTCCTAAAAGGCAACACTATACGGCAGCTATACAAAAAATTATGGTGGTGCGGGACACAAACGAAACCTAACTAACTAACATGATAGTAGGAATAAATTGTGTGGGCTTTTTAAAGGTTCGTTACGTCGTCGTCGTCATCGTCATCATCCTCATCGTGTCGTTTGTTGGCATCGTCGTCGACGTCGTCATCGGCATCTGAGATCTGCCCTGCACCCTGCTGATCCTTTATTCTATTTAAACCAGGGCCGTATTTGTGATTATCTATATGCCGCATTAAATATATATAAATGCCTTAAGAAATAAATAAAAATGATTGCAAATCCAGCTTTCTGTAAAATAAATTCAGTAAAATGGCGCCCAATGTGATATTTTTTTTTTAAATTTAATCAATAAAATAATTAAATTTAGATTTAGATGGATTTAATCATATTAAAAATTATCAAGGAAATGAAGTCATACTTTCTAAAACTACCCAAATCATTGAAATAGTACTTTTTCCTAAACGTCACTGTAATAAAAAAATGATTTCAACTGGGTCAACAATTTTCTCATTTTACCCTAAGAATCCGTCTATGAGAATGAACCCTTGACCATAAATAACGTCAGTAGGCCAAACGGTTTTGGGTCGTTCCATGTCTTAGATCGAATGAAATATGGTGTCGTTGTATTTGTTTATACGGAAAAGTTTAACGATTGGCTCTCCTTTTTCGCGGTTGTGTCGGAAATTATTAAGTCGATAATTGAATAGAACCGCCCTACTTGATTGAAGTTTCTACAAATTTAACAAACTATCGCCCAACATGAAACTTCTTATTTTTTTAATTATGTTGCGCCTTAAATTTTTAAATTAAGAAAAAACGGACCTGAGCAAAGTCCCCGACAAAGGCGCGCGCGATTCAATCATTATTGAACGATCGACTACGGGATACAAAAGTTAGTAGCGGCAGATATGCACGAAACTTTTATGGCCAAGCTAACACAAAGGAATCACTATCGGTTGGTTAGACCTATTGAAACTTAGCCTATAAGAGGGAACAGATGGAAAGGTCTCAATTCGCACACACAGGATATTGCGTTCGCATGGCTGGAAGACAGTATATGGCTAGGCACTCAAGCACACTAAGTTCAAAATGGAAGAATTAAGATTCAACAAATAGTCGTCGTCGTTGGTCCTCATCCCGTCGTCATCGACCGGCAAATAGGCCCAGCTATAACGAATATGGGCACAAACTACTGCAGCACACAAAGCAGTCAGTTGAAGAATATGGCAATGTGAACGCAGAACCTGTATAAAAAAAAGTCGAATATCTTCCATTTTCAGTAATTTTTTTTTTGTGCTTACTCGCCCGTTCCTCCTTTTGACGTTTTTGCCTTCTTTTTACCATAGCTTTACCTTTGCTGTCAAAGTGAGCGCATGGTGTGTTTCAAAGTATTCTGTGTGTGTATTTTATTTTTACTTTGCGTGCCTTATCGTCTTTGACTTTTAAGGATGTTATATAGATGAGAGTTCTGATGGGTTGGGCTGTGTTCGCTAGGTGAAGAGCAGCAGCAGTACCTACTTTACTCTACGTTACGTACATTAGTTTTGCTTTTGCCCTTTCTACATTTTGTATATGTTTGTGTGTTAAAAGTTTAATAACAAAACCGGGACGAGTGGATAAGGATTCTACTTCAACCAACACAGCCCAGTGAGTGAGTCCTTCTCCGGCATGGCGGCGTCGTCGCCGGTCCCCCTTCTCCTTATCATTTTAACAGAAAATGGGTTTTCTTATATGGCTTACATTAAACTAATGAATATATATCCTTTTGCATTTTGGTTTGGCAGTTTGAAGGGAGCACACAAGATTCCACAATTTTCTCCGCAGTACTCCTGGCCAAAGTCAAAGTATAAAAGGAACTTTTCTATTAACAAAAAAAAAAACGAACAAAAGGAAAAATGGAATTCTCGAGAAATACAAGCGGCGCGCTCATCTGGTATATGGTAGTATAGAGGCTAGCTTTAGCTTCATCTATACTATACGTATACCATACCTGCAAGAGAGAAGAGGCTTTCCATTTTCTATCCGTTTGGCTCTAGACGTAATGAGATTTGATGACCTCAGGAGATTCTTTCAGCTCGATGATAGATTCTTTTTTTTTATTTTATTTTAAATCTTTTTTATTGAGAAAGATTTTTTATCTCTGCTTCTTTATGGGTTTTCTTTTTATACTGCCGGTGGTGGTGGCCAGTTATAGATGGATATGCAGAGTTATATAGATAGAATAGGTATGGAAGAAGTCAGAAAAAAGTTGCTTGTTTGACAGCTTGGAATCTTGGATATTGTTTTTTTTTTTTTTTCTTCACCGATGGTCTTGGTTTATTTTTATTGCAAAGACATTCATTGATTTTGAGTGATTTTCAATGGGAGGATGTTCAAGATGGTCAGAGCGAATCGAAAAAAAAGAAAAAAAATTAAGAATTAATAACAAAACGAATCGAAGCAAACTGATTAAACAAGAAAAGTGACATTGAACATGAGAATTTGAAATGTTTGTGTTGATGTTTTATGTTTGGTTCACATGGCATTTGATGATGACAGACTATGATTTATATAAAAGAAGTTAAAGTGTCAACATGCGTTTGATTTGTTGAGGGAAAATGCACTGAGCTTCCTGTTTTATATTGGATGGTAGTTGGAGTAATATAGGAAAAGAAACCAGTAGGAATGAGTACTGAAGTTTTTTTGTTTTCTACGAATGTAATAAATGTCATAAGTTATTGAGTGGAAGATTGTTTTACCATTGATGCTACAATATGATGGTTTAATATTATCTATTCACTCAAATTGGATCTCCGATTCCTCGCACAAATAAAATTGAAAGAGATTTTGGTTCACTGTATCTCAAACAAAATATGATTTTGTTATAGGTACAATTTAACACAACAATATTTTTTTTAATTGGCGCCCAACGTTACGACATAGTATCTACACTTACACTATAGTATATGTCTTTTTGGTTAACGCTTATCAGCAGAGGTTTTATGGTTTCTTCACTTAGATGAAAATCTCCATATCGTAAAACCAAGACAACAATTGTTTTTTTTTTTAATAGCTCCCAATGTGGAAACTAAAAAAAAACTTACACTATGCTATATGCCTTTCAGATTTATTCTCATCAGCAGTCTTATTTTTGTATGAAGATCTTCATTTTGGTTAACATGACCAAACTAGATAAATAATAATTTTTTTTTTTCTAAATGGCGCCCAACGTGAGTTCGAAGTAAATTTTTTCATATAAAATAAGCTCTTAAAAACATTAAAACATATTTTAGTTGTGTAATCTAGCAATCCAACTCCTAGAAGATGTGTTGTTAATATTCTCAAGGAACAACGAAATGAGTCTTAGTCCAGTTGTTTATGGCACCTAACCAGACCTAATAAATGTAGTTTTTCTATTTTTTTATTGTAATAGCAAATGGCTTATTTGCTGTCAAATAAATGAGCAAGCAAAAATGCTATACAAACTTTTTAAGTAAAGTTATTGATTGAAAATTTTTGTTTTGTACAACAGATATTTAATTTCATATTGACATTTATAACGGTCATCGTTTGTGATATAAACCAACCATAAATCAGATAATTAGGTGTCCATACCTTTTGGCACTTGTAATTCACTATTTTTGCATATAAAATACCTTCTGTCAGCCAATTGGTAAAGTGTCAATAATCTGTAATTGACTTTTAATTAAATAGATACATATTGCACACGCTGTTAATAAAGTAACGACATTTCTGACATTTAACATTCGAAAACACTTTCCCGCACCTGTTTCATCGAGAAAATTCAATTAAATTTCTTTTTTTCAAAATGATTTTTTCTGCTTCAAAAGAAAAACTAATTCCACATTAATGTTTCTTGTTGTTTTTTTTTTTATTTTATTTCTCCCCTTTTAAATCACACAGCGTTATTCAACACGCGATCCACTGTCAAAATACCACCCCAAAACCTCAGCCCCAAGGTTCATTCAGGGTCACATGAAATGAATACGTATAAAAGCAACTTCTCCCTCCATTTTTGTGTGATGGTCGAAGTGTTTCTCATGTATCTACAAAGAAAACTATCGTATCGTATCGAATATAAACTCGTATTCTGGGTTCTGCTCTAATTTTAGAATTATTGTTACCATAAAACATTGATGAGAAGTATAGAATAGAAAGGCGCATAATAACGAAGCAAAAAAAAACTTTGATTTACGCATTTCATTGTTCGTTGTATTTTATACCATAAGAAAGTTGGAAGTCATACCATAACCCAATTTCAAGTGTTTCAATTGAAAACTTCGTTGTTATTGGATTTTATTTTTTTTTTTAAACCTTTCCTTTCTGAAGTGCTAAAAAGGACATCACTCTCTAAAATCAGAGTGTGTAAAATTTAATTAAAACATATGTTATATTTTATATAGCCTAAACAAAAACATACAAAACTAATTTAATTTTGTTTTTTTTTTCTCTTTTATTTGCAGGTATGTACTCGTAAAACAACAACTACGTATAATTTTGTTTATACATGTGATTCACTTCAGTTCTTTCCCGCAAATAACATTAATAATCTGAAATAGGATAAAAACAAAAAAACTATAGGTATATATAGACAAAACAAAAGGACTAAAGTGAGTAAAGTATTTCATAAGTGTATGTTGCTGCTCTTTATTTTTTTTGTTTTGTGAGCAGAGAGTCAGATGCAGGTGGTTTTTGTGTTTTACCGGATATACTCCATATTCTAGGTGGACGACGACGTCGAGGACATTAGTTTTACCCCCTTCAGTCTCCGAAGCTGAAGGGTGTATCCATCCAAGTTATATTTTTCATACAAAACAGAGCATATAGTCACTGATTACATTATTCTTTACATTTTCATGTGGAAAAGTGTACTTGAATGTGTATGGATTTTTTTTTTTTTTTTTGAAGATGGCATATAGAGGGACACAAACAAAAGCTGCTAGAAAGTACAATCATTAAAAAAAAGTATTTCCAAAGCTAGTATTTTAAATTAAAAGCAATAAAATAAAAATTGTTGACCATTGCCTCGTGGAGAAGAATAAAGAGTGTACTTTCAGAAAGGAAAGGTTTGCAATATAAGGAAATATATAAAAGAAATGGAAAGAAGAGTGCAAAAATTGCACTTTCCCATGCATACAAACACAAAATAGGATAATGACAGGAAATATTCCATATACCTATGACAACAGTTGCGTAGCATTCGTTGTTATTTGTTTTTTTTTACCCAAACGTAATAAAATATCTAAGATGAGTGAATAATTTTGTTAGTTAAATTAAATTTAAGAAAATAACGACCACAATCATGGCTTTCGGAGAGTAATCTAAGTTCCTTTAAGTTTTATTATTTTTTCTTTTTTTGAACAGCAGTCCGTGAATAAATATAGTATGTTCACTGGACCGATGGTGTAGATTTTAACATTTGAAGTCAAGTTTTATTTCAATACCTAATACCTACTCCTTTTGAACTTGATTAAGGAAAAAAAACGTCAACAAAATGGCGCCCAACGCATGGTCTTCCTTTAAAAGAACTCAAGAACACCTAAACTAACATCGATATTTTGTGGAAAAATCGGTATTTTTTTATTTTGAGAGCTTTATTCATTCTGTTCTCTACATTATAGATGGCGCCTGACAAGACACTTTTTTGGTATCGTTTCAATTAATATTTCGCTTAATTCTTGAAAACGAATTATCCCTGGCAATGCTGCGAAAATTTATTTTCTTCTGAGCCCATTGGCGCCCAACGCGTGTCCTTGTTTTAATTAAACATGAGAACACCTAACCCTGCGACATTATTTACCACGAAATAAATTGGGTTTTCTTTTTGCCTATTCTAATTTTTCTTTTTTATTTGCAATTTATTTTTATTTGTAGTGCTGAATTTATTTTGTTCTATAAATTACAAATTGCGCAAAGCGAGAGAATTTTAAGTTTCCGATTTTATGATTTTTTTATTTATTCAAGCGTAAATTTTGCGATAGTGCGATCAAATATTAAATTTTGTTTAAGTCAATTAAGAAGGAAGAAAAACAAAACCGGTGATGTAACGAATGGCCATGGAATGCGTGGTCTTGCATTAAATGAAAAATTAGAGTGTATTTAACTTGCAATGTTAGTTATCGGATAAGAAGTTGGGTTGTATTTTAACTGTTATAGTTTTTTTTTTATTTGTAGAGCTTTATTCATTTTGTATTTTTTTTTATTTCCGATGGCGCCCAACGTGAGACTTTTTAATATTTGATTCTTTTTTCTTTATTTAATTTGCTTTAACTAAAAACATTTCACTTGATTTGTACTAAAGAACAAACTTTAATGGACCTTTCCTGTGCATGATGCGAAATTCAATAAAACGATGTTAATGCTTCAGCACTTCCGCATTGTTAATGTCTTATAAATACAATGATCAAATATAGTTCAATTTTACAAAACACGGTAATGTTACGAATGGACAATGCGTGGTCTTGCAATAATCGAATAAGAGAATATATAAACTTGCAATATTAACTATCGAATAAGAATTTGGGTTGTATTTTGACTGTTATACATTTTTTTTTTTTTATTTGTAGAGCTCTGTTGATTTTTTTTTTTGTATTTCACATAGCCCCCAACGTGAGACTTGGATTCATTGAATTCTTTTCCTTTAATTGAAAAAAATTCGCTTGATTATGACTAAATGACAATCTTTAAAGGTCCTTTCCTGTGAATTATGCGAAAATCAATAAAACGATGTAAATGCTTTGCCACTTTCGCTTTGGTAAACTCTTTAACACGAATTGGTATTATATAATTCAATGTGAAAACATGTACAACAGTTCAGAAAAGACGTGAATGTTACGAGTGGTTTGTGCTTGATCTTGCTGCAAACGAATTAGAGAATACTTACACTTACAATATTAATTATTAGAAAAAACATAATTGTGTTGTATTTTTACTGTTGTACTTTTTTATGTTTTTAGAAATTAGTCATTTCGTTCCCTATAGTATATATGGCGCTCAACGTGAAACATTTTAATATTCAATTCATTGAACTCATTTGCCTCAAATGAAAAGATTTTGCTGGATTGTTACAAAATGATAACCTTAAACGGACCTCCTTTCCGGTGTTCGATGCGAAAATCTATAAAACACTTTAAATACTTTCTTTTGTTAATTCTTATACCTAAAATGATTAATATATAATTCAATGTGAAAAAAGTGTCAAATGGTCCACAACACACTTAATTTTTGTTTGTTTTTACTAAAAAGTTGACCGCATTAAACAGCAATCAAAGAATCTTTTTTCTAACCTGTAATTGGCAATGCAACCTCTTTGAAAACAGATGATTCTCTTCGACAGATGTTCTTAATTCAAATCAATCAATAAAAAGTTCTTCAAGTGTTTGAAAAAAAAATCAATCAAAATAGGAAAGCTTATGATTTTTAAACAATCGACAAAGAAAAACTTCATATCATACTCAGTATGCACACTACATTAACAGCTCCCTTCTATTTAGAGTAGCACCAATTCACTACATCCTTTAACAGAAGCTTTAAGTCGGAAATGCCGAAATCTGCCAACGCATTCAATTTGTAGCAATGCAAAGTGAAATCCACAAAAAAAAAAAAACAGCAAAACTTAACAACAAAAAAAAAAAAACCTTGACATCAGTTCCCATAACTACAGACATCAACTAGAAGTTCATAAACAATTAAATACCCTCAATTCAACTCCCTTTCGCAATAACAAAACGAACGAACTAAAAACAAAAATACAAGAGCAAACCAAATCCCAACCCAATTGCATGATAAAGCACAAATCGTTCCTAAAAAGAGCGAACAAAAAACCAACACTAAACTTGTGTAAAACGCAAAAAAAAATTAAAGTTAAAATCCATCGATTGGTGCACTTTTCCCAAAAGAGTAATTCTTTTCATTAAAACAAGCAAAAAAAAAAATGGAGAGAAAAAACTATCATAAAGGATAATACTTTAAGCATTTCTACAAACGAACAAATCATTCACTGCAGGCCTTGCAGTCGTTTCTTCTCTTTCTGTCCTGGCTTAATTCAAATGTTTTCACAGTCGAATTTCCATACAGCACTCTTGCATCAGCTTTAGCACAGACCATTTTAACCAGACTAAAGAGTAACTATCTATACTCGCTACAAACTAGAGCCGAAGCAAAAAGGATTGACGTTCAACAGCCACATCCAATGATGCTCAAATAGTCCCTCCCAGGAAACCTACCAACTTCACCATACATACATGGATGGAGTAAGAGCAGTCGTACTCCTCGGAAGAACCCCAAGTTGCTTTTCTAGGAGCGAGGCCACCCGTCTTTTCTATTTGGAAACTTTTGGTAGGAATGAATGAAATGTTGTATTCAGAAATTTAATGGGAAGAACGTTATATACATAAATACAAATGGGATTTCCTGGAGGGCTGGTGGGCGAAAGGGTTCCTGGCACTAGAAAAGTTAGCCCGGGAAAGTTGGCTAACGCACATATGCTTCTCCACCAGCTAGCACAACGTTTCAGATAGACACATGTTTGCAATTACAAAAACGAAAAATTCATTCGAAATATTCCAAGCTTGTTCTCTGGTGCTGTTCTATATATGCTGCTGCCTGGCTGGCCTTGCGTCCCCCGTCTGTCTGTCTGTCTCTGTCTCAGTGGAACTATGAGGATTTTTCGGAATTTTGTGTTCCCCTTCTCTGAGTTCCGGCTTGGGTGGTAGAGTGCACCACCGAATTAAGTGCGATGATGCAGATGGTCTATATGGAATGCCATTCAATGTGAAGGAGGTTGTCCCCAAACCCCACGTATCCTCTGCGTCGCCACTGGAAATTCTATGGATGAGAGAATAAATTAAATCGATTTCATTTTATTTTCATAGAGTCTTCCTAGAAATCAAGGGATCGACTGAGAGGAACGACAACAACGCACGGAGAAGATAATGCAGTTTATTATAGCAGTGAGTGACAGCGTGCGTGCTTGTTTACACTGAGCATCTCCATCGCATCATCATATCTTGTTAGCCCAAAGAGGAGATGATGCCTTAAAACTGAGACTTTAAATGCCCATCAAGAACATTGCTGACCATGCATTCTACTATTTTACGAATATGTTTTCAATTTTTCACATATAAAATTCCTCCTATCTCTCACACAACACAAGATGATCGTTGTTCACATACACGCAGCATGGACATTTTAAAAGGTAAAAGAACACAGAGGAGATAGATAGCTGAAAAGTCTCGCAACAAACCTAACTCATTGCGAGTCAAAGTCATTAAGATCGTTACGGAGAGATAGTATCCAGCTGCAAGCATATATTCCACTCTTGCGAGATGAGTTTTAAATTTTTTTGTGACTGCGGTTCCATCCGCATATCCAGACACGACAACGGACATTTGGATGGATCTTCCTGAAGATCCAAAGATGGGATTCTTTTTATTTGTTTATCTTGTTTCTTTTTTTTTATTGCACATAAGATCGGATTGCGATGGCTGTTTGTTATCATATCTCTCGACACAAGCAACATTACACAGTGGGAAAAATACTGTTTCCTCACATGACGTGCGATGGTGGCAATTATAAATTATATTATTGTGACTCTTTAACGATCTGAAGTCTTAAATAAGAAAAAAAAAAGAATCAAAAAATGAAGAAGCTTATTCGTTTACTGATGGATTTTGATGGTGATTAAGTGGAAGCAATTTAAATAAATATTTCTAGAACTGCTACCAAGTTGGCGTGCTTACGCTGTTTAGACCGAAAACAAACAAAACTATTGCATGAATGTCAATCAAGGTGTAAACATGCTGACATTTAATGTGTGTATGTTTTTTTTTTTAATTCAGTGATGATTTATCAAAGTGACAAACACGATACTGATAGATGCTGATACGTATCTGTGATATTTTTTTTTTCGAATCACGTCACGGACACAAGAAATACGTTGAAAAATAACAATGTAATGAAATATGACTAAAAGCTTAACACGGATTTCGGTGAAGATGTGAGAAGATCAGAAATTATTTTATGTTAAGCTAGGTACACAATTCACGACACGTATAGGTATTGTTGGGAATAGAAATTTATTGCTAGAGCGCTTTTGCATTTAAAGTATTTCGTTTTCTGTTTATGTTTTTTTTCGGTTCATGAATTCTAAAAATTAAATCTGTGGGAAATAAAAGAGCATGGCACATGAATAATTGCGTAAAATATTTTTTTTTTTTGGCTTAACCTAGTTGAATAAATGGCAACATTAATAGGTTTTGAATTTTAGAAATGCATAGGAATTTAGATACGTATCTTATAACGGTGTCAGGGCACAACACCTCATGTTTGCGAAAACCAATGGATGCGATATGAATTTAGTTAAAATATTTTACCACAAAAACTTAAAATCCCTGAAATGGTAGAAGAGAGCACCGTTGGGGTTTTCTACTCGAACCCCTTCGTCCGCGCCCAAAATCAAATTCATTTCCTTATCCATGACTATGTTTGAAGGTGTACTGTGGAAATATTATGGCAGCCATCTCTTTTTATAGATCATATATTGTAAAAGTATGACCTGTGACCTGTCCCATATAAGAACACGCTCACTTACTTAAAAGAGTGATCATAATTACAACTGAGTGGCAAGAAACTGTTTGTTGGCTAAGTGGGTATTCTTTTAAGTTTTTTGTATGGAAACTTCGTTCGATAGTTTCTCGTCCTTTTGCCTGACAAAGGCGAGCACTATTCCAGCCTTCCAGTGCATATTCTACTACGTTTTTAAAATAAATTGACATGAACGGCGCAAGTCGTCCGATCTGTTCGTTTTACATTAAGAAGAGTTTGAGTGAATGAAAATTCAATTATTGTTTTTGCCAATGCAAAGATAGTATTTTTATTAGTGACGCACATTTTCCACAAGTTTCATGGCTTCTTGACGTTTATTCTAGATCTGTTTACTTTACAAAGTACAAAACGAAACTGACAGTTGCCGCCATTTGCAAAAATTGTAACATGTTTCTATAAAATGTTATATTTGCATTTACCCTGTACAAGGTAGGTACTTCAACAGCCATTTTTTTTATAACGTAGTTCTCGTTCTCGTAACTTGCAATAAAATCCAAATAGATATTGGTATGTTACTATACATAAACGTCTAACGTAGTTTACAAATTACCCGAGTAACTACCTTCATTTAAGTAAAACTTTGCACTATAAAATTCCATAATAAAATCCTGAATTTCTAACGCACGAATTATTTTCTGTGAAATTTAATTTATTGTACGTTCAAAGAATTGCGAAACTATAAAATTAAATGAAAATTTCAAATTAGTTTCCATTAACTTTCCTCATCATTTGTTTCTACCCGTAAATTCCCTTACAAGTACGTACGTACCCACACTTAAATGGAAAAATAAAAATAGTATTTAAATATAGAAATTCGTTGTGTTCCATCTATTACGCCTTTTATTCAATTTTTAGACATTTTCTTCTTTAATGTCTAATTTTTATTCCCGTTCCTTTCCGGTCATCGAAAACCTCTATACCAACCCACAAGATATAATAAAAAAACGAACACGTTCTCTGATTGTACTTACATTGCCTTTAAGAAACGTCAAACAATAAAAAAAACGAAAAGTGTTTAAATAAAAACGGCAACAATCAACCGTGCATAATAAAAAAAAACTTTGCGTCGTATACACGTTTTTTTGTTATTTTCAAGGTAAAACGTAAAATACACCATTGCTGGTCGAAAATTTGTTTTTTTTTTTCTTCTTCTATCCCTGTGTGTAGACAGACCACCTCGTACCCCAAAAAGAGGAAATTACATGTAATTTTCCGCTTCAAATTTTTAATAGGCGGTTATAACATGCAAGGAATTTAAAAGAAAACGATATGTCAGAGTGACAACATCACCCTAATTTTCGCTATGTCACTTGGAAATTTAAAAGAGAGCTTCTGGAATTAATGGCGACGATAGAATGGACTTGTCATTGCCACTCTGTTTATACAGTTGTCTGTCAGCTCAATAAAATAGACGAAAAATAGAGAGACACATAACTAAAACGGAATTCTATCAAACACAAATCTTGGCAAAGTACAAGATGGACCTTCTTGTATGTTTATTTAGCTAAGCATAAAGATGTTAGGGGGCGTCTGTGTAGGGATTGTTTTTTTCTTTTATTTGAATTTTTCATGAGCGCTTTGCTGGATGCATTCATCGAATGAATTCGCTGATGCATCAGCAGCTGTTATATGGCTGCCAACAGCCAACAATAACATTTAGCAGCTACTCGAGATGTTTTCATTTCGTCGTCGTTGTGTATTTCTTGGAGATTTGATTTTTTTTATTTCTAGTGTTTCTAGAGCAACTTATTTTTTATGATTTTCTTTTTTTTTTTCTTTGGAAATGTGATGTAAAAATACATGTCGGAGGGATGACTGAATCCCTTGTAATGATTAGCTTTATTGGACGACTTGACAGTTTTTGTTTGATGATACTGAATGCTGTTATATGGGCGTTGTATTTTTTCAGGCGTGTTTATCTCTGATAAATAACACTCTGTATGTAATAAGATACAAAATTCTTGTTTTTTCTACCGATTGCAAGACATATTATTGTTTTTGTATATGGATTTTCAGAAATGCTGTTAATTCTTTTGAGAAAAGAAAAATAATCTTAAAAGTATTTTGTATTTGATAGCTAGTGTTGTTTTTATTTAAAGACTCATGTCACCAGAAACACAAAAAAAAATATTTTGACCTAAATAAAAGAAAATATGGTAGTTTTAGGGTTTATCTTGTACAATTTGAATGCTAATTTATTTACATGGAGCGTGTCAAATGATAGACAGAGAAAAGCTTGTCATGACAGTTTGGGATCATTTTTATGAGAGAAATTTAGTTTTGTAATTTTTCATCTCAAACAAAAAACAACTTTGACATAATTTATGTTTGTTGATTTGTCAAAATTCAGGTCAGTATGAAGTGATCAAGTGATCAAGAAGGCAAGTCATATGAATAAATAGAAAGATCAAAAGAACGGAGGCATCTGTCATAGTGTTTTTAATGTTTTCTTAAAAGATGGTTGTAACTCTTTTGAAATTTTGACTAAATCACTTAATAAAAAACATCACTATGATATTCAGGCAGTTAATAAAACCAATTCCAATTCTTCGCGATCATAAATTTCATGCTTACCTAATTTTAATGTTGGCGTTTTGCCACTACTTATATTATTTAGCTCCAGGTGGTCCGTAGAGTTGCTGATAGACGTTTTGACATGATGCCAGAAACAACTCGGTTGTTAATGTCAAAAGGAGTGATGTATGCATCCGGAGACATTTTAAGGTGCAGACTCACTTGTTTAATGATATTCTGTTTAACATTTAAAGGAAGTGAGTATGTTAAATACTTGATTCATCACTTCAGTCATGATTAGTTGAAGAAAAAATGCATCATTTGACGTTGCAAGATTCCCCTTCGGAATAAATGCAAACATAAGATTTTGCTTTGTTGCAATTCTTTTTTTTTTTTTTGATTTTTTAACTGTTGCAAGCTATAGGTTCTACAGAGGACTTCTTTGGTAGTAGTAGCAGCGTCGACAAGCTTGTCGTCACACGGTTAAGGTAGATAGAAAATGGGGTAGATTTATGTAGCTCCTACTACTACTACTCAAGAAGTCCCCTGTAGTTCGCCATAATGGCTCCCAACGCAGGGCACAGCTTTTTGCGTTAAACCTAGATTAGCACAATGGCCTCACGTTGAAAGCCGTTGACAGCCTAGAATAATCCTACAATTATAATCTGTCATCTTATTTCCAAAATGATTACCCATACATAAAACTATATTTTTCCCTTATTTGCTTGCTCTCAAACATCCCTGTCGGAATTTTGATAGATTATTTTTATCTCAACGTCTATCTTTAACGCAGATTAAATACATTTTGTGTTTATCTTTCTTGCTTACTGATGACGTTTCAGCTGATTTAATAAACTCTCCGACAAATTCGTAGAACTAATGGCGTCTTCTTCTATTTGCTTTGTTTCAATTTCATTTCCCGACACGAAGATAACTCTCACTATTTCCAACGAAATGTCCATAAATCCATCAAAGTTAGCAAACATAAACACTGTCCTATCCCATTCTTATCAAGTAGTCCCATATTATTCTTTCACTGTCAAGGTTAAGGTATAAAGTCTTTTACCTTCTATCAGATACCACTTTATTTATTCATTCCTAACCAAACATTTCTATCGCACTATTACCATTTTTTTGTTTAACCTAAACAAACCATCTTATCAACAAAACCAAACTGTCATTTATAACAATTTAACCTACTAACCATAGTATTTAACCAACCCGAAATGTCCCAATCAAACAGAACTGCATATCGTGTATAATTCTAAAGCTGTGCAAACACTTGACATAAAATTCTATATACAAATACAAAATTTCGTGTCAATTTAGAACCTTCGACCCTTGACAATTTTGTTTTTGTTGACAAAAATGCACCAAAGATTGTGTACCTATTACCTGAGGGGACTCTTGATGCAATGGAAACAAAAATAAAAACTGAAGTGGGGAAAATAATTCTCATCAAAAGGGTAAACATAATAAAAACGTTCGAAAACTCGTTTGCGGCGAAATGGGTGAACAAAAAAAAATCAGTAAAAAGATCTCAATTTCACATAAGTCGCTTTAATACGATCAAACTGCATTGCAACAATGCGTGCGTGCTTGTATTATGAAATACAATCTGTCCTGGAGTTTATTAATACAAAATAATATACAGGATCTTTATTTCGTAAGCAATGCGATACATAATATCGGCGACATTCAAGTGGAGTAAGAAATTCAATACTATACAGCCATAAGGCTTTGGTTATATACTTTCGTACCTAGTTATTATTTTTTCCTACACACACATAAAATACCCTCGTCCTTTTTTAAGCCACTTGAGAGTAGTAATTATTGAGGATAGTGTTACACTAGTTTACTAGTCTCGAAAAAAAAAAATGCATTTGACACATGTTTTTTCTATTCGTACTGTACCCTGGTCGCCATTATATCATTCGGAGCTGTCAGTTGGGCAGGATATCAATTATGAACATGAGTGCAGTATGGCGCTCTATTACTTCCGTTTCAAATTCAAATTGCAGTATGCAGATTGTTTATTTTGTTTGCTTATACTAACGGAAACTCTAACACATATAAAACCAACAAATAATGCGAGATAAAGCTTGAAACTCGAACTCGAAGATGTGAATGAATGAATTTTCTGTTCTGATGCAAAGCACGTTTCAATTATTTTCTTGTTTCGCCTACACAACCAATGAGTGTTATAATAATAATGGGGTGCTCGCAAGAGTTGTGTCGCATAGTACACTCCTTTATCAGTGGGCGGAAATCAGACTGACCTTAAAGTGTGCAAGAAATATGGAGTAACGAAACTTTTTATTTGATTAAATATCTTCTGTCGCAATAATCTAATTTCACTTTAAGAATTACTTTATCGCATTTTGTGTGAATTTGTTTTAAAACAAAGATAACGTGGGCTTAAAGAAACCAATTGAAACTGATTTCCTTCCATTAAGCTCCACCTACACTGTTGACATCTCATATCAACTGATAAAATTTGGTTGTTATCTCAAAGTGCATTAATTGGTCGATAAGGAAGTAACATTTACGAACACACTCCTCTGATGATGTTCACGCATCAAGAAGTGAATCGAATCGACTAATTTTATGAAAAACATTGACACTAGTTTTAGGGTTCTGTCATTATCAACCTTTCTATATGGCAGTCTTGAACTGTTTAACAATCTATGTCTTTGAAAATTTGTTTTTATTTTCTTGAAAACAACGCATTTAAATTAAAAATATTCATGTTTTTTTTCTTTGCCCACATTTGATCTAGTGACATTTATTATACTTAAATGATCTAATAAATTTCACTGGAAGATCTTTTGGGGAATTCATGAATTGTGTTTGTTCTCATTTTTAATTGAATTGAAAAAATGTGTTTTATTTAAATTAAAATCAATTACACGCTCTTTTTATTTGTTTGAGTGTGTTTTTTTGTTAATTCAGCTCTTTTCTATGGGGGTTTATAATTTTCTTTTTGTAACCAGATATTTTATTTTTTTATTATAATTTGAAGACATATTTCTTCATTCATATTTTTATATTCAGTTAAAATATTCTACATTATGGGATAAGAAATATATCGGTTTCCGGTTGAACATTATATACATCAAAAAATTATAAGAACATTGTGAATATTATGATAACAATAAAATATGTGTTACGACGTCGAAGACGACGACAACGTGGTGGTCGATTGCTATATCTGTCATTGAGGGTGAGCTTTATAGTGTGATAAAATTTAATCGGAGTTTTTATTTTTAAGTCAAGAAACGTGAATATTTTAAGTTTAGTGAACTACACAAAATTATGATGACATTTAAGTGACATTTAAGTGAAATAGCTGTCAAAATGATTAAATGACGTTTAAGTGTCATATTAGTTAAATTTGATGTTTAATATTTTCTTTTGCGTAGTAAAATGAGTTTATTTAAAGTAATCCAGATTTCAATTGGTGATAAATAAAATTTCACCCATGGTTGTCTTGAATATTGAAAATGTGACACAACCAGCTTCGGCTTAGTTTTTAGACTGTAGAAGTGTGCCACTTATAGAAAAGGAACGGTGGTCGAATACTTAGACGAACTATTAAGTACAAGGTATCTTGTTGAAAAAATTGGAAGAGTCTTATGACGATGTTAAAGAACTATTGGAATCGAGATAAACAAATACAAATTGTCCTTTCTTCCTACGAACTGTCAAAAGTATTGACGTAATGATTGTAAGAATCAGGAAAACAGTAACTACTATTCTATTTTAGATTATGAGATAGTTTAATATTTTTTGGCTCAAAACCTTAAAAAATCTTTTCGTATAAACTGGGAGACTTGAACAATTATCTTAAGTCAGCCGAACGCTTCCCACCAAATAAGAATTATATTGTTAAGTTGTTAAGTGGAAGCACTGTGATACCAATCGAGATCATGATTAAGTCGGAAGAAAAGATATCATTCAAGAGTACTCATTACATAATTGATTATGATAAAATTAAGGATCAGAACACTTTTTTTAGTTGACATTTTTCATTGAAATTCGTTTAATGATATAGCTAATCAGTCTCCATTATTTCATTTTTATTCGAGTGAAATTTTGTATGCAAATTTGTTGAGTGATGACAATAGTCTTTCAACCTTTCAACCAAGACCGTTTAACCCGAAAATAACGAGAAGTAGGAATCAATTTCTTACGAGTCTTTGTAATCCTTAAGATATCCATCAAACAGTAACTACTTCTATACAACTTCTCCTTTTTTCTGAATGACATTTCCTCAATTTTAAATGCCAAATGCTTATTGTGCCTCTATAACGACCAAGAGGGTTTGTACAAGTGAATTTCAAATTTATTTATACAATTCGTTTTCAAAAGTCTGTATAAAGTTTAACTTGACGTCTGTCTATTTGCATCGTTGAAGGGAGTTCAATAAGTATGCTTATCAACCCCAGATTCCTATTATTATTATTCCTCTCTAATGGTCTTGCTATAAAATTTATTTGAAGTACGCACTAAACAATATAAATCTTTCTCAACCCATCGCATCTCATTGTAATATTCTTTGAAAATCAAACTCTCTATTTGAAGGATAAGGGTCTTAATGTCGATTTATAACACACTTCATTCTCCCATCGAGGGCAAATACACAAAAGGCAAAATTACCAAAGAAGCACATTTTCTCAATTCGCGGGCATCTATCCCAGTCAAGTCCGTTTGTAAATATATGAAGCAAAAGGGGAAATAATTATTTTTCTGGTGATTAGCTACCCTATATCTCCCATTCACTATTACATCATCAAGTTCATTCATTTTATTTTGATTATTAAGCACTAACTTCATACCACACACAATCGATCAATTATGCTACTGTCATACCGGACATGAATTTAGTAGCAGTATATGTATATTTTCATGTATGAATAGATCTGTCAAGAGAATTTACATTCCACTTACAGCTCGCCATAATATTTCTAGAAACAATTTTTATTAAAATTCTTCTCGTTATCATCAGTTAAAAATAAAATTTTTATAGCGCAATGAGCCGTGCAAACAAAGACGATACAAAAACAAAACAAAACAAAAAAAAACATTAAAAACACAGAGGCCATTAAAATAATGTCACACTGGGTTTGTTACCCATTTGATGAATGACTTTGGGGCATTTTTATGGCACAATGTGCGTAGCGTAGGATTCAAACATCACAACCATCTTTGCATCTTAAAATTTAAATTTCGAAATGCGTTCCCGCGTTCAGGCTACATGAAAGAAAAACACATGTTGTGTTATTTTACATACTATAGCTGAGATGGTGGAAATTCTTGTCTTGTGAGATAGAAATTCGATTCAAATATATTTTTTTTCCAGAGGGGAAAGATGAATTCTAAATTACATAGCTCTAAGAAAACCCATGAATCTAGATCAGACTCATTTGTTAGGTCTTTAGGATGACACCGCACCGCACTGGACCATAAAGGAACTCCAGACAAGATAAAAACACACGCAGAAGGGTAAAATATAAAATCATGTAGTGTGTGTAGCTACTAACAAATAAATAACGACTAAACGATTTTATTTGGCAGTTATTAACGCCCTCATTAGTTCCACATGGGTCCGCGTTTCATAGTCATCGTGTCTCAACAACCTCAATCAGCGACGTGTGACTGAGGATAAAATCACAAGTGTAGTACACACTGTGTGGTATTGTAGTCCTTTTTGCTTCAGAGCCAGGAAGAGGCGCACATATACTCGCTGGAACAAAATGTAGAAACAAAAACAAAAAAAATGAATTATAATTAACCAGCAGAAGGAATTAATTAATCAGTAATGTGTCCAAACAAGAGGTTATTTTTTTCTATTTTTAATGTTAGGCCTTTGGTCAGTGGCATTGATATGGACTCTTTTTGTATTAAATATATGTATAGGTACGAACAGGAAGAAGTGACATAGTGCTCTCATTAACATACACTAGAATAAACTAACGAACTAAATTTAATGCAAATTGACTGCCACCTATTAGGCACTAATGAGGTGCGGACATTTATATACCTATACCATTCGAGGACGACGAAACAAAAAAAAAAATAACCAGAAAAAAAATACTCACGCATTTTAATTTAAGGCTTTTTTTCGTGTGGAATAAGATCACACGCATAATGGACCATAAGTATTTATAATTAAGTTGTGGTTTATGGTTAACGTGCTCATGTTTCGAGTATAATCTGCCAAAGCTTGCTTTATCTAATAATGCATTATTTTTGAAATGCTATTTAAATTTATGATTAATTGAAATACTTGGTATTATAAAACGAATTCATTTGTTTGATTTGTTTTTCTCATTTAAAACTTTTTCCCATACAAAATCATAAAATATATAAATGGCGCCCAACGCGGGGACTTTTGAAGTACTATCAAATAAGTTTTTTTCTATTAACAAATGTTCTTTTTAATGTAGTTACAATGTACTTTTGTATATTATTTCAGAAAATGGCTCCAAACAGAAAGAATATTTATTTTATCAGTGTTTTTATAAAGAGTGTTCTGAAGCCAATAGGATTGCTCACTATTTAACACTACATCACAACTTCGGACATACAGAAAAGTACAAAGATTCGTAGGCCTGCTTCATTTCCCTTTGATCACGATGTTCAAACATTCATAACCGATGTCATACTTTTTCCGGTTTCTTTTAACATCTTGCACTGTGTCTAATCATTAGTTTTTGAGTAATCTTTTGTTCAATGTCCAAAAATATTAATTCATGTTAAAATTGGCGCCCAATTAACGACTTCATTTTTACTAATTTTTCTTCCAAAACCAAGCGATTAATTTAAATGCTTGATTACATATAAAACAATGTTTCATATTTCTCTCTTAGAATTTTTCACATAAATTTTTAAAATGGTGCCCAACGAGGGGACCTGCGAATTACCATTTACTTGCTTTAAATTGATCATTTAATGAGCTTTAGAAAATTACAAACACTTTTTAGTATAGTAACAATGTAGGTTATCATGAAAACATGTGATTTCATAATCAACTGAGAAAATGGTTCCGCCAGTTTTCAAACCATTTATTACGACAAGGGCAGTGATATATTTAAAATTTGTATTTTTTATAAAGGAAAGACGAAGACATGCATTTTTAGATTTTTCTCCCCTTTACTTACGAAGTTTAAGAAAAAAATGAAACCCAAACTTCAGATAATTCTCAACAACTTACAACAACTTTGCAAAAATTAATATTTTGACAAGTCATTGCCACACAATACTTCCATATACCTTCCAATCTTCGTGTCTATCATTAAACATAGTGTCCACGATAAAAGTCTGCACAACACATTTGTTCTCCTTGACCACTCTCTGGGGTAGATTGCATGCGCTTGCCACACCAAAAGATAAAAATCTTAAATGGCCAATCAAGCAAGTCAAATGCAACGTAATCCTTTCGTAGGAAAATTGCATCAATCGCATTGAATTATCTTTCAAGGCTTCACGCGGAATAACTTGGTATAAAGTTCTATACAGGCACTCACGTTATACCTCCAAAGGCGCAAAAGGATTGAGATTGTCATCTCTCGTGCTCGTCTGACGTTTACCATCTCCCTGCACACGGGAGGTATAACTATATACCTTCATCCTATTCAAATTCAAAATGACTCCTCATAGATGTCAGGCGCCGATATAAGGTTTTGTGTGTTAAGAAAGATGCCACCACGAATCACTAATGAACATAAATATGCGATAGTCAATCGATATGACAACGTTGCATCGCATTGGTTCGTATATGTACTTAAAAATAAAAACAAAAAAGAAGTATTACCATCATAATGTGATATGCAAGATGCAACACATTTCCTCACTATCTAGAAATAAAAATCTACCTTTACCGCATATCTGATTTCAACTCCCTGGACAAATAATTTCCATCTTTCCATGTTATAGATAGAAAGGAGGTTGGATGACTGGATACAGTTGATATTTTAAAATGAAGTTGATGCATATGCGTCAATCCTTTTTCATTAAGCAAGAGGGAGCAAATCAAAAGAAAAAAAAATTTACAAAAAGAACCCAAGTTGATTTTAAATGAACACTTTCAAAGCAAAAGCACGCTCTATAGCGGCAATAAAAAGAACTTTCAATAGCTGTCATAAATTTTAATAGTTGCCGGTTAATTGCTTAAAATATTCATGAAAATCTATTTAATGAATATTTATCTATCACTTTAGTACTTTTAGTTTGTTAGATTTAACATTTTTATTCAGTTTTGTTTATTTTTCAAAAAGAAAATTAATGTTAGATAAAGATACGTGGGATTTATTGTTGTTGTTGTAGAATTGTCAAATAAATTTGATAAGAAGAATTTGTTTAATTCTCTGCATCAGACGAGTTATGAGTTGAATAGCATAGTTTTTGGTGTGTTTTTTATGATGTGCGTGAAGAAAATTAGGCCACAGTTGGCTACTTAAAGTTGGAATGTTGAAGTTTTTATTAGTTAATTGGGTAAACAAAAGTTAGAAGTGCCGCTTAAAGTCTGGAAAGAGGTGAACATAGAAATTCTTTGACTTTCAATGCATTTACTATCATATTTCACAGTGCTACGATGAGAAAACAGTGGTCCAATCAGGTGTATAAAATGTGACAGTTCGGTGTTTTGTCTCCAATTAGTTTAAGATATGTTAATGCTTTCTGTAGCCGTAAAGATTAAGTATCTAATATGGAAAAAAAAATGAGCGCTGATTAGAGACACTAGAAAGGTTCTTATGGTAGAAAGGTGTCATCTTCTCCGGTGAGTTGGGAGAAGGTGTTCAATATTTGTATAATGTAAGGTTCATTTGTTTATTTAAATAATTTTTAGTAGGTCACGACATTTTCTTTTTATAAAAAGCAAGGCAGATTGTTTAGTATTCGACTTATTTTCTTTAATAGCAGATTTAAAGTAGTAATTTATCTAAAATAGGTGGTTTAGGTGAGATAGATTTAATTGAGTAAACTAGGTGCTAACGCACTTTCGAATTGATTTGTGTATACAGAGTGAAACAAACATATCTTTGTTGGAAGTCATAGCAGTTTGACATCAAGCAAGCGTCCCGCTTGTTTCTGGATTGTTCCATTCTTGAGCACAATTTATGCTGGTGTCATTGAATTTGTTTTTACTTCTTTCATTCTTTCTAATATTCTCTTTTCACTTAATGTGTTGCAGTTTAAGTAACCCAAACAAAAACAAACTTTTGACGGTTTAAAAAATCTTTGATTAGATTTTTATAAAACCAATGCTGTTCCAACATTTTCTATTCCTTGATAGCTTTGATTAGCTCAGCACCATATATTAATTCATCGGTTTTGCAAACACTTCCTGAGAATATATCATTTTCTAAGGTAGGTTTCTTGACTTTCTGAACTAGTTTTAACATTTATAAATGACAAAATACAAAATCGATATCGGAAAACTTCTTAATGTTTTTTTTTTTTTTTTTTTTTTAAATGGCGCCCAACGCTTTTGACGAATGATCACAATATTTTGATATCAAAAAAGTATCTACAATTAAACTTTGTTCTCAGAAATACAAATTAGAATGATTTCTTTATACTCCATTCTTATTTCAATTTAACTGATAGTTTCTGACGAATTCGCAAACCTTTTTATAGTTATTTGATTATGAGAATTCATTATTTCTAACTCTAAATTTTTGTTGTTTTCCATGAATATCAGAATAAAATCGCAACGGCAATTATATCAAACTCTGTATGCCTTCCTTTTTTCTATGAAAAATAAAATATCAATAACAATGTTTGACTTCCTGCAACCAATTACAGCTCAGATGTATTTCCAACAGAACAACACATAAATTTTTTTTTCTTTCCGCTAAAATCAATTTCACTACCGTTATATACACAACCCCCCTTTCCAATTCACTTCAGTACTGAATCTTTTTATTCCATATTCCTATTCTTGCCTTTTACTTTGTGAATTATTAAAGGACACACAAATTGGGAATTTTTTTTCGAATGACGGGGGGAAGGGGCAAGAAATGAACGATATCAACTTTACGAAAAAAAAGATTCACTTCAGCTTAGTGTACAAAGCGAAAATCGATTGAAGGGAAAATATAATCCTAATAATTTTTATTTTGCGTGAAATCAATTTGCAATGGAAGAATTATTTGTTTCATTTTTTTTGTTGGTTTTCTTTCTGTTCTACCCTCTCCCCCAAAAAATATAAAAGAAAAAAAATAAATAAAAGCCAAGAAGACAACAACTTGGTCTGGTGTTTGCAAATCCCTTGTAATAACCAGCAGAGCGGGGTATACAGTACACCAAACAAAATATGAAAACCCCCAAATAAATGACAGAACAAAACTCCCCACACCATGAAGAAAAAAAAAAGATGGCTGAGGGGTGAAACTCATGATTATGTGTCATGTCACATAGAAAAAATGAAGTGGCCGCAGGCCCTTCTTGCATTATAAAAGCTACACAAGAAGACGATGGTCGACAAAAATATCATCTGACATAAACGCATTACCAGCGATCAATTGAAATGAAATTGCCATTTACCCCATTTGCGCCAAAACCGTTATGAGAAGGCTTTGTTCGATGTCGTCGAGTCGTCTTCGTTTTGTTTGTCCTTTAGCTTAGTGTAATATTTATTACAGTGACACTTGCAATTTGCGTGAGCCTGAAGATAACTTTTCGACTTATTACAGTCACCGCACTGTCACCCACTCGATATAATAACGGGAAATTAATGACAGATTATTATGTTGAATTTCTGCCGGACTCTCGGATGGCTGCCAAATATGTATGTTTTTATTCTCCTCCTATTTTCTGATGTTGGAAGGAAAAATAATTATGTCTGCAGTTTATTTTTGGTTGAAGAGTTTCTTGAACTGACAAAATAGAACAAAACTTCAAGGGTGTGTGGTCAAATATGGATGGAACTCTGACATATAACAAAAACCGGAAGAAGGAAAAGAAACTAAAACTTGGCATCGCCGTTCGACTTCAAGAGCATGACCCTTTTGTGCGGGTCTGTTCACAATGTCATTTCGTATAGCTTAAGCTCTACAAATAATATTTTTATTTTACCCTTTCTTTGGTAAAAAAAAACTTTATACGATGGCGATGGCGTAGCATATAAACCATATAACAACAGCAAAGAACAGGAATGTAAACTATTTCATGTTTTAGAAAAAAAAATCACATCATATGGGGATGCAAGTAGATGCTATATCCTGTTGTCTCCATTCTATTCTATTTTTATTGAGTTTTCTATTGTCTGCGATTTACTACATTATTATTACAGTATGTACTATAAACCATTTGTTAAAAATTTAGCAAGTGGACACCAGCATCATCCATGATATAAGAAAGAAGTGTATTGTAAATGTGCAATTTTCAGTTCTAATATTTCAGAGTACACACATATCATTTCTGAAGTTGTTCTTTTTGTTCTTGTTGTATCCTTTTTGATTTTTTTTGTTTTTCAAGAGGATGTGTTCAGAAAAATTCATGTCCTAGATAATTTACTCAAACCTTCTGTTTGTACAACATAATATGGACAGGACAGTAAGGGTTGTAAAAAAGGGAAAAAGACCTGCATGAAAGAAGCGGATATTTATGTAAGGACTGAATGCATATCTGTATGATGTGCTTACGTATAGAAGATGGGGAAATGTATATGATGGATTTTATTCAGAATTTATTTATTTATGTCGTCTTGACGAACCTTTTTTAAAACAATGTTCTAAAAGGTTTCAATCAAAATGATCATCTTTAACTTAATTATCTTGAAGGATCTGTTGATGAGTAACGCAAAATCTTTGTAAATCATCTGCAAACATGTAATTATCATTATTTACGTAAATTACTTTAAGTGGTGCCCAACGTGAGATCTTAAATATATATATATATATATATATATATATATATATATATATATATATATATATATATATATATGTATATAAAGATCTTATGAAATCATACATTTGTATTGCATGCAATTAGTGTATTGTTTTTTGACAATTGAGTTGTGAGCCAGGGTATAAAATGCTGCATTCCTCCACATTTTTGACCTTATAAAGCTGAGATAGAAAGACAGATATCCTTATGAAATTCTTCTGAGCATTTAAGATGTGTAGATATTGCACTTAAAAGATTATGATTGCTACAAAGTGGCGCCTAATGTCTGACATTAGATTATACATGCAAATCATTCAATATTCATGTTTCATGTAATTCTGGTATAGATTTGAACAGTGTTGTAATGAGGTTGTACTAAAAATTATGCCTTCATTTAAACACTTCTGACCTTGAAAAGCTGGATTAAAAATTCAGATGCTACAAGAAATATTCTTCTGAGCATTTGACAAAAGATATACGTAGAATTCGACTAGAAAGTTTGTGATTGCTAACAATTGGCGCCCAACGTGGGATGTAAGATTAATGTTTCTTGACTTTTTCTTCACCAATCAAATGACACAAAAACAAAATGCCATTATCAAATAAAATCCGTAAGTGCGGTAGTAATTGTTGTTTTTGAACAAATATTAAATAATTTAGAAGTTAAGTTGGTACAATAATGTCTTAACTGTGCTTTTGAAACTAAATAGCTAATTTTCTATATCAACTCACCAATCACAGACAAAGTGCAAGAACTATCATTCTAAATGAAGTTAGACAACCTAAGGCCCCTCCACAATCATTTGTAGTGCCTATACCGTTTGATCGAAAGTGCACTCACTTCATATACAAATTAAGACCACTTCAATACAAAGCATACTTTAATCAAGTAAGTATACCTTTTAAGGTATAAAAACGATAAAAAAAAAAAAAAATATGAACAACTAACAGACGACTCGCCAACTACACGTTGACGATGGCAGGCGTAACGCCTGGCGTACGCGCGTCTTAATAATTTGTTTTCTTTTCTTCTTTGTGATATCCACTTGAGCGAAAATTAACTAATCTTCTTTTGTGAAGTGTTGCCTTTGCGTTAACTCCCTCCAAAAATATTTTTCCTACATTTTAATTTGTGTACTTAATTTGAATAAGAGAGGAACACAGAGAAAAAAAAACACTCCAGTGCCTCCCTGCCACTTATCTGAAAAGCAGCATTTTGTAAAGTCAAACAAAATCCCAAGGAAGTTTTTTTTGTTGTTTTATTTTAATAAAAACTAACTGAAGAGGAAAAAGGAATACAATTTAGTATGTATTATGTTCCAATAGCATGGAAGTAATGAATAAATTCAAGACGAAAAGAATCTTTGCCTCACGCAGATACTGTTTACCTCTGCTTGTCCAAACGAACAGAAATACAAAAATAGAACAACCAAAACCGAAGACGCAAGTCAAACGAATTAAAAATAATAATAAAAAAAAACGCATGGTATGCCATTATTATTAAATAAACCACCCTAACAATCTGTAATGGTTGTTTGTATTTTCTTTCGTTCTCATTATTATTATGCTCGTATCATGACCACCAGACTATGCTGCTGCCCTCTATGAAGTGTACATACACAACATCCTGCCCACGCAGCAACAGCATACAGCAGCAGCTATGTACATGAAACCCGTCCATAGTCGTCTTCGTAGTATGGTCCATTTCGTCGTTAAATGTTTTCCAAGAGGAAATAAAAAAATAAACCATAAATGTACTTCTCCATTGAAAATCTCAGAAAGATGAAAAGGTTCAGATTTGTACGGTATAAACATGAACTCTATTGTTTTCATATACTTAACGTTTAATGCTAAGAGAAATAATGAATAAGAGTCTTACTTTGGTCCTGATTAATTCGATAATGTTCATTGTTTCCGCCAGGAGGAGTATTAATTAAGTCGAGAGATGAACAAAAAAAAATGAAACTGAAATGAATAAAGGTTTATCGGTTGAAGTCTATCACTTCCTGTCAGATTGACAGTTGATAAAAATGGCGGATTTAAGCTGGCAATTTGTGTGTGTTCTTTTGTTTTTTTTTATTCCTTTGGATTGTGGTTAATGTCGCATTTATCACATGTCAAATCATGTGTTTCTCAATAAAATGTCTGTCATATAAAGATGAACATTTGCTCGAAGTACTACAGTCACGTGGCATTACGTTGCAAATGAAAAAAAAAAACACAAAAATTCGAACCCAAATCCCAGATGTTTTTTTTTAGCTTGGAGTGTGCTTTGCGAGAGATAATATATAATTTCCTTGTTTTTAATAATTGAATTAACTTGACATAAAAGATAAGCTGTATGATTTCCCTTAGGGTGGAAACATAATATGGATTGTTTTTTTTGTATTTGCTCTGATGTAAATAGTTGAACATTCATTACTTTGTTGTGTTGTAATACATTTCGGTCTTTGGTAGCGTTAGTTTCAAGTATTACTACATGAATTAATTGAAAATCAAAGAAACAAGTAGTTTTTTTGTTGTTAACTCCGAATATCCCAGTGCAGAAAAAAAGAAAGAAAGAAATCTGAGTTGGCTTAAAACGGATAGTAAAATTAAAAGCTCCGAAAATGTCTTTAAAAATAATTAAGTTCTTATGATGTCCGGACCGAAGAATAAAATTAAACAGATAGCATAAGACAAACCAAATCATCTGTCAAATGTCTTTTATTTAAACAGCAGTACCGATACCAATTTAAAATTAAAAAAAACACCAACATATTCTAGTATATTGATTATTCCTAAATCTGAACCGAAGAAAATTCTTGAAATCTGGATCCTTGAAAACATTTCAAAAGCATGATATAAATTTTCGTACTAGTTTACTACCTTCAACCTTAAGCAAACTCAAGAACAAATATGTGTGTCAGTAAAGGACAAACCTTAAAAACGATTTCATCCTCAGGCATCCGTAACAAAACTTTTTTTACTTTTTTTTATATTATAGTATAAAAACAGTTTTCCGCTCCCAATCACATAGATCCTTTTGCTAATTTTATGCTTGGCACCCTTTTTTCTAAGCTACTAGTATGATGATTCTTACAAAATTCATAATGATGTTCCGATTTTTTTTTTTTTTAAATAAACCGTTTGTTCTGAGAAGGATAATGTTGGTGGTATTGCAGTAAACCAACACTAGACAGCATTTGGCCTTAATTTTCATCTGCCACCACGGGGTGGGTAGCTCCCTCTATATTTCTAGTTGTCATGTTAATTTTTTTTTTACTACTGGCAAAAAATTTGGTAGTAACGGAACAGTGGCGGCTGGTCCTTCTTTTGCGCAATCATAGAGCAATCATAAGTCGAAAGGGACGAATGACTAGGATAATGGCGAAATGGGCGTGATAGAGAAGTGCTTCGGTGGAGAAAGTTGAAATGGTTCGTTGGTTGAGTATTTTTTTTTTTTCTTTTTAGAACTGTTTCCGTCATGGTGTTCTTATTTTTAAGCATCACTGCTGGAGTAATTTATGTCGACGAAATGGGTTTCTTGGATAATTGGATATTTTTTGCATTCTTTTTTATTTTTTCATCGTCTTTCGTCACGCGTTTTTATGCTGTACATACATATTTATTTTAGGAAGGATTTTTTTTTTAAATGATGATGGAGTTTTTTGAATCCAAGAAAGGGATAAAACTATAATTTAAAACGCATCTTATTTTCACCAAGTTTTCAGTCTGTTTGCCACATGATTTTGTGTATATACATACTACATATATCCTTTATAACTGTGATGAAAAAAAAAATATCCTTTAATTTGCCGTCTTGTCTGTTCTTTGCCTTGGTGTCGCTATCTTTCTAGTGCTCTCAATTTAAAGTAGATTGATTTAACGCCCCCTCACTTTTATATTCCTTAACAAAAAAAATGCTGACAAAAAAGAAAGAAAAGAGAAAACGATGAAAAACTTTGCAACGGATAATGACTATCTTAACTCAATCTGTGTACGCCATGCTCTCGGAGCAAAGGTAAAGAGAAAAATCAGAGCAAGGGCGCTTCTCGCCTTCAAACTTTCTCCCACACGCCCCCCACCTTCTGTCGCCCACCCGCTGTTTTAATTACAAAAAAGCAATTACATTTGTCACTTTCATCAGCAGCATCATCATCATCATCCTCTCATTCCTCTATATACCCATCGTTTCTCATCATACTATAATCATGAAGCCTTTTTAATTTTTTTTTTTTTTTTGCTTAAGTTGTTATTTTTTTTTTTTTTTTTTTTTTTTGCTGTCAAATTCATAGTTTTTTAACTCTGTACAGAGGTAAGATGTCAAAAAATTACATACATGCAAAAGAGGAGAGCTTTTTGCTTTCATCTTAATTTTTGTTCGCACATGTGTTCATATAAATCTGACTCAAGGATAAAGTACATGTGTCTGTCTATATACTGTACGGGCACACTTGACAATATGCGTTTGGAAACTTATATGCACAAAGAATGTAAATAATGTTTCCGTCTTCCGTGTGAAATTAAGAAAAGTGGATGAAGAATAAGAGGTGTAGGGATGGGGAGAAAATTTGGAAGCCTTTGATCATTAAATGTTTTGCACTCTTGACATTTTTATTTTTCAACATTGAAAGTGATGAAAGTAGATACTCATGAAAGCAGAAAAATGATCTGAGGTAGAAAATGATTTGATTATTATTCATGGAAAGAATTTTTTATTTTTAAAACGAACTTTTTTTAGAAATTCAAAAATTTTCTCCTTTTATCAGTTTGAGCCTAAGGGTTTATGACTAAGCCGGTGCGTGCATTAAGGTATGGAATATTATTCATGCAATCAATGTGAAAATTATTCCAACTACGCAAGTACAAGTTGTGCTCACGGTTGAAAACTAAGCGATTGATTAGAGCATCTTAATGAAAATAAAAATAATATTAAATCTGTAGGGGACCTATTATACCATATTTCTTTGGTTTTCCTGTTCTATCCCACTTCTGAAACTAAAAGTCTTCATGTCAATACAAAGTTAAATATGTGAGACTTCCACCTGTCAAAATTAAGCTGGTGTGTAAGTACTTGAATATTGAAATTTATAGAAAAATTATAACCATTTAAAGTCGCAATATCGTCTGAGATAAAATTCAAAAACATACTTTTTTGGGTTAACATCTTAGGAAGTAATCAGAAGCACCTAAAGTAAAACAATGTTGGAATAAATTATTTTCTAACTTTATCATGTCATCTGTAAAAGTTTCTGTTTTCAATTTGTCACATACACATATCAAATAAACTTCTAATTTAATTTGTCTTGATACAAGTCAAAGACATAAATATCAAATCGAAAACATCACTAATCAAAACCAACAACATAACACACAGCAAGACTCTTCGTTTGCAATCGAATAAAGGTGATAACACAATACTCACATTTTATTATATTTTTACTATATATAAATTATAGATGTGTACAGTTAACTAAATTTTCGTAAAACAAATCAAAATTGTCATATCCATAAGATACACCAATCAATAAGAAATTCATCATCAATTTGTTTGAAGATAGATTGGTACAACCCCATTCCATAATACTAATAGACAATCTGTGTGAATTTTCCTTACGGTTAACCATAACAGTAATAATAAATAATTGCCAGTCATTTCTCTCGATTCGTTCTTCACAAAATCTTCCTCTTCATAAGTCACACAGCACACAGAGACACAGTAACATCATGCAACAGAAAAATAAGGTATGTACGTACATCTAAAGATAGAAAGCTCAAATACAAAAACACACGTTTTGTTTATACCTTTATGGCGTAATTGCTTACAATTTGTAAGCATCATCAAAAGCCATCGATCGAACGGTCGAGCGAGCCATAAAGAGGTCTGGGACAATGATACATGGTTATCAATTTTCTTTGAGTCCATATTTCAGATATAGTATAGTATAACCTATACCTGGGATATTTTAGAATATAAATATAGACAAGAGGATAGAATATAAGATGCAACTTTCACTCCCAAGGTGGCGATGTTGATTCTATATCGTCACTCGTCTTCCTGACTTAATCTTTCTATCTCCGTTCTCTCTTTAACCCTTTGACGTTTGTGTTACTTTTTGGGGGAATATAAATGTTTTGACGTTCAACTTGACTTCTACTGTCACATTTATCTCTTTTGCTAACAAGTATAATCAAATAATAACCACAAAATAGTTTCTATCGATTATACTGCAACAGTAAACCTAACAGGTAATGTAGGTATACCTGTCATTTTATGTATATCGGTGTTAGTTTGAAAAGTATCGCAAATGTCAAATCAATCTAGCAAGTGGAAATTGGGAAAACTCATCCGCATTGTTATTCAAATTGCATGCTACATTGATTACATTTGCATTCACAAGTGTTGGAATATTAAAACTCAAACTGGATTTTTTGACTTTTGTCAACCACAATAATGACATTCAACGAAAAATAAAAATAAAGTGTGACAATACAGAGACGCATTGGATAATCTATTTTACTTGTGAACTGTCAGAACGTTCAAGTGACACCCTTATGACACTAGCATTTAATTATGTTCTCGTCACCACCGTTGCCCTTTAGAGAGAGAGGGAGATAAAGAATAAAAAGATGAAGACAAAGCAAGAGATCCATTCTATTAGCTACAATTATGATGGACAGATATGGGATAAATGTGACTGATGCCACGAAAAATAAAAATGGCTCGAGTACATAACTGTGACATTAAAGAAAAGATTTAGGTAAATTCAAGAAGTGTTGTTTCAAGTTACGTTATAGCAAAACTTCGTCAAATGCAGGCGATTGATGAGTCTTTAAGGGCTGTCAGAAAATTTTATTTTATGTTCGCTGTTTCTCTCGCATTTTGAATGGGTGTATCGAAAGAGGAGGGTGGTTTAAGTACTCTTTTAACATTTCTTCTTCATTTTTTGATTGATGAAAGATAAACAAGTTATGCGTTATGGAAAAATATAACGATATGAGAAATAAGATTGAGTGCGGCGCGCGGGGCAGGTTGTTTTTGGTGGTAAAGTTAAGTAAAGTGATGCCATCAAAAGCAGCATCAGCCTGGGTTGACTCACCAAAGAAAATATATAAATATACATACCCGAACCCGGCCTAGTAATCTCGAATTGTAATGATGATTAATTGCTCGAAGCTATGGCCCATCTATACGTCAATTACAAGAAACCCAATTAATTATTTTTTTAGCGTTCGTTCTTTCTATCTTTACTTATCCGACGACCGACGCCATGGCTTGCCCAACTTCGATTTTTGGTCAGCAAAATGAAATAAGAAAATCTTATTTTTGGGTCTAACAGAGGTGACTGAGTTAATTGTTTCCTTACATCTCTCCGACGTTTTGCCTTGGATCCTATCAAAAATTTCCAATTCAATTTGTTAGCCATTAAATAAAATAATAGAGTGCAACAAAAACAAAACGAAAAGAATTTTCTAATTAAATCCGAGTCTTAGCGGTTCTATAAATGGATTTTTTTTTAAGATTTAATTATTTTAAGAAGGTCTATTAAGTAACTATTCTTTTAATTCTGATTGTGTTGGGGCCTTAAAATGATTTAAATAGAGCGGAAAGCCCTACGGAGATCAATCAATGTAAAGAAACTTGACTGATGGAGTGCGAAAATTGGCGTCAATGAGTCAAAAGATTTACTCTTTGTTGGCGGTGTGAGTGTTGATTAATATGAAGTGTTTGAATTTTATGTAGTCTGTTTAATAAACTTAATCTGATAGGTTTTTAATAAGCTTGGGAATTTTGACATTTTTAAGTAATTGGTCGAGAAAAGTTTCCTTATTTGTTTTGGAATGAAAACTTTATTTGATTACTTTGTTTTTGAACGCATCCATTAAGCTGTCAAAGCTAAATGGGTAAAGAAACAATGTCACTATCATAAACGTCCTGAAATCTTATAGTGTACGTTTTATCTAAGTAAAGCGTTTTAAAATTTACAACCATTTATATGCTGCATCCGATGGTCGCAATCCGAATAAACACGGATTTGCTTTCTTCATGCGTAATCATACCATAGTTACAACATTGTATATAAATTTCTATAGTAAAACCATGGAGCAGCGCCATCTAAACAAAGGTGTTAACTACACATTTGGAGGTTCTTACATTTACTAAGTGTCTATTCTGTTACCCTAACAATAGTCGTCTACGAATCAAATTAATAATATATAATGTATTTTATTGGCTCTAAAATCCATATTTCCTTGACAAGAGTCGTAAACAAAACAAAAATAATATGTTTACGACTGTTGTCAGGGTTACAGAATAGACAACTATTAAATGCACGAACCTAAAAATGTGTTTATCACACGTTTCTCAAGATGGCCAGGCGGTGATTATTCAGCATGAAAATACTATAGAAATGTATATACAATGGTTACAACGTGAAAGTTATTAGTGACAACATTTTCTATTAGGGTGGTTTCACATGACAAAGTTTCGATGGATTCGGCTTGTAATGTTTTAAAATATTTTGTTATTCTCTTGGCTTACATAATGATAAAAATAATTATTTGAAAACTGGAACTTCACGGCATGCTTGACAAATGAGAAGGCAAACGATATTTTTTAGTTTGCTTAAAATCAATTTGGCAGTTTGCCAACAACTTAGTTTAGAGTTAGAAATCACTGAAATTTGAGCAGAAGGCAGTTAATGTGCGTCTAAAAGTAAAATCAAAGTTAAGAATTTACCAAATTTCACTATAGTGTCCTTTGTTTTTAAACTCACTTGACAGCTGTCAGTTGCTGATCCAGCGTTTCCATACAAATTTATACCTTAATTTTCCAATATTTGTTTTGTGATTTAAACAACAAATGAGTTCCAGGCCCAACTATAATGCGCATGACTAAGCATAAGCTACTGTCAAAATCGCATGTGTAAATGAGCGAATACACACAGTCATATGGCGTTGGCTATAAGGACATATGCGCATTTCGTGGGGTTTCGTTAAACATGAGCTCCGCATGAGCTGTGCGATATGAACCGATCTTACATATGTAAATTTGACAGCTGTGGGCATTTGACATTCTGAAAAAATATTTGATTGCATTTTACCAAAAAAAGACTACGAATTTGCATTTAATTATCCATTCATCATGTTTGTATAAACATGACGAAACAGTTCGTTTATTTCTGACAGTAGGTCATGCTAGCTGTAGCTCATGCGAATCATAGTTCTACCTTAAGTATTTAAAACAACTTCAGATCTCCCCTTTTAAAACAAAGGCCATATTTTATCTGTCAACTTGTGCTAAGCAGCTTCGTCGCCATTTTGGATTGTTTCACTGATTCTGTTTACACATGTAAGCAATCTTAGCAACATTTTATCTACCACTTGAAATTAAATACCATAGGGTGCTAGTGGGGTGGGTTTTTTGTGCACTCACCATGTCAAAAACCAAACCACAGTAGAGCCATTAATACTTGACGGTGGCCTAAGGCTCATTAATCGCGATTACTCGAAACACTCTCTTAAAAAACACCCCACCATTATCGTCATCGGTATAAAGCACAGACGAAGACGACTATACACTATGCGGGAGAGGGTTGCTTTAGCAACTATAATATCGATAGGTATACATAGGTAGTTACCATTGGAAACTTAACGAGTTGAAATGTCAAACACCTTAAAGAAGGTTAAAAAGACTTGGGTTTTCTTTCTACAATGTATATAGTATGTATGGATAAGGTATACTGTTATACCTGTCCTAGTTTCAATTTTCTTCGTTTTTCTTAGTTCTTAGTATTTTTTTTTTATTTTTGTTTGGTAATTTGAAGTGTAAGTTCTTTCGCCCCCTTCTTAAAGTACTTGGACCCCTTTTGCAATCAACACCCGCAACGAATTGTTTTGGTATTTGCGGGTTGGCACTTTCTGTGAATGGGGTTTTCGTCTTCAAGAACAAATGCCATACAATATCTTCCTTCTCGATTAAATGGTATTTGACCGTAATAGTTTTCTGTAGAAAGTTCAATTTTAAGGAGGGTTTGATGAAACGATATGCCAAGACTTTTCAATGACAAAATAGTGGAATGACCTGCATTTTTGTAATCCCTTATAAGTATGTTGTATTATTTAACGGTAGAATGCACTACTTGGCAGAGGGTATCATATTATTTTATGACTGAGGGTACTTTATAAAGTGACCCAATATGACATTTAGGTGATGCATCAACATCACTGACAACCGCTTGGAAGAGATGTTCTTTTTCATTAAATTAATGAGGATGCTCAAAATAACTCAAGGAACCATTTCATGTGATGCTAACTCTAATTGGAAAATATTACGCCACAAGAAACTTCTTGCTGCAACCTACTTCAAAATTCTTTTTATGAATGTCAAAACTATGTTGGCATTGGAGTGTTTTTTTCTATTTTTCTTGTTCATTTCGGAAGAAAATTATTATCAAAATGAGAAAACTTTGGCCTAGTTTTAAGAGAAAATTTATTACCCAAAAATATTCTTGGCGAATGTAGTGTTGGAGCATCCGCAGGTAAGACGTTTGTTTCCTTCTCCCAAAAAAAAAAACTCATAAGGGTGAAAAATAGTGGGTGCAGTCATCAGGGCAAAGCACAATTTAAGCCTTTTGCGGAAGGCCATAATGTAAAGTGTTTCTGTGTACTTCACGAAGACGTTGTCGACGACGACGACGACGACGACGACGACGACCCAATGACAAAGACACGACAAACTTGAAATACTATACTCGAGAGGATGATGATGAGTAAAAGGGAATACGTGTGGTTCCTATATCTTAACAATCGTTATACACAGTTCGGGTTTCCTAAGAGTTTTCCGTTTATAAGCAGAATTGTTATACGACTCTGATATTGTAGAAATGTGTTACTATATATTGCTTTTACTTATTTTATGGGTGAATAATCGTACCGTCATGTTTTGGAAAATTGGTATAAGTACCTACAAGTCTAATGGGATTATTCGAGTGAAGTAAAGGATTAAATACCATTCCTCTGTGTGATGTGAGTTCGTTTCTCGTTTTTTGGAAAGTATACATATAGGTACTACAAGATGCCACCGCAAAATCAATTAAGTTCACCCCAATCGGTATACCGCTCACTTATTCACCACACACAAAAACATACAGATACAGAGTTACATGAGAGGAAGGAATTGATATGGGCTTAGAAAAGCTTAAGAAGAAACAGCTGACAAGGACGACGCATATAATATGTATGAAAATTGAAAATTAGAAGTACTTTAGAGCTTAGTTGTAAAGCAAATGACAATTTTTCTTTATCAAGGATATTCTTTCAGATGGTTTCCTTATTGGGTTTAGTTTAAATATATACAGAAAGAACCTACTCTGGTAGGGAATTGAATAAAAATGTTCAATAAGAGCACAAACCATTAAAGGAAAGAGCTATACAAAGTTTTTTCGACTATCTATCAAAATTAGGTTGATTTCACTTCGCATTTATTGCCAAACAAATAAAACATAAATGTAAGCAAATAATGGTTTTTGAGGAGGTTATAGTTGGTTTGATTAGTTTAGGTTATGATAACTGTCAGCTAAATATCAGGTCTATTCTGTTGTCAGGTAGAACATCTGAATGATTCTACGTAGTAGTAATCTAAGCGTATGAGAGAGACTCTTTAGTAAAAAGAAAAAGCATTCTTTTCCCCGTCGTTATTAAGACTTTGGAAAGAATGCGGACTCACTTTGCGTTCCCGACCGATGAGACAGTGTTCTGAGATGGTATCATCTCGCTCATAGATGATTTGCAATTAAAAAATTACACTCTCTCTCTCTCTTTTTTCTCCAAATTCAATAAATAAAATAAAAAATATAGCATACTTTTAGGCGCTAGAAAAATTATAACCGGTTACATTCGATTCTTGTAGTTTCAGTGGCAACGTGTACATTCTGCCCAAAGTGCTTGATTTAATCTCCTCTTTAAGGAATGATGCTATGGTTTTCTGGAATTATAAATCTACAAATTGACTAAATCCTTGGTGTTCACAAACTTTAATTGAGAATAATATTTTGGTCTTTCTAGGTGGTGAACATCAGAAATTCATTATTTTCTGCAACGATGTCCATTTATTTAAAAAACAAGGCACTGATGTCGATTCGCCATGAAGTCAAAAAAGTGGAACTTTCTATCAGAAAGTCGGAAAATTCTAAAAGCCCATACATACAGGGGTAGATGGTTGCAATATCTGAAATTTCTATTTTCAGACAAAAGATATTGATTCTAAGAAATCAAAAACACTACGGATTTGACAATCGACTAAGATTGGGTTCGCCAACAGACCCACGTTTGAGCCGTTCTGCATTCGTTCAAATCGGTTGATCATGAAACAAATGATGACGAATTTTGAATTCGTTTAGTTTGCTGCTTGCATAGTTCTGGATATCTATTTCGGAAGTTAATTCGTTACAAAACCATATCGTGTTAAGTTAACTTAACTAAACAAACCCCCAGACTTCTTTTACTTCATAAACTATTAAAATGTCCTTTCTTATCAACGTTTTTTTTTTTTTTTTTTTTTTTTCATTGCCTCAAATATAGTTGCATGGATTGAAAGCAAAATAGATTTCAATATAATGTGTATCCATTTGAAGGGGAGGCAAAAAGTAATACCTATACAAATGACAAATGACATTAGTCTGACATTGACACAGAAATAAACAGACAATAAGAAAAGAAGAATGGGTTGCATGCACTATAGAAAATGTCTCTTCTTTTGGTTTAAGTTTCATCAATTTTCCCTTATTTGACATGACAATCACATCCAATCAGATACACACACACAAAGATTCTGGTGCGAGAAAGTCCTTATTCTTTTCTTTGTGTTCTTTTATAATGTCAACGACAACTTGGTTCGGTTCGGTTGGGCCCACAGAATCAGAAACAGGTAGTTTATATTATTTTGTTGTGTATTTATTTTCACCTCAACCTCTGTAATTCTGGTATGACGTATAAATGTCACGAATAAGGTGGGCTTTTTTGTTGTAAGGAATAAAATACATATAGGGGAGAGTGTATTAAGAGAGAGCAATAGTATAAGTAAATATTGACAAACTACTTAGGACTCTGGGCTTTTGTTCGCTCATATCCCATTTCGTCTTCCCATCAAAAAAAAAAAAGGAAGAGAATAATCCCAAGGATGTCAGTGTTATGCTTTATGTGGGTCTAACATGGTAAAAGATTCTATAACCCGCATCAAAATGTGTCAGTCCCTTTGCGTATGATTTTTTCTTTTATTTTGTTGATGAGACGTGCATTTCGTGATGTGAATTGAATAACATTTTCATCGTCAATCTAAAGTTCGGAGAACTTCAATGTTCGGGGAGGTCGTCCAAGGGATAACAGAACCAAAGAAAACGGGGATTCGTTGATGTAATTTAGAGGAATTTTGAATCGCAGCCCAACATTGCTATATACCTTAAGTACTCTGACTCTATATACACCATACACACGCCCACATGACGTTACCTGTACACTGCATATACGCGGACGCTTGCTACTCTAATTTATGCATAATTGTAGCTATAGAGGAAATCGTATTTTCCCTCTTTGATATCTTTTATGTTGGAGAATTTGATCTGCGTGGAAGTTTTTTTTTTGCGGGAGTTTGACTTGTACCTCTCCTTCTAACTCCACCAGCGTCTTCCATTAGAGCCGTATTGAGTATAGAAGGCATACATAAGACGCGACATAAGGAAAAGTATACAAGTCGACTGACTGGACTGTAGGCGTTATTCGGGAGTTTAATGAAGGCAATCAACTCGAGGGGAAAATGCTGTTGATTGGCGAGTTGCCACTGCTCGTGCTCGTGCTAGGATCTTTAAGTAGATGTTTTGAATGCGGCTTTAAACATTGTGTGGTGCGTTTAATACTTATTGGAATGGTTCAAATGCCATTCGAATGGATGTTAAGTGGAGTTCATTAAAATAAAGTGCAACATTGTTGTTAAATGCATAAACAGAAGACCGAAATTGTTAACTGAATCTTTGGGATTTGAAAATTAAACGATTTTAGCCAATCATAATAAAAAAGAAGAATATTTTGTCAAAGTCCAGGATAACCTAGAAGCATTCACCCGATATTGTTTTGCTAGATTTTTAAAATGAAGCGACTATTTGAATATTAAGTTTTACGTTAATCCGAAAAACGGGTAAACGGGTGACAATTTCAGCCACAGCGTGTTAATATTCCCATCAGAACTAGCACTATACGTCACATGTTGATCCAGTATCTTAAAGGGACCGGTTGAGCAACTAAGTAGTTAGATATACGACCGGTTGGTGCTGGACGTTCGGGAAGTCTGCGTCTGAATAGAAGAGTATTCATGTATAAATATCGAGCTATTCGCTTTACGATTGCTTTCAACAATTTTCACATAAAAACTCAATGACATATAACTCAAGTAAATATAAAATGGTAAGTCTTTCAATTGCCTTCCAACGCTGTTTCAACATATACCAAAAACATTTCAAGAAGAAATAAAAATATTCCAAAAAATACCACGAAAATCCTCTTTTAATTCCCCTGGACTGAAAATTGCCAGAGTGGATCTAAGCCTATAAAGGGCTTACAATTTTCTATTCCACTGAAAATTTATTATTATCCCGTTGAATATTTTTGAATAACATCAACGGTGATGCCATACCGTACATATCTAGAGATGTTCCATGTCTGTCTGTCTAACTTCTCTTTCTCGTATTTCTTTATCTCCTATAATGAAGTAAAGTCTGGTATAGTAATACTGCAATGTATGGCAAATTGGATTACGTGGATGACAACGAAAAAAGTATCTTTTTTATCAGTTCTTTTTCGCTTTAGTAATATTTAAATTTGAAAATTCTTTTGCTTCTGGTCATTCAGTTCGTTTGTTAACTCATCAACATTGATTGAATTGCCAAATACAAGAAAACGAATGATAATAATGAAGAAAAAATAAGGAAAAAGATTATTAGATGGCGCCGAAACAAAGTCCTTTAAAGAGATTAAAATTCTGGCATAACATCAGAACTGGACAAAAAAAAAAGAACTAATAAGAGTGACATAACCTCTAAGCAAGTTTAAAATAAACTCCAACTGACACTGCAACAAGGGAATAAATAATTTCGTTGGCATCCTAGTTCTTCTCTCACTCCAGCTTCCAGTCACTTGTAACCGCAAATAGGATTTAGTGTCTGCTACAGTGAGCTAAACACCACTAGCACCAGGGAAGAGAAGACGAAGAACCCTGAAAGCAGTACTACAATACAAACATAGTCTTTTTTTAGAGGGTATACACAATGTATGCTAGAAAATGGTACTGCTGCCGGCAGTGGGTGAGATGTGTCGGTGGCGTTAGGTTAATCCAAAGGAATTCATTTATTCTTCGCTACTTATTCTCTTTCATTTCTATGTTTGTTTTTTTTTTTCTATCTTTTCTTTTATTTCACGAGAAGATATGCTGCTCTTTTCTTTGCAATGCGATGTCGTCTCTTTTATTATTCATTGCGATGGCTTTTGTAAGAAGCTTATCTAGTCAGAGCCAATCCAGCGCCAGCCATCTTCAGAGTTCTACTCCCTTTTCCACTGTACGACAAGTGTTATCACTCTGTTGCAAATGAAATGTTAGCTTTTGTTTTTCTTATGTTGAAAATAGTGTTGGCATAACACAGCAACAAAAACAGAAACCAAAAAAAAAAAAAAAACATAAAAGACCAACACTGGTTAGACAGAATTAAGAAATGAAACAATGCAATTTGTTGAAACAAAACAAACTATAGTTAGCTTTTCTATTTTTTTCTTCAGTCTATAAAGCAATTGTTTTATATTTAATGGTATTCTCTTTTCTCTTGCAGGCTGTCTCCTTGAAGGAGTTACGCCATCGGCACCACCGGATGTCCCACCGAGGAATCCAACAATGAATCGAATGAATAATGGTCGTTTAGCTGGTAACCCAAATGATTTGGGAGTAGATTTTGAGCCATCGTGTTTAGTACGAACGCCATCGGGCAACGTTTACATTCCTAGCGGTAATTTAAGTAAGTAGACTTGTTTTTCTTTAAGAATATTATTTTAGATTTTATATTTAGGGATATAAAACTACCCAATGGCCGTTAGACAATATAATATTTTAAATAAAATGTAAACATTGATGGCAGACATTTTGATTTGTTTATAAGTTGGACGCCATTCGTAAGCCATGCTTTCAGAAAATCTAAAATATCAAAAAAAATTCGTGATTTTGCATTCGGAACTCTAAATATATGAGAATGTGTGTTTCCTACCTAATCGAAACAAAATTTCATTTGCGCTTACCACATGTTGGGCGCCATTTCTTAACAAAATTTACAGAAATTTTTAAATCTCAAAAAAATTCCGTGAATTTTCTAAATGTATGAATATAATTGTTTTCTTTTTAATTGAATGAATTTTTTTTATTCGTTAACCCCACGTTGTGTGCTATAAATATAAAAACACTTTATAATCTCAAAAAAATATCCATGAACTTAGATTTGGTGCTCTTAATGATTTGGTTCTCTTGTGAGTTTCCTTGTCAACCAAATCGAAATTTTTGTCGCGCTTACCCCACGTTGGGCGCCATTTGTAAAAAAAAACTTTAAGAAATTTTATAATCTTACAATACCTACATGAACATCCATTTGGTATCTACTCATGAAAAAGTTTATTTTCTTTCCAATTAAAAATTAAATTATTTCGCGCTGACCCCACGTTGGGCGCCATTTGTAGTTTCAAACACATTCCATAGCCTTGCAAAATGTACCTTAAATGTTAAAAAATGTGTATTTCTTTTTTAATCGAAAGCAAATATTTTTCTTTTGCGTTTTACACAAGCAACTATTACAAATAACAAACAGATATCGCTTTTAATATGTTTATCATATAAAAATAAAGATATTAAGATAACACAGAAAATGTCAGTTCCAAATTTATACTTCTATCAATTGCATTCAAGTGTCACTCTTTACTCTCACTCAATTTCACTTGAACGATTTGTTGTCTTACATAAACCATTAACCATTCCACCCTCGCACCAAATATTTTCCACACAAACATCAGATAGGGATGCCTTGAAAAAAAAAACGATTCTAAATTTCAGCTGTCAATGTCAATTAATCCCAAGTGGATGTGGAGTATCTGAATTTCTCTTCATTATGCCCCTAATATTTCCTTCAAAGCGCATAAATTTGCAACTTTGCATTCTCTTTTCATTTTACCTTCTTCATCATATTCATATCATACTCTGCACAGAAAACAGCCTTGTACCGCAACAGTCTGCCACTCCTTTAGTCCTAGGGAAATAATATTTGAAAAAAAAAACTATCTACATATATCCATTTCTCTAGCTCAATGAGAGAATAGTGCAATAATAAATTATCATATCCTCTTTTATATCCATTTTTTACGACCTTAGTGGATTTATTCTTTTTGGCCAATCTATAAAGGATTTTTTTTTTCCTGTTTTGTATGATGCCTCAATGTGCATTATGCAACCCAGCCACGAGGTGCATAAGGTATCATAGCGCATTATTCATCCAAAAATTTGTATACACAAAAGAAGAGGTAGAGGGAAAATATTTAAATCCCTGCCTAGGAATCCAACCACAGGCATTTTAAATCTTGCCATAGGTTCTTCGTAGAATCTGTATATCCTGAAAATATCATAAGCGAACAAAAAACTCTGAAAAAATGCACACAATAATCCAGTTTTGTGCTGTTTTTCTTATATTTATTTTTATATTTACTTTTTTTTTTATTTCTCTTCTCTGCATCATACACTTGAAAACAAATTGAAAAGTCAACCAATTCAACGTATGAACGATGCAACGATGTGCCCGGCTGCAATACCACCATCAAAGTAAATCCACATAGCCCAAGCCCAGGACCAGCCACCCTCACTTAACACCCATTTGGTCGTCTCTATGCCACTCACTTATTAAAGGGGAGTACAACATTTTCAGTTGTAAAAAATACCAACCAAAAAAGAAAAAAAAAAAAGATGAAAAACAAACTGAGCAAACAAAATAAGGGCTAAAAAATATAAAGAAATCCCATTCACACAATATTTTCCATATTGGCATATTTTTATAAATTGCTGTGCTATTTTCCCCTTTTTCATTGCATACCCATACATGGTGCACACCATAGAGCAAACTACCTGCCAATGGCTTTATTTAGCTTCAGGGAGCAATGGTAAATAAATCAAACAAAAAAAACTACAAAACGAACTTTGCAGACTTAAGTGAGTGAGTGAGTGTGTATAGGTTTACATTCCCTTGGCGTTCACTTTTATTTCACCTGAAAGTATGCTACAAAATATACACATATGCACTCTTTTTTTTTTTGCAAAAAGCCTATAAGTATGTGGCACTTAACCAATTTAAAGCTCTCGAGTGTTCCCTTTTATCTTCATTCTCCCAGCCCCTTGCAATTCTCATCTAAGGGTTTGTAAATCCTGTTTTTATTCGTAAAAGAAAACTATGCATTCACTATATTTGTGTATTCATTTCGTTTTTGAAAGCGTTCGGCTGATGATGCTGTCGCTTTTACCAAACTCAACCACCCCTCTTGATTCCTTTATTCTAGAAGTTATTTTTCGGGGAAATCGATAACCGCACACAATCCTACATACTTCTACACTTAAATACATTCTATGCCATAGTCAATGTGTGCCAAACAATGGAATGTTGCCTCCATTTTTATTTTTTGCGTAGTGTGTTATTCTCGTTTACAATGATGCTGTGTGTCTATGATGCTTTTGTGCCATTTTAAATGACATGTGGCCTTTGCAGAGCTTTAAGTTGATCTGTGTGCATTTTGCGTATATGTATATACGTGCACTATCAAAGGCTGAGTTGTTGTATAGTTTGCGCTAAATAAACTACAACAGCAGAAATGGACAACACAAACTGAATTGTTGATATATGCTCGCAGAACAAAATTTTCTGAAACAAAGAAAAATAGTAAAAAAAAGAAAAAAACACTGATATAGCAATCTAGCATTGTTTTGAACTCGCTTAGATTTTGAACTGTTTTAAATTGAGGACATCAGTGTTAGTATGTGTTTGCACAATAGCATCCTTCGTGAGATATTTAAAGTTGGCATGGGTTCTTGTTTTGGAGTGTCAGATAAACTGCAAAATCAACTAAAGGCAGCAGAATAATTGTATAATAATATTATCCCTGCACACTCATCGTAAATGCCGATGGCAAAACTTCTAATTTTGTTGCAAGTGATGATGTATGCATGCTGTTTTATTTGGAAAAAGAGTTTTCAAGTTGTTAAAATTGATTTTTCAGTTTTAACGGATGATAAATTATAATATATACTCATTTCACAAATCAACTGTGATAATTCGTAGAAAGAGAACTTCACGTTGGGCGCCAATTGTAATGAAATTGATAATTCGTAGAAAGGGGATCTCACGTTGGGCGCCAATTATATTAACTGCATTAAACACAATAAACACGATCTTAATGCAAACAAACACTACCGAAATGTACCGAAATGGTGGAAAATAAACCAAATTCCACAGATAGTATTCCATTATCCCTAAACAGAGTTGTAAATGTGTCTATTGGTGGAACTCGTTCTTAGTTAATGGAAGGGATATTGCATATCTATGGATAAATCTCTGATTACCGTTAACAAAAACTGTCAAAAACTTGATTATATTCCATTTTTTGTGAGTCAAAATAGACAAAAGAAAACATACAAAAACGATCGGTACTCCTTCTCCCAAACCCATAAAGTAAAATGTTTTCTTTTATGTAAAAAAAAGATCCACAAAAAAACATGTATCACTTAGCTATGATTTAAGATACCCTGTCGTTGATTTTCCAATTGTATACCAAAATACCTGCGTTTTTTTTCTTCAAAATAACAAAAAAACTAAAAATGTTATAACAATGCTTAAACTGAGAAGTCCATTAGCCCCGTGCCTTTCTTGTCTTACTAGCCTACATCTGACTAATGGAAAAAGTCTCATATTCAAAAGACATATTCAGTCAAAACGCACAAAAGTATGCTTCGGCAAAAAAAAAATATATGAATAACAAACGATGATGATGAAAATGTGCAAAAGATTCCAAGCATGTTGTCACCTCTCTGGAAGACAAAATACATTCAGAGCAATTTCGAAAATGAAAACTGAAGGTGAATTACAAATACACAAAGAAAATGTTCGTTTTCACACAGAAAACAAATAGGTAGCATACAAATAAAAAAAAACACCTTGTCCTTCGTCCTTTTATAAAAATAAAACAGAAAAAAACAATATCCAAAGCTATGTGCATACCTATACCATGCCATCAACAAATAAGAAAAAACATAGCAGTACCTAGCTAAATTTTTTTCTGGCTGACGTAAATAAAACGTAACATCTAAATACACGCAGCGAATTTCTAAACATTATTTTTTTTCGCCTCCACTTGGTTTCTTGAATAAAAAATAAAACCCAACATCAAAAATAAAATATAAAAAAAAACTCCTGAGAAAGAAAGTCAAAGAAAGAAACATAAAGCTAACACGTTCACCGCCCCCGAGGGAGCTCCAGTGGCGTTTTCCCTGTTGTGTAAAGGAGGCGTTTAGATAAAAAAAATTTGAAAAAAATACCGGATTTTCGAGATTTACACCAAAACTTTACGAAATATTTATGCAAAATATACAAACATACGATTTGATCTTCTCTACCGCGACCGTAGACGCAGCCAACATTGTGTTTCAAGCGGCTATAGCCCCCAAGGAACTGTAAAAAAGGATGACTACAAAAAAAAATAATGAAAAAGCAAGAAACAACGGCTACGAGAAAAAGTAACTCTCAAAATTTGTATTTTGTTTCCACCAGCGAGTTACAATAATAAGAAACAAGTCTAGAAATGATGTGGGGAAGTAAGACAAAAAATGTCCTTTTCCCTTACACTACACGAAGACGAGGGGCGTATAAGATAAGGTATCTCGGTTGCTTAAAGACTCCCCCGGGGAGATTTTACGAAGGCAAACGTAAAACAGTTTTCATTTTCATACCGAGAAATACATTTTATTTCACCATTTTTTCCGTCTCTGTATAAAGTGAAAGGAAGTGTAAAGGATGGTGAAATGTAAAAAAAATGTTTGAAGGAATGCTACACTAGCGACACACAGAGTGACAGGATAATGCACTAAGATACTACGCTCGATATACCTACTGTATATACCTTAGCCGTTTTATTTTGTGTCTCCTTCGATAATGACACCAAGGAAATGAATCCTTCAAGGCATGTTTATTTTTTTTATTTCTTCCCATTGAATTATGCTGGTAAAGAAAAAGAGCGGAACACCACGAAGAAATCGCATTTCCTTATTTAAAAATCACTTTCGGTACGTCTACGTTTAAATAATGACAACAAAGGTAACGACATTGAGTGGGTTGAGTGGAATTAAAGTGCCTTACCGTACAAGGATAATTGCATTGGCACCAACACAGCACATACCGATACTTATCTTTGGAAAAGTCGCCAGAAAATATGCAACAACAAACTGCACTGTATATTAAATACTTGTAAATATGTAAATTAAGGATAAACATTAAGCTTGAAATGTAAATTATTTATGCATTCAAGGATACAGTATACACTACGCATGAATAATTATGCGAACTTGAAAAATACATACATTTTTTAAACAAAAAAAAAATCGTTTTTTTATTGCATATGTATAGGCGAAACGGAACCGCATCCATTTGCCGTCACTTCCTGTTAAGATATGCACTAAAAAAATACATATACATTATAAATAATTAGTGAGTAACAAAAAGAATGAAAAAATCTATCGTCGAGATTGGCGACGAGGAAAGTATTCAAATGTTCTTTGCTACTAGGTAAAATCAAATAATTATATTCAACTCAAATTCCTTCGTTATTAGCACACGTCATGCACGACGACGACAACGAGGACAACATACCTAACCTGTACCCATTTTGCTTTGTTTTATGAATATGATGACGTAGATTCTTATGCAACCCACCCCTTATCTCTCTTACTCTAACTGTGTTTTTATATTGCTCATAGAAATGCAACTTACTTGACTGATTTGAAGGAAGAGTCACGAGACATATACAAATGTGGCATTGAATATGCAGCAGAAGCATAATGAAAATAATATGCAAACAGGAACTAAAAGAGGATTGGATTGTCCTTAGTTGTTGGTTTGTAGATGATTTGAAGTTAGTTGTGTGTGTTGTGTAAGTACTTAAATGCATATGCACGATAAGGGGACAAACATTACCATTATCTCTCTAGTGCCCCCACATAAGACGAGTGTGGCAAAAGAAGATGTGGCATTTATGTTAGCGGCAAAGGAAGAAATGTCAACGAACATGGAGGAATTTATTTCAATTAGTGAAAAAGCTCTGGGAATATGTGAACTGCAGATATAGTTTCTGGTCGGGCAAAAAGCGTGGATTGTTGTTGTATAAATACATGAATTTAAAAATTTATTTTGCACTTGATGACGTCTATTTGGTATTTTGATTTGTTTGTATATTTTCAAATGCAAATAGAAGCCATTAAAATGATAAATATTCTTTAAACGCATCAGAAAAGAGTGTTGCGAAAGGAACATTTATTTATTTAAGGTAGTTGCATATCCTGAACAATAAGCTATTAAAAAACATTTGCCATACAAATTCTCTACTTTTTCAGAACTTTAACACAAAACTCTTCTTTAACCCAATTTTCGCCACTCATTCCTCCATTTTTTAATGCAAAGCAAAAACCTCTTCAATTTAACTAACGCTCTGGGAATAGAAGCCAAAGGCATTGAAAAGATACCAACACCAAGAAATAAAACCCAAAAATAAAATAAGAAATTTAAGGAGATTGTGCGGTTAGTATAGGGTTGCTGTAGAATCATTCTTTCCTATATTCATTTTTGTATTCTACTCCATCCTTCTCAGTCTCACTCAATTTTACTATACAGTCCTCACTAAATCGACGCCATTTTAGTGTGTTGTGTGTTTTTTGTATAACCCCCCTTCTTTGGGATTCACTAGTTCTCATTTTTATCCCTAGGGCAACAGCAACGATACGGGGTGCGATTTATTTCGATTTACAATAATCAGTCTCATTTTTTTTTTTTATTTTTTTTACGAAAGCAATCGAAAAATTCTTTTCACTAAATTGAGTGCTCTGAATAAATTGAAGAGGGTTATAGTTCGTTTTACAGGAAAGGTGAACATTTTAGAGAAAACATCGTTTTCATTCAATAGGCATCGATATGGTTTGAAGTACTTGCTCCATTTTGAAAATATCAAGTTTCAGATTTTCGATAACTTTGCTTTCATTTTTTATATTTAAATTATGTTTTACAAGTGTGTCGGTGTTCTGTTTTGGTATTGAAGCTCTCAAATCAACTTCAAGAAAGTCTATTACCTTATCGCTCCGCCAAAGAGTTTCAAAGAAATGGAGCGATTTTTTCTCTCTTGAACAATTTTAGGACTTGTTTGATTTAAATAATTGCTGAAATTGGCTTCGTCCTCACGTTGGGCGCCAGTTTCAGGAATAAAAACAAATATTTATTTTCGTATGAAAATTTAATTTTTTCTTTTGAACTATTCAAGATAAATAAATGTTTCAGTGGTTATATTATTTGTAATTATTTGTTTCCAAATATTATTGAAACCTTCAAGGAGGGGATTAATCAACAATTTTTTTATCAAGAAACATTAAGGTGATTTTACTTATTTTGCTAATAATTTCACGATTATAATATTACAATAACAATCCTCGAGCAGCTTAATGCAACACTTTTTATTATTTTATAAACATTCTTATCATATCAAGATGAACTACAAATTTAATCAATGCACTCAACAAAATATGGATTTATATGTAATTTTCTTATAAGGCAAACATGAGCTCCTTGAAGTGACCCCATCTTGTCCCTTACATTATTTTCAGTTTTCCTTAATTTTTGTTTGGTATTTTATCATTCACTCATTCTTTTTCCTTTAAAGTGAAGATATTTTTGTAGTGAACACAAAACAAACCAAAAATAAAGCTCCCCGCCACAACATGGAGTGCTACAGTTTTTTTTCACTTCTCTGTTTTTCTCCCAAAAATCTAACTGTTCCTTACGTCAAAGTTTGGTATGTATCCATGTATATTGTATACGTCTGGAAGAACATAAATCAACTCCACAATTCGAGGGCAAGAAAATAATACAGGACGATCAGATTTTTTTTTTTTTTTTTTGCTTTATTCAAGGAAAGAAATCGTCGAAAATTTGCTTCAGAGCATGAACGTCCCAGAGGATTTTCAATTCCCCTACCTTCATTTCCCGGTCTCCTTTATCCCATCTCCTTCGTCTGACATCCATTTCGCAAACGTCAATAAAGCCAATGTGTCGGCAAAGTGGTTGCATTTACATTCGTACACATAACTGCTTCGGAAATACGTCTGTTTGAAGCATTTAAGGATTTCTTTCGATTTGTGTGTGCTTTTTTTATGTTGTTGTAGTTGTTCGTCCTTCATTCGTTCGTTTACTCTATGTCATAGCTTTCTTTAGTCTAGGAGAAAAAAAAACTTACCCAAAAAAGCATATCCTGGCAGTTGATGTCGGTTTTATTGAAGAATTCGGATATGGGAAGATTTGTTTATTTCTGTCTTCACTCTGCGTTTATGGCAGGATTTTACGGCACAGTGGACCATACATAGAAGGCTATCTTGCCTGGTCGAAATTATTTAAACATGTGTATACATATGTATAGAAATACGATGTAGAGATATTCTATAGAAGTAAAGAGATGACATTTGGGATTAAACCGAAGGGTGGAAGTTTCAAGCAAAACTCTGATTGGAATATACACGAATGAATGAATAATTAATATCTCTCTTCTATTTTAATATATTCTATACTGATAGGAAGCAATTTATAGTGATTATTTTTCTTTCTTTTAGCCAAATCACTTTTGAATGGGTTTCCGGTAGATAATTTTCGAGTTAGGCATATAAAAAGATTTTGTGACACTTAGAAAGAGTTTGTCCAAATTGAAGGGTTTATTGCGTTAGCACTAAGTGTTATTTTGCAAGGGGCGAATCGAAAATGCAAAACAAAATGTTCATTGATTATTCATAACATTAAAGGCATATCTATAAACATGAATCAATTTTGAAGATCTTAAGCAGGAACTTTTACAACCCAGTTGTTATGGGTGATAACTGACAATATAAATTTTATTAGGTAAATTATTATCATGATTATTTGCAGATTAATGGTTCATTTTTATATTTGTTAAAATATAATTGTATGCAGTTAATACGTTGGTTAGAAAATCTGAGTGTAATATTTAATTGATAGGAGGGGAGAAACAGATCATGTCAAACAAAACAAAATTAATTCCATCACCGCAGCTTATTCAAACTTTAACAGAGTTTTATATTGATATTGAAAAAAGTGGCGCCCAACGTGGGGTCCAATTTAAAGATACTCGTTAGCTTTAATATATCCAGTTAAACCATTTTAAATAAACCTACGACTGACATTCATTTACCTTATACTTCTTAACACACATTATCCTACCACATAACCCACAAATAACAGCCTCCAATACCAAAACAACTATAAGTACACATTAAACACCAGACAGATTGAGCTAGAGAAACCTTAGAATATTAATAATGCATTGAATTCATTGTGTTCGCTCTATCAAGTACATTCTGCTGCAACAAGCTTCAAAATGCAAATAAGCATCGTGTCGCTCTAGACATCACATTACAAACCCAAACTGAAGCAACCCTATCATCTGTCTCTCTTGCTTCGTTTATTTGGTCAATTTACGATTTATGTGTATTGTGTAAATTGTGATGAAGACTATGCGACGTCCCTAGAGAAATGCAAGTCAATAGATAAAAACACGAACTGCTAGAAACTATGGCATCAGCATCCAGCATCGACATATCCCCTCTATTTTCACAAAAGCGGGACATTCATGCACGCACATGAAATTTCTATTATAATATTATTTCAATTTGCATAGCAACGTGCCCAAAGTTTTGGTTATGTGGTGCGGTTTTCCTCGAAATTCATGATGCAACTACTGACAACACCTTAATCGTATCCTCTCACAAAGACATGTTGTATCGATTTACATACTTCCTGTTTGGTCGTGCATTAGAAATTTGTGCGAGAACAGAATTGATGCGTCTGATGTTTCCTAAAATATGATTATTTTCCTGCAAAAGGACACGTTATCGATTAAACGGTGTGTAACGGAGTTCATTAGTAGCCAATGGGTCAACGCGTAATTTAGTTATAGTCCTTATTGGAAGTTAGATCGACGAAATTATTAAGTAGCTTTTCCAGTTAAAAACGGATGATATTGATTTTTGAAAAATATATATTGTGTTTGTACGTTCATCAATTTTCAGATGGTAACTTGGAAAATGTAGACTTATCTTTCAAAAGTTTACCAAACTTCCACTCCAGTGACTTTTTAACCTTAAAATTTGTTTGTTTTAACTTTAAAGCATCAGTCAGGAAATTCTTAATAGCTGTAAATTTGTTCATCAAAAGAGTGTCCTCGTCAAATGAAATCAAAAGTATTTTACCCCACAGATTTTCCAATTCTAATTAACCTGTCTTTGGCTTGGAAAACTTAATGGAAAGATAAATCTTAACTTATGGAGGCCATTGCAAGAAAACTAAAAACTAATCGTCTTCTTTGTATATGCTAAGGAACAAATGCCAATATTGATTCTATTTTCTCTTGGGTTGACCCAAATTGTAAAACACAAGTCACTTGCCTCAAACTTGAAACAAAAATACAATCTCCACTAAAAGGATCAGATTTGTAAAATTGCTTAACACAAACTTAACCTTACCCGCCAAAAGTAAACTTCTTCCGAATAAAGTGCCTAAATAAACAAAATTGACTTGAGTTTTGAAATACTTCCACCCACCATCTTCTTCTATCATATACTAAAAGACAGGAGACCTGCCAACGGTGTATCTACTTAGAGAAAAGTAATCATCACTTTTTGTGAAAAATCTCGATGAGAATTCTTAAGTTGATGTTGTGTCTTTTAAGGAGGGAGCAACACCAGCTTTTTATATGTACCAATCTTGTCTTCGTTGGAATTACACGTGCAATCAAGCCCAAGCTAAAAAGTAGGAATTCATATAAGAAAAAAAAGTATCTCGTTGACATCATTCTTGCTCCCAAGGAAAGGCGTTTCTTCCTCATCACTGCCATCAAACGGAAGGTATACTCTCCTGACTTTTTAAACTCTCATTCACAGATCCAGCAACACAGCATTGAGGCCGATAGGTCCTTTATACTGATTTTGCTTTGGGGTTACGTCTTTTTTTTTTGTGCCAGAAGTTTCAAAGCTTAATGAGAGGCAGCACCAACAATGTGTCATCGTAGGATATTGTATTGAGTTTTTTTTTTTTCTTTTTTTTAAATCAAAATATATTATGCTAATTATATTGGCTCTACAAAACATACATATACCCTTGAGAAAGGACTTTGTTTGACTTCTTAATCTCTGGAAAAGATTAGGTATAACATGACCTCGACATAGATTATACAAAAGCTGTTATCCTTAGCCAATATATTTATATGCATATAATGTATATGTGTAGGTGTACTATTTTAGGATAATTCCGAGGATCTATAGACAGCAGACGTGTATAAGATTTTGAAACCTTTGTTATCCCCTTTTGTTGACATCACTAAGCTGGTTTTAAATTTGTTTTGAACAAAAGATTAACAAAGTTTTAGTACTAAATTAGTACCTACTTAACATTTTTAATATTCTCAAGGATTTGGTTTTGGGTTGTTTAAGAATAACACTTCTTTTATGCAGCTAAGATGTTTTTACGGCTGTAGAATAATAAAGTAGATATCGATGAAAATGATTTGATTGTCTATGTAAAAAACTAAGTTTGCAAAATAAATAATATTGTAATAGATTGTAGTATTCTTTAAAGGTGGAAATGTAATCTAGTGCTATTATATACCTACATGTGCTCTCATGAAGAACTGGCGACCGGAACCTATCTTGATGACCTACCCCCAAAGTTTATTTATTCGGTAAAATACGCATTAGCTCAATTGCTCCTCAAATCATCTGAAAAGTTTGAGGGATCTTTGATTTAAATGACCATTGCTTACATGAAAATCACTAGTTCCATCAATTCTGTGCGATCTCCATTTAGTGGAGTACGCATTAGTCCTTTTCACTTCGAAAGGAACTCTAGTTGTGTTCATCGAATAAATAGTTAGAGCAAACAGTGTACAGCAGAAAATGCCTTTCTGATGAACAATTAAATCTTGCTCTTTTCTAACCAGAGCAGTTTAGTCAAGTTTAACGAAAAGATCTACAGCTGGTGACTGATAAATGCTTACAGTTTATTGTTACCATCGGCGGCAGTGCATTTTTTCGGAAATGTTTGTAAAATTTTTAAGAAAACAAAAAAAAATTAATTTAAAACTTTTTTATTTTAAAATTCAACAGAGAAAGGGTCCAAAAAATTTCGTACTCAATTGACATGTATGTAAATTTAACTAAATTTACAAAAAAAATCATAAGAAGCAAGCAGGTTTAAATTATATTTCACAATTGGAAATCAGTCACCTAATTTTAAATTGAATTACACGTTTATTGACTTTTTCAAAGAACTAGGTTAAAACAATTAAACCAACATTGGTTGATTAAGAGAAGAAATATTTTTCTTACCAACTTCGTAAAGTTCAAGATAATTCATCTTTAAATTGAGTTCGTTGAGTTCATGTTTAATGAGTTGTGACTGTTTAATTAAGCTTTCATAATATACATTTTTAAGCTAATAACAAAACTGAATTAAATACAGACAAAAACTAAATTTCTAAATGTTTCTTGCATCAGATTGTTTTTATTATTCTTATGTATATCTATAGTCCTATATGGTCTAACTGTTTTGGGTTTTAGTACATAATCTAGTACATTTCTAGGGCTGCAACCTGCAAACATAATTTTTCCTGCCAAACTGACAAGAATTATTACAAAGCATTTTTTCGATATTTTGAAGTGGCACTTCGAAAAAAATAACTCAATACCATAGTTCTCCAAATAAATGTCAAGAATCCGTTTATTTTTTTAGTACGAAATACTATTTCCCATTTTGAAATTAAACCAATTACACAATTATTAAATGCAAGAATTCATATTTCCTGTTAAAAATGGATGATTTCGTTTAACCGGAAAACAGCTATAATAATATAGGGTTGTAAAACTTATCACACATTGATAATAATAATCTTTCGAGTCATAATAATTTAATTATGTACACGTGACACTTACTGAAATACCATAGGACAAACTATAAAGTGTATAATTCGAAATTTCAACCAAAAAAGATTATCCACAGCATTAATTAAGTTCTGCTATTATAATAATAATTGTTTTTTTTTTTTACATTTTTGTTATAGCTTCCTACAGTAAAGGTACTCATGTTACATTATTACAATCAGTGAACGAGAAAAGCAGCCGCTGCCGTTAGCCACAATTTCATTTATTATCCTTAATTAATTTCAATAAATTTCATCCCTTTTTATCAAATATGGCAGCTAAACGGGGATGAGGGAGAGATTGGCTTTGAAATTTCGATGAATGAGTCACATATAAAATACAAGCAACATAAACCAAAGAAAGACAAAATTTGTATATATGTATCTAAGTGAATTTCAAAAGATGGGTGGCTTTATTCTTCGCATCCCATCTCCCGTGGGCTAAATATCCTTTTTCGCTATTACACAATATATAAACTACCATCATGTAGGTTTATTTTTGTAAGTGAATCTGTATAGTTGTTGTTATCTTATTGTGTATAATTTCTATGTGAGAATATGTATCACAGACTAATATCATTTTGACTTAGATTGATGGACCTTGACACCGCATGTCTAATTTGGGTTAATTTGTTCCGCTTACTTAGTTTAGCTGAATCCTCTTAGGTATATGAAATGAAATGGGTGCGGGTATTTTGTCTTCCCCTCTTATATATATATCTTTGGATCAGAGTGTGTGGTCGAAATATCTTTAGAACATTTAATTCCCTTAAGACATTAAGAGGCATTTGACTCTTGCTCCTCCATGTCATGTGCTTTCTGTTTTTAGCTCTAATTTACTTGGGCAGGTAGGTGTACATATTTGCGAAATTGCTGCCGTCATATGGAATGTGAGTGTTATTTTTTCCATCTCATTTCTTTAACGTTACATAAGTGGATAGAATGTCCTTGTGAGAAGAATGATGAATCTTGTTTTAAATTGAGGTCGAGATTTTTTTTTTTTCATTATTCTCTGTGTTCAAACCAATAAAATTGACTTGTCAAAATGGTAATGTCATGTTGGGGATAATAAATCTTAGATCGAATGTAATGTGCTACAAATTCTGTTCGATATTTAGGATTTCATTTTCTTCTTGAACTCAATTTCAATGTGTATTTCTTGAAAATATCTTGTCTTTAAAGTATTAGAAATAAGGTTTATTGGCCACTCGTTGACATTAGCCCTGTTCCTTTTGAGTTGACAAGATATTTATATGTGTACTTTACTAGCTTTTTCTATATAGAACGCATAGAACTAGCGTCCCTATATAGTAGCTGTCTTTGTAAATTAAACTTTTTCTGATTTTAGAGAAAAAACGTCCTTTTGATGATAAGAAATTAAAAACTTATTTGAATCAAAAATCTATAAGACCTATCAAATGCCATCTGGCGGTTTTACGACTCTGTTTCTCTATCCTCAAGCATTGACGGAACATGTGTACTTGTAAATACTAGATTACTTCATATGATTTTTTTTTTCTTTCACACACAAAACATCAAGACGGCAATTGACGCATGAGTTCGTTTCAGGTTTTTTTTTGACAGATTCGGTAAAAAATATTTGTCTACTTTCAAACCCAATACTCAAAACCCCCAGTTGAGTATATAAATTGCCATCAATTTAAAGAATTATTTTCTAAAACTGATTTAAAAATTTAAGACGGACTTAACTACAATATATTCTCAATCCAATCCCATCCAATATCAAGGAATTCCCTTAAGTGTCTTCTTCAATCAATTTATGACATTTTGCCCTTCCAATTCTCACAGTGACCATTCATCCTTCCACCTCCTTGGCATTTATCGATGTAGCTAAAGTATAGGAACTCACCACTGGCAATTCTGTTCCGATTGTATACGTGTGATTGGGTTATTTCATCTGTGCATGCCAATGCGGTTTGTGTTTTTCATAGCATATAACATCTCACCAAGCATCAACAATTTATATATCTATACATACATGAATATGTTGAATATATGTTTATATGTACCTTCAACATTCTCATACATTTATGTAGATATAAACCATAATATGAATGCCGATATAGGAAGAGAAAAGCGATTCCAGGCAACACAAATTTCTTCACGTATCCTGAACAAACCGCAAAATATGCAAATTGCAATTTGCACAATTCCAGATGTTCAAGTGCTACCAAACCTTCCTATACTTGGAATGATTTAAGGGTTGGTTTACTGATGATGGTTTGGTTTGTAGGGTTGAATGAATTTGTTATCGGCCGTGTTATGATTGGTACAAAATGTATAGATACCTCTATATAGATATTTTGGTTCAACAGCAACACATCATCACGATTTACATGCGTCCATCCATCAAATTAACAGACAATTATCGTATTTATAGACACGTATTGGGTATACAATTGTCGGCTATTCAACTGCAACACAACAGCATCAAGGATATTTTGCTATATATAGTGGGTGGTATAATTCAGGATACTATGAACATCACATGAGAGATGTGTAGAAAAGATATAATAGAACATGTTATAATTTACAATGAAAATTTCCCTTGCACATCCATACAATAATAATAATAACATTGAATGGACTATATAAATCCTAACTGACTGCTGTAGGTAAAGTCCATTTAATAATTATGATTATTATATTTCCATAAACAAATATAATATAGACATTGCAATTTAAGATTTTAACATAAGGATGAATTATTTATAATGTGTAGGTGTACGTTTTCACGTAAGTAATGTAATTTATGCAAAGGTTTGATTAATTTGCAAATAAGTTTCGTTTAAGGATTTGATTATCATAGAATTTACATAATACTGAGAAAGATATACATACAATTCCAACTATATTGATCAGCATCAATATCTCTACAACTAACATCGATATTAGTTTTCTTTTGAATAATTTAAACTAAACCTATCTGATTTTGGTTAACTTTCAATCGTCCATCATTGATTTTTGTCCTTCCAATATATTCCTTTCATCATTTCTTCGAACAATATTATCTATTTAAATTAATAAGATAAATTTATTTCTTTAAAGTATATTATCTAATATGTTTTAACTGTAATTTTTTTATGAATGGTCTTTTGAAAGAATGAATCCATATGTGTGTATAGTTGTGTAAAGATTTTCATGGGATATTTCTTTTCATTTCTGTCATTTTTGCTTTAAATACGACAGTACTTTGTTTGATCTATTACATTTATCGTATTGCATAACTGACTTTTAATATGGAAAACATTGTGTTCCACATCAAAATCCAATCTATATAGTTTCTTGCTTTAAATATGACACTAATTTCTTCTTTCATCTTTTACTTTTTTTATTGCATAACTGACAATTAATGCGAAATGGGTTTGCGAATGTGGTTTTTGATTTGTTTTAATATCAATTGTCATGATTTATAGTTTTCGGTAGTCTGCTGGAACTTCACAAAAACATCTTTGAAAGTTTTTATACTATTTTTACTCAAGAAATTCTTCAATATTCCGATTGGATTTCAGAATTTAGTTATTATCAACTGTAAGTAAAAAATTTCTTATCCAAAACAAAGATATTCCAATAATTCTGTTTGTTTTTTACTACTTGTCATACAATACAGCTACCATTACCACTCCTTTTCTTCCTATTCAGAATTATTCTTTTGTGAACTGTCAACAAAACCTAGATCACCCTTGGGTAAAACTCAGAGCTCACAACAGTTTTTTTATTATTCAAAATAGCACTTTTGTTAAACTGCTTTTGACATGTTAGTGGAACTGTTTTTCATTACTTGATGATAAAAGGGTTGTCATGCGATGAATATAGTTGTTCCTACTAATTAACTTTTTTAACATTAAACATTCTTTCTTCTTTTCCGCCGAAGGACTTCACTTTACATACCTTACTTTTAAGAGCATATACCATAATGTGCAACATTCACAGTACAAAATTACATTATTTCCTAATCTCATATGTCAAAATCAGTATTTGACATTTACCATAGTCTATCTATAGCATAACCGAACGCAGTCATGCAGTTAATTAATTGAAAACCAACATTTATTCTTACCTTCAGAGGTATATAAATCATTCTTTTCTATTAATATTCTTCAAAACCCTTTTTCTTGCATAACAATTCTTTATATTTTATGCACATTTGCATTTTATTACACAAAGTTCCTTTAAATAGAAACAACACTTTGTTTGATTCCCATTTCTATAGAAAAGGTAAAAATAAGCCTTTTAGCTTGCATGACTTTTTATTTTAGAAAATGGTATTTTCGTGACAGGAATCACATTTGATAGCTTTGTCGAGAGAGAGACCGAAGTTCACAAGTCATCTTAAGATGGGTGTGAGCATAGCGAAGAAATATAAAAGGGTGCCACCTAAGGCGAAACACTTTACGAACCCTGTGTGACGTTTCTATTTTCATCTGCTCGATGTAGAGTCATTAATTCTTGTATGAACTTACAAAAAAAAATAATAATAAAAAAGAATTATTCGTTTATTACGACGGGTGTGATGCAGAAGTGATGGTTGGAAAGTGTGTAGGAGTTAAGGGACTACTTTAGTATTTAATTTGATTGTGAGTGGTGTGTAAAAAATCCATTTCCTCGGTGGTTTATGAATAGACTGCCTTTTTAACGAGGATGCAGTTCAGTTTATTCCTGGACTTGCAATCAGACCCTAAAATCTAACCTGCAAGCCTACTCAGAACTGGGTTTCTTTTATTATATTATTATTTTGTTGTGTGTGCAAAGTTTTGCGCGCTCGTATCAAGTGACCTGGCAGTGGGTCCACCTTTGGGGTTTCTCTTATTATTATCCATTTAGGATCAGACGAAGCAGAAACAGAAACCCAATGCACTGGTTTTTTTTTTGTATAGTTCTCAGAATTTTCCTCGTGCAGTATACAATTTTTGAATGCGGAAAGAGATATCTGTTGGTTTTCCTTTTAAACTATGAAGACCATCATCATCATCATCATCTTCATCATAGTGGTCTTCGTTTGTTTACCATCTTCGTCGTCGTCATCGTTGTCCTCATCATAATGATTACAAGAAATGCAGGCCTTCTTCATAATGTTCTTTCCATTTTCTTATTGTCTTGTTTGAGTTGGGATTTTTTGGTTGTCTTGCCGTCTCATTCCCTACTCCTCGCTGGATTATAATATGAGATTATATTGGAAATGTGATACGAATCTTCTGGATTTCGAAGGTGGAATATACTTTTTTCTGCTGGTTGGTTGATTTTGGTTAAGTTAGTGCGCTGGTTTACTCTGTTTGTTGCTGCTGTTTCTTTGTGGATGAATGGATATGGGGTTCATAAGATGGATATAAATGACAGTGTTTCAACCAACGCGGGTGGTCTATGTAAAGAACAAAAAAAAACTTAAGTTGATCAGAGATGAAATTGAAAAACATCCATTAAAATAGAGTAGGTTATGGTTATGTAGTAAAATAGTGACATTTTTTTAAACATTCTATGTCTTTGAAAAAATTGTTTGGTAAACATAACATTGGTCATAGCACGCGTTCAGAATTTTAGAAGATTTTTAATGTAATTTTGGATTAAATTTTTTAAACGAAGTTGAAGATAAAATGCAGAGTAAGACAAAACTAATTGTTCAAATACGTAGTAAAAATAAATCCAAGTTCATCAGGAGTGTATCGTTACAACAATACATGTTAAAGTTCAATGACATTTGACGCCATTTTCAAACATTATTGCACATTCACATTATGATCTCATTTTTGTTCCACCAAATTTAAACGTTACTCAATTTGAACGAAAATATAATTGTGATAACTCAAACAACAAAAAAGGTCTTAAACCATAACCAATCATTCATAAAACTAAAATTCTTGAAAACTTGTGAAATACTGACAGTTAATTACGTTTTAAAGTTACATTTGACTATTTAATAAAAAAAAAAAACAATTCACAATGATTGTCAAAAAACTGTCAAACATGATGTTGATGGTGTTCACCATTCACATTTTATCCAAATCAATAAAAAAAATGTAAAGAAATAATGTTAAAAGTTAAAAAACACTGAAAATCCAAATTGAAGTTCGACATTTATAACAATCTGATATTATTTGCAATTAACATGACACATTCAAATGAATAATGAATGCACTGGCACCCAATTTTTACATTGCCATCCCATTCAGTGAGCATCAACGTATGTCTACATAAATATACTATACAATCCGGAAATAAAGTTTATCCGTTGTTGCAATACAGAAAAGTTATTTGACATCAACGGATGTTTTGCATATATACATTGCTATAGGAATGACACAAGAGATAAATTTAAAATTGAGAAGTGTTATTTGTATAAAATATTACAACGAACCAATACATTCTGTCAGACTGTCAATATATTCACTCACCCATCAGTCCAATCATCATCATCATCATCAATGGCGAATATTGGGTCTTCAAAATCATTTATTTTAAATGCCAACACATAAAAAAAAATATGACATAAGAATAGGAAGGAAATCCATAAACCCTATGGCTCAGACTCGTGCTCATCCCATCGTTTTATATAATCCGTAATCCATTGACATTGCGTATACTCATCAATTACTTAAAGTAATTACATTTCAGCTTCGATATAAACCGACTAGTGTAGTATGACTATGAGGCTCGTTGTCGGACTCAGAAGCGCGCCGAGAACATAAAGAAACACTGCCTAGTGGCGCCCTCTACCTATATAAAGTTTAAAATGTTGCACATAACTCACCCTTTTTTGTTCTTTGTTAATTTTCTCTTCTATCTGATCTGTCAAATGAACTGCAATGTATACTGCAATGAATTATACTGCGTTTCAATTTGTATTTCAGGACAGCGCACACGGATAAAAAAGGGCTCAATTTAATTTGCTTTCTTTATTTTGTGCAATATAAAGCATCTACTCGTATAATCCTCATTCCGGTAGTTTATCCTTGTTTGTGGGTAGCAGACAAAGGCAACTTAACGTTCAGGGAATTATCATTATAAATGTCGAATATATATACGCGGATTGGAAATAATTGAAATTAATGATTTCAACTGCCTGGCCATTGGATGGCGCCACCCACATATGTTTATTTATATTTTTGTTTGCAAAATCATCGTATATCCACTGATTATTTCCTTAAATTTTAATAATATTTTTAAACTCTGTTGTATAGGACTTATACATATATCTATGTATATTAAAAAAGGATACAAGCTGTCATGTTTACATTATAGGTGGCGTTAGTTATTCATTGTATAAATGGCCGCCACTATAGTCCCACTGACACAAAAGAGAGATTGTTAATTTTGAATTTTATGTCAAAATTTCTTTGAGTAGTGGTGGATGTTGTTTTGTGTTACAATCTCTATACAGTCATATTAAATAATTGCACTAGAGGGCGGCTTGAATGTGAATGCATTGCAGATTATTATCTCTTATAAAATAATAAATGAAATTGATGGTTGGAAATTAATGGACTGAGCCAATAAACAGTAGCAGCATTATTTAAGCTCTAAATTTTGTTGTTGTTTTAAAAAAATACATCGATTTATAGAATACTCTGGGTTCAGAAACAAAATTATCAAATTGAATTGAATATAGAACAACGAGCTTACAATAAGCATCAATTCTCTTTAATTTTGTAAAATAGATAAAAAAAAATACATTATGATATCTTTTCCCACTTTCATGGTTGTTTTTGCTGTCAAATCATGCATGAATGAAACACTGAATAAATAATGACATTTCGCTTACCCGACATTGTTGGTTGATAATTTTCAATTTGCATTAAACAATTATCTTTATTTTTTGTTTTCAATTTAAAATATGTGAACACAATCATTTTTTTTTATATATTTTTTTTTTTTTTTTTAGTTTAATGTATTGGCAGCACTTAATTGAGAATAATCCTCTCATATTCAATAATGAGACATAAAATGGAAAATAAAATAAAACCCACATAATTATATTTTTTGATTAAAAGCATAAAATGTGCAAACACCAAAAAAAAAATCAATATAATGAAAATAAATTAAATCCTTTTAAGTATTTTTTTATCACTTAATAACGTTTTGTGAATTATTTTCATAATGGGGGTCAATCAACCAAAAAAATGTGAAGTGCATAGCTATTTGTTATTTTTTTATGATATATTAAAAACGTAATTACTTTAAAGCTCATTGCGGGAACTTAAATATTTGTGACAAGCTGTCAAAATTGACTTTTATTTATTTTCATTACAATATTTTCTGTTATCGTGGATTAATTTGTAAACTTATTTGCTTGAAAGAATCCAAAAGTATTGAGTTTGGATGTACATAAATAATTATTTGATTAGATTCTACGACATTATATCGGTATATTTTATTTTAAGGATCGATTGACCTTTGTTGGTAAGGTTTCTTTCGGTGCGTTTCTGGCATTTTCGGAGCACGCTCTATAAACAGGAAGAAATGGGAGAGTTGTTGGAGAAATATCTAAACGCAGCCAACTTCAAGTGATTTTTGAATTTTTTGACAGTTTGTTGGAAATTTGTCTGGTCATATTCAAGTGTGTTTTATCAATAGAGCGAGAACTTTGAGCGTAGATACTCTCTTCAGAGCATAATCGGCCTACTTTAACCAATGAACTGATCAGTTCAAACTTTCTATCGAAGGATTCTTATACGACCAATATTTCCCGCTTCGTTGTTCCGTCGAATGTAACTTTCATATGTCCTGTTCTGTTCATCTTCCTACTAACATTCCGTAATTAATGGTGTTGCCTTTTTACTATGATCCGAATGATTCTGTTCATAGAAAGGAGAAAGTAAAACATCAACATGTACCCCTTTCTCCGGCTGACCCTCAAATTTTTTCTTGCACATTTATATGATGTCGTTTCTAGATGTGTGAGAAACTAAATAATGTTGGCACATTTCAAATGCTCCGGTGCACTAAGCCATCTTCTATTGTCTTTTTTCTATGGTTTCCATGTTACCAAAACCAATAATTTCTACTTCGTCAGAGTCACATTTGCCTTTTAAACCATTCCTCTTCCAAACTCAATTCAATATAGTTTTCCTAATTTAGTTGACTACCATTTGTCAAGGAATCCTCATCTATAAAGTCATTAAAACTTTTAAAAAAAAAAGTTGTAACTAATCAGTTCTAACATTTAATTTCCTGTCCTATTTTAACCTTCTAAATTATTTTATTTAAATTACTCTAAAATCACATTTAAAGTCCATCATGTAAAGCCACCTACCCTCCTTGTCGTCCAGATTAATGTTGCACTTGAAAACCAATTTGTTTAATGCAAAATTACACTCTATTTAACATTTTCCAAACTAATCTCTAACGAGGGTGTGGTGCGGTATGGTATATTGTCGAAATATCCACAGATGTGTCAAATGGCACTCTTTTTCTCTCCTTCTTCTTCTTCCTTTGGACTTTTTAAAGTCTAACAAGAATAAAATAAAAACAAAAAATCAGTTTTACCTTAATTCTTCCGCCCCTAAAAATGAGGGTGGAGATTAGAGTAAGAAGAATAATATAAAATCAAGTAGATTGGTATATCAAAACCCTTATATCATTTGTGTCTTTGACATAAAAATTAATGCCAGGCCAAATAGGGTTGTGCAAAAAGGGTATATCCTTACCTATATAGCATACCTTAAACATTATACAGTAAAGTATATAGATATAGTATGCCCATAGTATATGAACTTATTAAATGGCAATCATTTATTCGTCTGATCCGTGTGATTATTCTTGGGTGCGATGGCAATTAATTTGATTTCAAAAGAATAAAATAAACGAGCTTTTCTTATACAGCGGAAGGAATGGTAAATGTTCACCTTCCGCTTGACACAGTTGAAGTTTATTGTTAGGCGTTTAGTTTTATTCCATCAGTGCTAAAACCTATATATACTATATACTACATCATGAAATAATGTATAATATTGTCAGACTTCAATTAATCTTGAAATAAAATTCAACCGCAAATAATTTTCAAGCACATTCGTTCGCTTAAGCTTTTATATTCCACATCCAGTTTAATCGGTGTTAAGGCTGTGTGACGGGTAGATCTTACTATAAGGCTTATTTTTCCTGGTAATTTTCTTTGCACTTGAAGGGAAATGCCAAGCTCTTCGTCCTCGTCATGAATGTCATGCACGACGAACTGATGATGATGATGATGATGATGGGGGAGGCAAGAAGGTTTTTACTCCTTTATGACTGTCAAGGGAAAGAACGAAAAATGTATTTCTTTATACACATTATAGAGGTGTACTATATAAAATACATTTGTTTATCTCACACGCTGCTTAAAATGGTGGTTCTGGTGCTTTTCCGCCATCAAGGTGTGAACTACCAGATATTCCGTGTATGCCTGGTGCATAACCATCATCTGCCACCTTTTTCTACTTAAAATGTAAAATATCTTGAAGGGAAATTTTGTAATTACTTGAAGCAAACGTAGAATTCTCCAACAGTAACTTGTACATTCTAATTATAGTAGCTTTTTTAAGTGTTAATTTCCCCTGAAGCCTAATAGTGAAAGGCTTGTTTGTCTTTGTACATAAGTTTTGTACAAAAGTTTTCTCAAAAAACTATTAGAAAATGGATGTCTAAATTTACAAACTGAATTTGTTGTTAACTTGGCTCGAGAGGAAGTAAATTGATTTGCCTTTTGAAATTTCTAAGTGGAGTTGAAGTAGAAAAATCCTGTTCTATTGACAGTGACAGATACAGTTTAATATGACAAAGTGCCTATTGTGTGTTGAATTATTTCCACAGAGGTCCCGGCTCGAATGCTGTTGATTAACCATAAACCGTTAATGAACCATACTGCCTCTTGCGAATAACAAAAAAAAACTCGAAGTCCATCTGTTTTCAGTTTTCTTCGGTATATTATACTTTGGGTCTCTTACATTCCTGTCAAAGTCTGAAAATATTAAGAGCCCTAAGTAACAATCTCGAACTACTCTTTTGTGTGTGTTGCTAATTCTACAGGACTGGAGGGAACCTTTGATTTAACGCTTAAATCGAAAGAATAAAATGAGAAGAACTTTACCAAGATAAATTTCACTCTTGGAGAAGGTTCGAACCCAGAACCTCTGTCATGCGGTGCTTCGGGGCTTCGACATACTATAACCCATATGCCGTGGCCACGACACTAAAAATAAGGGTGAAAGTGAAAATTCATCTACCGAATAAATAAGAAATACAAAATCAGTAAGAATTTTAATTTGCATCATATCAGAATTTTTTAATTTACAAGTTGAAAAAGAGCAAACACAAAATAGCTACATATTAACTTCAGTGTATTTTTAAACGATATCGTTCGAATTAAATCGACCTAATAAATTTCTGTTTCTATTCCATTATTAAAAGTACGTAACAGTTAGGTACGATAAACACAAGCTAAAACTATCCACCTTACTCATTTTTCTTTTTGGATAAGAACCATCACACAACTAGCAATCACAACATAAAAACACCATTAATCAAACATAAAAAAAAATATAAGAAACTAGAAACTTAAGAAAAAATGAGAAAATCCTGAAAAAAACCCTTACAACATTTTAGCTTTTTCTGCTGACACATAAAATTACAAATTAATCAGAAAATCCGACTTCTAGCTTGCAAATTATAAGAGAAAAAAAAATTTATCAAAATGCGGGGCTTTTACTTTCATTGTCGGTTGGTTTACTTAACCCTCTTGTCCTCTATATATGCTGTCTTGTGAGTTACATTTGGTAATTCAATTCTAATTATAGTAAAAAAAAGAGAATCAAATCAATGTTGTATCTTAACATTTTTTTTTTATTTTCGTGATTCGTTGGTTGCCCTAGATGATTTTAGTTAATTCAGCAATTTTTTCTGAAATATAAAACGAGCAAAATAATCACCAACCCTGTAATAAGGGATGATATAAACGTCGAAAGCGAGTCTTTCTATGAATGCTTCTTTCTTCTTCAAAGGAAAAGCCTGAACAAAAAAAAAATACAAGCAGCGTTTACTCCAGAAACGGAATTTCCTATTTTAATTACACAATTTCAACGGAAGTAGCTGTTGCTGAATTCCTTCGTTTTGTTGCTGCCTGCTCTTGTAGATAAGACGAAGATGATGATTAGTTGAAAGATGGAGAGGGTTTTCTATTTGCTTTTGCCTATATTTTCGCGATTTTCTTGCAATTTTTTTTATTTATTTTTTTTTTTTTCAAAAAAACGAGATGTATGTCGATTTATCTATTAGATTATTACGGATATTCTTTTAACTAATGAATGGTTTTTAATTGGAAAACAAATTCGATAATCATGTTCAATGACTTACACAATAGAATCAGGAAGCCAGAATAATCGAAAAGGTTTTATATTAAATTTTTATTTATTTATCGTGATTATTCTTTTTGTGTTTTTCCAGAAGGAAGTACCATGGCGTTGTTCGACATGAATTTGAAATTATCTTCTTCAGAAATCTACTGGTGCTTAAATATGCCTTTGTTAAAAAATATGCTATTTCTCATATACTATAGCTCCGTAATTTTGTTTGCGTTTTTTCGTTGAGCAAAAAGCGTGTCAAGGCTTAGAAGATACTTTTAGTCGTAAGCTGCCTTTACGTTTGGATTGTATGGTATATAGAAACTTGTCCATGTCCGTAACAATACATATTTTAAATTTCAAATTCTGTAATTTTGTTAGGTGCTATTTTTAAGAATTTGGAAATTATAGATCTTTGCAAGAACTTATGTTGAGTTGTAAGCTTGGTTAATATGAATTATTATTTGTTCTTTTGTCCATTTATTATCTATCTGCTTAGCGGCCGAAAAAATTAAAACTTATTTTTTTATATTGTTATTAGTCCCCACGTTGGGCGCCATTTATAAATATCAGAAAAAAACATTGCTATAAATTAAGTTCCAGCCAAAACCAAACTCTAAAATTTAATTTCACTTTACTCTTAGACATTTTTAAAATGTTTCTCATGTGTCGTTAGCAAGAATTGGGCACTTGCACCAGCCTCAAAAACAAAAAACAGCAACTTCTTCCTTCTTTTGAAAATAACAAGACCATCTATCAAAGCCTTCATAGTATTTTTATCTCAAGTGAAACATTCTAACAATTTAGGGTTGTTCTATACAGATAACCTTAATACTATTTTTATAAACTCTCATATTTAAATGTATTTTTACTCTATTTTTTTCTCTTGAGAAAACTTTTACAACTTTCAATTGCTCTTCAATTCTATTTCCATTCCCTGTCCAACCCAGAATAAGAAAAAAACATCCCATTTGCACTTAATTTCAAGTTGTATGATGGTTAGCATAGAACAAAAAACTCCAATGGAAATTCCTTTCCTTAAAGACTCAAACACACACACACAAAGGAACACATTGAGTTCAAATACAGCATACCCACAGATCAGATGAATTAACTTTTTCATTAAACTTTCGCAATTATCGCCCCATTTGATCCTAATTGCGCAATATAATATCTGTCTAAAGCGAAGATGAGAGTATCTATGGCTATATAAATTCGATTTCCCAATAGGGATATATCATGTATATATAGCTTTCTCTTTCATCTATACGGCAAAGCAATGTTAATTGCTTAAATATACAATTGATTAATTTATCAGTATCTTTTTGCTACAATCTTTATAGCGTCTTCAGAAAATCCTTCAATTTAATCGATAGGAAAGAAGTTTTTTTTCGTCCAGGTCTTCTGACACGAAACCTTCCATTGTAGATACTTTCAAGAGCGAAATTTTACAAGGCACATTTAAAAGAGGGGTTTGAATGGTGGATAATTGGGGTCTTTATCTCGCACTACTCACTTTCCTATAAGAGCATGTATGTGTACCTATATGTGTAAAATTGTGGTTTGGAATAACTTTTACACGTTTATCCAATAAAACCTGCCACATCGACCAAATGAAGCTACACTTCCGCAATCCGGATTCTTTTTGCAAATCTAACAAAATCTATATATTCCTGTGTAAAGATGATAGTGGCAGACGTACATGTCATGTCTCGTATCCTTCAGAACGGCAGCTTAAGAGCAGTATAGAAGCAGCCCTTCATATAGAGGCTCTTTTCCAGAAGTAAAAATCATGTGGAATGACTCAAAGACTGCTGCTTAGATAATGCAAAAATCATGTTCTATTATAACCTCAATGAACGCCATACCATCTTCCCAATTTCGCACCGTTTGTCTTTATTCATTGCCGAACGCGCCTGGCTTTTCTACTATACTGCCACCCTTAGATTATTATATTGTCCTTTCAGCTGACATTTTTTTTTTCATGTCTCTTCCCTTTGAAGCTTGTGCTATGCTTTCATCCTTCGTTCCAATCATCCTTTTAATAATAAGAAATTTTCTATAACTTTTTTTCTAGTAACTTATGTACATATAATATAAAACTTTATATAGACAAGGACATACATGAATGCGCAACAATCCCGTATCCTTTATAGAATATAATATTATATGTATAGACACAAAGCTCTCTCTTCTATAACATTAGACGTATCAATGGTCGATTGAATCAGAGAGGATGAGCAATGATGTAAAAAAAAAAATCTTTTAGAGAGAAAAAAATAATAATCTTGCAGGACCTCGTTTTCTTACTACGCGGCAGCAGCAATAGCAGTCATCTAGCCAGCCATCCAGCAATGATGGTAACGTTTCGTTATACGAAAGGATGTACACGTAATCGAATTATCATCAGTTAGGTAGGATAGTCCTTGATTGAATAGGACTTTGGGTGTAAATCCCGTATACATTCGTTAATAAAATGTAATTTGACCGGAAGGTTGATGTACGAGTATTACAAGGGATCTTCTATGCGTCTACGTAAGTTGGGAAGGGAAGGGAGACTCATGAAAGCCTTCATGGAAAAAAAAATCAAGGGACTAAATCCATTGATATACAAAAAGGGTTCTTCAAGTCATGCGAATATCACGTTTTTTTCAGAAATGCAAGGTATAATCCTGTCAGGTACATAAATTGAAGGATTTAGGGAAAAAAAAGAATCACTTGCAGTGTTATTTTTGTTCGATTTGGATTACGTTATAAATAGCTAGTTAGGTATACGAGTATACAGGACGTATTTCCTGTTATACAAGTAGGTAAACATAAACCGTCATTAAAGGCAAGTTTATCTAAGTACACCAAAAACACTCACACGATATGCTGTTTTGCTTTATTCTTTAAAATTAAAGTAAATATGTGGACTTTTGAGCTTTATTTCATTAGTTTTTAAAGATAGTATTTAAAAGGACACATTATAAAACCCAAATAAATCGGTGGATTAATGTGTTCAAGCACTTCTCAATGTAAATTGGAACATCGAACACTCGTCTCTTCTGTTTCTTATTGTTGCAGTCTCTTTAAGGCAAGCGGCTAAACGCTTGAGAGCTTGACCGTAAAGTCTGCTTCAAAATTCACATTATGCCAAATTCCTGATGAATTATTCTGTAAGAAAAAATAGTCACAGGTATTCCTCGATCTTGGGAATATAACATATTCCATCGATAGGCATGTGTATTGTGTATTCCCCATCTATGAACTTCACAAACGTCATAATACAAAAAGAAAGTGTCATCAGCCGCCATTTGCAAAAGTTATAGCTTCTTTCTATAGGGTGATACATGATTATGATTTTATTGATTGAATATTTAAAAAATAGAAATCGATGTAACGAATTATATATGTTTTACTATCAATCATTTTCTCTTCTCTATAACGAATCTATTTATTTATCTTTTACTTTTAGATATAAACAAAGGATCCCCAATAGATTATAAAAGTGGTTCGGCCTGCTCAACGCCAACCAAAGAAACCTTAAAAGGTTACGAACGCAGCGGCAATAGCTGCATGGGCCCCGTCTTACCCCCACGAAGTGTTATGGGCGGAATACCATCACATCATCATCATTATTCAGCACCAATGAATTTCCGAAAGGATTTAGCTGCACGGTGCTCAGCAAAGTGCATTGCAATTGTATCAATATCAATTGTTGTGTCTTTGTTTGTTTTATTAATATTATTAACAGGTATATTATTATATTTTCTTCCTTAAATCGAAACATATTTCCATTTTCTTTTTTTTTTTTTTGTTAAGGCTTTGGTGTCCTTACTTGGTCACCATCATCTCCATGTACAGTTCTAGTCGGCAATGAGGCATCCGAAGTAACGGCAGCCAAAAGCACAAATACAGATTTATCAAAATTGCACAATACGGCGCGAGCTTCAAAATCCGGACAACCGATAACGGTAACAGCAGCAACGTCTTCGGCATCACCATCGTCTTTCCAGTCGACATCAGCGTCAGCGTTAGCACCATCATCATCGGCCTCATCAACGTCATCTTCATCGTCATCGTCTTCGTCTTCATCATTGGCGAACAGCAATAACGGAGGTATTATTTTTTTTTGTATCTAACCTTTTTCTTTATTATATTTGTCTCTTTCTGGTACTAACTTAAAAAAAAAAAAAACTATGGAATGTTTAAAAAATATATAACAAACTTTTTTCAAAGTCCATTCAAAACATAAAATACTCGTACACAACACAAACTATATATATATTAAACTGATAAACACATTTACCACGACAACAGCTCAAAAAATTAAACAGAATTTTCATTCTTATCGACGACGGCTGAAGCATGTTAAACGTCTTAAAAGGAACAAACGTTATCGTCGAAGTATTGATAATGATAATGCTTTCTACTCCTTGATTACTAACAAAGAATATGACCAAACTGCCATCACCACCACCGACAAAGTTAACGCTGCCATCATCGACAGGATGAATAACCCCAACCCCCATAACGTTGACAATAATTATGAATCTCGTCAAACTTTGAATACGTCGACGAATAATGGCAAAAACGTATTAAATCTCAATTCAAAGTCTTCTTCTCTTCCTCATCGTCATCGTCGTTCTCGTCATCAGAGTAATGAATCAAAGGAGATGTTCTCCGATGCGGATGATGATGACGACGATGATGATGGTGACACTGCCATCACTACCACCACCACTGCCGTCGTCGTTGTCAGTGATGAAGTTGTCAAGGTATCAACCATTTTGCCTTCCTCTACGAATATTGCTGACTACTACGACGATTATAATGATCCACAAGTAGTCGTTAAGAATGCCACCCGCACCCGCACCCGTACCATTGCCGTCATTCCTAATAATTTGCAAAATTCACCAACGCAAAAGCCATCTTCACCACAACAAACGTCACCATCCAGCATCGCTGAGATTCTACCGACAACTTTCGATGACAATCCATTAAACACCAATTTGATATCAGGTAGATATTTTATTGATGATGATAATAGTGATGATGGTGCGGGAGATGGTCCCATCAGCCATGATGCTGACAACTATGGTGGTTCCCATTCTATGTCATCGTCATCTGCATCATCATTATCATCTGCAATAACAACAATGAATTTGAATGATAAATTCAACGACAAATCGAAAAGTCTACACCATCATCTGATTGAGATAAATGACCAAACAGACACTACTGCTCCTACAACTACTACTTCTAATGATTCCCTTGACAAGTTGTCAGACACTATTGGTGGTGATAATGTTAGCAAATCGGAATTCGTTGACACCGATGACTTGATGATGAGTGATGGCCTAATACCAATTGACAAGAACTCGGGATTTGTGTCGTATAACAATGTGGACAATGTTGACATTGTCAAATTGGAGAATGATCCGAGTTCAGAAGATGATTATTATAAAACCGTTAACAAGAATGACGAAGACGACAGTAATTTGATTGAAATAGAAAATTTGAATCCGGTAAAAAAGCCACCATCGAAACCCATCGAAACATCAAATAAAGTTCCGTCAATATTAACTTTAACCCCCGAAAACATTGTCGGAAAGAGAATTCTTGTGAATTTGACAATAGCAACAGATGATGGATTTGGAACAGTTAATCATTCTGTTTACACATTACATGTGTCAGTTCCAGCTGAAGAAATTGGTCAAAAACCAGCAATTCCAGCACCAGCTGAAATGAAAGATCCTTCAAGTTATTGCGTACCTGAACCTCCGCCACGTATACCTGAATGTCCGTGCATATGCAAGGACCCTCCTATTCTGCCACCAGTTGACTTTGACATCGATGAGAGCAATGATATCAATGAACTTGATGACAGAGGAGAAATTGTCAATAACAATACCCCAATTATTCCTGATTCTAATATTCCTTCTACAACTATTTCTGTCCCACTATCGAGTGATGCTTTTACTACCACTACTATGGGAATGCCTGATTTGTCTGCATGTCCTGACTTTGGGCCTGTGCTAATATTAGAAGGTGATTTGGTGAATAACCCTTTAAAAATAAAATAAAAATCGAGCGTGTACAAAATGAGCTTCTTGTCTTGTCTAACAACAATAATTAAATTATATTATTTCATTTAGAGTTTCATCGTTGCTAAACTAACAAAATAGAAGTGGAATATTGGTTCTTTTAAGCTTTTCATCGAAAATCTATTTTGGAGATTATTTTATTTCAATGGGATTTTATTAAATAATTAACAACATAATTTTTAAGAAGATACATAAATTTTGGAAGTGATAAATGGGATTAATTTTATTTTCAACGAGTGTTTAAATGCATAACGGGTGATCCAATGAAAGTTCCACATTGGACAAACTCGGTCAGTCGATTCGTAAACACTTGTCGAAAACATAAACTTGTAACTTGTTAGTTTCGTTCATTATTCATGTAAATCTGCCTGTTTTCACGTGAAGAACGTGCTCGTATGTTTTCCACTTTGTGTTTAATACCTTCGTAGTACATATTTTCAAAATGGTAGAAAATACTACTTATTGTACTATTTCCAAATTGCAAGTTAACCTCTCCCGCCATCACAAATCAAAAAAGAAATTTTCATCATGTAAAATCAGGGACAATGAAACAGAACATAAGTAGTACTTTCACAAACAGTGTTGACATATGTAAATTTTACATGCTTTCTGTCAAAAAATGTTGCGGGTTTTGTTTTGTTTGTAGCTGTATGATTCCTGATTTTTGAGCCGTAAAATACGAATAAGAAAAGTTTTGTAAAATTTTTCTCTGGTTTAATAGAAAAAACAATAATGTTTTGGAACATTGACATATAAAGCTGTGTGAATTTGGAAAACGAAATTAATTTTAAGATAAAATGAAACAAATGAACCCATATTATCGCCTCCATAACAAAAACAAACAAAATACTACTAAAAACATACACCAACCAACCCAGCTTGTCACATTCTATACTAAAATACATTTATATTAAAATAATCATTCTACTAATACCCCATCAATCAACTTTAACCAAACAAAACCCCCTTTTTGTGTATGCTTCAAATTTGTAGGTGCACGAACATTTCCAGCACGCAGTTTCCCACCAGATGGCACTACATTCGGACAAATCACCTTGGGCCAAAAGCTCACAAAGGAAATCCAACCTTACAGCTATTGGAATATGCAATTCTATCAATCGGAACCAGCTTATGTTAAATTTGACTATAGCATACCAAGAGGTGCATCGATTGGAGTTTACGGAAGGCGTAATGCCCTTCCAACTCATACGCAATATCACTTCAAGGAAGTACTTAGTGGGTTTAGTGCGAGGACACAACGTGCCACACATGTAAGTATTATAATTTTGTTTTCTGCTTGTAATTTTGTTGAGTAGTTTTGTTGATTTGGGGAGGTGAAAGTCTGAGCGCAGGATACTTCCTTTTTTTATCATTTGAAAAAGTGGTACCACTGGCTCGTTTTTGCGTTCAACTTTGGTATGTAGTATAAGTCTTTGTAGAACGTAGACAAAACGAATGACAAAAGCCTCCCCTTGTACATATATGTCATGCAAAATAAAACAATGTTACTAACAAAACCCTTTTTCCTTTTTTTCTCTTCTCTTTATCCTTTATCCCAAAAAAAAAAAAACACAAACACACAAAACTTCTCAAACTTTGCGTACCAAACAAAAAAAAACACTGCTTCCGAAATAAAAAAAAAAAACAGCTCTCGATAACGCGTGAGGTGACACGTTACATGGAACCCGGACATTGGTTCGTTTCATTGTATAACGACGATGGTGATGTGCAAGAGGTCACATTCTATGCGGCCATTGCAGAGGATATGACACAAAATTGCCCGAATGGCTGCTCTGGCAATGGACAATGTTTGCTGGGTCATTGCCAATGTAATCCCGGTTTTGGAGGTGATGATTGCAGTGAGAGTGTTTGTCCTGTGCTCTGCTCCCAGCATGGGGAGTACATTAATGGCGAATGCATTTGCAATCCAGGATGGAAGGGCAAAGAATGTTCCCTCAGGCATGATGAATGTGAAGTGGCCGACTGTAGTGGCCATGGGCATTGTGTGAGTGGCAAATGTCAATGTATGCGAGGCTACAAGGGGAAGTTCTGTGAAGAAGGTAAAATATATTTTGTTTCTATTGTCTGCATTCAGATTCAGAAGTTGTACTTGTACTTTTTCGAAAGGCACATCATTCTTTTTTTTCTATAAGCTTGGTCTTTACAGTGTTAGGATACAATTAACTCGTTTCCTTTTAACTTTTTCCAGTCGACTGCCCACATCCGACGTGCTCTGCTCATGGTTTTTGTGCGGATGGTACCTGCATTTGTAAAAAGGGCTGGAAAGGTCCGGACTGTGCTACAATGGATCAAGATGCGTTACAGTGTCTGCCTGATTGTTCTGGACATGGAACATTCGACTTGGACGCACAGACTTGTCATTGCGAAACCAAGTGGAGTGGCGACGACTGTTCCAAAGAATTGTGTGACCTTGACTGTGGTCAGCATGGACGTTGTGTTGGAGATGCATGCACTTGTGAGTCCGAATGGGGTGGCGAGTTCTGCAATACAAAGTTATGCGACAGTCGTTGCAACGAGCATGGACAATGCAAGAATGGAACGTGTCTTTGTGTAACCGGCTGGAATGGCAAGCATTGCACGATTGAGGGCTGTCCATCGGGCTGTTCAAATCATGGACAGTGCAGAGCTGGAGGCGAAGGTCAGTGGGAATGTCGATGCTATGAGGGCTGGGATGGACCAGATTGTGGCATCGCTCTCGAACTCAACTGTGGCGATAGCAAAGACAACGACAAAGGTAGGATTGCCAAAAGGCATTTTCAAAATTTCGAACTCGTCCCTCTAAATGTAGTTTCTTTTTTTGTCTTTCACAGATGGATTAGTTGACTGCGAAGACCCCGAGTGCTGTGCGAGTCATGTATGCAAAACATCACAGCTTTGTGTGTCGGCACCAAAGCCAATTGATGTCCTCCTGCGAAAGCAGCCACCGGCAATTACTGCATCATTCTTTGAACGAATGAAATTTCTCATCGATGAGAGTAGTTTGCAAAACTATGCAAAGTTGGAGACTTTCAATGAGAGGTAAGGGTTGTGTTACCATTTTTATGGTTTTTTCTTAAATTCTTATTCATTATTTTAAACTTTTACAAAAAAAGAATTATTTTATAAAAATCAAATTGGAACTTAAAACATAATTATGATTATTTTGAGTTTTTGAAATCAAAATTTTGGAAAAAACAATCTTGCAAAAATAACTATGTATATATTTATATTATTTTTATTTTCCTTATTGTGCCCACGTCTTGGAAATTTCCTACCAAAAATGTTCACTTAAAAAAAATATCCCAAAATTCCTTTGTTTAAATGATACCTTTTTCCTTCCATGGTAAAAAAATTAAATCCCAAACCAAACAAATTCCCTTTTTGTTTAGAATTAGAAAATATTTAATGTAAATTATATTTGTAGAAAACTAATTTAAAATATTATGTTTAGGATACAATTTTATGTAGAAAATTAAGTAAAACCGAATGTAGTTATCAGAATTAACATACTTGGAAAGTATTGCTATAAAATGTCATATTAGCATTTTAGGAAATGTATTTATGTACGTCGAAAAACTAACAAATCTATTGAAGTTACTTGATCTTCCGGGTTTTAGTAAAACGCAATCAACAAAGGAGGTTAAAAAGTTGTTTTCGCAATGATTCTATATTTGGAACGAACCTTTCAGACAAAGATTATTGTGACTTGGAAAATTCGACATTATGATAGTCAAAATAGTGTTACCTTTCAACGATTGGCATATTTTCTTATATATTTCGTTATGTACTTCTATGGCTAAGACCCCTGAATATTGTAAAGAAAATAGTAATTTTTTTTATGTAAACGCAATTAAGTGCTGCCACTTATATTGTTTTTAAAATTTGGTAAAATTAAACGTAATAGAAAAATTAAAGAAGCGCCAAAGAAAGATTTATGGAAATAAACCTCTTGAATAAAAACGAAATAAGCCGCACTAACGTTAAGTATCCGTTCTTAATTATAACGCGACTTCACATGCGCCTTAGTGCAAAAAGTAAGGTTCGGTGGATGCAATTAATTGTGTATGTACATTGTACATGAACATGTACACACTTCACGAATAGGAAAATAAAACCTTTCAGGGTATCTGCAAGGTCAACCGTAGATGGTATTAATACTGAAGTTTTAAATGAATTCGGCAACACTTTTAAAGTTCATTAATTTTTTTGACAGCAATTTTGAATGAAATTGTAATAGATTAGGGAAAGAATGGAGATTTTTAGCGAAGGAGTAAACTTGTTTATTGGTTAGATTCTGGTTAAGCTCTACACTTTATTATAAACTTAAAAGTAATTAGAAGTCGCCGACTTACTTACGCTTACACACGGAAAAGTTTTATTTTAGGGCTAATACTCCATTTTTTAAGATAAACTTTCACTTACTTATTAATTATGAAAACGACTTATCTGAAGTCAACTGGAACAGTAAATAATTGCCTTTCGGTTGAGTGTGAAAAATTCTTAATCCATGGATTAGTTAACTCTAAAATAAAATTTAAAATTACAGTTTATTTCTTTTTAGTAAGGCAGTAAGTTTTTAATTTTTACTTCCTACATATTTACTGAATTCTTATTCTTTAAAGAAAAGTCTGTTCTTTCTATTCATACAGAAAACAGAAACAATTCTACCTTTGAGTTTAGCAAACTTAAAAGCATAAGTTTATTGACCACACTTAATTTAATGAGGGCTCTTCTCTGTTAGAATTAACGTAGTTAGATTTTGTAAATTAATTTACCAACCTTAAAAACTTTTATTAACAACAAAAAAAATCCAAGCATATTACAAAATTCTAATCCATTGTTCTCTATTTTTTCTTTCTCTTTCCCAAAAATCACGCGCGCTAATACTACTGCTACCACTACTAACAAAATCATAACTAACTCGTTAACTTTTCATATACCGTTATCGCTTATTCTAACCCTAAAATGTAATAAACAAAAACACTAAAATCCAAAACTAACAGCGTATTTTGGAATTATTTCAATGCAAGGTAAGAGCAACTGGTTGTTTGGTAAAAGAAACAGTTAATTTTATTAACAATAATTTTTGTTTTCAAAGTATTTTGTTTCTATTTTTGAGAGAATGTCAATTTTGGTAACAGTTATTTTTTTCTTTTCTTTTCTTTCGTTGTTATAACAAAAAATTAAAAACTTCTTAAAAAATAATAAAAAGTACTAGCACATTGTTTTGATTAATATATTAATCTATTACCATTTTTATTTTAGTTTTGTAGTAGTGCATTTGAAATTTATTGTAATTTTTTAAAAAGATTTTGAATAACAAAACCGTTACGTATTTAATTTTTAAAGAATACAGGGGTGACAAAAATATATATTTTTTTAATTAAAAAACGAAAATTCCATACAACCTATCTACGATTGGTTTAAAATAAAAAAAACCTTGTAAGGGTCGTAGGGTTAAAAAAAAAACTAGATTTAATATTATTATACAATAATCCTCTGTGTTGAATTTTTTAAGTTTTGTGGCGTGTGAAAAATTATTATTTTATTGTTACATGTTTCATTCAAAAGTCCTTAAAGTATTTGTCTATTTTATGATTTTTTTTGAATGTTTTTATCAAATAAAATATTACATTTATTTAAGTATAAGCTTTTAAAGTAGATTTTTCTCTCAATATTTTCTTTATTAAAAAAAAATTAATTTTAATTATTTTCTTTTTGTTTTAAACAGCCGATCAGCAGTTATACGTGGACGAGTTGTTACTTCGCTCGGTATGGGACTGGTTGGAGTACGAGTTTCGACAACTACCCTACTTGAGGGTTTCACACTAACCCGTGATGATGGATGGTTTGATTTGATGGTAAATGGTGGCGGTGCGGTCACTTTGCAATTCGGCCGATCACCATTTCGGCCACAAAGTCGTATAGTTCAGGTTCCATGGAATGAAGTGGTTATAATTAATGTGGTTACAATGTCAATGTCTGATGAGAAGGCTCTAGCGACGGTGGCGCATACTTGTTTCTCACACGATTATGATGTTATGAAACCGGTAGTTTTGGCTTCGTGGAAACATGGATTCCAGGGAGCTTGTCCGGATCGAAGTGCAATATTGGCGGAGTCTCAGGTTATTCAGGAATCCATACAAATTCCTGGGACAGGTTTAAATTTGGTCTATCATAGTTCAAGAGCAGCTGGATATTTATCGACGATAAAATTGCAACTTACTCCAGAGGTAATTCCGCCTACATTGCATCTTATTCAATTAAGGATAACAATCGAAGGAATCTTGTTTGAGAGAGTCTTTGAAGCTGATCCGGGTATTAAGTTCACATACGCCTGGAATCGTTTGAATATTTACCGCCAGAGGGTGTATGGTGTAACAACAGCTGTCGTTAAAGTCGGATATCAGTACACAGACTGTAAGGACATAATTTGGGATATTCAGACTACCAAGTTAAGCGGACATGACATGTCTATCTCTGAAGTGGGAGGCTGGAACTTGGATATTCATCATCGGTATAACTTCCATGAAGGAATTTTGCAGAAGGGTGATGGTTCAAATATATACCTAAAGCACAAACCGAGAGTTATACTGACTACAATGGGTGATGGACACCAACGACCATTAGATTGCCCTGAATGCGATGGAGTAGCTGTCAAACAGAGGCTTTTAGCACCGGTGGCTCTTGCCGCTTCTCCAGATGGAAGCCTGTATGTTGGTGACTTTAACTATATTCGCAGAATTATGACTGATGGTACCATCAAGACTGTTGTGAAACTAAACGCTACAAGAGTATCCTACCGCTACCATATGGCTCTCAGCCCTCTCGATGGTACTCTATACATATCTGATCCTGAGTCTCATCAGATCATTCGCGTTAAGGATACAAATGACTTCACTAACCCCGAAAAGAACTGGGAACCAATTGTTGGATCTGGAGAGAGGTGTCTACCAGGAGATGAAGCGCATTGCGGAGATGGAGCTTTGGCGAAGGACGCTAAACTTGCTTACCCTAAAGGCATTGCGATCTCAAGTGACAACACGCTTTACTTTGCTGATGGCACCAATATCCGTATGGTTGATCGTGATAATATTGTGACTACACTCATTGGTAACCATATGCACAAGTCCCATTGGAAGCCGATACCATGTGAGGGTACACTCAAACTTGAAGAAATGCACCTAAGATGGCCAACAGAGCTTGCGGTCAATCCTCTGGATAATACACTCCATATCATCGACGATCACATGATTTTAAGAATGACTCCAGATGGACGTGTGCGCGTGATATCCGGACGTCCCTTACATTGTGCTACAGCAACAACAGCTTATGACAATGACCTGGCAACCCATGCTACTCTAGTTATGCCCCAGAGTATATCTTTTGGGCCAATGGGTGATCTATTTGTGGCTGAATCTGATTCACAGAGGATCAACCGGGTGCGAGTTATTGGAACTGATGGAAGAATAGCTCCATTCGCTGGTGCAGAATCAAAGTGTAATTGTTTGGAAAGAGGATGTGATTGCTTTGAAGCGGACCATTATTTAGCAACAAGTGCCAAATTCAATACAATCGCTGCTTTGGGAGTGACTCCTGATGGTTATGTACACATTGCTGATCAAGCAAATTATAGAATTCGTTCAGTTATGTCAAGCATTCCAGAAGCAAGTGTGTCGAGGGAGTATGAGATTTATGCACCTGATATGCAAGAGATTTATATATTTAATCGCTTTGGACAGCATGTGGCAACAAGGAACATTTTGACCGGAGAGACTACTTACTCTTTCACTTACAATGTAAACACATCAAATGGAAAACTGTCAACTGTTACCGATGCTGCAGGAAATAAGGTCTTCCTCTTGAGAGACTACACTTCTCAAGTGAACTCAATTGAAAACACTAAGGGTCAAAAATGTCGTTTGAGGATGACACGAATGAAGATGTTGCATGAACTCAGCACTCCGGATAATTATAATGTTACTTTTGAATATCACGGCCCTACTGGACTTCTTAAGACTAAGCTGGATTCAACTGGAAGATCATATGTCTACAATTATGATGAATTTGGTCGTTTAACATCAGCTGTCACCCCAACTGGACGTGTGATCGATCTTACCTTTGATCTGAGTGTGAAGGGAGCCCAAGTCAAGGTTTCCGAGAATTCACAAAAGGAGATCTCAATGTTGATTCAAGGATCTACAGTGATGGTGAAGAACAGCGAAGCTGAATCAAGAACAACTATAGAAATGGATGGCAGCACGACAAGTCTGACTCCATGGGGACACACTGTACAAGTAGAGGTCATGCCATATGCTATTCTTGCGGAAATTAATCCTATTATTGGGGAAAGCTACCCAGTTCCAGCAAAACAGAGAACAGAAATTGCTGGAGATTTGGCTAATCGATTCGAGTGGAGATACTTTGTAAGGCGTCTCCAAGGTGGAAAGGGCAGTAAAGGTCCAAGGCCAGTATCACAGGTTGGACGCAAACTTCGAGTGAATGGAGACAATGTCTTGACTTTAGAATACGATCGGGATACCTCATCGGTTGTTGTCTTTGTGGATGACAAACAGGAACTTCTGAATGTCACTTATGATCGCACAGCACGACCGGTATCATTCAAACCTCAATCCGGAGACTATGCTGATGTAGACTTGGAGTATGACAGATTTGGACGGTTGGTCTCTTGGAAGTGGGGATCCCTGCAAGAAGCATATACCTTCGACCGAAATGGACGACTCAATGAGATCAAATATGGCGATGGCTCTTCAATGGTTTATGCCTTCAAGGACATGTTCGGTAGCTTGCCACTTAAAGTAACAACCCCAAGACGCTCCGACTATCTGTTGCAGTATGATGACGCTGGAGCTTTACAATCTTTAACTACTCCTCGCGGTCATATTCACTCTTTCTCCCTTCAGACCTCCCTAGGATTCTTCAAGTATCAATATTTCTCTCCCATCAACAGACATCCTTTCGAAATCCTATACAACGATGAAGGACAAATTTTGGCTAAGATTCATCCACATCAGTCAGGCAAAGTAGCTTTCGTTCAAGACTTTGCTGGTAGACTTGAAACAATCCTCGCCGGACTATCATCAACACACTACACCTACCAAGAAACAACATCATTGATTAAAAGTGTAGAAGTGCAAGAACCTGGTTTTGAGCTTCGACGAGAATTCAAATACCACGCTGGAATTTTAAAAGACGAAAAGCTGAAGTTTGGCTCAAAGAATTCTCTTGCTTCGGCTCATTACAAATATTCATACGATGGCAATGCTCGGCTAAGCGGAATCGAAATGAGCATTGATGAAAAAGATCTGCCAATGACTCGATACAAGTATAGTCAAAACTTGGGTCAACTGGAAGTTGTTCAAGATTTAAAGATCACAAGGAATGCATTCAATCGTACTGTTATTCAAGACTCTGCGAAGCAATTCTTTACGATCACCGACTTTGATCAGCATGGCCGAGTTAAAAGTGTTTTGATCAATATTAAATCTTTTGATGTCTTCCGCCTGGAATTAGACTATGATCTCAGAAATCGAATCAAGTCCCAGAAGACCACTTTTGGCCGTTCAACTTCATTTGACAAGATCAATTACAATGCCGATGGTCACGTTATTGAAGTTACGGGCACGAACAATTGGAAGTTCCTTTACGATGAAAACGGAAATACTGTCGGAGTCGTGGATCAAGGTGAGAAAACCAACCTGGGATACGACATTGGCGATCGTGTCATTCAAGTCGGTGACGTTGAGTTCAATAATTATGATGCTCGAGGTTATGTTGTCCGAAGAGGTGAGCAGAAATACCGCTACAATAATCGTGGGCAGCTTATTCATGCTTTTGAAAGGGATCGGTTCCAAACTTGGTATTATTACGACGATCGTGGTCGACTTGTAGCATGGCATGACAGTAAGGGAAATGTTACCCAATACTTCTACTCCAATCCAAAGACACCTAGCCTATTAACTCAAATGCACTTCCCGAAATTGGCGAAAACCTTAAAATTCTTTTATGATGATCGTGATATGTTGGTTGCCATTGAAAACGCCGAGCAACGTTTCTACGTAGCCACCGATCAAAATGGTAGTCCATTGGCATTCTTCGATTTCAACGGCACTATCATGAAGGAAGTAAAACGAACTCCATTCGGTAGAATTATCAAAGACACAAACCCTGAATTCTATGTACCTGTAGACTTCCATGGTGGACTATTAGATCCAAATACAAAACTTATCTACACCGAAGGACGACATTATGATACGACTGTCGGTCAATGGATGACACCGACATGGGAAACGCTAGCAACTGATATGAGCCTTCCAACAGACGTATTCATTTATCGATTCCATAACAACGATCCAATCAATCCAAACGTTCCACAGCGTTACATGATCGATCTTGAATCCTGGCTAGAGCTCTTTGGCTATGACTTAAAGAAAATGCAAAGCAGCAAATATACAAAAGAAGATCAATACATCCCACAAGCAACAATCAAATCAGCTTCACTGGCGCCCGACTTTGGCGTCATATCGGGCCTCGAATGTATTGTACAAAAGATTGATGAGAAATTCAGCGATTTTGACTTCGTACCAAAACCACTTCTTAAAATGGAACCTAAAACACGAAATCTGCTACCAAGAGTCTCATACCGACGAGGTGTATTCGGTGAAGGTGTTCTCCTTTCCCGGATAGCTGGCCGCGCAATGGTCAGCGTTGTTGATGGCAGCAATAGTGTTGTCCAAGATGTTGTATCGTCAGTGTTCAACAACTCGTTCTTCTTAGATCTTCACTTCAGCATCCACGATCAAGATGTCTTCTATTTTGTTAAAGACAACGTCTTAAAACTCCGCGATGACAAAGAGGAGTTGCAGCGTCTAGGTGGAATGTTTAACATTTCAGCGCATGAGATCACCGATCATGGTGGTGCTGCTGCCAAAGAACTTCGACTTCATGGACCTGATGCTGTAGTGATAATCAAATATGGTGTTGATCCTGAACAAGAGAGACATCGCATTCTGAAGCATGCTCATAAGAGAGCCGTCGAACGGGCCTGGGAACTCGAGAAGCAACTAGTCGCCGCCGGTTTTCAAGGTCGTGGAGATTGGACTGAAGAAGAGAAAGAAGAACTGGTCTCACATGGCGATGTGGATGGTTGGATCGGCATTGATATCCACAGCATTCACAAATATCCCCAACTTGCCGACGATCCAGGCAATGTAGCGTTCCAGCGTGACGCTAAACGAAAGCGAAGAAAAACTAATACCGGCAGTCATCGAACGAAACAGCGAAAAACAGCAACAACGTCGTGAGACGGAGATTACTACTAAGGTGAAATTTAGAAAAATCGCCCTGAACTATAAATAAATTATAAAATAAATTAGGCGCCTATATCAGTGCCATCTAATAGATGGTGCATGTATCTGGGCAATAGTTTTGTATAAAGTGAAAAAGTACAGTAGTATCGTTTATAAGCTTGCTCTCTATCTATATTTCTTTGTAATATATGAGATAAACTCTATCTATCTATACCCCTTTATAATTTTGTTATTATTATAATATTTTTATGTTTTATTAAAAAAAAACTTTTTTTTTAATTATACCTATTAAATTTAAAAAGAATACAAAAAATGAAAAAATTTACAAATTGTGATATATTTCTATACATGAGCTCGAGATGATGTTATAATTTTTTTTTTTTTTTTCAAAATACAAATGATTTTAATTTAAATGTTTTTTATACTGATTTTTTTTTACAATTAATTTTTTCTTACCTATAGTAGAAACTAAAACAAATTCACACTCACTCCTGGATGAAGCAAAATAAAAACAAAAACTCACAAAAATTGCATAAAATATATCAATAAATAAATTAACAAACAATAAAGCCGTGTAAATTTAGTTATAAAACAAAACAAAATTGAAAAAATTAAAAAAAACCAAGCCATCATCACATAATTGTGTAAACTGTAATAAATTATTTAAATAAATGCAAAAACAATTTAATAAATAAAATGATGTAGTAACTATGTTAAACAGAAATTAATTAGTTTTAAGGATAAATAAAAGGAAAATGCAAAAAAAAATCTCTATTAATATTATTATTATAATTGAATATCTAGTGTTGCCAGTTTGTAAGGAGAGAAACCCATGAGGAGAAAAGAAAAATTTTGTAAAATATATTTTCCTAGCTTCTAAGAATAACAATAAAAATTAATAATACAAAAAAAAATAATTAAAAAAAAACTTGTAGTGTATAGATATTGTGTTAGTAATTTTATTTAAATATTAAAAATAAACAAAATTGAATGGCTAAAAAGGAAAAAGCAAACAATAAAATTTTGTAATCTAAAAAAAACATAACCAAACCATATGACTGATTTGAAGAGCATTGAAATCAATTTCTGATTCATACATGTCTTTCGAAAAAAAAAATTAAGTTAAACAAAAAATGATGAAAAACAACGTAAAAATTAAAATGAAATGCATCTCCTGACAGATCTAAATTATAAGTAAAATAATTATAATGAAAACCCTACAACACAAACAACAACTTGCTAAATAAAACAAACAAAAAATCACAAAAAAAAACTGCGCTGTTTTATTACATTTTTTTATGACGTCTCTATGACAGCTTAAGGTAGTAGAATTCTCTCAGGTTCTTTCAGTTGGAATGATCAAATAAGAAATAAGTACAATTCAAAATTTGTTAAAACCAAAAGGTAAGCGGAATACAATGGTCTCTAGGCAATATTTAAGTATATCGTAAGCGTTTCTGATCTTATAAATTTTTAAAATGGTTGCCCGGTGCCAAAGTTTAAAGTTGTCATAAAATGGTCATCAGCAACGTCTTAGATTATTTGCGATAATAGGTAAATTCTGCTTCAAAGGTGTTAACATTTTTAACTTGTTTTTAAAACCAACATAGTTTTTACTAAGGTGTCATACCTTTTGAAATTTTTATTTTCAATGTCACAAAAAGAAATTTAAAATAAAATAAGGCCTAATATAAACTTATAGCCACTTGCAAATATTTAAAACCATTTTAATTATCAGAGTACTTAAAATGTATCGGAATTTCAACTTTTTATCTGTTGGACCAATATTAGGTGGTGATTTTTTAATAAAAAGAAACACGTAAACCAACCCTGGATTTACTATATTCACCATTCGTTCGATTTTTTTAAAGTAGGTAAATAAATGAGAATATTTATGGATCAGTCGAGCACTTTCAACGTTTTCTCTGTCATATATTTGAAATGCCAACTGTCCCTTCATTCAGGAACAGCTTTGACAAATTTTTAACAAAATGGCTGATTGATCCTTTTAAAACTGAAAGCGGTTGGTACATATTCACTGAAAATATCAAAAAATATACAAAAAAATAATATTGTAATAATGTAATGCAAATTGTCAAAGCTCTTGTTACATTTTGTAAGATTATGAAACATCTGATTGTACCTGAGTACTTTGATAAGTTAGCCTTTGATCTCGTAGTGTATCAAGTGTCACGAGAGTTTAGAGAGTCTTATGCTTAAGGACTGAAAAGAAGCATACATTCATAGGCTTAGAGAAGGGCTTTATAGAATTATAGCAAACAAATCCTGTCTAGAATGTTCACATCGGAATTCTTCACCTGGGCGCCATTTAGCAAACCTCGCCTATATCTACATATTTCTACAAAGAATCTGAAGCTACATATTTGACTTTGAATCACTTTCTTACATATATTTCTTATACAAACTGACGACTAAACAATAAACAGGTCAAAAATTCAATTTTGTTTAAAATATTCCAAATTTTGTCTTTAATTAATCATTCGTTTTCTTTAAATTTCGCGAATATCAAAAAATATTTTTTTAATCTCAAAAAAACAAATCAGAATGCAAACCTTTTTTGGCTTCTACAGGGTAAATATCTTTAAACACAAAAGTAAACAGTAAAAAAAAACTTAAAACTATACCAATAAATAAAAATTAAATACAAAAAACTCAAACAAAGGTTTATGGCATCCATAATGCCTAATTAATAATTTCAATGAAATATATTTCCTTCCCATTTCAAGAAGAAAGTATAAATTAAAAAAAAATAAGCAAAAAAAAACATCAAAACTCATAAACATATGACTTAATTGAAAAGAAATTTAACTAAAAGCAATATTGTACATTTTATAATTTGATGCTTATTAAAAATAAAAAATCAAGTTTGTATTGATTTGAAAGCACACATTAAATTTAAAAACATAAACAAAATGGCTTTACTAATTTATTTTCATTTGTTAAATGTCTTTAAAAAGAAAAGTCAATATAGCAAAATAAAATGAAAAATAATAATAATGTATAACTCAACAATTATATAAAATTTGTAAAATTCATAAATTAAATTATTATAAAAATACTGTAAAAAGTTAAACAAATAAAAAAAAACTATGTAAAATCATATAACTAAGTCTCTTAAAATTAAGTCTATTTAATTGTAAGTAAAAAATAATTAGATATCTAAAATTACTTATATTATAAATTTATTAAAATATATACATATTTTTTATTTTATTTATTTTGTAGTTTTTTGGATTTTTGTTTTCAAAAGATAAAAAAAATTGTTTTCCAAAAAAAAAATTATTGTTAGAACAATATTGAAAGACAAGATGAAATTTAATTAATCATTTAACATTGAAAAAAATAATGAAATGAAAATCTGAATATAATCGGGGAAAATAAAATTACTTAAGAGATAGGGCGCAGTAAATAATGAGAATACCATGATAAACGTATTGGAATAAGATATTTGTATTTGTATAGAAACAAAAGGAAAAATAAAATTGAAATAAAAAAGTGAAATATTTGTATTTTTTTTTTTTTAATTTGGAATTTTCAGAAATAAAACTCATCAAGAAACTTAGGAATAAGTTTGATCCGCAATGAAATATTTATGTATCTGGAGAAGTGGAAATGTTGCCCATTGCAGAAATGGGCAACTTTGCGATTAAATTTAGCATGAGAATCAGGTATTCGTTAGATATCTTGTTTCAAAACATTATACATAGTACAGTAAATGGCAATGGTTGGAAAAAACTAAAACGGTGACGTTCAGCCCCCCTAACATAAACCCATGGAGAATTGAATAAAAATCCACATATTTAATCATGAATTAGTCAAGCAGTAACATCTTGCGAATAAATTTAGCATGAGAATCAGGTATTCGTTAGATATCTTGTTTCAAAACATTATACATAGTACAGTAAATGGGAATGGTTGGAAAAAACTAAAACGGTGACGTTCAGCCCCCCTAACATAAACCCATGGAGAATTGAACAAAAATCCACATATTAAATCATGAATCAATCAAGCAGTAACATCTCGTTTTCTACTTCCTATAACGTCAATGTCCTTAGCATATTTATGATATTACGTAGATTTGTTTTAATGTGTTTAACTAGGCATTTTTCGTTCCATGCACGCTATTATTATTTATACCCCTAACCGTTCTCGTTTTTCGCCTACGACAGCTGTCGTGTCGTTTTTTACGACAAAGGACAACGGTAATAGGCATGATTGTTTCCAAAATAAGCCATACCACCAGAACGATATCTATGGAAAGTGATGATCTTTGACAACCGTAATAAGGGGGAGAGTAACATATCGGTGATATTAAAGCAATCCCCCATATATGTTAAATCTAAGATTTTGTGGAATTTTTTTTCAATTGTTGATGACTAAAGAAAGGATCAAGCATGGCATGATCACAATATTTGTTTTGGAATATCTGGTTTTGACTTAGTATCCACTTGTGTATGTGTAGGTGGCTACTTTTTGTGAAAACGGGAGCTCTAATAAAAAAAAGCTATTTATGGCTCTCGTTATGAACGTTCGACTCAAAACGAAACTTTTGGCTTTTGAAGTGAAAATAAAAACTTGAGTCGCAAATTGAGTTCGCTTTGAGTCGAACGTTATTCATAATAGTGGAGTGCCAACATTCAATATATTTCAAATTTTAAATAGTGCGTATACGCAACCTTATCCTTGTCGACTTTTTTATATGATCTCGACTATCCCACCTAAACGAGGCCAACTGAATTTTGTTATCTTCGCATTTGCTTGTGCGATTAGGTTTCTTAAGCCTAGAACTGGTCATTATTCAAATAAAAACAAGTACGTAGTGTCTTTGTATTTAATATTTATTTATTAAAATATAAACAATGTTATAGTTTCTTTTATTTTTTTGTTATTCAATTAAACAGAAAATATCAGTGAATCCTTACAATGTTTTAATAGTATATATATAAATAATGTATTTAACAAATCAATATTAATATTAAAAATCGTTGACGATGAATGTTCATTATGTGGGCATTTATGTTAATAATTTTGTTTTTTCATTTTTTTTTTTTCAAAATATATATGTTTTCTTTTCTATTTAAGTTTTGTACAATAGATAGTTGCTTCTTTATATATTTACAATTTAATAGAAGCTCCTGATTACATAATAATAATATATAATAATAAAAAAAAATATTACATGAATTAATTTATAGATGAAAACAAAAATAAAACTTATATCAATAATAAAAAAATATTAAAATCATTTATAGTTTTTGTTGCTCATTTTCTTTACCCTCTCTCTGTTAGTTTCTGTTTGTGCCACTCGGAACAGGGTTTATAAGTGTGCAAAAAATATTTTCGGAATGTTTTATTTTAGTGCTTATATTACTATAAATAACTCATGATCTAGGAACATGACCCAAAGCAAACCAGTCTATTAGTTCCTGTCGCAGATCATATTTACTTAAATCAATTTGTACGCCACCCAGCAGTTCATTTTCTTGAAGTGTGTCATGTGACCAAACGGTCACGTGAAGAAAACGATGTTGTATGTGCTCAATAGGCATTCGATATTCCAACTATAAGAAAAATTATGTTCAGTAAAAATAAGTGTTACTTTTTTTTTTAATTAGTTTACCGTTTCCATAAAACTAGGAACACAAGTTTTTCGTACTACTTTCGTTTTCCGTTTTGTTATTTTCGTTTGATCGGGCTTCAGATAGCATTTCACATAAGTGTTTGGCTCTGTTCCGCCTTGAAGAAGTGGAAGTCCTTTTGCATGGTGTATCTGTAGAAAATAAACAAGAAAATGAAACTGCAATTTGCATCGAAATCTTTTTTTTTTATATCAAGTTTAATATTATTTCAACATCGGATATATCGACATTTTTGCAAGTGAACTCGTTTATTTTATAGAAAGTTCTCCAGTGAAATAGACACTTGCGTTCATTTCTTTAAACAATTTCACCGTAATACTGTATGACTCTTTTACAATAATTGTTTCCCTTCACACAGGTATCATCATGGTCCCTAGTGCTGATATAATGACTTAATCTCAATTGTATAAAAACTTCTGCTCAAATAGGTCAAAAAGTATAAAATAATTTATTTTATTGTTCTCTTTCTATTTAACTATTGGCAACGTGCTTCACTAATACTGAGTAAAAATAATATTATAATAATTATTGCTAATATTCACAAACTTCCTTTCTAAATCTGGCTTACTCACGACCAAAAATAGAGTAGAATTCTCATGTTTAGTTGGTACACTAATAACGTGTAGTTATTAGACGAGAAACTTATAAGGAGATGGTTCTATAACTAAAACATAAACAACGTCGAAATGTTAACGTTTATTTTATAGAAAGTTCTCCAGTGAAATAGACACTTGCGTTCATTTCTTTAAACAATTTCACCATAATACTCCTTTCCCAAGAAACGCACATCGGTTTACCCTAGACCAAAGCTTCTGAGGTACCTACTGTTAAGTAAGTATAGAGTTGCAAGAATGTGAAATGCTTTTCCTTAGTCGATTTTTGTTTCTCATTATAATGACCAGGCATTCGAGGTTGTAGATCGGTATCTTCTTCTCACCCTCTTCGCATTTAATAATATGCCCGTGCTGTGTTTAGAAAAAAACTGTGTAGTTATAACCTGCTCAAATACTTTCAATACAATTTACTATTATTAAGTGCAGTGCTAGTTTAAATGAAAGAAAATGTACCTGTATTATTAAACTCAATAACGCGATTAATACTCAAAAAAGTTTAATGATCGGTAAACAATATATTTAGCTTAGTTTTAGAATCGCTTTTTCCATAAATGATCTTCTAAGATATTCTCTCTATAAACAAAAAACACTTGAACACACTCCGCCATCTGTATTATTACTCACTTCAACTTAAATAAATAACAAAAACGTACCATGACAGTGAGTGCTCCACGCCGGTATTGCAAAGAGATCTTGATAGTTCCATCATTATTAGAATGACGTTGAATTATTGGTTTTATTTCTTTAAAACAAAAAAATTTATTACTAAAATATACAAACATTTGTCATAAGTCTTAACTCACCCTTCACTTTAGATACTTCTATATTTGCTTCCTGTTGATCCCGCAAAAGAGGATGGAAAAATGTATAAACCAAATCCGAATGAGCTATTTCATCGGCCGAATTAAAAAGTGAAATAAGAAACCGTTGAATTTCAGGTAAACGTCTTTCAGCCACCGATTTAATATTGGACCTGCCAACGTGTATGCCGCTTGGTAAACTAAAAACAAATTGATAAAATCGAAACTTTGTATTTACAACAATAAATATGCTCTAAATAAGATAAGATATGAATGGCAAATAAACCAACGACCTTGTTACATTATTCCATAATCGAAATGAATTTTCTTGAAACACCTGCTTTATAAATGAGCTAGTTAATTGATAAAGTGGATGTTTATGCATTTAGACATCACAAAGTGCCACTGTTTTCATATACGTCTGTTTTGAATTGTCAACATACACAAAATCAGCTCCCCCACAAAAAATATATCTCCGTCACTTATTTGCTATCTATTGATAATCAAACAAAACCGATAAATTAATAAAGCTTGTACTTCAATAGATTCCAATCGATATAGTTGAGCTAGTCATGATAGCTAAGCTTATTTACATAGAGAAACTCAAAGTCAGAGAAAACCTAAGAAAGCTTTTTTCCATATCTTTTTGAATAGATATGATAAGCGTATAATAACCCATACTGTTTCATGTGTTTGAACGAAATTGACAACGACGAAGACGTGTCGTCTGAAATGAAGCCGAAGTTTGAAAAAATAGTTGAAATGTGATACACGTATCGCAGACGGAAATAAATTAATTAATTTTTCATAAAATGGCCAAATTAGGATCAATTTCTAAACATTCTACTGAAGGTAAACATAAACAAAATACCGTAACATGGGTAGCAACCTATATGGCATATCTTTTAAGGTCAATCTGATGTCATAGTATCTCTTTGTTCGTTGGGAGTTATACTATGCATGGTAGTAGCTATTTTGGGGATAAAATTCCGTTGGTTTAAGAAACGAATTCATTTTGATCAGGTCCCAACCGGAAGCAGTGGATCAGATAATAGCAGTCAAGTAATTTTAAGGAGAAGTTCTCGTAATTTTCAGGAACAAGTGAGTATCTTTAGATCCAAAAAAAGAAAATTGTTATTTTACGACTTTTGCTCCAAATAATTATGTATTCGTTTCGTGATAACGATATTTAATGAGGTGCCTGTGATAAAAAAAAATATTTGATTGAAAACAATTGTTTCGTGATAAGACGAACTCTATAGTAAATGTAAACTATTTCATGGCTGTTTTTATATTATAGTTTAGTGAACCCGTTGTCGTGCAAGGAATCTTTCGCAAGAAACTCGACGAAGATGTTATAATAGAACGACCTAAAACATTACCACGTGAGTGTTTGTTATCAAGTTTTTCACACTTTAATAACATTTTATTGCAGCTGTTAGAGTTCGAAAGGTTTCTAAAGGTCTGACAACTTTTGGGCCTCCAAAAAGAAATACGATCCCCAGTACAGTTGTGGAAGAACCTGTGGTTATTCCACCTACTCCACCACCATTACCATCAGCTTCATCTTTGTCACTATCGACTTTGGGTGGATCATCACATCATGCACCAACGGAAGACAAAGTAAACTTTTCTCCATCTGTACAAATTATTCCAAATGGTAATACAAATTCAGAAACGGAATCGTTAAACGGTGAAGAGGATCATGTAAATAGACAGTTGAGTGGACGAAAACAAACAGGGTATATGAGACCATCAGATGAAATTATCGCCGAACTCCAAAAATTGTCAGCTGAAGTGTCTAAAAAACAGAAATTTGAAGATGAACCGCCTGAACCACTACCCAGGACCATCACGCCGGAAACCATCACGCCGGAAAAACTAAAAGAAAAATTCAAGAAAAATACTTCAAAGGCAGTGAAATCAACCACAATACCCCAAAATGCAGAAGATGAACAAGTCAATGTTGAAAAGTTAAGTCATCGTCGCCTTACAGGGATATTTCCATCACCCGATGAAAATCTAGGAGATTATCTCTCCGATGATGATTCGGATCACAAACCTTCTCAAAAAGTCATATTTCAAGTCGACGATATTGATGATGATGATGATGTAAGGAAATCTCCTTCACCACCACTCATTTCCCCACCGATCCTTTTTAGCAGCCAAGTTTCTAACGACGATGAGCCAAACTCACCTGATAGTTGGTCAGCAATACAGCGGCATAGAAATTTAACTCAAGAGATAAACGAACAACAGGAAGTTAGTACAAAGAAAGAAGAACTATCTTCTGTTCCAGCATTCGAACATCCTGCAAACACTCAGCAAGAGCAGCATAAACCAAGAACTATGAGAGACATGAAGCGAAACAATGCAAGAAATGATTTATTGTTAAACAGTGAAAGAGACTACACCGACAAATAAGTGTTACAAATATAATGTAAAAAGTAAATTCTTTATGTTGAGCTTGCTAATGAAAGATAGTATTTTTAGAAAAGATTTAATTTTGTTTTTATTTTATTGTTTTGAAATGATAAGAATTCAATCGAATACCAAGAAAAGTGTGATTCATTAATCTAAAGGGTTTAATATTGTATTCAGTGAATAATAGAAATGATGAATTAAAATATCTGAGTGTTGATTCATTGTGTTTGCATTAATTTACAAAACTGTTTTTTAAACAAAAAGGATTGTAAATGTAATGCATTGCTTAAAGGAACTTTTCTAGATTTATATCTGAAAGTTCAAGTAAGCGGTGGTGGAAGCGAATCTGACAGAAATTATGTTTTTCTCAGATATTAAGATAACAAATAATCTGAATATGTATAATGCATTAGGAGATTCAACACACAGTAATTTTGATATTAGATTAGCTTTAACGATAGTCCACTTGAACTTCAATCTGTTTTATAGCTCGCAAATTATAAAAAAAAACTACTTTTGTCACTTAACTTCCAAAAACCAAATGTGAGCTTATTGTGAAATCAAAAGGGAGTACACTACAATCATTTCACTAAAGAAGATATGTACCGACCACGGGGAAAATAAAATTTATTTTGAGTGTTTAACCTTAAACGAGGTAGTGTTTGTAGATGTTCGAACTCTTGAACTGGTGCATGTTGCAAAATAACAGTATGATATGTGGAGTGGCTTGTGTGCATAATTTTTGTTTTATTGCATTCATCCTAAAACTGAGTGACTCCCCATTCACTTGCAGTGTCTGATCCATCAAGCCTGCTGTTTGCTTGCTACTAAACATATGTATATCATCGGCATAACCCAAATGACTAAGCCTGTTAAATATTCTCCATTGCTGCCATTCGTAGCTTAAGATTCATAAGAACACTTCCCACGTCTGCACTGATTACACTTCAAATTCACACATAGACGCTTTTATTGTAGCTGTATCATGATGTGGTCAATTTGGTTTTCATTTCTTCTTCAGCACTCTTTCAGAAAGTAGTAGATCCGTTGGTTTAGATGGTATCCCCTATTATTCGAAGATGAATATTCTTCTTCGCTAGCAAAACTATTGCGATGATGATTACTAAGCTGCTAAGAAAATTCATATCTATTTTTATGGGTGATCAATCTAGAAGGCTTCTAATCCAAGTTAGTCAACTTGGGGCTGACTATAGTTAATTTACTTTAGTTTCTTTCTAAAAACAAACAATTGGCGATGAGGAAAGCTTTTTCCTGTGATATACACTCTTCCCTTCATATTATACATACCTGTGTAGTTTAGCCAGTGGAAAATGCAGGCACAATTTTTGATGAAACTCTGAAAACTCTTTATAAGATCGAAACAAATGCGTTGGATCTGGTTGATTATGTCGTGTTACTCTCAAAATATACGTATAATACTTTTCCATGTCATAATGTTTTTGACAACGAACCACCATTACTGATTTTAAACGACCATCCTGTTGCATTCTGTGTAAACAAAATATAGCAAAATATAAACAAAAATTATTTCTTTAAGATTTTATTGAAATGATTTACCCATATTTCCTTGGAACAAACGACAACAGCTCTCCACTGCCTTCGTCGTTGGAAAATCTCAGCTGAGACAAATTGTGCAGGAAAAAGTTAAATTGAGTGAACCAGCTTTTCAGTGAGAATTGAATCATTTTGGCAAATGATGCAGCAGCTTCTGGATTTGATTGTGATGGTAATAAGGCTTTTTTGACATAGGAAACAGCATCTGCTGTGACTCCTGGAATTCCAGCTGTCGCCATCAATGCAAGCATGTGTAAAATGAGATCACCATGTTTGCGAATGATGTTGAATGCATGACAACAGAGATCTACGAAATAATGGAAGTCTGTGGAGGGTTTATCTCCCCCATTTATTACGTATGCCATATCTGAGGTAAGAACGAATGGTGTCCGATCTCTTTTGAAATTTCCAAACATCTGTGCATCGCCTAAGAACTTTCCGAAATCAATATGAAACAAATGTCCTGAAGTTTTTAACATGATATTGTCGTTATGTCGATCACAAATGCCAAGGACATAGGTAGCAACGCTGTAGCCCGCACAGGAAACTAAAGAAACAAAATATTTATACCTTAAAAAGTACAACACTTATTTATATATACCTGTAAAATTCTTCACTGCTCTAGCGTATTCCAATTGACTTGGGTTTTGTTTTGCCAGCCACTCAGCAATAGGACGGTCCTTAAATGACCCAGTCAATCCATATTCCACTTGAATCTTACGCAGTGTTTCTGCATCGGAAACCAACTCAATCATTCCCTTTTTATAACCAGTTGGAACACAATCAAAAGTGACCATTTTAAGGTCCAGTCCATCGGCGAGCCAAAGTTTGTTCATCACACGTACCAGCTGAATCGTCAACATGTCTTGTTGCAAATCATCACCAGACTGTTAAAAGCAATGGAGTCATTACTTAAAGTGTATTATCAAAAGTCTTAGAACTCACTTTAAAAATTGCTGGAAGAAGTTGCCGATCTGGTCCGAAATACGAAATTTTCAAAGGTAACGTGTTCGAATTAAAATAACTGCAACTTCTGACGTTCACACCAGTCACTTCTAATCCTGGTCCAAGTGGCAGAGATGTAGGTTTGTCGATTAATGCTTGATGAACGCTGTCCATGCCTTGACAAAGAGCTTTTTGGCGCAAAGATTCCTTAGAGACTTTCACCGAATGGGCAATATCAGCAAGATTCTAGAAAAACGCAAAATGTTTAATGATTATCAAACCAAATAAAATTAGTCTTACCTTGCACATCATATTCTGACTAAGGAACCTGGACAATAGTTTTTCCCCACAAATGGCCAAAAGGGCTCTTAACATCATCTTGTTACGTCGATGATATCGCGCTTGTGTGATAAGAGTTTCGTCATACTCCAAACTGGAAGCGTCGATAGTGTTTTGTGGGGCATCACCTGGCAAGCTGTGCACCAACAGCCAATACATATGATGAGCAATACGAGGAGATTCAAGGCATTTACAAAGAAGAAAACGCGCCATAGCCGAAGCTTCATAAGTGTCGTGTTTAAGTGCCTGAAGAAGCTGTGGCAGAGTATCAACCAGTTGGTCATTAGGCAGCTTTGATATCCACTCCACTGCCTTTCCCCGGACTTGAGCATCGGGATAACGAGGCAGGAGTAGCTCCAATGCCTGAAGTGGCAACAATTGTGACCACGAACGCAATAAAGAATGTAGATCAATTAAGCTGGCATAGTCCCAGCTATGGGCGGCATGCAAAACCTTTGGCAGAGCATTAGGAAATTTCTGCAGATAATGTCGTTTCTCCCAGAAGACCTCTCGCTGTTCCAAACCATCTGCATAACCCTGCTCAGCTGTATCGAGAAGTTCCTGCTGTAAGTTGCAATCCAACGAGTTGAAATCGTACTCAGGCGCCGGTGGTGGGTTCTCCAAAGGTTCTGGAAATACAATCCGTCCTCCATATGGAGGTATTTCAATGCTTAATACTGGACAAAAATCCGGTTGAGGGTGGCAACCTCTTGCAGGAGCTGGACCAAGGAACTTATCAGTTGTTGGAGGCCAAATCGACAACAAATACGATCCACAAACCATTTCTCGTTTGTAGTCAAACAACTGAAGGGCGCACCAACCCAATTCGGTGGTTATTTGTTTCTTCTCTCCATTCTGATCATTTGATTGATCATTCTCTGCAGTCTGAGTTCCGAATAGAACAAAAATAAGCCTCGATTCTCTTGGCAAAGTACAAATGGGGATATTATCAAATGTTATCCATGACTCAAACTTTAGTCTAGGAAATAATCCTCCGCTGGTGTCATTAGAACATTTAATCACCAATGGTTTGGAAATAAATCGAGTTCCGTAATTAATTTGTACTCCCATCGAGTAGTCTTCGAACTTCCAATCCGGCGGTGGGCGATGCAAACAACTGATATTTACAATTACCGGTTTTAAAACGCAAGAAATCGGTATTGGAGCTGTAAAGAAGATACTTTAATAACTGGAAAAATAAGTAAACAATTCTTTTGTATACTTGTTGTATAATCAACAGATTTAACGCAAAAGTCCACACGGAATGCATTTGAGTAATTTTCAATTAGTTCTTGAACAGCGTCACGAATTTGGTTGCACTTCGACTTCATCAGTTCCATTGTTGATTTCGGCCGCATCGTAACTTCCGCATAATCTCCGTGATCGGACCCAACTTCTGGATTGACTCCATAGGAAGAAGGATATGTTATCTGAGCATCGTCGCACATTCTTTTCAGATCATTTATGCTGCTAGCTATTTCCAGTGTATCAATTGAACCGAGCAGAGCGCAAATAGCTTTGACACCTTGAACTACTCCCGAACACGATAGAATTGATCGAGATTTCAAATCTCCGGCATTCATTTCAAACTTATCAATCTCAGTTTCAAGTGTTTCTGTAAGTAATAAATTCAGATCCATGATTTCGTTTCAACTCAAAAACTTACCAATCAAAATCATCATATTGTCATAGGAAATTGTTGTGGCTGTCTCATTGGGAAGGATTTCTTCAGGTCGCAAAACATCGTCTCTTGCATCATCTCTTTGTGTTCGAGCAATAACACTCATGTTAGCTTCCGACTTCATGCACAATCCCAAGTGAACATCTTTTTCAAGCTTCAAACTATCATGCACACACAGTAACTGGCTCAATTTTGATGTTGGCGATAGCCATTCTGAAACTCCTATTGGTTTTGCGGCATAGTCATCGACAGTGCCTATTATTTGACCCTCGAGGGCACAAAATGCATGTTCAATCACAAGTTCAACAGGAGAGTTTACTAAAGAACATTTATTTAGTACGAATGTTTACAAAGTTTATCTCCTCGAACTTACTGTCGCTGGTGAAGGCTATAGGTACCCCATAGCCATCTATAAGGCCTCGTTTACTCGCTTCGCAGTCCTTTTGTAGGCCATTGAGTGCAGGATACATAAGAATCTTTATGCTTTGCTGAGGCGGATAGTAAAAATTAAATTCCGAAGCCACAATGTGCCCAACATTGGTTGTCACCTCATCGTAGCGATAATTTGAACGCAAATCTTTGACCATATAGTAAAACTCTAAAAGTTCTGGATCATGTGCTTTGGAATCTGTGACCATCTCGTACAGCTTAGTAAAGTTTTTTCGCCTATCCAACACAACATTGTCCATGGAACACTCTGCTGATTCTGATGTTTTACTGTTTCTCGGTGGCAATGGTGGCGGTGGCGATACCAAACCTGACGATGTAGATGGAAATGCATCTTTTGTATACTCTGACCGCCAACCAATTGATGAAACTATTTAAAAAAAAAATAAACAATCAAATTAAATATGTTAATGTTAGGAGATTTAATTTGTTTGACTTACCGTTTGGACTAACTGGGGTACGATCCAATTTATTTACAGCTTCATAGACCGGATCTGAGTATTGTGTTCCACCACTATATAAATAATCGAATGGATCATATTCGGCATAGTAGGAAGTGCAATCGGATGCATTATCGCTACCTGCAAGAATCGATAGCATTTTGATACTTCTTTATATTTTGTCAGAACTTTAAAAACAGAAAATTCTCGTCGCAATAATTAAAATTAAATAGACATTTCCTTATTTTTAGCTGCATATTAAATATAGCAGCAATATATTGTTACGACGACAAATCCAAAACGAAACAAAAAATATTAACTAAGGCCAATCTGATAGATAATTTGGGACACATGCACGAAATGTTGTTTAACACAGAAAATACGAAAGAACATTAAAATATTGTCTCTATTAAATTGTTTGGGGGCGCAACCGACTGTGAAATGTGTGTGCTGTGTTGAATGAAAAACTAACAACAGGTGGGCAGAATGGGAGAGACGAAATGCCCCCAATTATTACAAAACACTCTGATTGATTGGAACAGATAGAAATTCACTAATGCTAAGCATAGTTCTGGCATTTTAATGAGCTTTTTGTAAATTTCGAATTTATATCGCGCACTCAGTCAGTTTGCATAATCTGCAAAATGTGAATTAGAGAAGCACATGTGTGATTCAATTATGAAAGACACAACAAAATAAAAACTCACTGCACAGTGCGAACACGTTAGTTCGCTTCGTTAAGTGCATCCGTAAACAAAAGTTCTTATCAACATAGCAAATTATAGCTTGGAAAATGAATTGCATCATAGCGGTCAAAAGAGTGAAATAAAATATTATATTAATTTTACTTGGAAAGAAGCTCTTGTACTGCGAAAAGTGGGACTTTATAGTGTGAAAATTAATAATTCGTGAAATGTGATACTTGAGCTAGAAAACTTTGCGACGGACATTTACAAAGAATTTCTACTTTTGTTTACTAAATTAATATCTTGAATCTTATCTAAACATAATTTTTTTATAAACAAATAAATGGATTCTGTGATTAATTTATTTTTTCATTTGTATCAATTTTGGTTTTCAAGTGGCTGTTGTATAAGAAACAGACAAAATAAAAGTTACTTCAGGCGGTTGGCTTAAAATTGTTGCATTTTTTTTTTTGTGTGTGTTGAAAAATAGATTGTTGAATACTCAAGAGGTTACTAAGCGGCATAAAACATTTCACACCTCTTTTAAAGTATGGCCTTCAAAAGATTAACTTGAATTGTATGGATTATTTTTGAAGACATACTTAGTCTGCATCGACACTACAATATGCTATTAATTTTGATTTTTATTACCGTCCTTAATAGTAATAACATGCTTGGAGGTAGAAAAATGGACCATACAATGAAAAATCGTCCACCTTCACAACGAACATGAACACAGTAAAGTGTGTATATCTAATAATCCAAACACGCTTATTCCTATATTATATTCGAATCGGACAGTGCTTCCCAAGCGCGCGCGAAAAATTTAAAAGTATGATCAATAGCGAAGAATCTTGTGATAGACGCTGGGATCCTAAAAAAGGCAAATAAAAACCTCGAAGAAGGCAAATAAAAGGTATTTTAATATTAATTAAGAATAAACTTTTTACAACTATGTAAATGCAATTTTAAATATTCGGCTAACAACATCCTGCCCTTAGAAGTGCTTGAAAAAAGTTAAATGTTCTTTCAAGGACAAGGAAACTATGATGGTAAGAGTGGGTACCTTTGCAATAATGAAAAAGGTTCTAAGCGTCTTATTTATTGCTGTATCTTCTTCTTTTCTTACAATGCTTTTATATCAAAGGCAAACAAAATGCAGAAAAATAACTAAACTATAGTATTTTAATAAAACTATAGTATTTTAATAAAAACAAATAACACAAAATCAACTAATGGGAAATCGCCTAATATAATACTTGTGCGATTCATCATTTCGTACTACACATTTAAATAATTTTTCATAATAAGATTTTTTATTTTATACAGATGAGTTCAAGATATTTACTGTGATTTTTCTTAACATGGTATGCAAACAAAAAAACGAACGGACTGAATAAGACATATTGTCTTAAGGAATTAAGATCTAGTTCAAATTGCAGACACAACGGGAGACAGAGCTTGTTTTTATATGTAATAAGACGAGAAAACGATTGCATTACTGATATGAAAAATCAACAACGAACGACTCCAAACGCGTTTTTTTTTCGAGTTAGTATATCAAGAGCGACTTGTTGCGTATGAATACGGTCACAAATAAAAACAAGGGAGATATAACTATAAAGTGTGCAGATAACGAATCAACTGAAAAATTCAAAAAATTAATTAAAAGCAAAATGAGTAATGACTACTAAGAGGAACTTCCAGATATGATTAAACCTAAACTGTGTGGAAAATAATGAAAACACGGAGGACTTTTTAAAAACAATTACAAAATTAAACTCTGAACTTGTAAATAGTCTAATGAAAGTGTTGAATATTTTTAAAAATAAAAAAAAATGGAGAAATTTAAATGTAGTAATTGAACTAACCACTGACAGTTTCCATAAAATACTTAACATGTGTGGTGAAAAAGATTTACGGGTTATGCGATAACATTCATCTAGAAAGAACAAGAAATACTTCAAGGGTTTTTACACCAATAGGTGAAAGTGCTTGAGTTTCTAAAATAAACGTTTGCCTTCGAAAGAATCACTCCAAAAAATTGCCTGAATGCGAAGATTTTTCGGGTCATCACACTATGGAAACATTTTGGCTTCTTGCGAGCAATTTCCTCGCAAGGTACTTATTCAACGGCTCCAATGATTGGATGATACAGAACGAAGCTACTCTAGTTGAGAGTTTGCAGGACAGGAAGGTCATACCACTGGTGGCTTTTCCAAGCAGAAGATCTAAAAAAAAACTTGGTGTGCGAAACTAGTCAAGTAGCCCAAGTTGGGACTGGCTATAGAGACATTTCGGCTGAGCCACTTGCCGTTTTCACTCAGAAAAATCTACAAGCGGGAAAAACTCAGGGGATGTAGAAAGTTATCATGTTTGTAGTGGTTGGTTCATTTAAAATAAAAACTCACCAAGTTATTTTCGTTAATTATTGGGAACAGAGATTCAGCTTTGAAGATTAGCCTTAAGTATTGCATTGTTATTTCATCAAAATTCAAATTAAATTATAATGGAAATAAGATTATAAGATTGCATAAGAATAAGTGAAAAGAAACGCCATTTGAAAACACAAAATTTGACACAAAAAGAAGAACTCTTAACATCAACACCACTTGCAACTTGCTACTACAGAAATTTTAAAGAACAAATAAAAAATTAAGCAAATATCTTTAAATGTATATTTTATTTTTTATTGGTATAATAAGTCTTTTAACAATTATTTTCACCCAACGATTTGGTACACAATATTTCTTTTAGAAAAAAATTACGTAGGTACAATTTGAAAAAATATAAGATAATTTGTTCGTATAAAAAAAAATTCTCAACACATTTCATTGAGTGTCGAAAATTGGACAATACATTCGTGTATGCTTTTCATCTCCTCAAGGCACGATTACTGTAGTAGCAGTTAAGTGTAGTGGTAGAAGGAACACTTTTAAATTCCTTTTTATTTCCATAATACTGGAATAAGAAAAAGAAATAGAAGTGTACACAAAACCGTTTTTTTTTTTTTTTTTTTTTTTAAATTGTTGTGAAAAAATTAATATGCATTTCTTCCTAAATAGAACTATAGCATAACTGAGAATTGTAAGGAACCAATGATTCATTTAGAAATTGTTTTGCGAATCTTTCTCTTGCGAGAAATGATTAGCATGATTTATGCGAACAGTGAATGGACTTAGAAGAACAAATGAGTTAAATTGACATTCGAAACGAGAACACACAAATATTCTACAAAGACACATAAAATATACGCACCATAATCGTCCTCGTTAAGTAGTGGATCGAAGGCTTCCAGGACACTCACTCTAGATCTATAAAAGAGGTTAACTTATTTATCTCAATGTTTTGTTTTCTAAGTAAACAAATCTTACGTGTCATCTTGTGTAAGATCAATCAAATCATCACCAAGATTCTTCTTAGCCCTGCGATTAATTCCATTGCTTGAATTACTTCTCATCGATGTTGAAGTTCCAAGTGATGCCACCCCAGACAATGATTGTGATTTAGTCATTTGAAGTATTTGATTTGTTGGATTCTGCAAAACTAGAGCACTACTTGGATTAGCAACACTTTGAATGGGGGTCTCAGAACTTGTAGGTTGCTGATGGTGTAAGTTTGATGGCATTTGAACAGGAGGATATGACTGTTGGGTGATTATATTTGCAGGACGCTGCATTCCATATTGCATGCCGTAGTTAACCGGAGCAACTCCATAGCCGTGTCCAGCGGCGGTTATTGCTGGTGGGGGATATGCTTGTGGATAACATCCTGTCGTCCTTCGATATACAATCCCATGAGGATGCATTACTTGTTGGGTTGGCATGCTATACAACTTCGAGAGCTCTTCATTTGTCAGAGGTGTTTTTTGTGCAGGCTGCTGTGGAGTATAAGGAACCATCTGCAAACCCGTATGATTCAGTTGTTGATTCAAAAATGCCGGTGTAGATCCGAAGTTAGGGTGAGAGTTTAAAGGCGGCAGTGGAGGTGGAGCCGTGCTCAACTTCTGAATATCTTCTAAGAGTTTATCAAAAGTTGTATTTTCTGGTTTCTTTAATGATGTCGGACTGGCGAATGATATTAAATCAGATTCTGCAACTGTCGCTGTAGTTTCTTCTGGCAGACGGATTTCACTGTGTCTGCGAGATGGAACTGCCGGTGGAGGAGCTATCGAGGAACTATTCGGAACACCGAATGACGCCGGCCGAAATCTTGACTGTGCAGAGAAATCAATTTCGCTTGGTTTTCTGTGATATCCAGGATTTGGTGGTGAAGCATTGTTTTCAAGATATGAGTAGTGTGACTTGGAACGTCGAAAATCATCGAGAGCTTGGGATTCTAGACTTAGTGCTGTCGCTTTTGCTAGGTCGTCTTGGAATTGTTTTTCGTAGTCGATTTCTGCTTGATTTGCCATGATGTGTCTCAAACTTAAATGATAAAAAATATTACATTAGGTAAGGTATACCTACTTGTGATTTTTTAAATGTAATTTTTAAATTTTGAAGAATGAACAGTTGACATTGTTAATGAAAAAATAAGCAGTGCCTTTCCATTTACAAACATATTAAACACTTAACAATCAGCAAATGATTTAAGTATTGCATGAAATTGCAATAAAAGGAATAATCTCGGAGGTTACTTCCATTTTAACTGCCGATGGACAGTACCTCTACGTAACTTTAATTGATAAAAGGCTGCATATTTACCAAATGTTTGTCTCTGGTAATTTGGGTGTAAATTTATCTTATCGTAAAATTCTTGATGCTTACTTCTTTTGCTCTTTGTCTATTTGATTGAACAACCGTCTGGTCACCCCGAAAAATTGCTTTTGTTTTACATGTTATTAGGTACGTACCTACATCATTTCAAACATGGGGTAAGGAAATAAACATTGTTTCTGCAGCGTGAATATATTTTCCAAAACTATTTTATAAACGCCTGAATACTTTATTAAACATGGAACTTATAACATCGCACAATTAAAAAAATTACATTTATAACTTCAAGCAGCCATATCCCACACAAACGATATGCACCAAAAGTTATCTGTGTTGAATAATTTTTTTTCGAAACGAAGTGAGTTTGCTTCTTTGTGCAGTGATTAAAATATTATCACGAACAACAAATTGTGATAAACATATTATCAAAGAAATTATTTATTTAACCTAATATTTTACCAACATTCAAAGTTCTTTCATTAGTAAATTTTAAAAAAATACTCTTTTTTTCTAAATAAACATTTATTTGGTCTGAGAAAATTTTTATTTTTAAAACAACAAAAGAAAAACCGACAGAAAGTAAATTTTAAAACTCATTTTTTATGGTTGTTTGCGTCTTACCTTTGAAATAATTTTTCTTGAAAATATAATATGAATCGTCTTTTTCAAATTGATAATAAAATTGTGCAAAATAGATTAATAGTTAAGGTAGTTTAATAAAAAACATTTTCTACGTGTAGGTAAAATAGTAATTTGGTTTTTGGAAATTTTCTTTTAATTCTCCGCCTTCATATTTTCGTATAAAAATTGACAGTTGCATTTCGAAAATGGGATCTTGTTGTGTTGTCAAAATGTGGGGCGTTGTAGATTGTATTAGATTAAAAAAATAATGACCCTATGCACACTAGTTAACACTGTGCTTAGACTGTTAAATTTGAGACCGGACTAACGATAGTTCGTAGGCGAGAGTGATGAGGGGTGAGTACTCTCGTAAGGCAGCTTAAAATTATAAACATCGGACGTGTGAGTACTGTTCCAATTCCAAATTCAAGTTTTTTCCCATTTTTTTTTATTATGCAGTATTTTCATAACTAAGCTAAATGCAGAGTGATAGAATATGAATTCTTGGAAAAGGAAACAAACAGAAGCATTAATAACAATTTATGGATGTTATTTTCTTTTATAAAATGCAAAAAATTCACGTCGTACAACTGTCTCACTTCACGAAAATTCCACCCAATTAAAGTGAGGCGTCCTCAATTGAGGACATGTGGCACTTCAAAAATGAACCAACAAAATTAGTAACATCGACAGATCTTCAATTAAATGATTTTTTGGAGTTGGGTTCCAGAATTAAGAGAAAACTAACAAAATTTACATCTTTTCATTATAATAAATAAAAATCAATCACTATTTGTTACAGAGCTGTGAACGCTTACACATGGTGTGTGTTACCCTCCATGGTATTGGCATAACCATGGTATCTATGCAGTGTGTTCAAGGTATTAGTTAAAGACCCAAGGAATACCATAATTTTCTTTTAATAAAAACACGCAAAATATTTTGCTTTAGCATTCTAATTCCTCTGGTGCGCAGTTCAGTTGTAGCACACTTAAATCTATGTGGTGTAACCTTAAAGTCTTAAGGCAGAACCATAATAGAAGAATTGGTACGTACGGTGCCGTACAAAATTAGCGAGAACAAGGAATTTGTATAGTGCGCACATAATGTCGGATTGCTCAGTTTCGGCAAGTTTTCGTTCACTTTTGTAATGGCGGCACTTAAGGAAACTTGACGTAGAACTATGACAATAGCTTTCGTTTGCTTACGACTATTATGGTTGGCCTTTATACGTCATTCTAATTGTAGTAGAATACTTCGAACTTCTTGTGCTTCCAACCTTAAAATTATAAACGTTTATTGACGTTTTATGAGTTCGAATTTTGACAGATTTTGGTAATTATTTTTTCTCTGAGGTTAATAAAAATAAAAATTATTTTGTTATTTTCAATTTTCACAAAATCACAAATCTATTTCAGTTTATTAAAAAATGGATTTCCAAAATCGTGCTGGTGGAAAAACCGGCGGAGGCGGTGTCGCCTCCTGGTCGGAAACCAATCGAGACCGCAAAGAGCGTCTTCGGCAACTGGCTTTGGAAACGATCGATTTAAACAAAGATCCATATTTTATGAAAAATCATCTTGGCTCCTACGAATGCAAACTCTGTCTAACCTTGCACAACAATGAAGGCAGTTACCTTGCCCATACTCAAGGTAAGAAGCATCAAGAAAATTTGGCGCGTCGTGCTGCCAAAGAGGCCAAAGAAGCACCTTCCATGCTAGCACCTGAGAAACCTCGTGTAGAGCCTAAGAAGTTTGTAAAAATTGGACGTCCTGGTTATCGAGTGACGAAGCAACGTTGTCCCGACAATGGGCAACAATCGTTGCTTTTCCAAATCGATTATCCAGAGATCTCTGAAGGAATCATTCCACGACATCGTTTCATGTCAGCTTATGAACAAAAAATCGAACCCCCAGATCGTAAATGGCAATATTTGCTCTTCGCTGCCGAACCCTATGAGACAATTGCATTTAAAGTGCCTTCTCGTGAAGTTGAGAAGACCGACGGCAAGTTTTGGACTCACTGGAATCGCGATACTAAACAATTCTTTTTGCAATTTTCATTTAAATTCGAGCCAAAGATTATTCCACCTCCACCGCCGCAACTGCGGGTTATGGGTCCAGGATTCGTCCATCCGCCGAGGCATATGTTTAATGCAGTTCCTCCGCCGCCACCTATGGGCGTATTACCGGTACCACCACCTCCAATGTAGACTCGCATTGAAATGGAAATGTTTACAGATGTTTCATAAATAAAGTAAAATTTTAATTGGAAAGCAATATGGTCGTTGTTTTATTTAATTCCAGTTCGGTATGAAATTTGAAATATTAAAATAAAATATTTCTATAACAGACTGGATTATTTGTAGAAAAACATTTGTTATTTTCATGATATCAATGACATCAGCAGTATCAGTCAGTATATTCATTTCAAAGATGTTTATTCGTAAACTAACAATCGAGCTTCCAAAAGGATGTTGAAGAGATCACCATATTAACACAGTTGCGTGTGATTTGCATCGTCATCATGCATAGCTTAACGAGTTGTTAGGGGTTTCCATGGTTCTGTAGAGCTATTCTCATTTATCATTTATCTAGTCATTTATAATTACCTATTTTGGTTATCAGATGGCAATTAAAAGTAGGGGAGTAGAATTAAATGAAGGCCATGAATAAGGGGGACGGTCTGAAAACGGATAGTAATGTCTGGTTCCAGCGAACGTGGTCTGTTCGCTATGAGCAGTCAACTCGTCGGGACGGGGGTATCTTGAGCCCGAAACTTAAACCTTGCCAGCAACGAAAAACATGACATACTTAAAATAAAAAAGATAAGGAACCCATTTTGACACACCTACAGAGCGCTTATGATGGTATTGCAGCGTAGTAGATGGGTCTGACTAGTGGCCTTGTGTTGTACCTATTTTAATAGAGATTTACTAGTCACTCCATTTTCACTACTGCATTCAACTACCCTTCACAACCCTGAAAAATTTTCTTTAAAATTTCATTGGTGCTAAAAGTAGGAGACGATATATAAGCTCCTCCTAAAATTCTAGCGCCCAACAACAAGTAATTAATAAATTATATAAAAAAAAATGTTTTTTTTTAATAAAAAACAAACACAAGTAATTATAATATACTTGTTTCAAAGAAAACATTTTATTGCCAACCTTAATAATTATGTATTTACTTTTTTACAATCTAACAATAAATTTTTAAACAAATTGGTGTTTCACAAATAAGTTCAACTCAAGTATAAGGTTATTTCTTTTTTATAGAAAACTTTACAATTAAAAAAATGTATACATATACACAATATAATTCTTATATTTAGATATGATGTGTTATAACAATATATTAATTAAATATAAAAATAATTAAAATAAATTCTGTGGCATTTATTGCACCCACAAATGTGTAGTTCGAACTTTATAAAGTTTTTGTATATATTGAGCAGTTACAATCAAATAAAAATAAAAATAGAGAAGAAATTTTGATCAACAGAAAAATTATGTAAACTCTTTCATGGCACAATCCTTGATTGCACACACGATTTTCTTAAAATTACTTATAATTATTTTCTTTATTTCATTTACGCTTTTTCACGTTTCTTAAAATTCCTTTTTGATGCACATCTGTGAATTATGTCCGAAATGTGAGACTTGTGGTCAAATATTTTCATTATTTGATTTTGTGCTTCGGTTATGCCATCGACGATGATCTTGCTGCGTTGCATATTGCCCTGCGAATATATTCATAATTAAAAAAAAAATAGTTTAACAATGAATAAAAACTTATCCTTACCTTTATAAGATCAGATATCCGTTCAGTGTCTGGATTCTTTCCATGGGATTCCATCTGTTTCAGCATGAATGTCAGTTTCTCATAACCTTTGCTTTCACTTTCACACTAAAAGAATGAAGCTCTCATCAACTACATCAAATGAATGCTTAAAAAAAAATCTTACCAAATCCTCCATTTGAGATTTTAAATGATGGACTTTCCATCCATTGATTTTTCCCAAAACATTTGCCTGGTTGGCGAGATCCATAACAGTTGGACGGCGTTCTTCTCTCGGCTTGACATCGCTGTGACGTTGAAAATGATTATTTGCCGCTTTCCAATTCTGTTTGTAACTCTGAAAGAATCAATAAAATTCATAAAATCTTTTCACATATCTGCGCTCCTTCTAACTCACGTTCAACAAAGTACACGTTCGTGGCTTCCTGATTACAAATTCTGTCGGTTTTGTATTTTCTTTGTTGGAATTGATGTTCTGATTGTTGTTATTCACCTTTGGTGGTTCATTTGCAGACTGACCACTAAGAGCTGGTGCTGTTCCAGCATTAGAGTTTGTAGTTCCGTTGACATTAGATGCTTGCGATGAATTGGAAGCTGGTGGATTAAGCGAAGGAAGTGATGACGCATGACTTTGCGTTGATTGTTGACTATCATTACTGCAAGAAAAATTAAATAAGCTTAAAAGAAAAACAACAACAAAATACAAATTACGTTGATCGTCGTGACTTCTTCCTTGGAGGACAGTCGATAGCACCATTTAAGTGCGATTGGTTTGCCACTTGTCCACTATGTTCTCTTGTGACTGGAGTTGCGTTCTGATGGTTGGGATACATCTATGAAAGTAAAAAAATCATATATTCTACGCCAGACTGAAGATAGGCAAACTTACATCATTAATTGGATTAAAATGCGACTCATTTGGAATTCGATTGACTGGTGTGAGTTCCTCGTTTATCTGCTGATCGACACCTGGACTTGAATTGGCACTTACAGTAGTCGATCCATCGGATGAAGCTGGTGAATTAGCACGCTGTTCCTTCTTGTTGTCTGCCATTGCTGTGGTCACAGAAACGGTTGATGTCATTTTTTGTTGTGAACTCACAGAACAAGAATTAGATGAAGCTCCACCCATGGAAAGTAAAGTTGGTCCCAGGTTCTTTGCTGCACGTATGGGCGAACCATCAGTGTCACGTTTGCGAAGGAATGCCGAAGACGTTATAGCACTGACGGAGTTATTTCCAGCAGTGACTTTGATAGAAGTCGGCAACGGGATCACCATGTGACCCTGTGATTGCTGTTGTTGTTGCTGTTGCTGCTGTGATTGCTGTGCAGCAGCTTGACTTGGGATGATTATCTGATGATGGCCTTGCTGAATGGTTGGTCCCTGCTGCTGAACTTGTGTCTGTTCTGTTGGCATTTGAGCACTAAAACGCACTGGAACTGCTTGAATTTGAGCTGGTGTAGACGAAACTGGGATCTGGAGTTGCCCAATGGCTCGGTTTGATGATGGCACCACAGTGAATGTTGCAGATGATGGAGTATTGAACGGCAACGAAGTTACAATACCGGCGGCCATGTTCGAGGACGTTACAATTTGATTGCTGGACATTGTGCTGCTAGTCACAGTAGTGGTTGTTAATGACAAAACTCCTGACGACACCGAAACCGAACTAGCTGGAACAGATTCGTAGTAAAAAGTACTTCCCGGAGGAAGGAATCCAGTTCCAGAACTGGGAATCACTGTCGTTGTCGGTCCTCCACTGCCCGAGCCAACTCCAGATGCGTTGCCTCCACTATGTGGACGCGTTTGGTGGATAAAAACGCTTGTAGGCTGTTGTTGGGGATGATGTTGCTGAGTCGATGATATCAACTCTGTAACCTGACCACTTTGTGATCCTATTGCTGATTGCGATTGATGCGATGACTGTTGTGCCATCATTTTGCCAACTGTCAAGCCGCCACTTTTGATCGGGGTGATGGTTCCTGTGAGGACATTGCTTCCTCGTGATGCTATGGCTATCGGCAAAACTGTAGCTGCAGACGACGAGACATTTTGTGTGGCCAAAAGTTGTCCGCTACCTCCACCACCAATATTTTGACTTACATTGACAATTTGTGCGAGCGGTTGGGAGACCGTTTGTTGCTGTGACTGTTGCTGCTGAGACAAATTAGACTGAACACCCAAAGCCGAGGATGTTACAACATTTGTGTTGCTACTCGATGCAGCAGTAGAAACAGATGCACACTGAATGCTAGCCGAGCTGCTGGTTTGTTGTTGAACATTTGGTGGTAGTTTTCCAATGCCCAATTGGGTAATTGTTAGCGATGGCTGGACTTTGGCCGCCATAGTAGCTGGAGGCCGGAGCCCAATTTTGCCACCACTTGCCGTATTTACAATGATCGGTTGTAGCATCAAATTGTTAGCAATGCGTCCAGTTGATCCTATTATCTGTTGTGCTGCTCCACCTGGTTGCTGTTGCAATTGAATGATTCTTGTTGTCGGAATGCTGGTGTTGCCACTACTTCCTCGTGACTGTAAAGTCCCAATACCAGACGTTACATTGGCTCCAATATTGCCGGTATTTCCAGAACCACCAGGCACCGTGGTATTTACCAGGGGTAAGTTAGGTGCTCGAATGCTAATGCTTGTGGTATTCATACCGACTCCAAGTTTTGTTGTCGAGAACGACTTGTTCATTGGAATTGGTCTCATTTGTCGTTGGGTATTAGAAAGTGGTGCTACAGCAAATCGAGTTGGATTCACACCGGGATTGTATTGCTGCGATTGCGAATTCGACACATTAGTGTATACAAGTGTTGCAGTTTGTTGCCGAGGAAGAACAGTGGCCAGAGTTGCGACAAAAGCTTGCTGACTGGATACTGTTTGAAGGGCTATTGAAATTAATTTGTTAGATTAAATTAAGGAAAGAGGTTTGTGTGTAAAATTTACAATACGATAAACATATTAGGTTGCAAAGTATAGCTTGATTAAATTGTTTTATTATTGTTACTCTTTTCTGAAACTCTGAATAAATAACATCGTTTTATACATGTGTATGTATATCTTGACGTTTTTCTTGTTTTGGTGTTAAAAAAAGAGAATTTGTTAAAATGAAGTCACTAAACCTAGTTTCTGTTTATATTGTCTGATTCTACATTCTTCTACTTAATAAAATCGGTCTACTTACATTGATTCCCAGATTGTTGCTGTGATTGTGAGCTGACAGCCACGACGTTGCCTGAGTTTCCGCCTCCACTAACTCCAGATGTGTTGATATTCTGAGTAATCAGACGCTGCCTTGGTTGATGATTGATCGCTCGAATAAGCTGAACTTGCCCACCATTGTTTGCCATCCACGTTGTTGTGGCTGGAGAAATGACCGTAGTGGCTGGTGATGATGTGTTTCGAGTCACTGTGGTGCCACGTACAAAGTTTCCAGACAGTCCTGCCACAGGTGCAGCCTGAGCTCTTATTGGAGTTACTAAACGTTGTCCCTGCATGCTGGTCGAAGTAACTCCAGCTCGTGGCAGATAGGTTGTCTGTGTTACTGGCCTAGTCACAGTGATCGACGTATTAGACACAGTTCGTGCTGGGATGGCTGTGATCTGGGTCCTCCCAGCTCCTTCAATTTGCTTCAGCATAGATTGTGGCATGATAGTGCCAGGTGGCATAACAACCCGTACCTGTGTCGATTGACCACTGCTTGCGATAGTTCGAAAAGCTGTTGCCTGCTGCTGCGATTGTTGGCCAGCACTTCCTCCAACAACATTTAAAGGAGCCACTTTGATTCCATCCATGGCACTAGTTTTAACATGAGTTATTTTAGCTGCAACTAAATAATAAGAAAAATTTCAAAATCAATATAATAATATATCCCAATTTATTTTTTCTTGTCTATATGTAAAATTTTGTAAAGACTGTACCTGATTTATCGCCACCGATATTATCCGGGGCGCTCATTCTTTTAATTTTCTGTAATTCCTTCACTGTTTTTAAATAAATTTGTATTTTTAATGAAATTCAATTGTATTTTATTAAAAATAAAAGAAATAACATTTGAAAATTATTTATGCATATATTCTCATTCAAATTTTTCACTTCCAATAAATCTGCTTTACTTCTTAATATATGATGAGAAGTTAATTATTTCAGATTGATTGGATAGATTAACTTGCCTGCTTTAAATTTTTGTATACGAACTATTTTTCAATTGCGGTGTTATTTAATTTTTTTTTAATTTTTCAGCGATCAATTGGAAATTTTCACTTGGCACTTTAAAAAAATGTCTACCGAAACGAAATCGAAAAGCTATTTTAAATGGAATTGAAATGGAAATACAATTGGAATTAAAATTTTTGTATTTGGGAAAGGAAGTAAAATGATATGGAATTAAAACTTTAAGGGATATGCAGAATAAAAGTAAAGGCGCAACTATAATGCGCATGAGTAAGCATGAGCTACTGTCAAAATCGCGTGTTTCAATGATGAGTTTTAATAGCTATAACTGACCCCCATATTTATGTCGAATTTCTTTACCAAAAAATTGATCTAAAAAAATTGATTTTTTCTCAACAAATAATTTTTCTTGACAGTTTATTATTGAACAAAATTATGTCGAATTCCTTAGATTTTTTCAGATTTGATCGGAAAAGTTGACTTTTTTTCCTTCCTATGGATGTTGAAACAACAAAGTTGCTTTTTTTCTGTAATTGTGTGGTGTATATTTTATAGACGCGATTTAAACAATTCACTTAATTTCGCATTGTTAACATATTGCACTATTAACAACAAGGATTATTTTAAAATTATTTTATTTGAGAAATCGATATTAATATAAACCACAGGTCATCCACTTCCAGTTCGTCCGTCCCCTCCCGTAAAAAAAAATTTTTCACCCCGCTGTCCTATCTGTGAATACGTGTGAGTGGTGAGTTTGTTTGACTTATGTCAAAGGAAATATGACAAGAAACTATAAAAAATTGTACGCATTCTACGTAAGTAAACGAAAATATTTTTGTCTAAAAACATTAAATAAAACCTTAAATATTGATTATAAATAATTATTTACAGCCGCGATAGAGATCGTTAACGAAGGAGATACTCTCTAAGTCGTTCGCGTTCACCGATTAGAGAAAGAACACGGATTGATGAATATGACCGGCAACCCGATGATGGGAAGCACTTCTATAATCGTCACCAAAGGAACCGCAAAAACAACAAACGACGGAGGGACTCACCACCAAGGCTAATGATGGATTAAGAAGGTAATTTTCAATGATAAACATCAAAGATTCATAATTAATCGTCAAATTCCCCAGTCGAGGAAGCAGCAACCACTCAGAATCTTTTCGAGAACACTACCACCTGTTTCTGAGGAACCAAAGCCAAAAGAAAAACTCAAAGAAGAGAAAAAAGAATAAGTAAAATCTATTGCATATAAAATGTATTAAGTCATGAAATAAAAATTAGTTTATGTTTTGGTCTTAGAACATCATGTGCAACAATATTTTTTCTTTTAAATATAGCCGGCATTATGTAAATTAACTTTTAAATTCATTTTTCTCGAAATCATTTTGAGTGGACTTGTGCCGTTTTTCCCTTGGACCCTTCATACCTATATGTATTTACACTTTTTGCTCTATTATGAGAAATATCAAATAAAAAATTGTTAAGTATACTGGCACATCTCAAACGAGTGGTTTCATTCGATCCTACATAAACTTTGATTTGATTTGGTAAAAAAATTTGTTTCCCATATGTCGAACTTTAATTTTGCTCCACTTAACGCGTTTGCCGTCGTCTCGTAACTCCAAGTACAATAGTGTACGCAGAGGTAAGCTTCCTAAAATTATGTTATAAGTCAAAAAGAATAAAGTCGAAGGGTCGTAAGCTGAGGTCTAAGTGTGTCATACGTTCCAAGTCTAAAGCAAATCAGTTTAGCTGCCGAGCAGCAGTGTATCTGTAAGCGACACGATATGAAAAATCGCCGGTTCTTATAATCTTGAAAGTTGAAACACCAGAAACAAAACCAAGCCATAAGTAAAAATTAAATATTTTTAACATTTATCTAGTTTTATTGTTATCAACTCTTAATGTAAAAACAAAAATAAAAGAATATTTTCTCCACAATCAAGAGCAATGTCTCCATAATTATGACGCGTGCCGCTAGAACGCGGTAATAACAAAAAATGGAACCATTAACGGAATTGGTTTTTTAAAGTATCTTAAAATTTAAAATTTAAAGAGATCGAATGGTACCCGACGTGGAATAAAGAGGAGAGCTCGGAATTCCAGCTGACCCTCCACAGAGAAGTGTTTAACAGCCAAATGGTCTTCACAGTCGTTGGTCAGAGATTTATAAAACTCGCCATATTCCTCCTGGGAAATATCATCGGGATTTCTGGTCCAAATGGGTTTAGTCTTGTTCAACTCCTCATCTTCTGTGTACTTAACCTTAACAGTCTTTTTCTTTTTCTTATCAGCGTCTTTATCTGCATCCTCATCCTCACCGACATCCTCGATCTTGGGTTCATCATCAGTCTCTATTTCTTTTTTGTCTTTCTCTTCTTTGTCGCCTTCATCATCACTGACTTCCTGGTCACGTTCTTTCTCAACAAGCAATTTGATGGGATAGCCAATGAACTGTGAGTGTTTGTTGACGATTTCCTTGATTTTGCTTTCCTCTAGGTAATCTGTCTGGTCTTCTTTGATAAACAAAACAATCTTAGTACCACGTCCCAGAGGTTCAGAATTGTCCTGACGTACGGTGAACGAACCACCTGCAGCCGACTCCCAAACGTATTGCTCATCATCATTGTGCTTTGAGGTGACTGTCACTTTATCGGCAACCAAGTAAGCAGAGTAGAAACCAACACCAAATTGTCCAATCATACTAATGTCAGCACCGGCTTGGAGTGTTCCATAAACGCCTTGGTTCCTGACTTGGCGATGGTACCCAAGTTGTTGACCAAATCGGCCTTAGTCATGCCAATACCTGTATCAATTATGGTCAATGTTCCGGCGGCCTTGTTTGGAATCAACTTGATGTACAATTCCTTGCCACTGTCCAGTTTTGTGGGATTGGTAAGCGATTCATATCTGATTTTGTCCAGTGCATCAGAAGAGTTTGAAATCAGCTCTCTAAGGAAGATTTCCTTGTTCGAATAGAACGTGTTGATGATCAGGGACATAAGCTGTGCAATTTCATCTTGGAAAGCAAAAGTCTCGCATTCTTGTTCAGGCATCTAGAAATTTTTAAGAAAAAGTATTTTACATATTTATGTATGTACACAAAACAGAAAAAAAGAATGATATATTTTCGGAGAATATCGCGATTTCTGGGAAAATAAAAGTCCGCTTGTTATTTAAAAACTTACCTTGATTTTTGTTTTATAATGCAAATAGTTTTTTTATTCAAAATTACACACAAAATTGAATCAATTTGAGATCACAAATTCGCACTGAATTTACTTCACTGTTTTGTAATGATTTTTAATGTCTGTTATTATTTGACAGATTCTTAACTGCCCACAGTAAAAAAAAAGACTTAAGGGGGTGACTTGTGGTGAAACACTTGCGATGGTGCGTTCACACTATGTGCTAATTTTTATTTTGATTTGTAGTTAGATAAATAAACATCTAAAATAAGTTCAAAAACAATTTCGTGATGTTTTACATCATTTCTTATTAAAATCGTAGTTAGAAAAATGATTTTAAGAAGAAAAATGTTTATTTCGAGTTTATTTCCCGCTCCAACGGATGCCAACGGATTATTTTGAAAATTTTATTTGAAAAATTCAACACAAAATGGAGCCTTTTTACTTTTTCACCAATCGGCAGTATTTCATGAATGTAGTGGTAGGCCAAACTTGACAGTCCCATTTGAAATGCAAGGGCGCACGCACACAGAAGTTTAGCAGTGCCGATTTGAAAGTTTGTAGGTAAAAGTGGGTGGAGCCTCCTGAGTTGATGTTCTATTTATTTATTATTCTATGATATAAACCAAACTACACAATTAAACGGCTCGTCTGACAGAAGAAATCAAATCTGTAAAGTATGTGTGCAAATATGTGTGAATCTTGCTATCAAATCGAGATTCAAGAAAAGTTGATCGGAGGGGAAAAAAAGCAACTTTTTCTTGTCTATGAATCATGATTTTCGGAAAAAAAGGAACTTTAGTCCGAAAAAAGTCAACTTTTTATTTCCAAGGAACTCGACATGTGAAAGTTTAAGTAGCACGTATTAAACAAGTAGTGCCAATTTTAAAAACAAAAACCTTATAGGCGATGCAGTATAACATCGTTTTATTGAAAATTTCTTACTCTACTTAGATTTCCCTAGTAGGATTCTCAATAAAACACAACTAGTAAATGGATATTTTTGAAATAAATTGATCTTTTTTTGTGATTGTGTGAAAATATCAAATCTTTTAATGTCGAATTCCTTTAAAATAAAAAGTTGACTTTTTTCGGACTAAAGTCGCTTTTTTTCGGACTAAAGTTGCTTTTTTTCCGAAAATCATGATTCATAGACAAGAAAAAGTTACTTTTTTTCCCCTCAGATCAACTGTTCTTGAATCTCGATTTGATAGCAAGATTCACACATATTTGCACACATACTAAACAGATTTGATTTCTTCTGTCAGACGAGCTGTTTAATTGTGTAGTTTGGTTTATTTTAATATAGATTTCTCAAATAAAATAATTTTAAAATAATCTATTGGACGTGAACCTTGTTGTTAATAGTGCAATATGTTAATAAAGTGAACTTAAGTGAATTGTTTATATCGCGTCTATAAAATATACACCACACAATTACAGAAAAAAAGCAACTTTATTGTTTCAACATCCATAGGAAGGAAAAAAAGTCAATTTTTCCGATCAAATCTGAAAAAATCTAAGGAATTCGACATTAATTTTTTGCAGATCTGCAAATGCAGAGGCTGGCAGAGACTCATAAAATGACACAAAAATGTAAAGTCTGCCATTATATTTGGCGGCACTAAATTCATACATTAGTCGTGTTTTGTTGGTAAGTGTTTAGTCACTTTAGCAAAATTTTGTATGGGATACGAAAAGTGGCGATAAATTGGTCAGTAATTAAAGTGAACATAAAAGTGAAGATAAAATCTTGGAATGCCTGGAAATTTTTGGCGCGAAATATAATGTCAATACATTTTTTGCTTAAAGGTTGGTGGCACCTACGACAGCTTAAGACATGGACTCCATATACAAAGATTATTAATGGTTGTGTTCATTGTGTTTTCCTTTAGGGCGGCGTGTTGTGGAAGAAGTAAGAAGCTTTCAACCTACGAAAGTTGCAAAAAAGGTTTGATGATTTTGAACTTTTCGCTTAAAAACAAATAAAAATTGGTTAAAGCAGATTTTTAAATAAAATTATATAATTTGGGATTTAATTTGGTAATATTCAAGCTAAATAATGATTATTTATCCGGTTTTTATTTGTTTGTAGTGGAAGGTGGGGTACAAGTTGACCAACTCGGCATATTCAAATAGCCATACTTTGCAGACACATCCATAAAATTATTTGAAACTTCGGCTTGGCATATAGTCAAGAATACCAACTTTGAAATAAAATAAGAAAGTGGATACAAAAGTGAATATAGCGTTTTGTTGGTTCCTTCCAGTGCTGACTAACTAAAAATTACCAACAAAACACGACTATTATGTAAACGCAACCCGTTTAATTTTCATTTCCATTCCATTTCACAAATTTGCACATGTTTAATCCTTCGTTAAGCTAAAAACAACATTAAACTTTCGTTGTGTCAAATGTCAAATAAAAATTAATAAAAAAAAGAAAAATCCACTCCCGTTGAAAAGATAATTTTGTGTGGATAAATTATTTAATTGTGACAATAAAATGCAAAATAATCCTGCACATAAATCGCTATTTTATTTATAATACATTAATTTTTTAAGTTTTATACTTTTTTTAACTAACAAAAGGTATAAAAAATACATTTTGCGTTTTAAAAAAATCTTACTATATTTGTCTTTTTTTATGTACATATGTAAAACGAATTAGTTTCATCACAACAAAATAGAAATATGGAAACATCCGAGAAAAGCGACCAACCATCATTGCCCTTGTTAACTCCCAAAACAGCAAGTGGTTCACAACGTGTTATAAAACAAATCATGGTCATCGATCCGAACAAACTTCGTCTGGCAGGGCTTGATATTAAAATGGCAGAGGCACTCAAAAAGGCAAAGCCAAAAAAGGCTACTAAATCCAAAGAGGACAAACTCTTAGCCGCCAAGAGTATACTCAATAAAAAGATAAAAGAAGCTCTAAAGAAAAAAGATGAGAAGAGTTCTCTTACATCACCCCAGACTCTTCATAGTGATGTAAACTCTGATGATGTGCCTAAGAAAACTAGATCTAAAAAAACAACTGAATCTACCACTCCTAGGGCAAAAACTAAGGGTGTAGCTTTAAAATCCTTAATGCCACCACCAATCTCTCCGATTTCTGTGCCTACAACTGTTGAGTTTAAAGTCCTCAAACCAGAAAAGAATATACAATCTATTGAAGTGAAGATCCTTGATTCTTTAGAAAAAATCCCTGAAAAGATTGATGAAATCCCTAAAGCATCTCTCCAAACTATAGTAACCCCAAAAAATGCAAAACCTTTAAGAACACAAGTCGCAAAAAACAAATTGGAACCCAAACAGAATTCCCCTTCTTCCACAGATCGCGGAGTTCCACCTGGACCTCCAGTTCATGGCAAATCATACCAGCGTTTGATCGAAAATGTAAAAGAAAGCATAGCACGAAATGCAAAGAAGGAATCTGCTAAAGAAAAAGACATTTCATTACCTAATCACAGCAAATATTTACCCGAACCTCCAAATATAAAGACTCTAGTCGAAATTGATGATAAATCCTTTTCCATCGAAGACGATAAAATATCTTTAATATATACTAAAGAGAGCATAGTTTCAAATGCAAATAAGGAATCTGCAAAAGAAAAAGACATTTCATTACCTATTCAAAACAAAAATTTACCCAAACCTTCAAATAAAAAGATTGAAGTCGAAATTCATGATGAATCCTTGCCCATCGAAGACGAAGAAATATCTTTAATATATACTAAAGTCCGAAATGCAAATAAAGAATCAGCAAATGGAAAAGACATTTCATTGCCTATTTACAACAAATATTTACCCGAAACTCCAAACAAAACGACTCAAGTCAAAATTCATGATGAATCCTTGCCCATGGAAGACGAACAAATATCTTTAGTAGATACGATACTGCCATCAGTTTATGAGGAATCCGACATAGAAGTAAATTCTTCAATTAACATGACAACATCAATGCCGGTTCGTAGAGATTTTGTAAATAAAGTTACCGAATCCTTGCAACCGATAACCACCATGGCACCAGTTCGTAGAGAATCATTGCCCAAAGTCATCGAAAGCATCGTTCTTTCACAGGAAAATAAAATTGATATTAGTATTCTGACAAAGAAAACTCCCCTCACAATTCCAAAGAAAAGATACAAACTTGAAAATAATTGGATTACTCCTGAACAAGAACAAAAATTAGTTTATATAAATGTATCACCAGTGTCCGAGGTTACTTCTCCAAAGCCCGTCACAGAGGAATCGGCTGTAGATTTCATCAACAATATATCAATGTTTTTTGCTGAGAGTCAAACAAGTGCATCTAAACCTAAGTCTATACCGGATATTCTGGCAAAAGAATGCAGTGAAGATGCAACAAGTTTTTTAATGTCTCTTTTTGAAAACAAACAAGAAGGAAGTCCAAAAATTGAATCATCGGCTGTGGAAAACATACAAGGTATTTATTTTAACATTTTATGTAAATGGTATCGTATACAAAAACAACTTCTACTTTATATGTTCATGGTTAGGTTAGGTTAAGTTTAGGTGGCTGACTCATTTAGATCAGTAATAATACGAAGGATTACCTCATTTACTTTTAATTAAACTAGTTGGAGCTTCCAAAAAGATGATGCAGACATTGCATATCTTTGCTGATCAGATTACTAGAATTATTGAACAACAAAAATTCCTCGAAGAGATTTTTACGTGTTTGCGAGAGAAGCCGAGAAGTCTTACTGTAGACAGTGTCAAGTTGTTATTCAAGTTGAATAACGAAGCTAAGATTAATCTGTTCATATAACAGACATATGCTAAGTTTTACCTGAAGTTTTGGACAGATCTGATTGGTTGCTGGACTTGAAGTTGGCCTTTGTTCGAATAAATGGTTGTTCTTCAACATCTTAATTCACCTTCATGACCTCTTAATTTAGCATAAGTTTACACATTTATTTGGAAAATATTATAGTTCTCACGAAATGACAGACTAGTTTGTCTGTATGGCGTGTATACAGACAAACTAGTCTTTCATTCCATGAGAACTATAAAAACAATTTATGGCGATTAAAGAGGCACTATCTTCGCTCAACACCCACCCCATAATGGTGACTTTGAAATTGTTGTTAAAAATTGCGATTGCATAGTCCGAAATGGATTCGAATGAATTCAGAATGATGGTATGGTCAATTAATGTATTGGTCCGTAGAGAGATGGTTCTGAGAAGAATGACTGTGCTCGCGTTCATTTGAACAGTGGAATTCAGACGCAGTGGGAAATTGTCGGATTCCACGGAAACACATTTTACCCGCAGTTATGAATGAATGGCTTAAGAAAACAGGATAAGTACATTATCTTACAGATATTTCTCTAGGCTTGTTACCTTAACAAGTTTAAATATTTTGAGTGCTCTAAGGGCCAGTCTTTTCAAGCTCTGTTTAAGTTTAACCATTGGTTATTTCAGTTCTTAACCATAGATTCTGTGTGGATATTTATGGTTACTAGCTAAAATAACCAATGTTTACATTTAACCAGAGCTGAAAAGATTACCTGAGAGATAAGTGTTCGCTATCTCTTATGGCTTAATACCCGACAAACGGTTGTGGGTTTTTGTAGTAGTATTCCACATATTCCTAAGATCCGGAGTTTCCTGATCTTGTTAGCTAAATCTGCATTTTGGGCTGTTTACTACCCTTCGGTGTCTTTTTGGTTTGCAGTGGCTTGTATAGAAACACTAATAATCCTTTATTTCTACTTAACATGATGCATTCTCTAAATATCCCTTGGTTGTAGTTTTTAGATTTGCAAAGAAATAATGGTTTTTTTGACTTAATGTGCATGCGCAAATTCTGGCAGCTGTTCTTGATCCATCATTGTATCACTTGATGAAATTTGTTTTGTAGCTATAGTTTTTGAATTGTCCAAGCTATTTTTTCTAGTTTTTTAACTCCAAATTTTAGAGTTTTCTGGTGGTTATTTAATTGAATTGGAATTAAAAATCACTTAATTAAATTATTTGTAAATAGATAATAGAACAAATGTTTCACCCACAGCAAACTTAGAACCAAAAAACAAACTATTATCTCATTCTTTCCTGAATACTTATGTAAAAACTGCAAATTACATATAATTAGATTCCAATTATAGAGTCGAACGTGTTGCTCAAAAGATAATTCGCATCGTCCAGGCAATTAAAAAGTTTAAAAGTAAAAAAAATAATTTAAAACTATTATTATTGATAAAATCATTTGCATTAATGACCTAAAACATATTTATTTTTCATTTAAGGCGAAGGATTGCAATCTGAATTGAGCTCCTGTCAAGAGGAAGAGAATACAAAAGAAGAAGTGATTTTACCAACACAACATAGCAAAGAAAATCATTTATTACCGCCTGGGCATGATGGAAGTTCGAATTTAACAACTATACATGTATATCAGGACTGTTCGAACAACACAATCAAGTCTCTAATTGAACCACATTTTGTAAAAGCTCTTCAAGAGTCTTTAGCCATAACAGGCGCTCCCAACTCGCAAAGCGAGACAACCTCAGTTCAAAATTATACACCCATGACCTCCAATTTAGAAAGCGGCAAAGAAACTATAGAAGCTTCTAGTGATCTCAATGAAACAAATATAGATTCAACTTCTGTGTTATTAGATGTGGATAAGCAACTACCCATGGTGCCTGTAAACTCAAGTTTAAGCACTGCAGCTGATTCCTTGCAAGATTTAGCACCTATATTGGTACCCCAGCCAGTAAGTTCCCGCAGAAAAGGCAACAAACCTATCCCAATTTTGAAGCCAAAACTTAAGAAAAGTCGAAAACCTCCAACACCTGCCCAAAAACCACCTGAAGACATTAAAGAAGTCACAACAGTCGAAAAAAATAATGAAAAACCAGTAGAAGAATCGCCAACGCAGCCAGTACAAAATGAAGAAGCAGTAAAAGAATCTTTTGCCATTAAAGAAACCGAAATCTCTTCACTTTCAAAAACAGATGAGGTCCACAATATTAATACAAATACTACATCACAAAACTCTCAGCAAAGACGAAAAGACACACCAAAATCACTTGAAGAAGTAGCAAGTCCGGCGATTTCTTCTTTGTGTTTAAGAAAATCTGCGGGAATAATAGAAGAGACACCAACAACGAGTAAATCTAGAAGACCACAACGTCAGAGAAAACTTACTTTGAAATTAATTGAATCTTCCGAATCTCACACCATTAATTCACCTCTTCAAATAAAAGAAGAAACCAAGGAAATCGCAGAAGAAAGCCCCCAGAATACAGAAACAATAGAAGATCCATTTCCGGTCGTGTTGGAAGAGAATGCTGAAACAGACGCGATGGCGCAACTACTTGCATTTCATGAAACTGTAGAACAATTCGAATTGCTGTGTGCGCAAAATGAAACATCGAATGAAACAGTGGAAAAAAGCACAACGGATGTAAATAGTCCTTCTGTGTCAGGGAATCCATTTTACGATGCTATTTGTAATGATTCTTTTTCAAGAGATTATGCCACTAATGCATCGCATGAAATTCCAGCCCAACATATTGCAGAAAATATTCAAACTGAAGGTAAAGAAAATGTTTCTGGTAAAAAAAGTTTAACTAAACCTCCAAGGAAACGAAAAGATTCTTTAAAAACTAGAAAATTTGATGGTGAAGATATTTCAATAGTTTCTAGTGAATCATTAGATAAATCCGAACAAACCGACAAGAGCAATAAATTTTTGACTTCAGTAAGACAACTTCGTAAGCGGAAGGAGACAACAGTGACTGGTAAATTTGAAGACGAACAGGTTTTGACACCACAACTTTCTACTTCTCTGCAGAAAGATTTTAAACATGACGTGACTTGTGGAAAATCAGTTTTGGATGTTGAACTTGAACCATCATTGCTTACAAAAAGTGAACCACTATCAAGAACTCGTCCTTCAGTATATAACGTTATTTTAAATGAAGAGGAAACTCCTTCGAAACCATTTAGAAATCCGCTTCCAACAGAAACCGAATCACCAATTGATTCCAGTGCTAAGAAGAGAAGAGGAAGAACGTCCAAAACACAAATACAACCCCAAAAGATAGAATTGACAGAAAAGGATGTTGAAATCCCACAACCCCCGAATTTATTATGTGGAAATCGAAATCTTGACAGATCGTGGGAAACATTACCATCGGGCGATGAACAATTTAACACCTTCGATAGAATTGATTCCAAAAATTTTGCGAAAAACAGACAAAATTCTAGCCTGAATAATAAAATTAAAGACAAAGTTAGAGATGACACATTAGATTTAAAGAGGGAGATGAAAGAAGTCCAAGAAAAAAGTGTTGAAATAGAAGAAAATGCACTCAAGGTGAATGAAGTTAATGAAGTTACAGAAGATATAATTCAAAAAGCCATAGAGGAAAGGGTAACGACATATGATAAAGTTACTACAGATCAAAAGGTAATTACAGATAAAAAAGATACTCCAAATGAAGCAAAGAAAAAAGCTCGAGAACCAAAATCTTCAAAGTCTCCTTATACTCAAAACGAATTCATAACTGAATTGAATGTAACAGCTTCTTCGATTGAAAATTACGAAAAAGTTTCTACTAAAGATAGAAGTAATTATTCTCCGAGAGTATCAAAAAGTACAGAAAAACAAACGATGAAGAACAACATTCAAAAAATTAATGCGTCTATTGGTTTAGACGGAATTCCCAATGAAGCACAAACCCACGAAGAAAAGCCTTCAACAAGTAGATCATCGAGGAAAAAGATTCGTTTAAAATCCCTTTCCGTAGATGATGAAGATTTAGTAGAAGTAATCGAAGTTGTCAGACCGATACAGCTAGGTACGAGGTCTAAAAAAAGTTCTGCAAATTCTATTGACTCAGTTTCTGATAAAATGAATGAAGGCAGGACTCCAAGAAATCGTAAGGACACACTTAAATTTATAGAGTATAAAAGAAACCGTACTGAATCAATAAATAAAAGCAAAGTTAATATTGTAGAATCTGCAAGTGTTGTACCTGATACTAATGCTAATGAGATACCATCTTCTAATCTAATCAAAGCGAAGGAAACAACTTCTTCTGATCATATTAATAATTCAGAAACGATTTTTTCTGAACTTCACATTACAGAGGGACAACCAACATCTAAAAATGATTTTCTTTCTTCCGAAAAATTAGGACCAAGTGAAACTAAACATGAGAATAAAACAGATTCATTAACTGAGACATCAACCCAAAATGATTTGCTTGTCCATCGAAAATTACCAGAAACATCACCAGATATCGAAACCACAGAAATTGAGGTTGAATCTATTATCAGCGAGAAACCAATAATATCTGAATTTAGTTTATTTGACGAACTTAAATTCACAAAACAACCAACGAAATGCAAACAAGACAAAGATTTACTCACACAAATTCCACCGACTATTTCTCAGTTTGAAGATTTAATATCTGACTTGGATCATATCGAAAGTCCATCATTTTCCCCATTAGGCAATAGTTCCAGATTATTAGATGATTCAGATGGATTTGAAGAGTTCGATGAAGAATTTACTTCGGCGATAATGGACACGGTTGCGACAGCAGAGAAATCTGTAAAGGAACAAAAAACTTTAGAAGAAGCTAACGAAATGGTACATAGTTCTCCTTCGCATTGTTCAGTTCTAGCTGAGAAAACAGCAGAGAATCTTAAATCTACAAAAGAAGTAAAATCTAAGAGTGCTAATGCAAGTTCCCCTTCTGTTTCCTCTACTAAAAATGAAGAACATCTCAATTTTGAAACAGTTAAACAATGTTTTGCTACTGAGGTTTCAAAATCAACAGAAAACCCAAAATCAGACCCAGCTAACCAAGGTTCGTCAATATATTCTTCTATTCCGGCTGATGATACTTCAGAAGATCCAAAACATACAGAAAAACAAAAATCCATGGCACTAAAACAAAATCATTCAATGAGTTCTGCTCTAAAACCACATGAAGACGTTAAACTTGAAGAATTCAAACAAAGTTCATCCTCTGTTCTGGCTAGAAAATCTTTAGATGATTCAAAATCTGTAGAAGAACCAACAGCTGTCGAACATAAACGAAATCTTGTATTCAATCCTTTTAATTTTGCTAGGAAATCTTTAGGGGATTCAAAACATACAGAAGAACAAAAATCCATGGAACTAAAACAAAATCATTCAATGAATTCTCCTCTAAAACCACAAGAAGACGTTAAACTTGAAGAATTCAAACAAAGTACATCCTCTGTTCTGGCTAGGAATGATTCAAAATCTATAGAAGAACCAACAGCTGTCGAATTTAAACAAAGTCTTGTATTCAATCCTTTTAATTTGCCTAAGAAACCTCTAGAAAATCTAAAACATACAAAAGACATAAGTTCGGATGAAGTTAAACAAAGTTCTGCACCGTATTCAAATATTCTTGCTAAATCAGAACTTAAACAAGGGAAATCGAAGAAGAAAAATGCAAAAAATCCCTTCAAAAAGCTAATACCTAAAAAGGAAGAAACAGATTTTCTAGGCTTCAATGACGAGGAAATTGAAGAGGGACAACATTCAACATCTTTGAGACTTTCGCAATCGGTAATTTTTTTTACTTTTCATTCAAGCATTTGACTTATCATTATGTTTCTTATTATAAAGGAGGATGCTGAATTGATTAATGTTGTTGCTGAAATTGTTAAAACTGAATCAGCTTCAACGAGTGGAATCAAACGGATAGGTGCCATGAAAACATATGCAGGAAAAAAGAAATCTTTAGAACAAGAGGAATGGGAGAAAAAATCAGCAAAATCTTTACAAAATTGGCTAGTTGTTCCAGAAAAATCTGATGAATCAAATAACTGTGATATTAAAGAGGTATATATGTAATTCTTTACTGATAGTTATAAATTCTAACCAAATTTCTAATGCTGTATGAGTTTGCTAATCTTATAGCTTTTTCTCTAATTTTTCTCTAATATGTATTTGGAATATTTGTCTTTTTAGTTTTTAGTGATAAGTGAAGAGCCCCGCGATGATTCTTAGTTTGACTCTTTTCTACTCAATTTGATACAAGTTTTAAACCGTTTTTTGTTGTAGATCCCAATAAACAACTTATAAGCCATGCACCATTTTGGTGAACTAGGGTTGATTTGATTGACTGTTCAAAGCTGCTTAGTGGACTAAGCTGTGGTCGGTGTCCGCAGCCCTGAAGATCACTGAGCTCACACTTTAAAATTTGAGAACGTGACAAGAGAACCTTACACCAGGTTTATTGCCGCTTCGTCTATTTCAAGGCCAAGGTATACCTAGAAGATATAATATGTCAAGGATGGTTTCAAGGATTTAGTTGGTTAAAGAGTTAATACTATTTGCTTAGTTAGTAGTTAGCTCGACATTTGTTTTCTGCGAATAGGTCTGATCTCTGATTTTTCAATCCTCTTAGATTGTATGTTTGTTTAAAAATTAAAAAAAAAAAGTTTATTACCTTGAATAGAAGATATTATTTTTTTTTATCCATCTGATGGTGCTTTTAAAGAAAAAGATAAAGTAATAATGGTGCTCCGAATGCTTAAAGGTTATACCTTGCCCGAACCGGGCAGTTGATAAGAACGCGCTAGATAGTTTCTTTTTCTTGAAGTTCCTTGCAGTACGCCAAAAAATATGGAATTCATCAGCATTATTGTCCTAATAGTCAATGACAAGTAATGATCCTGGCCGTTTCTGTTCTCTTTCAATAACGAAATGCCATAATCTTATTGATTTTTATTAAAATATGAATTTGAGTTTAGTTTTAATTCATTTTTATTGTTGAATTCGGTTTTCAGTTAGGTCCCAGTAAAGATACAAGGGGAAGAAAAAAACTTGTTTGGTAAACAATCAGAATACTCAAAAGTGGTTTCCATCAGAATTCGTATGATCTCATTCTACATCCCTTTCTGAACTAGTAAAGTTTGTTGGTTGTAATTCTTAGCGATGTATTATCAAGACATTTTATTTTAAATGCGTTTCCCTTCACAAATTTTTCCTTGTAATGCCTTTTTACTCAGCTTTATTATTGTAATATTTGTTTCATAATGAACTGTGCATTTCTTTAACAACAGGAGAAATTCAATGAACATAATTCATCGATTCCTCTTAAGAAACGCCGAGGTAAAGTTCAAAACACAAGCAAATCGATGCATCTTGAAGATAACATCAGCGAACCAGCAACTGAAGTCAATCTGAGTGCGCAAGATAAATCGAAAAATGTATCTGATACAAAGCAAATACCCAAAAGAGGGAGAGCATCTAAATTAAAAACTTTATCTACATTTGACGATAACTTAAGTGAAGATATTAAAAGCTCCCGGGAAAATCTCAATTCTTCTAAATCTAGATCAAAGAAACAAAATTCAATCTTAGTTGATAATACAACTATAAAAGAAGAAACATCCAAGATAGTCCAGACAATAATAGTAAAAGAAGAATTGAACACACCCAAAAGAGGACGAAAGCCAAAAATTAAAAACGAACCGAATCATGTAAAAGAGAAAGGAAAAACACCTGAAAACTTGCCAGAAAACATTAAAAGAAGAAGCAGAAAAAGGAAGCTATCTGTGTCTGAAGTAAACAATTCTACAATCTGTGAACCACCAGCTAAGCAAATTCATCTAGATGCAAATATACCTTCCTCTAGTTTATTCATACAAGTAAAGAAAAAAGGTCGCCCACCAAAATGTCCAAAACCAAACGATGGTCCATCAAACGTGCCTACTTTACCTATAATACGGACCCCAACAGAAAAAAAATATAAAGGAGATACCGAATTCAATCCGCGACTATTGCTTATACGGAATAAAGAAGAACTTAAAAATGATGAGCCTCTTTACGATCCAAATCTTCAAACTAAAGCTGAAAACCCCGGTGATGTCCAGTGTGGCCTTTGCATGGGATATGCTCCGAAAAAGAAATGGATTCAGCACGTAAGCAACCACTATGGCATTGGTTGGATTGTAGGACAACCTCCACCATTGAATATAAAATCTCGCAGCTCTGTTCTTAGTTTTTTGCTTGAGTTCTTTAAAGTTTCTAAAGTAAAAGGTTTAAATTGTCGTCTATGCAATTGCTTAAGACGTTCTGCCCTTGGTCTATTGATGCATTTGGAGCAATGTTGCCTAACTGTGGAAGAAGTAAGTGGTACTAGAGTGAATTGTGAATATTGTAAGAAGAATTATACCAAAGCATCCTATATGTTGCACAAAAGAACGTGTCCAGAATATCTTAAATTAACAAAAGAGACAAAACCAGAAACTTGCATAATACCAGAGGCTGAAGCACAGGAAGATGTACTCTCAAATACTGGAAGATTAAAGAGAAAATCAGTTATCAAGTGAGTTTTGTCTTGTGGTGAAATCAGTAGTTTAAGAATTGCTAAATATTAACTACAATTGTATCTTTTTTCCAGAGCCGAAACAAAAATAAAGAACTTAGATGACAATGAGTTTGTTCCCGATGATGTAAGTATATATACCCATAAATACAGCATACGGTTTGTTTCACTTCCTTTTTTGGTATTTGACAGTTAATCAAACACATTTCAAGCAAAAATTTGCAAAGTACTGAAACAATCACCGCAAAATGGATTGACGAAATTCAGACTCTTGGAAAAGGTTTTTGTGCAAGCAAAAGATGTGATTTTACAGCGACTGTTGTAGAAGAACTGGTTAACCACTATAAAGAGAATATTTGTCCCTATTACGAGCAACCTGGTTATATTTGTTCGAGATGTAAATTTTACAGTAATACAATGGAAACTGTAAGAAGTCATGTCATTGAGAAACATAAACCTAGGCGTAAAATTGAAAAGGATAATGATGCTGAAATTGATTCATCAGAGTCATCTGATTCTATATCGTCGGGTGATGACGAAGCTGAGAGTGATTCTGACCATGAAGAAGAGAATGCATCTGGCGAAAAGAAACCTAAAAAGAAAAAAAGTCCAAAAAAGACGTTGAGGAAACGGGATTCATGTAAACATCCACCAGTTAAGGAATACAAGAAACGTGAGTAGTGGTAGACATTTCTAAAATTACTTGTACTCCATTTAAACCACTAGAAGATTTCATCTTTTCTGACAAACGCCAAGGTATAATTGGATAGTGTAGGACTTCAAGATTTATATCGGTTATTCAAATCGGTTTTTCAATTGTTCATACTTTGCTTCTTCTTTGCCATTTGAAGAAGAAAAGAAACAGAAACGCAATTAGTTGACCGCAGACACCGTTTCGAATATTTAGAACAAATCCGTATAGTCAAATCGATTTTGTCTGAAAATAAAGACTTCAGGATGCTATGTAGTAGTTATCAGTAGTCAAATAAAATCCTATATCAATCTGGTTTGTCGTAAAATACTCTAAGGGCTGAGGTTCCGATATTCATTAGCTTAACGCGTTCCAACCATCCTATTGGCGTAGTGCAGAGTATATCTTACTATCACGACAGAAGCTGCCAATAAATTTATTAACGTTAAATACATAACCTCTTAGCACCTCTGTACAGTTCCTAGAGTTCTATATTGTTTGTCCTTCGTCTGTCTTTCTTTTGCCTACACAAGTGGGGCTATAAATCGTGAAGTTTGATTTTCGCGTTCATCTCAAAGTTCATGTTAATTATCCTTGAAACTTGCAAACAATATTCATAATAATTGTTCTTCTCGTGCATTTTATTTTACAGTTCTCCCCGAAAGAAGGTTTGAAATAGGATATTCTGTTGCCAAATGGTTCGCCTCATTGTAAGTATTTAAATAGCATATTAATGTTGATGTACTATATTTTTCTCTTGTGTCATTTCAGCGTTAAAGGAAATTATTCTCTTGATCCATTATTCACCTATGCCAAAACTAATCTATCATATATCGAAGCAACTGAATCATATTTCCCTAGAACGCCAAGATCAATAAAATTCCACCACAATGGTTTCCATGGATTTGTCAACAATTTGGGTCAGTTAAAAATTGAACCTGACAAATGGAAACAATTAGATAGACTAAACGGATTCTCTCAAGAATGTAAGTATATTGATATTGAAAGATTTTTCAAACTAAAGTTTATAATTGATTTAGCTGAATACACTATCTTTATGGGTGGCCCAGTGAAATCTATTGCATGGTTACCCCTTGATCCTCACCCGCCCACCAATACACAATACCTGGCAGTGACAGTTCGAAAAGGTCTTGATAAATTTACACATTATGTAAATCAAAAACGTAGTCGATCGTTGATCTTTATTCTCAAATTCGACATAAACCTTCCATCTAAGATTAACGCAGAAATTATTTATGCGGTAGCAATTGATGAAGGTCCAATACATGCCATTGAATTCCTGCCAAGTGGTGGCTATGCGCCGGAAGCAAATAGGATAGGAATGTTGGCTGTAGGAACTATAGAGACTGAAATCAAAATTTATTCCTTGCCTTTAAAGGTAGAAAAACGTGACTGTGATATATTTCCAATTATCCGATTGGAAGCTTCGATTGAACTGCATTTGGAGCGGTTAGTAGATCCGAGTGATAATACAGATTATTATTGCTCACAATGTACGTGTATGGTGTGGTCACAGGTATTTTAATTTAATTGTAACTAATTTAGGAAGAGTTTTCAATATTTATCTGCCTTTACAGAGCGCTGGACACAACGTAATAGTTGGAGGTTTTTTGAATGGTTTTATAGGAATATGGGACTTGAGCGACGATGATGACAATCTTAACCGGTTTCTTGTGAATGAAAAGAGAATCTTTGTCCCGGTTTCCTACTTCTGGACAGGGGATGATCGCTTGATGCGTATGTTTCTTTTTTTATTAGTATTATATACCATTTTTGACGAAAACTTTTTATAAAAAAATTCAGATTTAGCTTTGCATTATGACATGAATGGACCTAGGTGGCTGATTGCTTCGAACTCAGCCAGAAAGATGATGTTTTACGATTTGCGGGACATCTCTAACCCAATGTTATTCCGCGCAGAGGTAACAATTAATATCATCACCTGCATGGAATGGCCAGTTGTTTGGGAGAATGTAATGGTTGGCCTGGGGAATACAATGCCTTCAAGTAACTTTATTTATTTTACAAAATTCATAAAAAAATGTATTCATACTCAAATATTTTCTTCCAGATGGTTGTGTCATAAGCGTTTTTAGTCCATTGTCCATTATGTTTTCTAATCGCAGGTATGATAAGTTCTGTACTGGCGTAACAGCCATGCACTACAACGTTTGGAAAAATTCCATTGTGGCAGGATCAGACAACGGAGATATCCAAGTAACACCGTTGAGAGAGCCGGTATTGGATGTTTCTCAAAGATTGAAAAATGATGATAAAACTATATCCACTTTGGATATTGTTGCACTGAATGGTGATACAATCGCCACCAATGGGATACATATTTCTTCAGATGGAATGCGTGTATTTGATGCAAATCACATAGATCAATATGGGATTGTATTTGGTTCTATCAAAAAGGTTATTTCAAATGTACGCTTTATATTTTCCTTTTAAGTTATCCGTTATTTTTCCGTTCTAGATTTCAGGACACCAAAAGCCAGAATATTACGCACCGGATCGGATGCCACCATTGAATTTTTATCGGCTTACGCGGGTCAGTCAAATAAAATTCAACCAGAATAGAAATGTATCCGATGTTTTGGCAATTGGCTACGATAATGGTCTTCTTAGGGTCTGTGTCCACGATTGGCTTAGTAGGAAAGCTAAATAGTCCTACAAATTTATAAATAAATATAGTTATGGGTTTTTAATTTATTTTTTGTAATATATTATTGTTAATACTACTTGCATGCAATTTAGCTCATAAATATCAAAATTACTTTTAAAAAAAAGTATTATTAAAGCTTAATTAATAAAAAAAAAACATTAAATAAAAATTGATTTAAACTTCTTCGTTTGGTGGTTGTCGAGGAGATTCTTCTGCATCTGAAATTTGATAATGTTTTTAAAAGGAACAAAGAAAATAAATTATTCTACAAACTTTCATCTTTTTCAGTTTCTGGTGTCGAAACATTTGCATCATCTTCGTTTCCAACTTCTGAATTTTCAATCAACTTTGTCTTCGACTGTAAATCAATTTATATGTATAATTTTTAATTTTTGAGTGATATTTTTTAACCCATAGCATACTTTTCGCTTTTTCTTTGTGGTTTCTTCTTCATCAACTTCAACTTCTTCTTCAGGTGCTTCAATATTAACATATCCTTCAGGGAAAAACTTCAATGCTTCTTCTTTGCCAACAACTGTATTAGCACTAACATATGAAGGCCCATATACGGAAAATGCTAACATAGTGTGACTGGTTTTTTTAGCTACTTTAAGAACAAGCTTGTCCGTACTAAAAGAGCAAATAAAAGTAAGAAATCAAAAATTCTATTTGTTTACGGTTTTAATATAATTTAAACGTTTTTTGAAAAAATCAAGAATATCAAAGACTTTTTAACGATGGCAACTCAATAAAGCCGCTTAAGCCGATAACCAACCAGTTTAAAGCCGCAGAAGATGATTTAAAACATGCACCATACAAAAATGGTCGGAGTATAGCGTGCCCGATGAATGGAACCTCAAATCTTGTTCCCTCAAACAAAAAAAAAATAAACCACTCTTTGTGTCAAATATAAATGAATCTTGAGTATCGCACATATATTTTCTTTCGTTTTGTGTGAACGTCACACCATTCGTGGACACCCTTATCGGAAACAATTAATTGTCCGCCTTACGAATGACACTGGAAAGGAACCAAAAACATAAAGTCGATACACAAACACAACACTGCATCGATACACTTATACACATCACCTTAAATGCTGCTTATGACAACATTTCTTGCTATCGAGAAACTCATCTAGATATTCCAAGACCTTTGATGGCTGATAAATGATCATTAACAAAAATGCGATAACATCACTTTGAAAAACCATCTTCCATGCCGATACACATAATTGAAAATATAAGGTAACATTTGAATTTAGCTTTCATAAATAATTAATCTTCTAATGAGAAGAATTCCCATTGCTTATCACTGTTTCCTTAGATAAAAAAGCAATTGAGTAACAAATCCCTCTCGAAGAATTATCCCAAATTATGTATAAGAAATATCCCATAACTTCCATCCATATAGTGATGAGAATATGAGATTTGGAAATTGTCAAAATCAAATGATAATCATGGATAATGTGACGTAAAAAATTGAACAACGAATATTTACAGATTATGTAGGTATATTACTAATACGCCTGAGTGTACGAATAATCATGTGATTTCATAATTTATTGAAAAGTTTAAATTAGAACTTCAGTCTAAGGTTGGTATTTGTGCAAACGGTTCCAAATTGATTGGAGAAGTTTTTTTTTTTCAAAATAAAGCGTTTGTGCTTCTAAGTACAATGCAAAAGAGTGGATGTCGGATAACTAACTTTTGAAGAAAAGAATACACTTAATCAGAATAGACTTACATTTGTGGTGTCTTAGTTTCATATTTCGTCAATGAATTTGCTATTAGTTTAGCCACATCTGGATTATCATTCGTAAAGAATCCATAGAGCAACACATTTTCCAAGTTCTTCTCTACGACATCAAAAATATCTTTCTTCTTATAAGCATCAAATGCCATTACAATATGTGGTGGATCAGGTATAGGATCAGGTGGTAAGAATGTCGAAGTTTGTGGTCGAAAGTAGACATATATAAGTGCTGCATGAGTTCGACGATCTGTTGGTACCCAAACTGGTGGAACCAAAATAATCTTTGCATCCGAAGAAGATGCAACTGAAGCTACGTCCTCGGGTTTCTTCTTTGTAAGCTCCTCTTGGGATTCCTTTCCTTCGTCTACTTCAGTCTCTTCACCAGGTAGTGGCTCATCACCTAAGAGTTCAGTAAGTGGGTCATCTACTTCTGCTTTATCCTCCACAACTAACGATTTTTCCTTTTCGGGTAAGCCTTCAAATTTTCTGGTGATTTTAATTTCCAAAGGATTAAGAATCGGAGGAAGAACTTGATCTGGGTCAATTTCTCCTGTGTCCAAAACAACTTCCCTCGATTTAGTTAATTCATTTGAATAAGTGAGGAAAATATCTTGCAGCTCTCTAGTGTCTGTGTCAGAGACTTTCCAAAAGCATATAAGCAAATCCTTATTGTACATATGTTCCAAAACTTCTGGGTCTATCGGATTTTTACATGAAAAATTTATTATATCAAAATGTTCCGGCAAAATAGCTGCTGTACGTCTATCTTTGCATTGCATTTTTTGAGATTCAGCTACTTCCATAAGTTTCTTATACACATCTCGAGACACATGTGGTCCAAATATTGTTACACCAATGTCAGGAAGGTTTGTTATTATCTCATCGGTGACATAAGTTAGATACTCTCTTTTTTCACGTTCGGCTTCTTCAGCCTCTTTTCGGTTAGCCTCGGCTAAGGCTTTTTCTATTACATCTCTCCGGGCTTGTTCTTCCGGCTGAAGTTCGGTTATGTCATAGAAAGTTCGTTTTGTATTACCAATATTGTTAAGTTCATCAGCTATTAACTTCATAAGTCTTGGGACATCAGTTCCGAACATTAAATTAACGCACTTGCCTTGGCAAGCAAAAAGCCATGTTGGTTCACTTTTGTTACGAAAACGTTTAAGAGCTTCAATTGTATCAGACTTGCACTTTGAAAAAAAAGGGTAATTTTTTTTAATTTTTATAACGCAACACAGACAATTAAACCTACTACTGCTAAATGAAGATTATCTCCACCCAGTTCAAGTTTGATTTTTCTCAAACTGCCTACCATTGCCAAACATGGTCCACACCATTCCGAATAAACATCTAAAACTAAAGGAAATTTTATAGATGTTAGAATATTTATTATACAATCTTTATGTACCTAGAACTCCAGGCCTTTCAAGAAACTTGTATAATTCCTCATCAGTGTTTATCTCGGCTTGCAATTGCTGAGCTCCTCCTTTTTTAGCCATAATTTCCACTTATATTAATTTTGATTGCACGGTAAATTTTAATAGAGAATTCAAAACAAAACTTAATTTTTAAATCAGGATTTTAATTATGTCAGGATTGAGTGAAATATTGATCAAACAAACTAAACCCATCCATAAGATATGTTTAACAAGTTGTTGGCAGTCAATAGTAACTCTAATAATGAACAACATCCTCGAAACATTTGTAGGATTCAACGAGGGTTTTAATATACCTACCTAAATAGAGATGGATTATCTTTTCCTCGAACTGGACGACTTTCAAAGCCCTCGTTCAATTATTAGTGCATTTTGGAAGACTAAATCAATTTATAGAAAGAATCAGAGGAAACAACTTTATTATTAGTATAGTGTTAGATACAACAGCTAACCGCTGCATCCAAATTTGTTTTTTCGGCGTTTACAAGCTAAAACTTACAAACCATAGTCCCGTTGTGATTATCGTACACATGATTTCACGACCCCCATAATACTTACTTGATTGGCATATGGTTTGTAAGCCCAGAATAATAATCATTTTGGTTATTTTGAATGGAGAATTATTTCACATCTAGTTTTTGTATTTGGGTTAACATTTAGCCCAGTAATTGACACTTAAGAAAATCCTGAATTAATGGCGGAAACATTTGTTTCTATGTATGTATGTCTTCAGCAAACCCTAAAAAGAGTAGATAGGTAACCTAAATTTTAGCCAGGACTTTTTCAAGTAAAAATGCAAAAACTTAAACTATAACGGGTCTCTCTCCAATGTAAAAGGTTTTAGTTTTTCCAAATTTTCTCGAAAACAGCAACAGAAAAAATCGATTTTGTAACTAACTATTATTTTTATTTTCAAAATTCAATGCTCTTATTAATTTTTAGTTAAAAATAGAAAACCGGATACCAAAATGTATCTTAGTTTTAGAGAAATTAAAAAAAAAAAAAATAAAAGTAAAACTAGTAAGTAAAGTAAAAAGTAAATAAGTTTTATTTTTATTTGCTTAAAATCGGATGGTATGTAATAAACAAGGGATAATCCGCTAATTAATAATTGACCTGAGCCGGTCAAACTTGGGAAAACCAAAAAAAATAAGTGTTTTTCTTGGAAAAAAGTACTTTTAGTTTTTCTTAATTTCTCAAAAACTAGAAAACATTTTGGCATCTGGTTTTCTGTTTTTGGCTAAAAATTAATAAGAGCATTGAATTTTGAAAATAAAAATAATAGTTAATTACATAAATTTTTTTTTTATTTTTTTTTCCAAAATTTCGAGTTTGAAAATGAATTTTTTTAAAACTGTTCACTAAAACAACTTAATTTAAAAATAAAATATTAGTTTTCTGACTTTCCAAAAAGGTATAACATGGCTTTGTATCATTTTCACCGTTGTTTTTAAATATTTTTTTTCTGATTTAAGTCAATTTTTTTTAGAAAATTGCCCCTCCCGACTAAACGATTTTTTCTTGTCTTAATATAACCTTCACGCTCAAGCTTTTTGGTGCACCTTAAAGCAATCACTATGTATAGTATCTATAGATACAGTTTGTATACTTTCTGTTCTTGGAGACCTCGGTTCCGGTATTTTTTAATGACCTTTTGGCATATGTATATCGGAAAATCATTCGGCCATAAATTGAAGAATATTCGTTTTCAAAGCGTCAGAGTTGAGGATTGTTTGCATAACACACAATATTTTAAATAGTACACAAAAATAAACCAAAAGCTCTAAAATCACTCGATCACCAGTATCGAGTGCCCAAAACAGTTCACATCACCAAAACGAAAAGGTAAATTTTTATCTATCACTTAAATTAAAACCTTGAGAATTCGAACAAAAAAAAAATATAAAAATTTATTTAAATTTGCATATAATCGAAAATTTAGCAATGGCTTAGAGTGGTCTCGAAACTATACTTTCTTGCTTTTGAATGCACTTTAATTTAATTGCAATTTATAGGCAAGTGCACTATAACGTTAGCTAGCGAGACCATTCCAAACGCGATAAGACCATGTCTAATGTGCAATAGAAAATTTAGAAATTCTTAGCAAACATATTTCTAAAATGCAACTTTTTCGCAACGAAAAGCTTCTCGAGCTTGATGTGACGATCTGTTCTATCTTATCAATCATTTTATTATTAAACGTCACTCAGATAGTAGAAAATTATCAAACTCAGCGAATCTTCCATCAGGGTGAATAGCCTACGATAAGAAGATATTGCACTATGGTTCATATGTAGAGGTAGGTAGAATGTAGAACTTTAACTATTGATCAATTAAGAATAGGTCAATATTTCCATGAAACCATACCTACCATATCTAATATGAGACGCTAAATTGATTGATGTTCACATCGTTTAATATATTATTATGCCACTATACTATTCCATGTTAAATGAAATAAGTATAATAAGTATACCTATGTTTAATATTATTAAGTTGGACGAAAACCAGAAATGACACGTCTTTGTTACACAAATTTTACTCAAAGAATAGTAGGTAATGCATAGCTAACTTGTGATTTCATCGCACGGCTGATAAAAACTTTAGCTAAATATTTAAAAATGTTTGATAAAACTACCTACGGCGGCAGCGCGTCGGTCGTTTAGTTTAATCAATAGTTCAATTATAGTTGAACATACAAATAAGTAATTATGACAGAAAAAGTTAAATTAAACCATCATCCCCTTTAAGTTTTTAAGATTTTTGGGATAAAAAAAACGATTTGTACATAATGTATTTGTACCTATACCTATAGATAACAAATCCTATAGAGCAAAAGCTGGGAGTGCAGCATGTCCCCCATACCGCCATTTGTTGCGTGGCAAAAGGAGGGGACATGAGGCGAGAGTGAGAAAAGTAGAGTTGGAACTGGAAGAAGCAAAAGATGAGTCAGTAGAGGGATGGGGAAGAAAAGAGGTAGGAATATCTAGGTCCAGGGAACGCGGCCTGCTAGTGATGCTCAGTTTGAACTCGTCGGACGGGATGGGTCCTTATATGCAAACAGTACCGGACTAGGACATTTCGCCGCCGCTGTAAATTGCCGTCCTTGCCCCACATTTTTTTTAACTTTAACGAGGGGTTTGTCACGAATGAAATCACTTGACCACTTTTACTTGCAATCATTTGAAATCACGTTGAAATCAGGTGCAATCACTATTTCACTTTAAGTTTTTTTTGCAATCATGTAATCAAAAATGCCACGATGAAATCACGAATTAAAATCATAGTGAAATCATTTGAATTAATTTGCAATAATTTGAAATTAGTAAATTCATTTGAAATCAATGCAATCACAAAATTTTTAAATCAATTTAAATACTGCTTGAAATCACTTGAAATCATATGAAGTCATTTGAAATATTGCAATCAATGAACCACCAAACTGTCTAGTGACAAACCCCTAGAACTTTAACAATTTTTCAGTTCCGAAATAAAAAAAAAATCTGGTGCCGTCAAAAATTCCATGACGTGATTTTCAGATAAACATGAGATTGTAAAAGAAGTTTAATGTTTGGCGGTGGTGGTTATGAAATTAAGCTCCGCAAAATAAGGCCCCGGGAAATAAGACAAAAAAAATGTAATAAAACATTGAATGCAAAACAACAACAAAGAAAATTCTTAAATGTTGGGGTGCTATTTCATTTGTTGGGGCCTTAAATCATTTTTGTATTGGGGCCTTATTTCATTATAAAATAATATAAAAATCGATTGTGTTTAAAACCGCTAGATAGTAACAGAATAGCTGACAAAAATCGCGCAAATAACCGTATTAGAATAAAAAAAAAATTGAGGTATTATTTCATTTTTGAGAAATTCTACTAATATAGACAAACAAATTTGGGGTAGAATCTCATTTATATTTAGGGTGGTTTTTCATTTCCTTATTTTATAATTTTTTTTTTAGTCTTATTTCCTGGAGCCTAATTTCGCGGAGCCATGAAATAGCTATAAACTCCTGCCAAAAATAGTGTTGGTCTCGGTGTTGGTGTTGGTGAAGTTACAAATTCATATAAATTCATACCCAAACTTGCACCCACCAAAACTCGCACCTACCCAAATTTGCACTCACACCAAATCCTTTAGTGAGCCAGGCGGAGGGGTTGCAGGGTGGTTGCAGGGCGCAGTATGTCCCCCTTACCAATCTCAACTGGGGCACCAGGAACTAAAGTCGCCCCATATTTTCAACTGATTTACTGTTTTTATCAAAAACTTGGGTTAAATATTATTTCCCAAAAATCATTTTTATTCACAATCAAATGGTCGTTCGTTTCGTTCAAACATACATTAGTAAAGTGCTGAGATTGAATTGATTGATAGATTTGATTTGTAACCTGACCGTAACGATCGATTGACACAGTTCTATAGTACCTAACGATTTGAAATAAAAAGTTAAACAGCCGGCATAATATAGTATAGAAATTTGCCGACCCCTCCCCCCTTAAATTTGACGCCCTAGGCAGCTACCTATGTTGCATATATTGCTAATCCATCACTGTATGCAAAGTTACATTTCATCATTTTCCCAAAATGTAATTTGAAAATCCAGTAAATATTAATATTCTGGCTCAATTTCGATTTTTCTTCTGGCTCTTTTTCTGAACCTATATATTTGGCACAATTTTGAACTGAATGAATTCAGCTTATTTCCAATTTTTAGCCTGCAAAAAAATCTGCAATACTGATGGCGTATTTTGCGAGAGCCGTACATTTCCAAGCTTAATGAAAATGCATCTTTCTATCTTAGGCCTTTAAAGTGGCGTTTGCTGAAAGAATGTACCTACAAATAGAGTTAGCAAACTCATGTTACAATATTTGTATGCTGGGTTGAACTTCTGATGTAATTTTGACAAATGGCAGAACAAAAATTCTAGAGAGCGCATAGCCAGCTTACAGTTGTAAGACCCGTTCAACTTTAAGTTTATGCTCAAACTAGGTAAATATCTATATTAATAATTCTTATTAGTTCCAGCTACCTACCCCTCTTAGAATATTTTAATACCGAGCCACCTACCAACCGATCATGACTAAGAAACAAAAACTGAAGATTGTCCATTTAAAAAATACAAATAGACTTTAATCCATATGATTCATTTCAAATTGAATGCACTCTTACTGCCAAAAAACATACTTTCTAAAAATATAAAATAAAAAAAAAAATATAAAAAAAAAGATAAAAATAATTTCGAGTATTGAACTTATTGGCTCGAATACCATTAGAACAAAAATCCGTTGAAATTTCACAGATTTTTTCAATACCGGTACATTCGAAGCCATCTAAGTTACGATAAAACTTTCGACAAACTCCAAACAAAACAAAAATTATAACCCCATGCACCTACCTATGTGGGTACCTAACTACTTATCGCAGATACATTTCTATGAAAACAATACTAATGTGTGTGCCTACAAAACCACACGTCATATCTTAATGCGATAAGAAGGCAAAACAATAACAATCAAATAAAAATTATTAATAAATTCTATAACAACTAGAACACACACTAATCACTCTGATTGTGGGGCTGATTATCGTGAGCCATATTAATGTTCCATTAAACAAGTGCCGCAGCTATCTAATGCATACATACATCAATCTGACCAGTACAAAACTATTGTGTTGTGGCAATTATTATGATGACTCATAGGAACGCGTTACGCAGGTTGTCCTTTCCGGAAGCCCAACAAAATAATAAATATATCCCACGAAAAACCAATCTTTGTTCTAACTCCAAGGGCGAATAGAAAAGCTATCAAGAATGATAGCCCTTATGCGCTGAACGCAAGAATTTCGCTCAGTTTCTTTTTTTTTAAGGATTCAAAGGATTCAAATAAATAGGGGAAAAATATTCGCATTTCGAATTGCACTCATACCTATCCGTAAGATGTAGAGGAATTAAAAATGTTTAATAAGCCTACACTTTTTACGTACGTTTTCGTTGCGCGTAAAATCGATTGGGGCGCGCTCAATGTTACATTCATTTTCAATTCCATTCTGATAAGGATCTCTCCCCATTTTGGTCCTCGTATTACTACGAAATCACACATACTATATCAGAACGAAATGGGGGTTTTGGTTGACCGCTCCGCTAAACTGGGGAAGTTAAGTTTCCTATAAAATGAGAAGAGCGAGCAAGGAGAAAGTTTGTTTGAGCGACAGTTATAGAGTCGTATAAGCTTAACATCCCTTAGCGATGATTTTATTTCAAAATGGGGATGACGGATGAGTTATGACGACCTTGCGTGTTACTTTTTTTTCGTTTTCAGCGAACGCGCAATGAAAATTTCTCTAGAAGATGAAACTAAATAAATTGTACTAAATTGTTATATGAGAGTGTTGCCAGAGAAGTAAAAATACAGAGCGACCAACGAATGAACAAACAATTGGAATTTTAAACATTTTCCCATTTAATTTCTTGACTAAAACAATATCAATTGAAAAGAGAATGAATTTTAAAAGATTTTAAGTTCTTAAAATATGCACTTTAATTCCTTGAAATAAGTAAATTTTGATGAAATAAATAGTTTTGCGCGGACTACAAGGTGATTGCAAAAAACTGTCAAGCTCTATTTGCCCTCCACATACCATCCACATCCGAACGAACCAATTTTTCGCGCGTCGAACATAACCTATTTTTTGTTTTTGTTTATTTGATATGTGGTTGCCGGACGCCGGTGCTTGTTGGCACCTATGTAAATGAAACATCAAAATAAGCGAAAATTCGTCCATTCGTTGATCGTTGGTCGCTCTCATATGAACACTCCTTTAGCGCCGTAAAGAAGTTTTCGTATGAGATCAACGAACGACCAACGAATAGACGACTATCCGTCAATCACAAACCAAAATAAACAAAATAAAAATCAGGTTATGGCTTTTTGACAGCGTTGCCACTATAGTTTTTTTTTGTTACGATTATATAGGTAAATTTTGTTTGCCAATTTTTTATTATTTTGTTGCTGTTGGACCGATTGTCTTCAAACTTAATATTTTTAAAGTGATCCAGTGATAAAGTGATACGTACAGACGTATTTTTGAAATTCATGCTAGCTTTTGAAATAACGGTATGTCAGGTATAGTTACAATGTACAAAAAATACGATCCATTACAATACAATTTTGAATAAATGACTTTTTTCGTTTAAAAATCAAACAAAAACATTTTTCGCAAAAAATATTTTCAAAGAATTTTGACTAAAACTTTTTGTGTAAATGGACATAAGCAGTTAAGCACACTTGCTTTATTTGTGTTGTGATTTCATAACTATTATGAAAAGACATTTTTAATCAAAAATTAAAAAAACAAAATGATAGATCTTAAATCTTCAAAAATGTTAAACTGTTGAACAAATTAATAAAGAAAGAAAAGAAAATTATTTGAACCACATTAGTATACTTATAACAGGTTGACAGTGCTAGTTCGCAGCGAAAAAAAAATTGTCATAAAACGTCAAAATTAACAAATATTCAATTGGTTGCGCTTTCAAAAGTAATACGGAATGAAATGTTAAAAATTCCGACAATTCACAATTTTCTGGTCGCATCTCAAAGCAAATTTAGAAATGTTTACGATCGCGAATTTCGACTATAGTCCAGTCACCTTAGTACTAAAAAAGGGTCAAACCTGTCACAAATTAATTACACAAGTTGAAACCACTTTTAAAAAATTTCTTTTGGTGAGTTAAAATAGGGGAAAAAAGTCTACCTCCTATTTTTGCAAGCATAAAAAGTAATTAACAAATTACGAAAAATTAGATTTTTCAAATGGTTTTATTTAAAAAAAAAATAATTTTTTTAAATAAAAAAAGTATGAGTACGCAATCTTGTAGAATTTGAAACAAAAATCAACCTATAACTTGGTACTTTGGACTTACCGTTAAGTAGTAATGGATGGTTTTATGGTTACCACTTTTTCAAATTGCTATTGGCTATTTGCCGTGCAGTTAAAATTCTGTAAAAAGTATCATGTATTCCCAGACTTCACAGGAAGATCATATCGAAGAATCAGATGTTTAGAACCTAAATTGTTTAAACTATGATTTTAAAATGATTCAAATATTGATTTTTTGCCTGTTTTTGGTTATTTTCGGTTCCATCTACCTAAAAGTCCGTTAATACGTATTAAACTATACTTTTAATATTAAGAATTAAATTTTAAACAAAAAATGTCAATATGATTTTCTTCTACGATGATAAGTTTTATTTTTTGATTTCTCTTTGTGTATAAACTCAATGGTATGACGCAGGTACTTTATTTGTTCAACACTTAAAATTCGCGCATAGATGTCGCTCTGCCTTTTTTACTTGTTTTAATTCCACGATACTTTAAAAAAAACATTAAATTCTTTTGAAACAAACACAAATAATTTTAACAATCATCCAAGTGTTTTCTGTTTCAACATCTCTTTTGATGTTTCGTCTCGTTATACAGTTCGTGCACTTTTTTTGTTTTTTTTTCCTTTTTATTTTTTGAGGATGACTCAAATATTAAGTGCACCGAAATTCGCCCAAACAAAGTCTGATGCATCGTAGACTTCTTGTGCAAAGAACATGAAAAAACCATAAAAATGAAATAAAGTTATAAAAACGTCTAAGGAGAGAAGTTTTTCATTCAACTGGAATTGGGGGTGCAAGATAGAGAATTCACCCTCATTTTAATAAAGCGGCGCCGCGTCGCGTATAAGTGCATATGCATGCATGATTCAGTACAAGTGGGCCATCTCTCTATATTATACTATGCTGCTGTGTATTAGTTGATTGTGGACTGAAAAAAGCAAGCAAAACAACCACCAAACAGGTATTCCTTTCCTTTCCTATGACCAAACCAATATTAAATACAACACTACAAAACCGATCCGATAGTAATTATTCGGTATTCGCTCCGAAGGAGATATCCTCTTTCTTATAGATTTATAGGCTTAGAAAATTAATGAGAGTGAAAGAGAAAATGTTGTATACCTTTTCAGTCCAGCCACCCACAAGCACAATCGCTTAAGGGTACTGTAGGATTGGGGATGGTGTTGGTGTGTAAAAGTTTAGAATAGGAAAAAAGGATATTAAAAGCGATAAACTCGAGTCGTCCTGAAGTTTAGTGAGTACACACCGAACAAGATGACAGGGTTAGTCCCAAAGTGTGTATATGTCTCCATCTCTTTTCCGTGGCTAGGTATGTGTGGTTGTGTAGCATAGTTTTAAATTCGATACGTTTTTTTTATGCCATCGCAACGCAAGGGTAGTAGAAATGAGAATGTTAAATTGAGTGCGGCGGTGGCGACGAGCAAGACTGTGAAAATGTTGCTGCGAATCGTTCAGATCCGAAAAAGTTGAGAAAAACATTGCACTTTATTATTTTTTGTTTTTTTGGAAAAAGTGTTGAAGGATATATTGGAAAATTCTTGAAATTATTAAAGCGAGACATGTGAAATATTTGTTTATTTTAACGGTATCAAAAACAGTGTTATTTTTCATTTAAATTGTCCACCTGGAAAAGAAAAAAAGAAAAAAAAAACGAAAATTCATGAAAGATGGAAGCAACCTCAAGAAGAATTAATCAATATGAAGTCAATCCTTAGGGATGATTGTGTGTTATTTAAGTGCATTTGTGAAAATTCTTTGATAATTTGTTGCGATATTTTAGTGCAATTTCAATAGAAAAATCTAAAAAATCTAGCGAATTCCGCAGCCGGGCGCCATTTAGAAGTTTTTGGAAAATATAAAAAATTGAAATTCATGTGTTCAACCCCTTCATCAGTATTCTAAAAATAAAAGGATTTGCATCTTGTAGTATTGTAAAATATGGAGGTGAATATATTTTACAGACAAAAAAAATATATAAGTATCGAACTTAATTAGTTTTTTTTAGGGAAAAATTAATCCTTAATTTTTTTTTTAAAGATGGGGGCGTGTGATGGGGTGCAGTAATTTTCGCTCATTTTTTGGTCAGTTTTGCTCAGTTCGACATGAGTGTTGTCTCTTTCGTTGTATATTGCTATAAAATTCTCCCAGGTCCTTAACAAACTGTCGTGTGGATCGTATGTGGAACGTAAACGTGTATTTGCCGTTTGCCCCTGAAAAAAACGCAATTTGTTTTTTCAATCATTTAATTTTATGGATTAACTAGATATTATAATTTGAAGATCTATTAGTTGATAACATATAGTGACGCGTGTAGGTGTAGTTGGGTTAGTGGCAGTTACTTTTTATTTTGATTGTTTTTTAGTCGACCAGTTAGGAAGGGGGTTGTAAGTGTATATTTTGTTGTTGTATTTTATTTAATTCCACGTTGTGAGTTTTATAGCTTCGTTGGAATGCATAATTATAGAGCAAGCTTATAAGACGTTTCTTTTTTTGTAGACTGTATAGACTTATCATAAATGTGTGTTGGGAGGCTAAGGGTGAAAAGATTTCGTGTTGTGTTGGCACTGCTTTTAGTTTTTTTTTTTTTATTTTTATTTTTTGTTGGTCATTAGACTATAATAATAGGTGATTCATTGAAGGACGTTAAGCGATGATAATGCAATAAAAAAATAAACCATGTAAATTCTTCATAGGCTTTAATTTGTTATTTGGAGCACAATTGAGAACATAGGTATATGTACTTAAAGGTAGGTAGGTATATAAAAAATACATAGGTACCTAACTATGCCACCCTTTTTTTAATTTTAAAGTAAACGAAATCGAAGATTTCATTTTAAATAATTCTATGATGATAAGGGATTTGTCGTGTATAACAGGTATTGTTTGGCACCCTACATATATGTATTTAATAAAAGCCTTTACGGACTGGTTCAACAATAATAGGTATATATATACTTGTAGAAATCGAGCAACTTTGTAGTGCTCCGTGGTCAGAGGAGGATCTTGCTTAACTCCTTAGTTTTTTCAGAGGCATTCTATCCTATTTCTTCTAGATACAATAGGTAGGTACATCTCATCTTATAGCCATCTTTACTTGCTCAATAGGGCAAGTATTGGTTTCGTTAAAAAAAAATAAAAATGTTTTAATCAAACTTGACGATGATATAAAAAAGCCCAAATACCTAAGTAGGTTTCGTCATTCCATCCGTGTCGGTCTGTCTGTGCGTATATGCGATGCGTACCTGCGGTTGTTTTTGCCCCGATCTACAGCCTGAAGGTTGGTCGAGTTTTCTTCAAACGTGTGCAGTACTTTTTAGTGATTCCTTTTTTTCGATTTTTGTTTTAGCCCGGCTATTTTCTATTTTCGTATTGCTCCTCTATCATAGACATATTTACAGCCAGCGCTTCCATAGCTCAAAACTAAATTTTATTGTAGACAAATAATAACAATTTTCCATAGAAACTAATAGAAACTAACGCTGTATCTAAGAAAATAATATGTGAACTTGTTGTGGTTTATTTGAGATTATTATGTGTATTTAGCTACTAAGCAATCCCCTTTATCTGTCTCTTTGCGCATATTGAATAACCTTCCATATACCGGTTTTAGTTTATTTTTAAATTTTCTAGAAAACGGTTCTAACTATTTTGCTAAGACTTGGTTTAAGTTTAATTTTTAGTAGTCTTAGGTGTGATCCCTTACTTTTTTTGTAGCAAACGTTTTGCTGTCAATTTTTACTTGCTGAAGTAAAGGGCAAGTATTGGTTTCGTGTAAAAATAACATTCGAGGTTTAAATCAAACCTAACATTACGATACTAGAGAAGCCCAAAAAAATAGTTTTCGTCATGCCGTCCGTTGGTCTACCTGTTCGGATGTGCATCCGCATATGTTTGGTTGTCTGTGCACCGACCTACAGCCTAAACGGTTTGTTGGTTTTAGTTCAAATTTCGTATATTACCCTTTTTGGTAATTCCCTACCAGGAGAAATTCGAATTTTTGTTTTAGCCCGGCTGTAACGGGTACCTGCCATATAAAGGTTTTAGTTTATGCAAATTTTCTTAAAAACGGCTCTAATGATTTTGAAAAATCTTGCTGTACGTGATATTGGTAGTTATCTTGATATAATTGCATTTTAGGTTTTTGGTTAAAAATTCACATAACGGAGATTTGATGTCAACGGTTTTACAAAGTTGGCCATAACTTGATAACGGCCAAGCCGATTTCTTGTATAGATGTTAAACTTGATATTAAGCACAAGATCGAATTCAAAGTTTTTGGCCAAACAACCGTTTAATGATAACTGCCATACAACTTGATCTCACAGGCAATTTTTTGATATTTTTCGAACTTTCTTCACAAATTAATAAATTAAAATTTTTGTTGTCCCATAGTTTGCTACAAGATCAAGTTCGTGCGACCCAGTCGTGCATTTTATTTCATTAGTGGCGATTATATCTCTCTTTGAGAAAACAACTGCGAAAAACTACCGGTACGCTTGAAACAAAATTTTTGGTGCACACTTTAATGCGAACTTTAATGTCAAAGATGTTTTAATAAACAATTATCCAAATCGAAAAATTTAAACTGGATTCGTGATTTTGTTTGCGTTAATTGGCAATAAAATTCCAAATTTAGTTGTTTTCTTATTTTATTATTTTCTTTTGTTTAAATATCGCCACAAATGGACTTTTTGTTAGTAGCAGTGCTGTTCCAGTATCTCAAACAAACAGTTAGTTTTCTTTAAAGTGAGGATTGCTTCAAAAAGCATGTGTCACAAGAAGATAACATTAAAGTTAACTGTTTAATTTAACAGAATAAGAGATGGTTTAAGATTTTGTTTAACTGAACAATTAAAAATTAAATATTAATTAAATATTGTTTGTATAAACTTCAAATTAGCTTTTTACACACGTCGCGAAGCCTTCATAACTGAACGGAGCGATAACCATTTTGTGGTGTAAAAATTCAAAATTCGATATGCATATGAATACAGTAATTTGTATTTTATTTCAATATATATACTCTTTAGACTCAGGATATATCAAAAATAATTAATCTTCAGTAAGTACCTATATACTTACTATCCCAATGCGTGTGGTTATAATCACCTTCGCATGAGCCTGCCATGATCCAAGATCAAAATCAATTTTTTTTAATAATATAAAATTTAACAAAAATACTACACTAGGCGAAGAACCAAGGCCTATAGTGACTAGTGAGTAGTGACTTACGTTTTCAGCCAATCCTTTTTGTTGGCGTTGTTATTTCTATACAGGATTTTTCTATATAATTTTTCGTAGAATCCGAATGACTAAGGTGAGATGCACTTTTTTATGACAGTGATACTCTTTTCATGACAATGATGCACTTTTCATGACAATGACACACATCATGGAGGATTTGTCACACTCTGATGAACCAAAAATTAATTGCATAATTAATGCCGCGGCTAATCATCAGACCCTAAGTATAGTGATGGTCAGATGGTGTATTTAATAATTTCGTTTTAATTAACTACTCTTTCACTTCTGATTGTTTAGGTCCAGGTCCTCGTTTTTATTTAAAATTGTATTAATATCTTTATTTATTAATAATAATCATGAATGAATTTCTATTGTATAACAAATTTAAGAATATCATGTAATGCTGCATGCATAATAAAGATTATTTTTTAAGACATATGTAAAGGCCAGACTTATAGTAAATTGTCCTTATAAACGTCGTCGGTCATAAACATCAAAAAGAAATTAATTTGGCTGTTCTTCCAGATTAGACCATTTTAAGAGTAGTTTTCGCAACAAGTAACATGATTTTGTACACAAACATTAATAAAATTCGTTCAAAATTTACCTATACAAATATTTTGTGAATGTGTAGTTTTCCTGCAGCCAAACAATTGTTACTGTATGATTATGTTTATGAATGCAAGATACTGCTGTTCAACTTAAGCTCGATCAAAAACCTGACTTTATAAACGTATTTAATATTTAGTTAGTTTGACTTTTATTAACTTACTCTGTGTCTTATCTAAGCCATTCCGTTCGGATCCGGCATGGAATTTCCAATCTTCTATAACTTAACTAAGAGTGGTTAGCTGTCGTGTCAATAATTAATAATTTATAAAAAACTACTCAAAATGCACGTTCTGATAAAGTGATGCTGAACCGATTTTGACCAGTAATAGCTGATTTGAATCCAATCACCTTTTAAGCATATGCATAAACATCGCTAAATTGTTCTTTAATATTTCGACGATGTAATTAATGACTTCACCTCATTTCGTAAACATTCGTTATATACCAAACTGAATTTATTATGAAAATTTGACACCACTGATAACATGCTATAAATAATTGACTTACTTATAAATTCTATTTTATTCGTTATTGCTAAATTTCATTCATTTTTTGTTTTGTTTAATTTTTCAGATGTCATCTAGTCGACAACCGATAAGCGTTCTATCAACATAGCTTGCATATAAAAACTAAACAAAAATAATAGACAACGCATTTAGAATAAATCCGATGTTAGAAAAAGTTCAATTATTAGTATGAATAATCATTATTATAGTGTAGAAATAAAATAGCACATAAATTAAAAAAAAAAAAAAAACAAAAACAGTATGCTATTTCCCACATCGTGTGGCCCAGGGCCACCAACAATATCCAACCATTTGGATTTGACCGCAGAAGATTGCAGCAAAACTAGATGCAGTAAATATCAATTGCGTGCCACTGACCACCTTCACATCAGGAAACAGGAACACCAACAACAACGTCAATCAACAATACCATCTTGGATTTTAACTTTTATCGTATTTTTATCTTTATTTAATTTGCATCAGGTCACGGCCGAAAAGAGCAAACATTGTGAGTATACAAATAAAAATAAAAAACCTATTTCCTTTTTATTTTTAATTTTAAATTTATCGCAAATGTGAGAAAGTATACGACAAGAGTGTGGCCTAGTTGGGCTCTTGTGGAATTCAACCCAATTTATTATTGTTGTATTTCTTTTTTTCGAATCACACTTGGCGTAATCTGATTACGAGGACTATTTCTCTTCAATCCTCTCTTTCCACCCCCTCCGCCATCCACCTATCGTCCTATAATAATATTCCTTGAGGACATTTTTCTTTTTGCTCGTTTCCTTTCAGTGAAATATGAAACGAGAGGCATCTGGTTGGCATCTAGAAAAATAAAACTTTTGACAGAATCTTTGTACAATCAAAACTTTTCTATACACGCCCGAAAAAATAATAATAAAAAAAAAAAGAATGCCAATAATCAGTTTTATAGACTGCTAATTACATCCTGTTAATAAAAAAAAAAAACGTAAATGAAGAAAAAGGAAAAATTAAATTCTTTTAAAGAAACTCTAGAAGGGGTCAATTTAAGGACATAACGATCATGATGGGGGATCGGGGATGTGTACCTAAATGAGCTGTGGACAAGTAGAAAAAGTATAATATGTACCTAGGTACCTACTTATGTATTTTTAAAGTATGTAATTCATTTCCGTTGCCATAGCGCCAGAAGGCTTGGAGTTGGTAAAGTTTACGATGAAGAATTAGTTCACAGATGATACAACTAAGTATATATGTATGGCAAGGAATTTATCTGCACCCATAATCGAATAAATTTATGTGGATTGGTCTAATTTTTACTGTAATACCTACTAAAAGTTGTTTTTTTTAATAAAGGGTTTTAAATCTAACCATGTAGTGTAAACGTAGGGGAAATTCGGTTTGAGTCGTAATAACTATGCCTTAACTTGATTTGAATGTAGTGGTTTCTGCAAAAGCAAATGGGAGTTTTATTTCACTGACATATGTTTCATAGGGGGAATACCACTGGTATAGCAAATTTAGGGTTGACCCTTCCGAATAGAATACCGTTTCAACTGGTGGAGTGAAATAAGGGCCGCAGAATTAAGACCGGTGGTTCTTGATTCCCACTTTGAAAGGAAACAACGCCCACAGGCATTAATTCCTTCCCAAAATGGCAATTAAATCCGCGGATATTATTTCCCAGCAGTTGAGATTGGTAAGGAGGATATGTCCCTGTAACCCCCCTGCCTGGCCCACTATAGGATTTGGGGTGGGTGTGAGTTTGGGGGTGGGTGCAAGTACCGCGGGCCTTAATGCTTTTTGTGGTGGGTCTTATGGCCACTTTGAAAAGGAATTAATGTTTGTTCCAAATAAATTTTAAAGGCATCTTAAAAATGCTAAACAAAGAGAACGTTGAAATCGTTCGATCGATATGTTCTCCTCTTGTTTTCTCTAATGAAAGAGATCCCCAAGTGTGGTGAATAATATCCAGGGTTGGCACAAAGTTTCCTCTTTTTTAAAAATGCACCTCCTAATGTTGGTGTAAACCTTTAAGTTAAAATGCCAATTACTCCGTTAGCTAAAATGCTTTTAATGGATGTTAGACATTATAATAAAGATGTTTTTATGCTGGTGGCCAAGCGAAGCTATAAGTTGAAAAATAAAAATAAATAAAAAGATTAAAATATATTCTTAGGTAAATTAAGCTTTTGAAAAGAAATTATAATATTGGTGTGTTAAATGTAGCTTTAAATTTCTAAATAAGGTAAACCTACCTACTTACAAAAGAAACATTTTCAGTGACAATTGAACCTCCGTCATCATCTGCTTATAACTTTTAAAAAATAAAATCAATCAACAATTTTGAAAGACAAAATTGCTTTTATATTTCTATTTTTGAGTTGGACAAGGAATATTATAATAACCTTGCTTGAAGAATCACAAACTTCAATAACAATTTATTAAGATAATTAGCTTGGTGGTGGATTGTTTCCTATTTTGTTGTTGTTGTGAGAAATATAATAAACTTTCATAATTCAAACTTTTATACCAAGCTAATACATACATACATATTCGCGAGCAATCAATCTTCCTCGGTTATGTGTGGCGTCCTGGTTTTCGGGCTGTGAGTTGTGAGTTGCGATTGCCATTGCAAATCACATTTCAAAACAGAAACAATACACGGGGCTTTTTGGCTGCACAAAAACGAACAAAAACAAAATGACGGTAAAATCAACACGAAAAGTCTGTTAAAAACCCGACTAGGTATATGTAGAAGGACACATAAATTCCATGACATCCTAATCAAAACCAAAGGACTCAAACGTACTTTGATGATAGATCTGTTTTCGCAGAATAGTGTGGTAGATATCACAATACCACCATCTCATCTAAATGCCTTATAAATATTCGTGAACATATACATACATACATGACTTGTCCTCGTCCTCGATATCTTTGGCTGGATTTTTTTTTTTTTTTTCATTTTCGTTTATTTTTATGCTTTAATATTACGCCTGTTTTCCAGATTTTCCTTTTTTTCATTTTTTTTTAAGTTTTCATCAATTTATATCCTGTGCGATGTCATTTTTGTCTGACAGTCTTTTTGTATTTAGTTATTGTTAGTGACGAGTCCTTGTTGTTGTTCCCATCCGATATGAAAGAATTTTTGCCAAAAGATTATCCTTCATCAAAAGGGGATGATTGAAGGATTATTTTCTTAAACACAAAAAAACGTCTTGTCTTTTCTCTTTTTTTTTGTCAGATTTCTTTGGATTGGATATGATGTTGTTATGGGAAATTGTTTTTCTATTTTTATTGAATTCTGAGCCAACAAATGAAATAAACTTTTTGTCATTTGATAACTGTAACTGATTTTTGATGTACAATAGGCCTTAGAGCTAATAGTTCCATTATAAACATAAATTGCATGTTTAAACTCGGCGGGGCATTAACCGTGATCTTATTGATATTTGATTTTTTGTCGTACCGTTCCTAATGTATTTTTAAACTAGGCCACATTCATGTAAAGTTTTTTTTCCCTACTGTCACATGGCAATAAATAAACTAATGTGCACTTTGAGAGTTTTAAAATAGGACAGGGACTAATCTTCCTAGCGAACAATAGTGTGTGTTAAATTTGGAAGTAAAAACTAGAATACCTACTCCTGTATGTGTACAATTGATTATCCTTTGTCCATTTTATAAACTTCAAATGAAAGTCGTTGTGGTCTAGCTAATAGATAATTTAAGTTGCCATTACACTATTCTGATATTATGCTGCCATTAGACCAAATTAACATTAACAGAACTTTTTGTTAAAACATTTTTTTATGATATTCGTGACTACAATGTAAAAATACAGGTAGCTTTTTCCATGTTAAGTGTACCTAAACAATGTAGGTAAACAATTGATTTCATGACTCATAATTATTATTTTTGTTGAATTGAAGAATAAAAGATGAAAGTCAAAGCATATCACTTATGTATGTACATTACATACCTACCTACTAATTAGTAAAATACTTATGTACGTAGGTATATTATTTTCATTTGAACAAGGATGCATAATATTGATATTTAGTTTTTTGGGACAATGACATTTATCAACTGCGATATCAAAAGACCAAACGTTTTCTATTACCTTGACAAAGAGTAAAACTTAAACATAATATATTTTTTTAATTGAAAGTAAATATTTTTTTTTTAACTTAATAAATTAATAAAAACGTCTATGTAAAAACATTTTGGATTGGTTTGCTGATGAAAAGTTCGAGACAAGGGTAGACACTAGAGTTTTAAACCATGTGTTTTAAATATAAAAGAGGTAGCATGACGAATTCTTAATTTATAACTTTATATGTCTCGGTAAAGTTGTTATATTGATCTTAACGCAGCTGCATCCTGCGGGTGCTACTCAACGTCATCCTTCAGCTGTAGGTGTTTGGTTGGAAATCTTAGGGTTACAACACTTGATTTTGTAGGGATCATCTCAAGTCGATAAAAAAGTTATGTGTGTTCTTGATGGACGACCCAAGTTAGGGGGTTTTTCAGTGTTTGCGGTTATTCGTGTACTCGGTAAGCGACGATCGGTTTCTTTTAATGGTTTAAGTAGCTCAAGCTCACATTAGCCGGCGGATAAGATCTGATATGTGTTAATTATGTCAGACTGATTCCTTTCCTTTATAATTGGTGCAAACAATAAAGAGACCCAGGTAGGTAGGTAAAATGGCGGTTTCGCAGAACAACTGTTCCGAAGAAACCCAATTAGCGCCAAAAAGCGACGTTTTGATACCATAACTCGTTTGACCTAATTTTTTGTGATAAAGTGGTAGTGACTGTTCAGCTAAGGGGATCAGTTTTTGGTCTGTGCCCGCAGTCTCAAGGGAAGAACTTAGCTTACATTGTGTGCTGGGTGGTTCCATTTGGACTGAGAGCCTTACCAATAACTTTACACTAGATCTATATGAGGCTAGGCCCGTTCAAAGGCAATTTATACCTACCAGGTATAAATCAGTGCTCTGATGCTATCGCCAAAAATAGAGTAAGTGCTAGTCCGAAAAGCCAGTCCTAAACGAAGTTCCAAAAACTTCAAAAGTGAAAGTTCAAATAGAGATATTGCTTGGTTTGTTAGAGCCAACTGGTGCTGTTGAGAATGTTGCATGTTTAGGTTGTCGAGAAACAGGCTACCGAATGCCTGGAGGCGAGACCTAGCCAGGGCCGTACAGTAGCTAGAGAGACCCAACTCACATCATGTTACACATCAACTTTTTCACTTCAATATTTTCATGACGAAAATCTCATCTTCGGAGGCTTTAACCCGGTGGTTTCATTGCACATTTCCCATGATATTAATTTCGGCCTGTCATCATGTCATCAGATAATTCAATGGAGACCAACAATGCAATATACATCGAAATCATGATTGTTCTCGTGGATCAAATTCGTGTCATCCGATTACAAGAATATCGACCTGTCATCAGATTATCCATAATGGAGGCCAGCAATCCAATATCCAATTATGCGATCGAATCCATGATAGGGTCAACGAAATTTTGATTTTTGTAAGATGACACGAAGTGAGGTTGGATATACCTAATTATTGCCCAGTGCAAAAAAAAAAAAAAAAACACTGGTTGCAGATGAGATTACGGTTGAGAAGTTGGTTGTTGGAGAAGCGGGGTAAACAATTTTTCCATGTTTTCAATTTTGCGTAAATTTTGGGCTTTATAACTTTTTCGTTAGAACCCTTTGTGTAATTTTTTCTTTAAATTCTAGCGCGATTCTTACGTCACTTCCCTTCCCCGAATAGCTCGTATAGAAAATTTCTTTGAGTTAGCTTTTTCACAGTTCGCATTTCGAAGAACACAAACAAATTGGCTAATAATGTTTTCTTAAGATAATTTAAAAAACGATTAAAATTTAACATAATTGCTTAAAAAAAAACCAATTTCAATTTCCAAACCACTTAGTGAAAAGTAAAGCTATATAATATTTGTATTATAATGTATACAACTGAATGCTTTGCTGGATGTTTTCTCGTTTATATTTATTTGTCTATGTCGCTGTCAGTGTTCATCGTACACCCAACTTAGCTCAAACAATTAGTCAAAAGTATTCGAGGTACATAAAATGATACAAACTTATAGATAGATACCTTGTACTTGTATACCAATTCATTTTGCCTAGAACTTTCTCTATAGCTTTCTTCTTCATCTTGTACCCACTTCTTCCATTTCCGACATCTTTTCACGGCCACAAAACGACAAACTATACTTCATTCTGGTTAAAATTATATCAGTGAATAGATACGTGTCGAGTGTCGTCTATACCAGGCAGCATTTAAAACTCTTAAAAACCTGTGAAAAGGAACTTCTAAAACTTGATGCTGCATCTGCCATTACCGATGCTTCAACCAAACCCTTAACTGTCGTTTTCGGTTTTGAACCTTTGTTCACCCAACCGTCTGTCGATGGTCCAACACCTTCTCTGCCTCAACAGCAGCGCCACCACCATCAATCCAGTCTTACGCGCACCCACTCACTAACTCACGATTGCTTTTCTATCTTAATTAGTGGCAAACGTAAAATTACATCATTAAAAGTTCCGCCCCATGATTGCAAAGCTTAAAATCGGCAACTAGAGGTGAGATGGTGTTGCATGGACTTTGCGCGCCCGCAAAGATATGTCGGAGGTGTTACATGAGGTAAAATTTACACCTGCAAACGACGAGCACTTTTCAAAAAGCAGGTGCTGAAATGAGGCAGGTAGTGTGGTGGCTCGTCGATGGGCGGTGAGATCCTGCTTTCAATGCCGACATAGGATGTTTGCCAATTAAATTTGTTGCAGGAAATTCTCGCGTGGTAGTTTTTTTTTTTTCATTTTTTTGTTTCGGCGGCACTGCTGAAACGCGGACGGTAACAGCAGTAGCGAGCGAAGGGATGGAAAGTACGAAATTATCATTTAAATTACTACGGAAATTATGGTTGGAAGGATTGGTAACTGGCGCTGCTGCTGGTGAAGGTATTGGTATAGTGCCGAAGATAAATACCGGTGTCTTGTTCTTTTATAAGTGAACTGAAAGGAACGTTTTCTAGATAGATGGCTCTTTGTTTTATGAATTCAATAGATTTAAGTTTCTTTATTCGATAGGAAGTTCGTTTGTATATTTTTTATACTGAAGGCTGATTTTATTGCAATGATTTTTTGTTTGTTTCGTTTTTTTTCAGATTACATGCAATCGTTGTGTAAGAACCATTTTCTTCAGCAATTATATAGAAAGATCGATGGTGCGGTATTGTGGTCACAAAATGAACGCAATCTTGATTGTATTATTACGTTCCAGACGCATTCAATATTGCAGCGATTTATGCTGAGATTTGATATGTTGCAACTAGATTGCAATGATCATTTGTACATTTATGATGGTGCACATGCTGTGGCAACCCCAAAGGTAAGTGATGTTAATAACTTCTTATATTCAAGGTTAAATTTATTAAAATTATAAGTAGGTACACTGTGTAGTTAACTTTAAAATTAATGGACGTTTTTAACAAGAAAGTTTTTAATTTTAATTTATCATCAGAAGCCAGATATGTATACTGTCAGACAAGTTATGCATAGGTTAAATTAAATGCATGACTGAGTTACAAACTTGCTCTTGTGGCAAGAAGTAGCTCCCTATCCAATTTTAAATGCTACATTTTATTTAAGCAAAATAAAAATTTTATGTCGACTTGTTTTCCAAGTAGGTGAGTTTACAAAATTCATATTTTGAGATCAAAACTAAGCCTTTTTTAAATGAAGGAATTCAAGAAATAACTCAAGAAGAAAAAAACTCTTAAGACGTAGCTGAACTATTTGAATTTTGAATTTTGTACCTGTTATAATAAGTTTTTACTGAAATAATTATTTCGATACATTCGTTGCCAACATAATTTTTTTTAAAATCGATCCTATTTTTTTCGAAAAAAATAAGGTCGTTGTTAGTTAACACACTGGCGGATGTACCATTTTTTTTTTTTTTTTTAAATTAAAACGACGTCTGAGTAAGTATATGTCACTGTAAAAACACTTGGGTAGACTTGAAATTCAACATAGCTGAATTCAATATGTAAAAAGAGTAAAATAAGATATATTAGTTTTAGTTTTTATTGACTAAATTTTTTTGTATAGTTTAAACATTATACCATAACAAAAATCATTGAAAAAGAGAAAAAATACACTAAAAACAAATTTTTTTCAAAATTCGACAAAAATATATAATTTTATTCAAAAGATAAATAAATTGAAATGAAGAATTGAAAGTTTTCCATCGCGTGTTGGAAATAGAAACTTAACATTTAAGAAATGTTCATCGAGCCTTTCATAGTAAAACTATTTAAAGAAAATATCTCATTTAATAAACGTTTTTTAAATGTTTCTGAAATGATTCTTTGGTGCGGACACACCTTAAGAAAACATTTCTGAAATGTTTTTATAATGCTTCTTTGGTCTGGATGCATAAGCATTTGCCAAATGTTTCTCTGAAACTCGAAATATTTCAAAAATGTTTCTTCAACCGTCCACAGCAAAAGAAACATTCTTGGAATGTTTCTGAAATGTTTTTAATCAATTGGGAAACATTTCAGAAACGTATTTTAAACAATGTTTATTTTGTCTTGATACAATTTAAAAAGGTTTGATACATTTGAACAAAATTCCGCCACGTAATACCAAACATGATTTTAAGCGGTTTGGTCAATCGATCGTATAGATTCGCTGTTGTTGCTTAATGTCTCAAAATTTTAAGGAATGAAAAAAATTGAAAACCATCTGGAGCAATTAGGTTGGGTCAAGACAAAAAAATTGTATGTGGGGTGGTCTATTCTCTCCGTTTCCGGGAGGGGCAATTTTCTAAAAACCAAATTAAAACAGAATAAAACTAATTACGTAAAATTAAAAAAATTGTTGTTAATTTTTGTTTAATTATTTTTTAATTTTGATTTGAAATTTAATTTTTCAAAACGCATTCTGTAAAATAATATATTTTAAAATGAAATAAAAGAAGAAAATTCTAGCTTTTTTTAAAAGTTATAGCAGGACGTTGTAACATTGTAAGTACTGCCATTGTGATTTTATGTATTTTTTTCAGTTTTAAGTCAATTTTTAGAAAACTGCTCCTCCCGCTAAACGGGGGAGGGATAAAAACCCCTTCTATACAATTTTTTATTCTTGACCGAATCTACTCGCTCCAGTTATTTTTTGCGTGAATCACCTGGTAGGTACATAATATGGATATAGATAAGTGCAGATTTTTGAGATACTTTGAGGGTGAATATCTCCCCAACCGGAGAGGGCATCAAAACAACGTTTAGTGGGCCACATAATTTTAGTATAGTTTTGGCATTATCATACATGTCTGTACAAACTACTTTTACCTCCTTTGACTCCCCCATTAAATTGGAATTGACTGATGTAGGAGCTACTTTCGGCATTATGTGTTTCATAATTAAGTAGGTCTAATGATGGAAGAACTCAACCACAATTTTCGGTTCTTACTCCCACCCAGCTCAGTTTATTTTATTTTTTCATAATATCACATTATACTATAAAACATTTACTCTACGATAACATCTTTTATCATAAGAGACTGATTTCATTCATAAAAATCAAGTTGATTCGTGGTTGCTTGGCATAAATATATATACAATGTAGGTATAAACGTTCCCTCAATCAAGGTGCGTTCCTAAGACGGGCTAAGTACGTGCTGAAAACAAGATTAACAGGTCGCTTCTCAATCTTCGCATGAACAAAAATTAAGGTTAACACCGAATTTCTACAAAATCTTCACTTTCTCTTTTGCGTTTTTTTTTTATGTTTCTATAAAACCAAAGACTTCTAAAAATATATGGGTACAAAGTCCTTAAACAACAACTGCTACAAAAAAAAATCAAATACGTAAGCTTCTTCACGTTGTAAATATGTCTCCAAATGTTAAATCCTTCCAAATCCCTCCCTATCCTAAATATGCTCATTGCTCACCCCGTCCATAACGAACCCAAGAAAAAATGTAATCAGTCCTCCTAACTATTACATGTCATCTATCTACGCGGATTTAACATCTAACTTTTATCCTTTTTTTTACTGTTGGTGTGTGAGTTTATATCCTATATATATACTGCTTCTGGGCTGGAACAACCAAACCAGGAGAAAAACCAGTGAGTTAAATTCCCGCTATGTGATATGATGGAATGGTAGCAATAGCAATTTTATGCCCCAGGAAAGATGTTGGGGAGGCTGATGGGATGCTTGTGCTTGCTTCTCTCCTGGTGGGGGCTTCTGTACTGTTGCTGCTATGCGGTTTACTGGAATAGCGATGGTTAAGGAAAAACGTTTGGGGAAATATTTTCTCTAAGTGTATCTAAAGTTGGTAATATTTTTTTTTTCTATTTACTTATTTTCTTGTTGCATAATTTTTCTATACTCTTGCGAATGCGTTTCTTAGCTGGAGGCATTTTTGGGAACTGAGGCAGGAGCAAAGCTCTTGGGAGCAGACAAAACTCTTTGCTAAGCGCCTAGCATATTAAAGGGATTTGGTAAACGAAATTTTTGTTTTTCTTTTTGGTTTTTGTCTCAACAATTTGCTTTTACTTGCTTCCACTGTGAGTACTAATAAAATGTTCTTCTTATTCGCAGGATGTGAAACATTATGCAGAAAATGTTTTTCAAGGCTTTATTTGCCTTTAGGTTAGTGTTTTGGTTATATGTAGGTAGATACATAGATATGTATTCTGTAGTGTATATGTATACATTTATATAGAAGGAAATGCTTACTTAACAATAGAAATTTATTTATTTCTCAAAAAAAAAAAACCGCGCTGTGCCGAGGAAGAATAGAAGGAATGAAGCAAGAGTATTTTTTGGGCCAAATGCAACAAATATTTTAGAGATAATGGATTTTTTTTTGTTTGCTTCTAAGGCCAAACAATGGGATTAAAATATTGTTATGAGGTATGAATAGACATATAATTTAGGGCATTTTTATCTACAAGTTTTGTTAATTGAAACGGGACATAACCACAATGCCTTTGTAGAATTCAATTCGTGACCTATTTCGTTGCGGTCGGAAAATAGAAAAAAATATAGTCAGTTAAAGTTGATGATGACTAAAAACTGATAGCTGTGTAGGTTTGATTGGCGAAAATTTATAATATTACTCGTATACCTACTGGGTGCTAGTATGGCACTCCGCATGAGGCAATATCTACCAGTGTAGTCTGTGAGGGTATACCTGCCTATAGGTATTATTTAACTGAAATTTATACTCATGAGTGATTCTGAATGTGACATTTTGACAGGTTGCATCTCTAGATACTTATATTCTACTTTAACTTTACCTATTCACAGTTTTTTTTTATGAAATTGTTTATTGTCTGCGTTAAATTTGTAAAATAAAGTCAAAAACTAAAGGGTTTTTTGTGGTTATACCAAAAATTCGAATCAAATATTTCTATGGGTGGATGAATAGATAGCAATAGTCCTCGTAACCAAAAAAGGTAGATTTAGCTAATTTTTGTTTGTGATTGATAATCAAAGCATACAAATAATATAACAAAAGGAAAAGGTATATCATCAGTAATGATGATTAAAATATTGTATTATGTTATTGGGATACCAACTTTTCTTTTAACGTTCAACAGTAAATCTAATGCCTAATTATAAGTAGATTTTGGAAACAGCAAAGTGCAAACTTTTAATTACGTTTAAACTTATGTAATTGTTTTAACATTAAGATGTTATATATAACTTAAATTACAGTAGAGTTTTAATCTGTATTAACCTTAATTATTTTCAGGTTGACATATCGTGTCGAAACACAAAACAAACGGTCAGTTCAATTCTGACCAGAACGAATTTCGTTACACTCAAGTATGTCACCGATGGTTGGGGAACAGATGCTAACGGTTTCAAATTAGTGATAACATCTGTGAAAGATCCAAGTGAGTATGAGAACTTAATTAAGATTTTTGTTAATAATTTAATTATGTATTGTTTAATAAATATATTTTAAAATTTTCAGAACACACGTGCAAAGATTTTACGTGTACGCAAAGAGAGTTTTGTATCCATCCGGATTTATTATGTGATGGTATCAACCATTGTGGCGATAACTCTGATGAATCAGTTAATAGTTTATGCCATAGTAAGTATATATAAATATACCTATTTAGAATTGTAAATACATTTTAAAATTCAATTTTAGACCAAACGTCAAGTACTGTCCTCGGGCTAGACCTGACATGGTTCGTTTTAATCACAGTTTGTGGTTTGCTGATAATATGCACTTGTATAGCTGGATGGGCTATTTGTATTTGCCGTCGAAACGGTACAAATGGCAACCAAAATACGTCAATACAATGTAAGTTTTTATAAATCTTTTTTTATTCATTTTGATAAAAAAAATAAATTTGTATTTATAATAGTACATCATGCAGCTGAAACGAATGGCTCATCAAAGCTGTTGCACGGCACACTATCACGTGAACATACAACACTGCCGAATTCGGGAAACTGGCATCACCCTGCGGGACCATCAGGGTACCACCGCACTCAACACAAATTATTGAAGATGGCCACCAAAGTCCGTCCCATTTGGTGCTTGGTAAATTCCGGCAATTAGGTCAAGATATCTCACAAACAACAACCACAACGTCTGCATCTGGTAATTCAAATGCACAAAAAGACGAATGGTTTGTTTGAATGTTGTTGTACATTTTATTATGTCGAAATGTACTAAACGGAGATAATGATGACAAACTGCAGAAGATAAACCTAGTTACTGACCAAACAACAATAAAGACCAACACGAACATGGCAAAGTATAAATATATTTGTAAAGAACGAGAACATCTTTAACTAAAAATAAGTTCACTATAAACACATAAGACAGCTTAAAACGATTTGCAGGTTGAAATTGAAAAAAATGTTTAAGGCAAATAATGACGAACAAAGCCAGCAACTGAATCCTGATTTCCAAAATTTCGATTGTACCATCAAACATTTTTTTCAGCTGCTTAAAAACTACAACTTATAACTCCAGCAAGAAGATTTTTTGATGTGTTTATAGAACGGACCGAAACTTGCTTTGTACTAAATGAAGTAAGTTGCTTAATCAAATTTATGTTTGATAGACTTTGCAATTAATTTGTAGAACTCTTTTTGGTTGAAAATTTTATTTTAATTTACTAAGATTTTTCTCAGGAACATAAAGAGACACTAGAAGAGCTAGTGAGCTTTGTGAAAAAAAACTCATAGGGTTTCTTTACGACTTTTAAAAGGTTTTAAATTTATAATCCGCATAGAATCCTTTTATTTTAAACAATGGAATTTTAAGTCTCTCAGACTTTCCTAAAACATTTTTTAAATGAAACATTCCTAAAACATTTTTTAAATGTTTCTGAAATATTTCTTGTTTCCCATTTTGTCGTGACATTTTCATATTTTTAAAACATTTTTTTTTTTCTGTCTCATTTGCGAGACATTGAATGTTTCCCATCGCGAACGGGAAACAAAGAAACATTTCGAAAATGTTTATCAAGCCCAAAATTTTTCGGGGAATTAGCATAATAGTAGAAGAGCTAGAGAGCCGATTTTGTGACACTATTTTTGCTTGCAAAAATGTTTGTTCAGTTTTTACTTCTTTGCCACTTATTGATTAATTACAATTATGGTTACCGGAAATGGCCGGAAACCAAAGGTACAGTACTCCAAAGTGCAGAAAAACAACCAAACTTTGTTAAAAGTTATTTTGGCGCGGTAAAAATTTTCTCGAAAATATAGTTTGAAATATTTAAAATAATAATTTACAACTGCCATAACATTATCAAGCCGGAAAATCGTTGCCAGAGCAACTCAAAAAATTCAAAAAAATTGTTTTTTGTTTAAGTAATATTATATTATTTTTGAGTTGCTTTGGCAAATCCCCTTCCGACTTGAAAATGTTATGGCAGTTATACAATTTTTATTTAAACGTTTCAAACTACACTTAAGTTTAGTAAACAAAATTTGGCGTTGTTTTTTAGGATGTTGGTAGATATATTTAATTTTATTTTTAATTTAAACTATTTAAAGTCTCAATTAAGTCTCGCACTAAATTTGTATTGCCTCGTCCCATCTTTATATTTCGATTCACCCTGCGTTGTTGTATATATATCAGTTTAAGAAGAACTTGACGAGAAATTTTCCACAAGAAAAAGTTTCTGGTATATACAGAAGCTAATCTGTTTTATTTACTTCAAATAAATTAAAAAATAATTATGATATCCATATAAATAAAAATATTTTTTTTACTCAGGACTGTATCAACAATTTGTGGACATCACCGCGCAGGGTGTGCTTATAAAAAAAACACAAGAGATAAAGTACCCAAATCTCTTCGTCGATGGACTAACATTCGGATAACCATCGCACCTGTAAATACATATAAATACAATTTAAATAACTAAAAATGAACAACAAACAAAAAAAATAATAAAAAAATTACAATTAAAAAATTGTAGCCTAAGACACTCTTTTTTACAAACAAAAAGTAAACCAAAGTAAAACATAAAAAAATCAATGCACACCAAAATTTATGTTTCTTCGGTTGTAATACAATTTTTTTTTACCAAAAGTAATTAGTAATTTTTGTTTTCAATAGAAATTATAAGAAATAGTTACCTACGGGACTTCCATACAAAAAAAAAATCCCTCATCCTCATAGTACACAATTAAACGAAATGGAATACAAGTAAGAACTATTTTTTTCTAAATGCTTAAGTATACATGTAAAATTACTAAATAAAATATAATATTAAAAAAAAAAACATAAACATAAAACAAGGGATGTAAATAGTTGACAATACAAAAAATATTTTTAATTCATGATGACGTTTTTTTAAACAATAAATTTATTTCAAAACGAAACAAAAAAAAATACATTTTCTACATTGATACAAGTTTGATTTACATCTAGAATTTTATTTTTAACTATTATTTGGCTACTCAAAGAAGTAAGATCAATTTAATGAAGAGGAAGTACATTAAACTAAATACACAAAATGAGACATATAGGACGTATATGACAATACCAGCTAATTTTTTAATTTTACCAAAAAAAAAAAAGAAATAAAAACAAGTTTACTGAAAATGGAAAATTAAGAAAAAAAAAACACAAGAAACCGATTACATTTAGGTATTTAGATATTTAAAATAAAAACAAACAAAAAATGATAAAAAAAACAATTTTTTACTTCTATATACATAAAGAAACACGAAAAGAAAAAAATGTTTACATTAAAACTTAATCAATCTTTTTAATCGTTTAAAACTGGATAAACAAAAATATATAATTATATTTAAAACTAAAAAAATAAAACTAAAAAATCTTCATACGAATGTTGTGTCCGCAAGGCTTCTTAAAACTGAAAAGAAATGAATTCAATTATGTATGTATTTCGAAATATTTCTTTACTTGAACAAAAAATTAATTTGGCAAATAACTAACTTGAAAAAAAAAATAATAACAAATAAGACTTCCCGCCGTTGACAAGCAAATCATAATAAACGAAACTTCAGTACATTAAAGAACAAAAAAAAAGATCAATTAACTGTTTTTTCTTCTATAAGATTTTTAAATTTTTAATCCAGTCTTCATAAAAAAAAAAACACGACGATAATATCAGTTTTCCATATCAAACAAAAACAAGCGTAATTACTCATGTATACATACATACATTTTACAAAAAAAACAATATAAACCATTTTTAATAAAATAATCATACAGTTATTTATCGAAAAAAATTATAAATTCCATTTCAGTGAACATGTATTTAAAAAGCTTAACCCCTTTTCTTTAAACAATTGTGTGTTAAATATTTTTTTTCAGTAACGTTTCATCAATATCAGTACCTACCTACATAATATTATTGTTTAGATAAATCTTTGTTAAGTATTTGTACCATTTTTTGTGTCTTCTTTACATTTTTGTTGGCCTATTCAAAATCGGATTAGATCCGCCCCTGAATTAGAAAAATAAAGTTTTTTTTTTGAAATTGATTATTATAAATAAAAACAAAGGCTGAATTTCTAACCCAGAGTCTCAACAAGAGTAAAACCCAAACCAAATTTTCCGCCGCAATTTCGTCCACAATCCACTGTTGTTTTTTGGACGGTGCGAATAATTTACACCCTCAACTCCTGTCATCTGTCGAAAATCAAGATCTCCATTGTATTATCTGATGACACGCCGAACTCCTGCCGTAAACGACAAAAAAGGTGTGTAATTACTCATTACTCATTCATTAGTAATATATGGTGTTCTTACATATGCTTTGGGGGAATTTTCATTTGGTGTGGAAATCTTTACTTGCCAACAAAAAGTTTATACCTAGCCCGAGTACTGAGGACAACAGTAAATCCATGCATTTGTAAATCCATCATCACGGGTGGTCAACTCGAACCCCCCTTTCCACGCCCAAAAGCATTTATATCCTTGAATACGCGTGTGAACACTTTGCGCCAAAACGTAAATTGTTTGAATTTATTGTAAATTATAATAAACAGCATTTGACAGTCTCATAAGAAATGCATGGCTTGGATGCACATATATACTGCATATGTTCTTACGTTTGTGGATCAAAAGTTTGTACACAAAATAGGTGGACTCTGTTAAGTCGATGTCCTATGAAAACTATGAAAACTTTCAAAATATTAGGTGAAAAGAGAAAAAAACAGAACGAACCACAAATGTCCAAATAACAAATCTCAACAAAAATCCTATTATTTTAAAAATATAAATCGGCCTCACTATGGCGGCTATACACGGGTCGATTTTCAGAGTGAGGCTATAGTCGCCTACGTATTGTGGCCGCAATTCGATTTCACGATTCAATTTTAGTCAACTGACGCGGCCTGTCAAATTCACACTTTTACACATCATGAGTCTGGATATTCTTATTGCTACATAAAACACTTGGTTCAAATAAAGCCTTTGTCATTGTAAAGTGCATCTCATATATTGTAGGTTCCCTCAATTCAACGCACACAAAAGTATTGGTTGAGAGTGTATGTTTATGTAATAAAATTTTCTTTTATTTATAAACAAAATTTTCATATTTGAAACAATTCCTTAAAAATAGTTATAGTCACTCGAAAGTCTATTTAATTTTAAAAAAGAATCTTAATTCATTAATGTGTTTGTGTAGAATTATACATAAAAATAACCTACTTATTATTTGTCCCACATCAAACACATTCGATTTATTATTCATTAACATTTAATTAAAATCATTCGTTATGTTTTTAAATACTTTAAAATAATTATGAATATTCATATACGAAAAAATATACAATTCAGTGCGCTAAAATAATTTACTATAGGTAGATACATAAAAAAAATTAACGACAACATTGATTTTCGCACGCTCTACTAACAAAGTTTGTACAAGTGTGTCTCTGTATCATAAATAAAAATTAAATATAATATAAAATATTAAACATCGCAGTAAACTATTTAAATCCTCAAGACTTTTGTAAAAAAAAATATATATATATATAAATATGTATACATAAAATAACAAACATAGAGAAAAAATGATTAAAACATTTTCTTCGAATAAAAACAATTTAAATAGATGAACAACAAATAAAAATTCTATTACAATATTATTATAGCTTAATTCGAATTTGATTTATATAAATTTAAATAAAAAAAATCTTTATTTTATCTATACACACATACATAGTTACAAAATTATTTTTTCAAATAATTAAAAAAAAGAATATAGTAACTAGTAATTTTTTAGATGAAATTAAATTTTGAAAAAACAAAATTAAATTAAATAAGAAAAAACCTAATTTGGAAAACATTTTGGACAACTCAACTTTTCTGATGATGAGAGAATTTTCAAAACCAAAAATGAACAAAACAATTTATCTGTTAGACTACATTTACAGGAAAACAAAGTAAACGAAATCATAATAAAAAAAGAAAACAAAAACAGTAGTTATAAATATATATTACGAGTAAAAAAAATATATAGTGGAAATAGTAATTGTCAAACCTAACCTTTTGGACGTTATAAATAAAAAAATGTATTACTTAGTTTTTCTCAAAAAAAAAAAAAAAAAATTAACAATTTATTTTAAATTAATGAAAATTTTGTTCTAATATTGACATATTTCCTAGTAAAATATTAGTAAATTTTTTAAAAGTCATTTTCATAGACTTTATACTTAAAACAGGCTCTTGGTATATTTCTAAGAGTTTTCTTTTTCTCTGGTTAACCTGTCGCCTTCCATCCTTTAAAATAAAAATAATAACAAAAAATCTAAAATTTAAAATTTCATACTTCGTTTTCATTTAATTTAGTTTATTTTTTTTTTTCAATTGAAGGATACTTTTTTTGAAATCATTGTAATGTTGAATAAAAATAAATAAAAAAAAAACATATTTATTATATACAAAGAAAATGGATAAAACCATAATTTATCATCAAGAAATTAATAGTTAAACTAATTAACTACCGAATTAAGTTAGTAAGAACCAAGAAGAAAATTTAATAAAGATATGTAAGGAGGATATTTATATTAAGAATATAATGAGGAAGTTGAAAGGATGAGCGAAATTTAAATCAATTAAATGAATAAAAAGGAAATAAAACATGAACAAAAATAAATGCTTAGCTTTGTGTTAAATTGCTGTTAAATGTATAAGTACCATGATAATACTAATAAAAAAAATTATAAAACTTATGAGTATTTATTAAATCAAATTTTCAAAAAATATTTATGTGTCCATCTATCAGCACATTACATCTCTACTAGTAAAACTAATAACAAAACTAATGATTCTAGATCGTAAAACTTTGCACCTTTGTTTAGACTAATTAGGAGGTAAACATTAAAAAAGTCCCCTGTCTTATAGGTTAGTCGCAAAAGGGTGCGGCGGATCGGGGTTGGCCTTAAAATTTATTTTTTTTTAGTTTTTCTCTTATAACTGTTGATCGTACAAACACTTGATCGTACAAAAAAAGTTCCCGAGTCAAAATTAAAGCCGACAAAATTTTCTACAAAAATTTGCCTCAAATAATTTTTGAGATCCATGCTTAAAATAACATTCAAACAAAAATTGATTTACATTACGTTTTTGAATCATTTCGGTTGTGAACTTCTTTATCGATCATTCGAGACACAAACCTTTGAAAAAAAGTTAAAATTTCCCTTAAACAGGATGTTTATTAAATGTCTTACTATCATTTGTTCACAACGATATATTTCTAAAATTCATATCTCATATTCTATATGATAGGCACTGTTCATAAAAATAGAAATTTCAGTTTTTTTAAAAATCAATTTTCTCAAAAAATCCTTATTTTAGTTTCATCTTAATTTCTCAAAAACTAAGATATATTTTGGCATTCGGTTTTCTTTTTTTGACTAAAAATAAATAAGAGAATATTGAGTTTTGGAAACAAAAAATAATAGAGAATTACATAAAATTTTGAAAAAAAATTAGTTTACAAATTTTTTTTTTCAAAATTTTGATTTTGAAAATTATTTTTTTTTTTTAAACTATTTACTAATATAACTTTATTTAAAAAGAAAATGAAGAGGAGTTTTCTGGCTTTTCAGAAAGGTGTAACATGGCTTTGTATGTTTTACCATTTTATTTAATTTTTTTTCTGTTTTAAGTCAATTTTTTAGGAAACGGGGGGTGTGTTAACCCTACTTTTTGGTGCACCTTAAACCAATCACCCGTATAAAATTTTATGAAAATGTCGAGAAAAATTGGATTATCTATGTAGCGTTTATATGGCAGGTAGGTACCTTTGTTTTTAGATCTAGGATAAAAATGATAAAATGCGCTCATATAATTTATCATTTTATGCTATAGTTGTTCATACATAATCCAGACTGACAGACAGACAGACAGACGCATAGAGGGACAGATAGACATAGTTTCTGGACCTACTTTTTTCGTCTTCTTTATCATCGTAATGACATCACATACCAACAAATAGTGAATCAATAAAAACGATAAAGTCTTCTGGTCGTCTTTAAAAAAGGTTAGAATCCGTTAAAAAAATAAATTTTCAGTTTAAAGTTTCCGGTTCGTACTTCTGGCAAATTAAATTACTTAGGGTACATTTGTTAAAAGTGCCAACATTGATCTGTTATTATAATAATGATTGTGCTTTAAGTTATGTATTGATGATTTTTTTAAATATGGTTAGAAGCTACAAAAGAAAGACAGTATGGTTTTCGTCTCTTGCGGTGACTGTAAGCCGTGTGGGACACCATGGTTATTCTTTTGACAGTGTTATGTGGTGTAATTGAATTGTTAATGCACATGTACAACATTATTTGTTGGTTATTCTTTACATATTAGTTATAATTAATGCTTGAACTATTTTCTTTATTAAAGTACCCCTAAGAAAAAGTGTATTCATGCTGGAAACATTACACACCAAGTCAAAGTTGATATTGCGTTTTATTGCCTTTGGAGGCTGCTCGAATACAATTTTAACATTAGAACATTAAAGAAGTCGTAAAAATATGCCATAATAAAAAATACGCAGCATTATTTCCAACATTCTCTATAACCTTTACTAAATCTCAGCTCATTCAAAACACATAAATTGAGCCACAAGACCGAAACGGATGTAACAATTATCCCATTTATCAAACAGTTTATGATCACTTTTCAAAAACGAATGCATTAACTCCAAATTCGTAAAAAAAAGATGTTTGAAAAAATACTTTCACACACGACACTTGAAAATCTTAGCGGATAAAAGGATATTTTGGTAAGTCAAAATGAAAAGGTCAGCCACGGGGTCATTTAAGAGTGTGGTCTTCAAGTGTTGACAGAGTATATAGCGTTCGATTTTTGATTTTTGAAGAAAAAGAGCATGTTGTACGTCAGTACGTACATACGTAGACATAATTATGAAAATTATAAGAATATGCTTGAATATCGAGAAAACCATAATATAAAAGAAGCCTATGATCTGAGCTCGAAAGAATACAGTTTTCTGCACTCTAATTTAGTTCAGAACACGGTGTTCAAGACGACGTACGCACGTTACTTTACTAAGATTTAAATTATATTTAATAAATACTTAGGTATATATAGTACCTATTGTGTTGTAATCGAAAGAAAATAAAAAAAAAAATTTATAATAAATTATTTATTTATAAATTATTTTATTATTCTTGGTTCTTAAATTATTACACAATTATTAAAATCGATTAATTCACGGTTTATATAGAAAAGTAATCTTCAAAAAATATGAAACCAGGCGATTTTGTTGTTGTATACGACTCGTATTTACCAAGGAGTCAGTGGAAGCTTGCTGTTATTGTGAATGTTTATACGGGATCAGATGGGAAATCCAAATCGTGCCTTATACGATATGTTGATGGAACTACAATAAGGCTGCCGGTTCAGTTCCTTTTTCCCTACATAACAAATTCATCATTTTTGGATTTAAATTATTAAAAACTTGAATTTGAAACCAATAAGTTCAATTGATTTTCTTTTAAATTTGAAAATGTATTATGACTATTGATTCATTAACTAAAATTATTTATAACATTCTAATATAACAGCAACTGATCTTTATAATTATTTTGTTTCTTTCTTGTTTTATTTATATAAATTTTCCTTGTGTGTTTTATTAAATAAAATGGTTGAATTAAAATTATTCTTTTTTATTTACACATCAGTATTGAGTTGGAACCTTTATACACCTAAATATTCAAGGGTTGAAACCATTAAGTGGATTCGTTTTGTTTCGTTATAGGAATACGTTGCTGTGAGAAGACGGCATTTTTCAATGTTTAGATTTGTTGGTGTAATTTTCGGATTCTATAGAGTAGATAGTAGAAAGGGATACATTTTAAGTATGTACCTACCTATACAGTATCATTTTTCGTTTGATGTACATTGAGTCCCACGTCCAAGCTATTCAATATGCCTATAATGCAGTGTTGTATTTGTAATTGTAACGTAGTTTGTAGCAAGGTTATTTTAAAACATTAATAGCCGCAGTAACGGATACAACGGTTTCGACAAAATGTAGTATTTTAAAAACTGTTGTAAAAAATCCTTAACTGCATATGAAAATGTTACACACATTTTTTTTTAATTTTATTTTTCTTACGAAAAACTCACAAAATAGGAACCATCATTCATACACTCTTAAAAGGACTCAAATATAAAACTTATTTTATGTTGGCGTCATTCTATTGTAGATGAAACCGGAAGTGAGGTACACATTAGATGAAACCGGAAGTGAGGTACACGCACTGGGCACATTCGGACACCGCCATTGACTTGCTAACGAAAAACTTGTAAAAGAATTCCGTAAATAATCTCTTTTTTCCTGTGAAATTTGAGATTTACGTGACTAAATGGTTTAGTAATAAACTATTAACAATTTACGCACACAACATTAATATTTCCGCTATTGTTTTATCAATTTTTTAACAATGATAAAAAAATGTTCATCTGTCATCCTCGTACTGCTGATTTTGAAACTGCTCTGCGAACATGAAAGTAAATATATCGTTGTTACCTAAAAAGCCCTATAGAGGTATCCATTCGGTTCGGAAAATTCTCCGATTTTATACGCATTGCAGGATTTTTGCAAGAAATATTTTTCCCAATGCACATTTATATGGAATGCTCAATAACATTTTGGGTGTTTTCTTAACTACATATTTTTGAAAATTTAAAAAAGGATTTGTATGAAATCGGAGAATTTTTCGTTCCGAACGGTTACCTCGATAGGACTGATTATTTTGAATAACTTTTTTGTTTGTAGGTACTTCGAATATTTAATTCATTTGGTGTTTTTGTTACGTTTGTTTCTGCTTCATAATTTGAGTTGGAGTTGATATTCATTTTTGATACATTTTCAACGCAAGAGAAAGAGATCGAAGATTTTCCACGAAGATATGGACAAACTAAATTTGATTCAACAATTATTGAGCGTTTCTGAAAAACGTCAATCTACACGTACGCGAAATTTGATGATTTGGTATCGATCCCCATTTGGCCACTGCACTACTCGATACCCAAACAGTAATAGCTTATTATCCGTCTATTACACCTCAAAAACAATTTATAAATCAGGTTTTTGCTTATAGTGGCAATATAAAAAACATGTCGCACAAATATTACAATACTGGTCGAATAAATGAAAATAAAAAAAATAAAATCAAATATTCTTTTATCTCAAAATTTGTATTTTCAGCGCTAACAAATAATTGATTATTCAATTTCTTTTCTAGATTTAAAAAATATTAATCGCTTTAATTAATAAAAATAAATATATATGAAGTTACATAATTTTTTTTAATTTTGAGTTTATTGTAATATTTAGTGCGATGTATTCGCTATTACCTAGTCGTTTATAAATAAGACTTCCAGTGACCTTTACACCTAAATATATACATAGCAGTTACCGCATGAACAGAATGGTGTAGTTGCAGCTGTAGCATTTAGCCATATCAAATCTTCAGTCAAAAAGTAGCTCATATACATAAATAACAAGCTCGTCCACAATGATGTAGCATATATACGGTGACCATATTTTTCAAAGCCTAACCCGGGACAGAATAAAATTAAAGTTACCAGAGGCAGAATCATTACTCAAAATAATTCTTTCATTTGCCCAAATGGGCAAGTATTGGTTTTGTGTAGAAAAAAAAATTCGAGGCATTAAGCAAAACCGCATATAAGGGATTTTCTTTAAACGTGAAGTACTTCGTGTGTACCCATTGTATTTTTTTAGTTTTTCCAATTTTTCTTGAAAACGGCTCAAAAAATTTTGATTAAACTTATAGTTAAGGCTATTCTGCAATACTGTTAAAATAACTAAATTTCAATTTTTTTTTTCAAGTTTGTTATACCCGGTCGTGCTCTTTATTTACTGAACAAAAACACTAAATCAGTCCTCATAAAAAAAACGTACAACTATTACCTAGTTTATATGCAGGGTCGAAAGATCGAGTTTGATTTGAAACGAAATGCCAACCCAGGTATTTCAGCCAACTAGTTGAATGCTTGAGGAGTTGAGTTAAGTGCGAAAAAGTTGAAATGACAGAATAATACCTGCGTTGCTTTGTAGACATTAAGATCAAAAGATTGAATTTTCGAGAAAAAAATATTTGTATTTCTTTTACAAGTTATGCGCATACTTTTCAACGACAAATATTCATTCGTTAGTATGCAATTGATCACATGCAGAAATAATTGTGTATTCACCATTTCAACCCAGGTATTTCATTTAATTTTCGACTCAACACAACTGCTCGAGCGCGATCGAGTCGAATTCCATTTCGTTCCAACTCATCCCCGTTTACAAATTTGTGAACCTAAGTTCAAGCTCGCTTCAACCATGCATATAAACTAGGTATATAACAATTAGTTAATCAATATGCGATTAGGGGACAAATACGGGACTGGAAAATTAATTACGGGACATTTGTACGTACTGCCTTACCTAAAATAAAACCGGTATAGTCTACTCAAATACAGGACTCACCCGAGAATGGAACGAATGGTCACCGTAAGCATATAACGTCAATTTTCCATTAGGCATTTTGCTTTGATTTTTGTTTTGTTTCCACCTGCAACTACTCATTGTGGCGATATTAAAGGACTGGTGTTTTCTTGATTTTAATAGTGATACATGATACTGCTGTAGTGCTGTTAACACAGAATGAAAGCAATAAACTTGAAAAGTGCTGAAAAACATTGCCCCTTAAACTATTGGTATTACTGAATGCGTTCATTTTATCTGACATTCATTTGACATATTCCCATAAAAATCCTGGAAATTGTTGACAGACCACATGCAGATTGGTGTCTCTGTCGCCGTTCTCGTTCACAAAATCGAATGAAAAGATTCACAAATTATATTCTTTTGTGATTCCTTTCTAATTGCATTTAACTAAAAATAAAATAATTTATATACATAAAGGAAATAATATTAATTGTATTTTTTAATTAAGCGGCTTAATAGAACCACTTGATTTTACGTCGTGTAATGGGCGACAGAGATTGGAGATTATTTGTTTACGGTGGTGTCGCGTCAATAACAGCAGAATTTGGTAAGTAATTTATAAATGATTGAAAACTCATTCAAGCTAAAATTAAACTAAACAGAAAAAACAAACCACTTAACTTATTGAAACCCCTTCAAAACAACATTGCATAATACTTTATTCTGTTGTTGACAAAATTGTTAATTTTTCTTCCATAGGTACATTTCCTATTGATACATCGAAAACCCGCCTTCAGATTCAAGGTCAAAAGATCGATGGAAAATTTACACAGCTGAGATACCGTGGCATGATAGATGCATTTATAAAAATCACAAAAGAAGAAGGAATTGGAGCTTTATATTCTGGGTAAATCTTGAAATTATTTATTTTTTGGTGAACTTGTGTAGAGTTGGAACAATTTTTCAGCATCTGGCCAGCTGTACTAAGACAAGCTACCTATGGAAGCATTAAATTTGGAACTTATTACTCTTTAAAGAAGCTCCTTGACGAGAGAGGCTTGCTGATAGACGCTGAAACTGGTAGAGAGCCAGTATGGAAAAATATGGTTTGTGCTGGGACAGCTGGAGCTATATCAAGTGCGATTGCCAATCCCACAGATGTTCTTAAAGTTCGAATGCAAGTGCACGGGAGGGGTACACAAGATAAAGGACTAGTAGGAAGCTTCCATGATATCTATAAATATGAAGGAATTGGAGGTCTCTGGCGTGGGGTTGGACCCACAGCTCAGCGGGCGGCAGTTATTGCTATTGTTGAACTTCCTGTTTATGACTTCTGCAAAGTGCATCTGATGAGCAATTTTGGAGATCATATAGCCAATCATTTTATGTGAGATTTTTTTTTTATTTTTTGGTATTTCTTTTCGTAATTATAAAATTTTCTTTACAGATCTAGTTTTGTAGCAGGGTTAGGTAGTGCAATTGCTTCCACCCCAATAGATGTGATAAGGGTTTGTTAAATTCGTAGATTTATAAGAAACCTTTTTAATCGTGTATCTTTTTAGACGAGATTAATGAACCAAAGACGAATAGCTGCAACGAATGCAGGAACTACGACGGCAGCGCTGTATACAGGAAGCTTTGATTGTGCTCTTCAGGTAAGTTGTGTAGAACATCTATTTTAACAATACTTCTATGTTATCCGTAAAATTCCTCAAATTGCGGGTGTCATAAAGATTAAACTTAAATTGTTCTCTATAGTTCATCTTAAAAATGCAATAACAACCAGCCTTGAAGTCGATAAAATGGTTGTGTGTTAGTCCAGTTTCAGTCTTTTTCTCAATGATCAACTCTAGCAGCTGAATTATTTAAAATGTTTGTAATTACTTTCTTCTTTTTGTTGGGTAGACAAGGTAGGTATCTGCCATCTTCCAATTCGAATGATGCATTATGTCTAACGTTGGAATTTTGTTCACCATTACCGTTCAAAAGACATCATACCGATTGCCTTCACATTTTAGTTCTTCCAGACATACGCAAAACCTTATAGATGTTATATTTTAACATTTTGCTTTCTCAAAGAAATGATTTTGTTTGGAGTTCATATTTGCAGAGAGGGTAGTTTGCTTTAGTAACACCTCCCATATGTTTTAGTCTTTTGAATATATTTCAACCATATTTAAGTATTTAATTAGTAGTTAGTCTTGCGTTTCCTCCAGGTTGTCACAGAACCCTGATTCTTATCAACTTGTTCACTCTCAAAAAGTTCAAAATCAAGAAGTGCTCTTTCAAATGAAACATGTTTCTCTGCTTTTTTCGTTATGTGGCACAGATGATAATTACACATAGGCTGTGTGAATTCTATATCTTTTATACATGATCATCATAAAACCACTTGGATAATTTTGTTTGTTGTCTGCATCGATAAATAGATTAATAGGTTTTGAAAACCTAACCTAGCAGCCTTAAAATACAAAACACAGCATCATGTCCATGTGAGGGTGCGTTCAGATCAAGTCTCCAATTTGACTAATTCTTTTTGGGTCTGGTTTAATTGAAATCCATGGAATACAACAGAGGTGTTTGCTTTTTTAAACCCTATTATGAAACTTTTTAACAAAATGTATTTTACATTATTATTTTAAAATTTATTTTAATCATATTATTTATTTGTAATTTATTTTAGACTGTTCGAAATGAAGGAGTTTTCGCTCTTTATAAGGGATTCATACCAACATGGATACGAATGGGACCTTGGAACATAATCTTTTTCATAACGTATGAACAGCTTAAGAAGTTCTAGTAGTACAAACAAAAAACCCAATTAAAACTAACGATAAAAACCAAAAGTGGCTAAGGACAAGTTCAAAAATAAACTATGTTTTTGAATACTTTTTCTTATTTCTGAAAACACCACCCAATTTCCCTTAAATTTGCTTATCTTAAGTTCTTCAATGGCGCATCTTAAATATAGTTTAGATCTTTTAAACTAAACAATTCGATTATAAATAATAATTTATTTATATTATGTATTTTTTTTTATTGGCACGCCAAAAGTAGTTTTAACAAGAACACACACTTTAAAACTCAGTTTTGTGTTAAAAGAAAAAATGTATTTATTGAAATGATGATTAAAAAGTATTTTCCTATATAAACTAAAAAAAAACTGTACAAACAATGTATGCTTTTAAATGGTAGCATTTATAATAATAAAAGAATCACACATATTTAATTTAATATAAAATTTATAATGGTTGCAGTTAAAATATGAGTTAGATATTCATTGATAAACTGATGTATCTATTATATTTATGAGAAACAAGAGTTGTGTTAAGTTTTAAAAGTTTTCTTTTTTGTTTATTTAATTTAATTCTTCTTTTCTGTAAATTATTAATAACAAATTTGACAACGTTTAATTTTGTAAAATTAAGGCGTAAACAAATCTCAAAATAAAATACTTACGAAACCTGAAAATGTTTTATTAATTATATTCAATCTTAAATGGGTAGGTATATTAGTTTACCTTAAAATGAACATTAAACTTTTTGCCTGGCGAAAAATGTAATTCTTGAAAAAAATCGTATATTTTAAAAATACACATATTTTTTGAAAATAACTACTCGGGCGACAAATTAATCGCTTTTGGTGGCGGAGTTGTATTTTCCTATTCCATAAAGGCCTAAAGCGATTCAGTTTTCCTCCACCGTTTTATGGAAGAACAACAGCAGTATTTTTGTAAAATTCTGAAACTACAATGAGAAAATTGGAAACAAGAATTGAATAAATCCTGGAATTAGCTGACATTTAAATGAATAAATGGAGTTATAATTTTTGTTCTCGTTTTCGCTTTTGAGAATAACTCAGCGAAGAATGGTAAAAAAAAGAAGAAAAACGAAACATAAATCTTAGGTGCCGGAACACAATGCAAAATTACTGTAGTAGATAAAGTGTTGCTTTTTGATGTTAAAAATTCAAATATAATCGCACTGTGCTTGGTGAAAATTTTATTGTTTCTCAGTTTTAATTTTAAATTTCGATTAATTTTTTTAGTTTTCATAAATTTTTCAGTAATTCCCTATTTTCCGTGGGAAAATATGTTTCCCTCGGATTTTTTCCCTAATTAGATACAGTTATCAATACCGATAGCCCCTTTCATATTATAGCTGCAGCTATTCGGTGGAAATATCTTTACAGAGTATTTTTTTAGCTGCGTTTTTCTACAATACTTCTGATTCGTTGCTTCTTTCACATATCTTTGTTTCTTTATTATCGAAAAATATTAAACTAGACATAGAAATGAATAGTTGAATAATTTATGTCTGAATTTAATTTTAAATCTGGATTGAAAAAGATAATATATTGTCGTTACTGGCACAAAACCATAAACTAGCGCAGTAGTAGTTGCGTCAGCGGTACCGAGGCGAAATAAAATTTTATATTTTTTTTTGTTGAGAAAATGAATACTGGCATCACTTCTACGATATAACATTCATTTTCCGAACACTCTTTAAATAAATTGAGTTCCACCATCCACTTATATTTGAACCGCGCGCGCCAAGCAAAATCACCCTCGCTCTTTTCAACAGCTGCAAATAAATAACAGTGCATTCTTTCCCTCATTTTGTAGAAAGTGGAATCGGAATGAAGCGAGCTAACGAATATTCAATAAAAATGTAAACACATTTTATAAGATTCCCCCAACACTAACACAAAACAAACAAGTCTAAAAGAGACAAGTATATGCCATCAATTGAAAAAAGACACCACCCTTGGCAAAGAGAGACAAATTGCGATACTCGATCGATGTTATTCAAAATCCCTGTGAAATGAAAAGGAAAGCAATTTACCCCTGAAATTCAAACAACAGAGACCAAAAAAAAAAAAACCAAACCAACTTGCACTGTTCCCGGAGAAAGAAGCATCTTCACATTTTATATCGTCATCATCGGACAAAGTCAAATTAATTATCGATCGCGGTAACAAGATCAGTTTAATTTTAATTTGGTATTTTCACCAAATTCTCGCAAAATTAAAAATCAAAGAAAAAAGTGCAAAATGTTATACGAATACTCATAAAATAAAAACAAAAACTAATCGATTTGCGTTTCCTTGTTCGTGGTTGCCTGTGATCGTTTTCTTTCTTTTTATCCATTGCGTACCGTGAGAGGGGTGCTTCGCTTTTAAACAAAAATTGTGTAGCATTTCATCATTTAGTTTGTTATTTTTTTAATTTTGTGTGTTTTTAACTTGTTTTTGTGTTAAAATCATTAAAACTTGGGAAACAATTGAAAATTTGTTTCAACTTTCTCACATCAAATTTTGTAAAAAAAGTAAAAAAGGACAAACTTTAAAAAAACAAAAAGAAAATGGCGACTTTCCAAATTCATCAAGACACGGAAAAGGAGAATGCCGCATATGCAGCTCTTAAGGAAACCGCTCGAGCAAAGAACAATCTAACTGCACCAGGAGCCAAGGACAAACGGTTTGCTGTCCTGAGCACTAGTGGAGCGAACAATGTGAGGATTGGTGGCGGCGGAGGAGCAAACATCAAGGCAACCACTGTAAGTTTTTTTTTGGTTCTCATGATGTCAGTGTCAGCTTTTCAACATAACCTGTAAAAGTACTCTTTTGGGGGGATATTTGAAATTTGAATCTTATTGCCGTTATTAGTTAGCAACGGACTTTTCTAGCTAAGCTGATAACATTTACAGTTGGTTCTTTGTTTAAAGTTAAGTTATAATTTATATCATGTTATTAAGAAAAAAAAAGGAAATGAAGGAATGCTCGGTGTTCTTTTTCTTATTCTTAAAGTATAGATATTCGGTCTTATTTCATAGAATGAGGGTTGTTTGTAATCAAACAAAGACAGAATCCTAACACTCACCATTATAAACAGTAATGCTCATAGCAAAATAAACCAAATCCTCCTAGCTTTTAGGAGTTTGAGAAGAAACCGCCTCAGGCCAGTGATCTAGATTATGTCAAAAATTGAATACCAAAAATTGAAAAAAAAAAAAAAAACCATAAAGAGTGTAGGAAGCAAAAGCAACATAGGTAAAGTTTAGGGAAACATTCCTATTGTCACCCTATTATGTACGTATAAATTCCTCAACTCGTGAGGTTAGACAAGAAGCTATCATCACGTTGCACATTGACAAACATTTCTTGAATGCAAAACCAATTTTGAGGGTTAGTGGAGCGCTTCGAAGCATAACTAATTATTATTTTTCGCACATCATGCACTAAGTTCGCACACGTTTTCATGTATTTGCTTCTTAAATTTGCAACAAACAAAGGTGTGGAACAATGCGAACATTATGCATAAAGAAACATTTTTTGGAGTTTTTGAAAGGACGTGTATGGAATTTTACAAATACCGTGCTGAGATTTCGATAAAAAAGTAAAAACTCCATTAAATAAGTACATAGGCTTGTTAAATACGTACTTAGTGATTTTAACAGTATTTTATTGTACCTATAACCTACCTATTACATCAGATGTATTTTATTATGCACTCTGATCTTATCTGGATTTAAGATTACATTGTCAAAAGAAGAATAATAGAAAAACAAAATCCTTTTTTGATCTTGTCGTGTCTTATTTATTGATTATGGTTGTGAGGGCTAATAAGGCAGTACTACCTATGTAAGTAAAAAACAAATGTAGTGGTACTCCGCAACGGTTGCTAAATCACACTAGACACTGTATGAGATTAGCCCCATTAGTGGCTGAAAAGACATGTTGGTTAAGGCACAGGATCTCCCTATTTCAATTAATTGAAGAAGAGTACATATATACAGAGCTAAACGAAATCAGTTAAGATGCACGGGTCGAAATCAGCTCAAATGCACAGCGACCTTAAACTGGCGCCCCGGACGAAAATATCCATCCCCTGTGTTCCAAGAGTCATACCTACCTATTATGACGGTCAAATAATGTGCAGGATAAGCAAGCTTCAAGCGAAGTTGCAAGAGCAGGTTCTCATATATACAGGCAGATAGACTGTTTTTTCTACACCCACTTTTTTGAATACGAACTTAATTGTGCGTCCTGCCCACATCTCCAGTCAGCATTTTGTTTGACCGAGCCTTAAGATCTATTCTATCCCATCCTATCTCACAGCTTTTCCTCTCAGCAATCTTCCATCTGCGAACTTCCCAGATATATGTAGGTATCTTATTCATAATGTAGGTATTTATATATATTTGTTTTGAAGTAGGTAGTTAGAGATCCACAATTTTAAGGCAATTATCCAACAATGTTTGTGTTAATTGGTAGGTAGATACATATTAAAATGAAAGTAATGAATAGTATATATTTTTTATTAAACATTTGATCTTCATTCGCGTAATAGGCATTGTCACTTTTGTGATTTCAATAACCATTGAAATTTCAAAGATCATTGAAAAACAAAAAGTGTTAATATCTCGTCATTTTAGCCCAAATCGCGTTATTTTTATAAGAAAAAATCTACTACTCATTACCTTTATTTTAATACCATTTAACACCAAAATTGTTGAATATGCCTTTAAATTGAATAAGAAAATATTTACTGAGATATAACTGGCCCCATAGTTTGCAGTGCCTCGCGATAAAAGTGGAAAAGCAGTGAAGAATGCCGTAATAATTGCTAGGTTAGGTTTTTTTACTTACGCTGATGCAGTCGCTAAATCTTTCTTAGTTTAAAGGTAAGAATTTGGCCTATCTAAGCTTAGGTGTCCCTTTTCAGGTCGTTGTACTTTTAAACACATCTTACTTGTTGATTCTGTTTCTTATTTAGTTTTCACCTAAATTTCTAGCTTCATAAGTGAAGTTTCGGCCCCTACTTTGGTTAGAGAATCAGCGTAACTTCATTATATTGCAGCGCTGCCTGTAGCTTTGGCTGCTTAGATCACAAAAAGTCTTGCACCATGAAATTCCTGGTTCATTGATTTACATTGATTTGAATTATCACAAGTAAAGGTCCACCATCGTTGCAACGAGCATAAGATTAATGGATGGACGTTTTTGGGGATATGGGAAAATACGCGTGTCATTTTCTGCTCCGCTCAGACCTATTTGGAACACTTGTTTGAACGGAGCAGTGCTTTCCAAGTGTTTAAATATACCTACCTTGGGACTATAAATCAATGCATGAATGATGCGGTAGATGAAGTTACGTGAAAAGTCTCCCATCTTCTGTTACCGAAAAATTCCCGCTAAGCTGAAAAGAAAGTACTACACTAATAGTCGTTCGTCCAGTGCTAACATGCGGTTCACAATATTGGACATTGTGCAGGAAGTATGATAGTAAATTGACGGCAACTAAGATGAAGATGATTTGCATGATTGCATGAATGAAAAAGCTTTATCGAATTAGTAGTAAAAAGAAGAAGAAGGAGAAAAGAACCCTTCAATACCACAAAATACAGCACAAACAGCTCATCTAATACTTTCATAATAACTACTAAGGAGAGAGGTTGAGAACCCCGTTCAAAAAGCATTATCATAACTTTCTGTTACAATTGCATAAGAGAGACAATCGTAACATAAGAACGCCTGGAAAATACAAATGCAACAACATTTAGTTGTCCTTAGAAATGGTACAATCTATAACCCGGAAGCTTGCTGACGTTTTCTGGGTAAACCCGGGTTGAATTCCTGGTTGATCGAGGGTTCTTTCTCTAATTACAAACTTTTTTGCATCCACAGTTTTTCTGTATTTTTTTTTAAAGAGATCAGTTTGATTGCGATCAATTTCCTACCTAATAAATATTTTTGAGAAACGGACTGTCTCTGTTGATACCCTCATATACTGAAGCATTTTGTTTTTCCAGTGTGATCAACGAACCTTAGAGATGCTTCACAGATAGTGTTTAATAAACGCCTGAGTTTGTTATCGTCTAGGAGTTTCCAGCTTTAACAATCATTTAATTTCGCGGATTTAACATTTGGTTCGAAGAGTCTCAACTTGGTATGCATTAAGAAATTGGTCGATTTCAAAAGTGTGATAGGATTTTAGAGTTTTGTTTATTCTGTTTTTAACATATAAAACTACCGAGGTAGTTCAAATTTCCCAATTAGCCTATATTATTCAAACACTAGCTAGCCGTGTTTTTAAGTCAAAATCAAAGCTCAAGATCTCTCTGTCTTCGTGAAGAGAATATTTTTCAAAGGAAACTAACATTTCAAGAATTCTGGCTGACTTATTATTATTATGCTTATTGTTTCCCTTTTTAATTTTCTTGTCTGGTTGATGTTATCTGGCTCTGTCATTAAATATTTCATGAGACGAGCAAAAGACAATCGAAGTAAAAGAGATTTGAAATGAACTACAGTAAGCAATTCATTCTCACAGTGCATACATTATGTCCAGACGTAAAACTTATTTCTGTATATACATAGGTACACTCATCTTCTGATTTTCTGTTGATTATTTTTTACATAACAGTCAAAAATTTTATCTAACTTGTATCATATTTATAATTGTACTTATAGGCACTTCGCGACATTCAAATTGGACATAAGAACGATGAAAATGCTGGTATACCACGGTATCAGCAACAAAAGAAATTTGTTGGTACAACGCCAGTTGAACAACAATTTAAAGCATTTTCAGTATACGAAGATGAAAAGGTTGGTATTGATGAAGTCGATAAGATTCGCAAACCTTTAGGAGATGTAAGGTAAATTAACAAGAACATTCTTGATTCTCCCTTCAAATTTTTAAAATGCTCCATTTGTTTATTTAAAGAAATCCTCTTAAGGAAGTTCCTGAAGAAAGTGGCAATGATTCAATGTTGGAAACACCAATGTCTATCACAGATGCCCTCTCACCAATGTCCATTGATAGATCACAAATAATTGACGATGATACCCATTGCAAGAGAATAATCGCATCACCAGCACCAAGAAATGATCGTGAGCGATTCTTTGAAGTTGTGGAATATCAGAATGCTATTTTGGATTACTTTAGGGAGAGTGAGGTAAGTAAATATAAATCACAAAAAAAAAAAAAAAAAAAACATGTGCCTTCAAAAAATTCCCACATCTAACGGGAGACAAGAAAAAATAATAAGTGCAAAGGACCCACAAAAGGTTTTTTTTGTTGTTGTTTGTCTATTGTCCTCATGTTGTATACCTACATACATGTGCGCTGAATTTTTGGGCGCGAAATTATTTCAAACTCAGGATTGACAACTGCAAACTGCAAAAAATCAGGGTGAGTAGCAGGGTGGGAATGTCTATACAGCCAGTTTTTGTCTACCTGTTGAAAAACTCGTCTGAGAATACTGAACACTCAAGGAAGAGGTTTAAGGAAGTTGTTATTTATTTATGTTACCCCATCGTATCTAACTGGGTTCGTTAAGGTTCACGTTCTATGGTGTCTTTGTTGAAAATTTGTATTTATTTATGATTGGCGTGTGATTGTTGCTAAATTTTCATCTCTTGATGACTGAACTCTGTACCTACTCACTGAAGTGAAATGATGACTTGTTTTGGATGTCTTTGCAAAATTAAACATATATTTCATCATAAATTTTTCCAACAATTTAGTAACATGTAACATTTATACAAAAAGAAGATGCTAGTTCTAATTGCCTCAATAGTTCTCATTTGATAAATACAAATTCTTGAGTCACACTGAGGAATATCTTCTTCTTTTCCGACGATGTTAATGATCTCGAATGGGTCGACGAAATTCCCACTTCACCCCTTCTCTTAAGGATCTGCTTGTAGGGTTCAACGGTACCCAGTCGCGTAGCTCTGACTCGAATACACTTAAAATTGTCTTTACCTTTGTTCCTGAAATGCATACCGAAATTATGTTTTTGCCGACCATAGTGTTCCGTATCATAATGCCTCCCCATACAAACACTGGACACATTTTTCATTTTTTGAAATTTTTTACAAAATTTCAATAAATGAAGGTGCAAAATGCTTTTTTGTCATTACATTAGGTCTTCTCTCATCGAACGTGCATAATAAATTCGATGTAAAATTAATGTTTTAACGTGTGCACTATTGCTCTCTTGTCCTTACAACACCATAAACCTACTTTTGTTGTTAAAATGTTCCTTTTTAAAGCACCTATTGTTGTATTCTACAAACTGATGGCATTTAACCGAAAGCTGTTTGCAGTTGTATGGTGAATAGTAAGTTTTAAGAACTGAGAGTACTTTAGAATGCGGTTTTATAGAAACAACGACAACGATTGCGAGTGGAAATGCCAGCAGCCTAATGCATGCTTATATTATACCAAGAGTTTCAAATTGTAGGTGAACAAGAAGATGCAATGAACGTTCAAGTTATCGATATGTATGGATAAGTTTCGCCCTTGTTCCTGTGCCTCACTAGAGTAGTAGTTTTTTTTTCTTTTTTTCAGACAGAAATTCCGGGATATTTATACTTATACCTGCTTATTTCTTCGTGAAAATAATTTACGATATATTGTTTGGAGTTAAGATTGTATGTATGTAGAATTGTGCATATTAAGAAAAGAAAAGAACTGCAATTGGCAAATGGAAAAGGGAAAAGTGTCATAAATTTAAATGGAAACAATAATAATCCAATTTATTGCCTTGTGCCCTTTGTAAAATTATTATATTCCTATTTTTGACTGAAAACTACCTAAATAAAATCGCTTTTATGGATAATGTATTTTTTTCTATTGTCATATCTAACAATTGCTTTCGGATTTGTATGAAGATGGCGTTAGCCAAAATTTTGCCTTTGTTTTTTTCAGCTGAAGTCTTTATAAATAGATAATTTTGTTGTATAAACTATGAAATGATTTTAGCATATATGTATATAGCTTCTTGTAACTCATCGCATTTATTTCACGCCCTATAATAGATGAACAAACAGATATCTTCTTGATTTATTGATGAATTACTTCAATCAAGTACAAAAATATAAATTAAATTTGACTTTTCGCACGTGTTTGACGTCTTTGTCAAATAAAGGTTCTTTTATCTCCCAAAGAACATGCAAAATTTTCTGCCGGAAAAAAATTATAAAATAGCGAAAATGATATGAATATAAGAAGAAGTTATCTACAAAATTATTTGAATGATAAAAAACACACTTTACAATTGGGACTTAAAATTTGTTTAAATGAAAATGCGAGAATTTTAAGTAATAATGGGTTGGTCGCCCAGAAGTGTCGGGATGCATCCAGAAAGCTTGTGCAACCATTCGCTTTGACTCAGAATGACTCTCCTGAAAAGAAAAAAAGAAAAAAATGCTTCTGGGTTAAAATTAATAAAGTAAAAAAGTTAATAGTTCATAGTGAAATTGTTATTTAGTTTTAAGGATATCTTTAATACAATTTTCTTTCAATTCATTTCTATCCTCAGGTTTACAAATATGGAAAAAGTGAAAGTTAAATTTGAAGATTCTCAAACTGTTTGCTTTGGATACCATAACTTACATTGCCTGTAAAAAATAATTGGTCACTTCCTGACCTAACTCAAACATTCGAATAGTTGTCTATTGCGCAAAATGAAATACCTTGTTCCTGCAAAACTCTTAATAAGATGAACTATCTTCTTATTGATATCCCACACCATTTGATAGTATCGAATTTATTTAAATGCTTGGACCAATTGATTTAAAATTGTCTGTATCGTTCCCCTTCTATTTTGGGCTTAGTGTTTAAGAAAACCGTCCATTTCTGTTCTACAATTTAATAAAAATCCTTTTTTCAAAAATCAAACAAATTTCCAAGAAACATCTAACATAATGAACAATGTGCTTAACAATGGCTGCGCTATAAGAATGTTCCTTTGAACTTTGCTTAAAGAAAAAGCAGCAGTCAACCTCTACTGAATAATCGTTTTTCGATTCGATTTTATTATAATTCCCTTAAAATTTGCTCCTCTCAAATTTCTACTTTGATTGACCATTTTATCTAAAAATCAAGTACCAATAATTGTAGTGGTGCTTTTGAGTTCTGCTCAAAGGACTGAATTAATTTACCCTGATAGAATCCAAGTACATGTTCCACTTACAACGGATATAATATGCATCTGTGTAGTATATGTTTATTAATCCCTAGTCATCCTATACAATTTTATTTGCACATATACTTATTACTTATCATGAAATCGATTGAATGGAAGCCATCAGCAACAGTAATAGAACAGGAGCAATTCTACTCTACACGGCTCCTCTATGCTTCTGTTGTCACTCATGTTTGAACATTTTTCTCTGTAGAGATTTACTATTTAAGTATGCTTCGTCCCAGATTGAGGAACATAGTGATGCGATGCCCACATCGTCGTGAGGAGAGATAAAAAAATTTATAGCGTTTTGGAAATGCTCTCGCAGGAATAAATTTTATAATTTCAATGAAATATGCTTAATGCAATGTCCCCTTTTTCATTGCACATTATGTAGTACATACTCTGCTTTTTTTGTATTATCTTTTCATATTACAGATTGTTGCTTTTCCAGTATAAATTCACATATTTTGCTAAAGAATTAGAAGTCCGTGATTTTTGTTTAAAATATATTCATCTATGTATATCTATCTCGTTCATAGTTTCTATTGTTTCTTACTTACATTACTTACTGAATTAGAGTACCTACGTTTTTATACATATTAATGCGGATGTTAATTTTGCTGATATAAATTATTTTAATGGTAAAGTGGATATTTTCCATCTTATCTCTTACCTAATTAGGTTGCCACATAAGTGATTAATTATTTAGTTCAATCTTTAAGCAAGGATATTGGTGCCAGAATAAGCAAGTCAGCTTACTTCCCCTAATTGTGTCGTTTGGCAATGAGAGTAAGCTTTGTTAAACAGATACCTATAGAATTATTTGTTTGTTTCTTTTGTTCTTAAAGATGAAAAAAATTACGAGGAACCTTATTATGTCAAGAGATAATTCAATTATTTTTTATTACTTGCAAGTATTGGTTTCGTGTAAAAAAAATCGAGTTTTTAATCAAAACCTGACATTACGATGATAGAGAAGACGAAAAAAGTAGGTTTCGTCATGCCGTCCATCAGTCTGTCTGTGCGGATGTTCGGTTGAATGTTCACCAAGCTACAACCTAAACGGTTGGACGGATTTTCTTCAAACTTCGTGTGTTGTACTTTTTGGTGATTCCCTAGAGGACAAATTTGAATTTTTGTTTTAGCCCGGCTGTAACGGGTACCTCCCAGGTTTAGTTTTTCCAAATTTTCTCGAAAACGGCTCTAACGATTTTGATAACACTTTGTAAACGTTATATTTGAAGTGCTCTCAATATAACTGCATTTCAGGTTTTTGTCTAAAATGCACATAAGGGAGATTTGGTGTTAACGGTTTTTAACAAATTTTGACAACGGCTAACCCGATTTCATTTAAATTTGGTATGGTAGATAATCTAAGCATTCAACACAAGATAGCATTTAAAGTTTTTTTTTTTGCTAAGCGACATTTAATGATAGCTACCATACAACTTTACCTCACATTTAAGCCACTTTTCACTTTTCAACATAATTCAGCAAATTAAATTCTCCCAATCCAATAGTTTGCTAGAAGAGTTCGTGCGACTCAGTCGTGCATTTTATTTAAATATAAGATTCTTCAAAAGCAATTGCTTTATTATATTGTATTTTTTGGACTTGCTAAGAAGTTCTTATACTAATTAGTTGGCACCAAAATTAGTTGCAAAAGGGGTTTCATTACTAGTCAAGTATTGAGGAGTGTTTAAGTGAAAGCATTGTTAACGAAAAATATGTAACTGGTAGTTTCTGATAAATTCAACGTAGCTTGCATGAAACAATTCGGAATATTATTAAGAAATCGGAATTGTCTTTAACCAATACTTCAAACAGCGGTACCGCGGTATTTTGCAACCTGACATCTAAGTTGTTTTGTTTTTTTTTTGTCAAGGACACATCCACAAAAATGACAAAACCTCATAAAGAATCATTTGATTTGATAAAGTGCATTTCATCTCAGAGTTTCAGATTCGCCGGTAAGTTATTGTAGAACGCCCAAAACTAAAGAATTAGTGTTAAACAAAAATTAATCACAGGAATCTTCTCTAAAGTGACCACGCTATTCATCATTCAATCATAACAATGTCTACGTCAACGACTAATAGAGAATTACTGTGATGATCGGCTCTTACAATATACAATTATATTTTGTTTTTTTTCAAATCAGGGCTTTGCTACTCAATTACTATCTTAGTCCAAAGAGACATCGATTTTCGTTAGATTTCAGAGCCATGGTAAATAAAATCCTGTACCACCTTCAAATAACAATAAATATTTATCATTAAGTTTAGAGCATAATTTCGGTAATGAAACCTTTCTTGATGAAAAGAAATACTTTTCTTTGATCTTATTTACCACCGACACATTGATTCTGTTGTCATGCTAATTATCTTCATCTCAGCTGTCGTCAATTTAATCTTATACACTGACCAGATGTTTTTTTCTGACCACACAAAATGCGGTAAAGAACTATGCAGTATTCAATATTGGTTCTAGAAAAAGAAACAATACAAATGTGGCCCATTGCGTAACACCTACAAAGTTACCCGATTCAGACATATTTCAATTTTCAATTGGCTTGCAAATTTATCACACTTATATTTTTTTTTGAATTGCCAGATGCAAGAAGATAGGTAACCCTAATAAATATTTCCAAGGTTTTATACGCTTCTTATTAAGTTAAATCAAAACAAAAATGTCAAATGTTGTCCCGTGTTCATCAAAAAATAATCTTTTGTAGTTCAATGAACCATTTTTTTTTCATTTTCTTTTAACAAAGGAATTCAAAAATGTTAATAATTAACTGCAAAATAGTTCAAACACAATTACATAACCAAGCTACCGTGTCATTTTGGACACTTTATTATCTTTTACTTTCTAAAAATCTTTTCTTTTCTTTCTAATCTTTTTTTTTTTTTAGAAAAAACATCGACCAAAACCAACATACATGAAACGCCAGCCGGATATCAACAACTCAATGCGTACAATTCTAGTCGATTGGTTAGTAGAAGTTGCCGAAGAATACAAACTAGATACAGAAACACTCTACCTGGCTGTTTCCTACATCGATAGATTTCTAAGTCAAATGTCTGTGGTACGAGGAAAGCTACAGCTTGTTGGTACAGCTGCAATGTACATTGCATCGTAAGTACAATACCTAATCGAAAATATGCTTCCTTAAAATCCTTTTTGTGCTGCTGTTGTTTGTGGTGCATCATCATTTTGCATTGTTATCATTTTATCTATTGTTGCAACTTTATGTGTTTATATTTTCTCTTTGCAAATAGAAAATACGAAGAAATCTACCCACCAGATGTTGGTGAATTTGTATTCATAACCGATGATACCTACACCAAAGCTCAGGTATTGCGTATGGAGCAGATCATCTTGAAGATTTTGTCCTTTGATTTATGCATACCCACAGCTTATGCATTTTTAAATACCTATGCAGTTTTATATGATATGCCTTATCAGGTGAAATTCCTTGCCCAGGTAAGAAAAACAGAAATTTTGCAAATAATGTAAACTAAACAATATTTATCTTCTTCTTCTTTTTTTTTTTTTTGTGTTTGGGGAATGCTTTAGTACATTTCGGAACTTTCTCTGTTGGAAGGATATACGTACTTGGGTTTCGTGCCATCGTTAATGTCAGCAGCAGCACTGGCATTGGCCCGCTATATATTGGATTTCCCAATTTGGTGTCTAGAGCTGGAGGAAGTCACCTCATATAAGTTAGAAGACATGAAAGAGGTTATTTTGTCTTTAAGCAAAACACATTTGGGAGCACCAGAACTCGCACAGCAAGCCATTCCAGATAAATACAAAGATACAAAGTGAGTTTGTTTGTTTCAAAATGTACATAATGTAGGTTTACTGGTTTTCTTAATTTTAATACTAACACATCTAAGAATTAGTTATATTTTAAAAAGTAGACACTACAACTAGAGATAACGAAATCGTGCCTCCAGTTTTATGTTATACAGGGTGATGCAACATAACTTTCTTTTTTCAAAACGCATTAAAAAAACATTTTATAAAAGGTATATCAGATAGGAGACGCCTTCCGTTGAAAATACGCAGAGTAATCAGATTTATGTAAGAATTCCATGGGGATCGCAAGATTGAACAGCAACATTATTCTCAGGTTTTTGACTATGTAACTTTAATTTTTCGATTCTACATTGAATCGATTTTGGAACGCGCGCTGGGTCGGTATCTTACAACTAATTGTTTGTTGGACCGATAAACCTTTTGGTCATATGAATAAAATTGAAGTGGTATTGGGCCAGGATTTCTTTTTCGAGACACTTAACTCTCAGGCTGAATTTCGGTTAAACAAAAATCATGCAAAACACTAAAACAATATCCAAAGCAATACCAAAACAGTTCTATAGTTATAGATGGTCAGTCTGCTATCATAGCCATTGATGCGGCCTCTATTTATGCTCAACAATGTCTGAACGAGCTCGCAAGGCCTAGCGTCAACCTTAATGTTATTTCATTCTGGGTCCCCAGTGTACAGTGGTATTCAGGGGAATAAACGGGCTGACTAACGAACTTGCCAAGAAAAGATTGGCCCTTTACATTTTTGTGGACGACCTTAAAAAGAACGACTTAAGAGAACATCAGGATCGTCGTTCTTTCTTCAAGGCGACAAATTCTAAATCCAAAAATGAGACAAATGGTTCTAAAATACAAATACCTATTTAAAACTTTACGAACATATTACTATCTTACCTCTTTCTTAAATTGACAAAATGGATAAAGAAAACTTATGTATGTGAATTTTTCATTCAACTATGGTAACCACATCTATCTCTGAGCAAACCAGCTTACTCTTAACTATCCAGCAATTTGCTAATTGAGCAAACCGAAATATGATTCAAGTCTGCCAAACTAGACACCACGTCCACATCAGTGCTCACTGGATAGCTAGGGCTCCTATTTGTAGGGATATCAGTATGACTAGGAAACAGTAGAATCCCCTCAAATATTATTTCGCTATCAACTATAAAAAAAAACTAAGATGCGCCATAAAATGAGTTTTGGTATGAAAACGGTCACTGTAAGTAAGCATTTTCTCAGAAAAATGTCATGTTGCATCTGACGGCAGACACACGTTCTTCAATGTCCTAACACACGAGACATATGCTTTTAGAAATTATTATGTGGTAGTAGATAGTATAATTACTGTAGTGGTAGAAAATTCAATTAATTTTTGGAGTTTTAATCGAAACTAACATACAATCTGTTACAATGCTTTCCTATACAACAAATTGAATATTAATTTTATAGGTACTGGGAAGTGTCAACTATTAAGGGTGTTCAGTTGGATGAACAAAGCTTCGATATAGTTCTACAAGAAAATAAAGAAATGCTAGAAATGGTGTCGGAAAACTCGATGACCGCGGCATCGGACCGAGCAAACACATCAGCGAGTAACGAAAGTGTGCGGAAGATGATATCCTCTCTGATGTTTGTTTAAACAAAGCTCAACCACATCAACATATAACTTAGAACGATTCTAACAGAAAGGGGATTGTGTGGGTCCAATCTCCTCTCTATTATTAGATGCTCGCAATAAGCCGTAATTTTACTAGAACTATTCATTGTTTCTTATTGTTTTTTTTTTATTATTATTATTTTCTTTTTAACGTTTTTTTATAATGTTTTTATTTTTTGTATCTCTCTCTGGGATTCTCCTCGAGAGAATCGAATATGTTTTAACGCTAAAAAAGGGTGAATTGTTATAAATTCTATTAGAATCTAGACAACGAACCTTAACGTTCCCTTTAATATTTTATTATTTATTAATCTTTTTTCTCCATACATACACAAGAATTTTTTTTTTTATAAAAGTTGATAAGGGTGTGGTAAATATGACAATTTTTAAATTTTTTTAAAAGAATACTACACCCACCTCACAGAAGCACTTTAAAATAAATACAAATCAGAAATTAAATATAATCTTCACGAACCATACACAAAGATACAAAATACAAATTTGTGTAGCGTGTTCGATCGAAGATGAAGAAATCAGAATGTATTTAAAAATTTTATCTTTTTAATATAATATAAAAATTGATATAAAATTTAATAGTAATATATATAATTTGTAATTTAATTGTAACTACATATGTGTTAGTTTAGGCTAACTGCAATTTTTAACTTTTATACAAATAAAATAAAATATAAAAAAAAAATTAAATTAATTTAAGTTCTGTGAACCGAAAAAAAAACATACAATTCATGACATTAACGAACAACAAACAAAACAATGCAGATGTAAGATAAGTTTAATCAGAAGCAAAAAAAACAAACTAAGTACGTATAAAGCATAATTCTAAATATGTATGAAGCTTTTACTCTTAAAAGATTATTTTTAAATATATTTTTGAATTGTGGGAACAATATTATAAATAGCCTGGAGCTCCATTAGACAGATTAAGATTATAAAAAATAAGAAAACAATACATACCATACATAGTAATAGTAACAAAATCTCAAAAAACGATTACATATGACATACTGCCTCTAAATGAGAACCTTCTCAAGTAAATACGTTCCATGTATTTTTATCGTTCTTCTTTTATTGTTTGAAAATAAATATACCTATATTAGTGTTAGCGAAAAATCAACATGTATTTAATTTTTTTTGTTTTTATTTTGTTTGTCAAGAAATTATTTAAGGTGATATTCGTTCAGCGGTGCTTTAATTGGCGGATTAGAATATTCCTATTAAGAATAGCATAGGAAAATTAAAATCCACTACTAAAAGCGAGGCCGATCTCTTTCTGAAATCAGCTAATAGATCTTGTGGTTGTCTACTTCCCCTTATGAATTGTCAGAAGGTATGTTTGGTGATGAGAATCGTGAGGAATCCGGCTCAATCGCTTTTCCTTTTTCTGCTGATATTGACAAGGGTTCATACATTGTATTGAACTTTGTCCTCACCCACAAGAAGTTGATTGAACATTGTTTGTTAGTAAATCTCTTGAGCATTTCTTTTTATTTGAGTGCCTTATTAAATGTTTCCTTGTTGCCGTTCGTTAATAGTTTGGCTTTCAAACTAGTATAGAAATTTCTTCCAACCCGCCAGAACATAGTTTTCTTTGCTTTTGTCTTGCATTATCTGTTCATTAATTCACTAACAAATTTGAATGTTCAAAACTGCTGATTTTTCCTACAATTTAGAAAATCGATCGATTTCCACTAGGTACATAAAAAAAAAAAACAACTAGAAAGACCTAACAAACTACCTAAATACTTTTCAATTAAATATTTCACCACTTGTGGCAATACCACTATTGGTTTATTTAATTAACTCACTCAACGATATCGGTCAACAAGAAAAAATACTTTTCGATAAAAAGTTAATAAAAATAAAGAAAAAAGAAAAACATTTCCATGGAAAATAAAATTACACGGAATAAAAAAAATATATATGGAGAGAGCAATTCTTATTTGCAGAACCTGAAGTACCAACGACATGAGAAACTAAGCAGCGTGATTAAATACGATGCTAAGCACTCCAATTAATTTCCATTAAAACCACTTTGTCCTTTCCCAATAGAACCTAGTCAGTTTCAGTTGCATATCTGTGTGTATATGTACATCTACTGAATTCCAACCCGTTCAAAGCATCCATCGCAATCGCAACCCACCACTTCTGTAACTCGCCACTGAAGGATCCTTAAAATATTCCATTTCCATTTGGTTTTCGATACGAGAGAAGTTGAAGAGCTTTTGGTTGGGCGCCAGCACCCGTGCTGGTAATAAACATCAATATTCCGTTAAAGTTGTAAATGGATTTAGTTTCTACATCATTCTGGAGAACCCTTTTAGAACCAAACACCAAACACCAGGCCTCTCGATGGCGTCATGACATTGCGGGAAGCTTTTCCCAACTAACGCTAAGGATGGTTTAGGGGTTGCCGTGGTTATAAAGAAGTGTTTGAGTTTCACATTAAAAGAGTTTGGCGTCTGGTCACGTATATTGCGCCTTGGTGTCATTAATTTAAAATAAAAGATACCAACTTCGCCGCCATCATACAGTGTGCTATTACTCACCGCCTTAAGTTGAACGTTGAGACCAATTTAATTTAACTTTCGCATAATACAGATTGAAAACACATTCCACCAACGGTAGCAGCTGTAGCTAGACAAAGATAGGAAAAGAGTAAATCAAAAACAACTCTAGACGCTACTCTGATCTAGCTTGACTGTAAGGAAAGTTATATTTAAACATTATACAACCATTATATGAAGTAGTCACGTAAATTGAAACCACTAATGGTAGAAGGTTCTCCCTGTTCCTGCTGCTACCACTACGGTGCTTTCTGGTCTAAAAGTGTAGATGGTGTATTCTTTTTTGAATGTGAAAGAAGTTGGTGATGACTACGATGTTTAAGGCTCCAGCTAGAAACAAAAGATATTAAAGAATTACTATTTCTTGTTACCTATCTATTTTCAAATAGATTTATATTCCTTTTGATTCTAAAAGAGTTCGATTTAGTTCTGAAAATATTGTTCTGCTACTAGATACAAGATCAAATAAAATTTATTTACAAATTTCTTATTTTCTATATAAGGAAATGTTAAAACAATTCTATTTTCTGTTAATATACATCCTTATTGATCTCTTACCGTATTCCCGGTTTCAGGGGGCCTACTCTGTAATCCGATTCGAAAGTTAAATCTATTCGAAAGTTGTTTCCGATTTGAATTTGAATTGGTACTCTGTAAGACTTTTGAATCGAACAAAAATGTTTCTGAGCAACTCTTGTAACTTTTGTATAAATGTTTTGAGACTTATGCTTTTATGGCAAAAATGAAGAGGTGGACAAATACCTATAGCCTACGCCATCAATTATTATTGATAGTTGTTTTAAACTATCGATAACTATCGATATATTTCGAAATTTTATGTTTGTTTTTGATTGCTCAAGGTAAACTACCACCAAGTGACTTAAAAAAGAAAATACATACCTATATTTTTTAAACAAATGTTGGTGGTAAAATATGAGAAAAAATTGTACAAAAATGTGAGTGTTTTCACTCATCCGATAACACATGACTTATGAATATGGATTCAATAGCTTTGTGGTTTGACGAAGAACACGATTGAGCGCAAGAAAAAATACAAATAAAAATTATCCGAGATAAGTCAAACATCATAGGCTTAACAGACATTTTTAAATATCCTTTAAATAAATCCGGCTGTGAACACATATGTATGTAAATTCAACAATAATTTCAAATTGATACTGCTTGGTGTTCATATTTTTGTTTGAGTTTTCACTTTAAAATAAAATTCTTTAATAATCAAAAAATTATTTCTTTTATATTTTTGTTATAAAGTTTGTTAAAAATAACACACTTTTTATTTTTATCTTACAAAAACTTAAATTTTTCCGTTTTAACAATCATTCTCGCAAGGTAATTAGCTTTCGAATAAATTTTCCGAATATCGAAAGCAATTATCAACGAAAATAGAATTACCAAGTACGAAATTTCGGATTTTCGAACAAATGTATCTAAACAAAAGACACATTTCCGATTTTCGGAAATTGCCATCCGATTTTCGGAATGCTGATTACCAAATATCCGCTTTCGAAAGATTTAACTTTCGAATCGGATTACAGAGTAACCCCCCAGGGTTCGTTGGTTAACGCATTACTCCAAATACAATCAACTACTGTTCTATATATATTCTCAAGTGCATAGATGTTGCTCATGAAGATGAGTTTGCCTCCACAGCAATGTGGTTTTTGATTTGTGTGTTTGTGTATTTACGGTGGCAGCCTAGCACCCTCTTGTGTCGAGAATGTGGGTGGTGTTGGGTTAGAGAATCATATGCAGTGATAATTGTATTAAAGACGATTAGATGTGAAAACAAAAATAGTTATAGTAAATTTTGTGCGATGAGTAAAATTGAATGTATGTATATTATAACATTATACACAAAACGCAAATAGACTGCCACTCACCCACATAAGTCATTTTGGCAGAAAACCTACAATTATAATTATAAAAGAATTAAGGTAAAACAAAATAAAACACAATTTTGTTTATTCAAGGTGTGAGAAAAAAATAGATTTATATTTAAGGGTTTGAGTTTAGGGTTTTCAAATCATTCATCTATACGTAAACATATATTTTTCTATGCAATGGATTATGAGGGTGGAAAATAAGCTTTATGATTCATCATTATAGTTGTTGTGCCGTGTTATACCTAATATTAAGTATTGTTTTGGCAATGATTTATTTAATTATCGTTCATCATAGATGAATATTGCCAAAGGTTATAGCAGCAATAAGTCCAATTTGTGGACCAACATTTATGCAAAAATATCGTACAAAGATAGAGCTTTGCGTGAAAATGTTTTTTGTTAATTTTTTTTTTTGGAGTTGGGGAAAATTATATGAAAAATTATGTTCTTTGTATGAAATATGATACACTGGCTGGCTAGTGAAGTTGTTAAGAATAAACTCAAGGTTTTTATATGTAAACAAGTTAAAAAGTAGCACAAGATACATAATATTTTGTTAAAACCATTAAAATGGTAAAATTGAATATTAAGATGAAGCAGTTCCTCAACTCACCCTGCAGTTTAACACACCAAGTTTTTTCAGATCTTCTGGTTGGTTGCCTATTCGGGGGTTAAGTTACAACAAAGATAAAGTAGTTTAACAGCTAGATATTGCAGTTGTTCATTATAACGCTTAGAGGAAGAATCAGAGAAAAGTAAGAAGACAAGATAAAGTCCCGCGCCACAAGATATACTTTTATTTATGTAAAAAAAAAACAAAAAATTGACTTCAGCATATTTTATTTTTTGTATGTCCCCCCCCAATACACTCTGATACCATCACCTTAAAAAAAAAGTCCAACATTTTCCAACATATACATAGGTAAATACTGTATTCTAACAAAAGTCTTTGTACTTCCAAAGTACCTAAAGCTAAATGCCTTTTGATATCAACATGTTGCCTTTCAAGACAAATTTAAATGTTTTTTTTGAGAAAGGAACAACAACTTTTTTCTTTTCAATAAACCCATCTTAATTCAAACTGTCCAAACTTTACCCCTGACAAAAAACATGAAAAAATGAAACCTCGAACGAAATTCGGCAAGACTTTCAATCAATTAAAAATGTTTTGAGCTTTTTCAGCTTTGTCTCGAGGATAATTCAATTCAAAAGAAAGTTCGCTGCAGGATATGACAAAGGGCAACAACACTACGCTATTTTTTCTTCACAAGAACTTTGATATTTTTCTATCTGGGGGGGCTTAGTTGAAAAAAGGCGCTGACGAGAATTTTTATGTTCCCTAAGGTATCTACTCATACAAATATGTACCTCGAAAGTGAATAACACAATCTATAAATCAATCAAGAAGAATGAAAACTCTTTCGGCTTCAGTTCCTCAAAATGTTCAATAAATCCTCTTATTTTCAGCGAATTTGAAATTGTTTCGTGAATATGAGAACAAATCCTATAAAAATGTAAATATCCTCAAACACATGAAATTTCACATACAAATGTCAATCCTGTTTTATGTCTAAAGGAAGGAAACAACGAAACAGGATATTGAAGTGTCAGGAAAAGAAAAATCTCTCCCTTGATGCCATTAGAAGGTAAAGTGCAATTTTTAATCGCCCTTTCTATTGTACATATCCTTCCTGATATGAAAAAAAAAGAAACCCAAAAGAACGCAAAGTGAATATGAAGTTCTATCCTGCCACTCTGACCAGGTTAACAAAAAACGACAATTTAAGGCAGACAAACAGGCTATGAGAATAATTTTACTTTCTACTTTTTTCCTTTCCCAACCAAACCACCAAAATTGAGCTATGACTATGTAAGAAAAACCAACCCAGCAAGAAGGCATCCTTGTTACCAACAAACCCCTCGACCAGAATCAGAAAATCATCCGTCGAAAAGTTTTGAGTTAAAAAAAAAAAATTTCTTCTTTTTTGTCTTTGGCTTTTGCCCAATAATAAAAGTTTAGACATTTCTCCCTGGTTAAAGACTTAGGGAAAGATAGACGTTGTAAGAGGAGCTGAACGCCAGATCACAACACTGATTCGGTGATGGCTGAGCTGAGGCGACAGAAAGAAAAAAAGCAGCGTGGCAAGTCTCTTTTATCCTGCGGCACCTCCTCAACTATGTCAGAGCTATGTTGGTTTGGTATATTTGAAGCAAAAAGTGGATATTAAATTGGACGTTTTCCATCGGGCGGTGAACATCAACTTGCCAACAGAACCACGTTTGTTTTTTTTTTCATCGAATTCAGCCAACTGTCAGGGTTGCCATATGTACAGGTACGGTACAGTGAGGCAAAAGTACGGCTGAATTGGAAAAATCATTTAATTTCAGAAACAGATCACTATCTTAATAAGATGGTCATGAAGAAAAAACGATATCAGGAAGATGACGAGAGTCCCTTCCGCCGAAAGAACTTTGTTTTATTTAATAAAATCTCAGTAACCATAACTGGAATGAGTAGCAAACTGAAATGTTGAAATCTGGTAACCCTTCGTCATCATCACCATCATCGGTAAGCAATGAAATAAATTTGGATTGGATGAATATACACAAAAAATATATAAAAAGAAAAAAGCCAAAAACTCTGGAAGCACATAAAAAAACTTTGATTTTTCAATAACGTCATTAGAATGAAACATGGGCTTCCTTCTTCGGTAAGGATTCAAATTCGACAAATAACGGTGCCACAGATGGAACAAAACATAAAATGACATAGTCATGGCAGCAGACGACGAAATGATGGCTTATTGAAGGTCATTTTTTGCATCCTGAAGCCGCAATAAATAATTCAAAGAAATTCAATTTTCGAAAATAAATTGAAGGATGAATGGCGGTATTATAATAAATTTAATAAAGTCAGTCAATTGGATTAGAACGATAGGGTTAGCAAATACCAAAATGGCTTGCTAAAGTTGAGGTATTTTGATTGCAATAAATTAGAATGCATGTATATTATACATGGTCCGTTGAAATGGAAGGATGCCATTTGAACGGCTCGACTCGGGATGTGGTTGACCAAAGTTTGAAAGAGAGCACGGGGGAATTTCAGTATGCATCATGGCTTTGGAGTGTAAAACAGCGTGTGTACACCAAACAGCAATGCCTACTTCCAAAACGAGGAAAGTGTGGACCACCCGTCCAGACTTAGAAAGATTTCCGGAGATGATTTTGTTGTTGATTAATAAAGCTCATTAACATCTTTTACGCCAACAAATAACATTGTCGGTACTGGTCCCTAATAAAGCTCAAATATTGCAAAACGGCAACCTGGGGCTAAATTCCGCAAGCGTGAGTTTCTTCAAAACACTCCTAGTCATACCCGTTTGCACAAATGCTTATTCACGAGATTCTGCAAAATGGTATTTGGAGTGCGCTGAATAAATTTTTGTTCGTTGCCTAGTGAGCTGAATTTAATTTGGGTAAATTCGTCGTCCACATGTCAGTCTCAGGAGAATTTGGTTTCAACAAGATTGGTGACATTCCCGGACTAACTGACCTTAGCCCATGAATTATTGAAGGAGGAAATCTGCGGGTCGGGTGGTGTAAGAAGTTCCCAGAAAGATGATGGCCAACGCAAACAACTCTTTCCGGGAGCAACTAGAAGCCTGCCTATGTATGTCTTAGTCTTCAAAACTTGATTTTGAATCTGCGTAAATTTAAACTCTCCATGTTTGTCCACAATTTGTCTTTATAAAAATTTGTTGATTGCAATATTTTTGAGCGAAGCGTCTTTTTGTTGCAAATTAATGAATTGGACTGAAAGACTTCTGTTGCAACAGGACAGTACAACTGCACACAGATCTAAACATTATCCCAGAAAAAAGACATTATTTATATCTACCTAAACAGATTTTATGAAGAATTTCAAGCCTCTTCTTTATTCTTATCATATCAACCCTTATCACTCCAATACTTTGCGTTCGTTGTGTAACCATGCCACTATGGGAACTCTAATGGCGATTCCGTTGAACTTAGCGGCATTTTTTGGTCATAGATACCAGGATACCTACCATCATTATTGTCAATGTATTGCATGAACAATCAAATTTAAAATATATAACAAAGTTACGCAGTACAATACTTTTGGCAAAAGGACACAAAAAGTATAAAAATGAAGAACATAAATAAAACAAAACCAAAGATGAAAACAGCAGTAGAATAAAAATAAAAAAAAGCTGATTTATACTTCCTTGTGTCAGCTTTGCTGCCGTCGCGTCCTTATAGCAATGGGAATGTTGTTAAAGCTATCTGTGTTATGTTCAACAGAATAAACTTACTTTAAACACACTTAACAATCAGCCTTATTGTGAAGTTCGCCCGAATTACATTCCACCCGGAAAAATTAAAATTTCCCTTTCCGCCTATTGTGAATTTCACCCGAAAATGTTTAAGGCAGAACCATAATAAAAGAATTAGTACGTACGGTGCCGTACGAAATTAGCGAGAACAATGAATTTGTATAGTGCGCACATAATGTCGGATTGCTCAGTTTCGGCAAGTTTTCGTTCACTTTTGCCTCCGTACGTAAAGAGCGCTCCAGAGCGCAGTTTACGTACGTAAATTTGACAGCCAGCCAAATACATGTGAAATTGGCTTGCGTGTGCGTTCGACCATTATGGTCGACTGAAGGTATAATGGCGGCACTTAAGGAAACTTGACGTAGAACTATGACATTAGCTTTCGTTTGCTTACGACTATTATGGTTGGCCCTTTAATGTTCGCAAAATTCCCCCCATCGTGGTCACTTTTTTCGGATGAAGTGCAAATGTCATTACAGCTAAAATGTTCACTTATTTTTTGAAGGCGAACGAGTGAAAAAGTTGTGAATTGCAAGACATTTGTTTATTTTTGTAGTATTGTTTAAATCTGTAAAACATAAATGTATTGATATATTTTCACATACACTGACACATGAAATGTTTTAAAACATTTAACACCAAATCATCCCTCAAAATTGTCTCCGAACGGTTAGTTTAGTTTAGTTTAGTTTAGTTTAGTTTAGTTTATTCTTTATTTCATCAATTTGAGATATTTACCTCTTTTAGATTACAAATTAAATTAAATAAAATATATACAAACATACATAAGTAAAGAAACAAATAAATAAATGATATGAATTAATAAAAAAATTAATGACAAAATATATAAAAAAAAAAAAAACAATAATACATTGAAAACATGAAATACAATTATTGAAGCAAAAGTGCATACATAACTTTAGTTTTAAAATTTAGCCGAGAACAAGATTGAAATATGTCAATTACGTTTATTATATTAAAATAAAGCTTTTGTAACTCTTCGTTTTGACTGCACTTTTGAAAACAAAACAACATTTCTTTTAAATAAATATAATTTATTTTATATTAAAATATCGTAGGTATTCCTTTGATTTTCTCAAGGTTGATGGGAAGGTTGATTTTCTCAAGGTACCTAGATAGAAGGATCTGATTATTTAACTTTTAAAATTTTACTATAATTCACTTGATTAACAAATTACAATATTCACAACATATGTCCAAAAGATTGTTTAAAAAAATAAATTTTGCAATCTCTTAAAAAAAAACCACACAACACAATTACATAAACACGCCTCGCTTATCCGAAATGTCACTGTTGATTCGAAGTGAAAAATCGTTCGGGCGGAGTCCCCAATAGCTTTTAAAATTCCGGGGGAACAGATTTTTGCTAGGCGAAATATATTCCGGGTGAACTTCACAATATGGCTGAATAGAAACAACAACAATACTTACCAGAGCTGGTTAACATAAGCTGAAGAGAAATACACTTCCAAAAAGGACTTGAGTTAAGACTCGTTCACTTTTTGTTGTCCTTCCACTATTCTCTCAGATAGGATGACAGTCTCAGAGGACAACACTAATCACTGTCCTATCCTTGGAACTGTCATGTGTGAACGAGAATTTAGTGTGGACGCTGTTCTCCTGACGGACGTCTGACTCTCCTTGTATTAGTCGTGTGGGGCTATTTTGTTATTTCTACTTATCTTGGTCCTTTTAATAAATCTCACTCTTCTAATTTAATTCTGCAAAAACGGAGTTAAAAATATTAAAAGTGGTTTTTGAGTTGTTGTTTTCAGGTTTTGAAATTCATTTTGTTCATTTTTTTTTTTCAATTTATTAGGTTTGAGACAGTCTGACTAGATGACAGACAGACGGAAGGTTTGGGTAAGCATTTTTAAATTAAAAGTCAAACAATTACACGGAAATACATATTTTCCATGACTATAACATCATGAAGACGTAAAAGAGTCCATAATACAAGCAGAACCATGAAAACTGTTCCCTTATACCTTGGGCGTCATTTTATAATGAATAATGTGTTAATGCGATGAAGGAAATGAGTATTCACGTTAAATTTAACAAGATTTTGCTTTTAGCATATTGTCAGTCTGTTTGACAACATCAAAAGAATTTATGAGGCTACGGGATGTTTAAAAAATCCATTTCGCACTATCATCAAAATTTGAGAATACATATATGTAAGTTGATCGACTTGTTTGAAACTTAACCTTTGTTGATTGAATTAATTTCCTGCAAAACAAAAGATGTCTACGATTTAGAACGGTCGTTTGTTAAACCGAAAGATGGTTTGTCATTCAACATTGAAGCTTATAGCTTTGATTTTATTTTCCTATCGGAGTGTAAGCATAAAACGATAGACAAATAAGTTTCCCATAGCGTTGTATTCATGAATAAAATGTGTAGATGCGTCGTTTTTGATATCTTCCGTCCCTACCTAGCTTGTCGTCCGGTCTGGATTACAAGGCTGCACTTTGTTTTGATTATCCTGACAAGGTGATTTATATCCAAACTAGAGCACACGAGACCTTCTATTTTGCTTTTTGATGACAAGGGTGGTAAGTTGTATTGATGTTGGCACTTTGGCAGACGCAAGGTGTTCTGCCTCAGAATTAATTAATATGAAAACGTATATGCCATTCGAGATTCCAATGCAACCGTTTCGCCTAATGAAACTTCTTTTTTAAAAGTTAAATAGATTGGATGATGTTTCTATTTCAGTTGGTTGTCTGAGTGGAATTCTAAAACTTAATGCTGCTTATTGTGGGATAAGTCAGTTATTTTCAATGTATGTATTAAAGTACTCTGGAAGAAGAAAAATTAATTAAGTTTATAGCTTTCAATTTGCAGACAGTTTATTTATTTTTAATTGGATATGACAGGAAAAGATGCGACTGCATTAGAAAGGTATTTCCTTAGAGTTCAACAAATTGTAAGGTGTGCCTACTATATAGAATGATAAATATGTTGCAAGATGGTTTTGATTAAATAAAAAAATATCGCTAGCAAACTATAAACTATAAATTTCCTTGTAGTCAATTTTAAGCTTGACACATACCTGGGCCCGTATTACGTATTACAAAACGAAGGGCAAAAATAACGATAGTCAAGGATACGATAGTTGCAACAAAAGCGATTGCATAACACGAAAATGGATCCACGAAAATATTGCCAGATAAAAAGGAGAAATACTATTTTTAAAGTACATCTAACTTCACGCCGGTTAATAGTTGTCAAAAAATGATCGAAATAAATAAAGACTTGAGTATGAAGTTAAAGAAAAGCGGTATATTATCTTAAAAAATATTAAAATGTTTATTAATTTCTTTACTTTTCGAAAAGTGAACATTGTTTCAAGGAGCGAAGACGGAGAATTATTAACAAATATTTCAACGAGAGCATGGAGAATGTGAATGTAAAAACCAAATAGTTTTTTTTTTGCAATTCCGGAATTTGTTTATTTATAAGTGCAAGTGCGTTTATTATGGTTGTGTTTTTAATATTGTTAATAAAATGTTCTTTTATTATTTTTGTTTGTTCGGATTCACATTTTGTTTCCAAATGGTACATTACCGGCAGACATAAACACAACACAAAAAAAAAAATTGACAACAACGAGAACGAAGGCTAGACGACAGCCAAAAAGCACTTGTAAGAAAAAACGAGTATCGTTGAAACTTAAACGATAATCATCTAACGTAGTCGCATTTAAACGAAAACGAAGGTTTTTCAACGATTATTGTAATACGTATTACGGGCCCTGCTTACTACATCAATACTTTATTTTTGGAATAAAACCACTCACACGGGATCCGAAACAAATGCTTAAAATGTCAATATTCCAGCTACTTATCACCAAGCTATACCCTACCCAATTCTATAACCTACACTGTGAAGCTCTAAATTATTCAGACCAAATTATCCCCTAACCAAACTTCAAAACCTTTAAATGCTTTCTATATTATGTAAAAAAAAATTAATACGTGTGAATCGAGTTCACTATCCCCATAAGTGTAATTTAAACTTTTAAACAAAAACTTTCCCCAGCATTTTATTTGTATTATTCTGCATTTTGTTATTTTTTGTGTTTATTATGAAGTTTTCCGTACGTGAATAGCAACCACAAACTATATGGATGAAACTTTTTTGAGGCCGAAGTACTTAACAAGGCATCTTTATTCTAAAACAATGGACGTACTTTTTGTACACACTCTCTAAGCATAACTCCTTGTTTCCAGCCCATGCTCTCTCTCTCTTGTCAAGGATGTGGCCGTTGTGGGGATCTAATAAAAATTATGTTCATTGCATCACACTCGAGACCGAGCGTTGAGAGTGTGAAGAGGATGTGTTTTCCAAAATATTTCATTAAATTCTCTTCACTTCCGGTTGGCTTCCCTTACCATAATATTTATGGTGAAAGCGAAGCTGTTGATGCCAATGCTGATGATGGTGCAATGGAAAGTATCTCGATTGACGACAATTTTGCAATTAACCGCAAGCATAATGTGTTAAATGGAATTAAGACGATAACGTGCCTGAAACGTTAGATAGTGTTTGTGGTTGGCATGGATTCATTGGACCAAAGTGGCAATGGTATCATTTTGTATACACTCCGCTTCAACGAAATGGGTACCTACGGCTTTTTTAAATTAGTGGAAGTAAACATACTAAAGTCCTCGGTATTAGATTGGTCGCAAAGGGGTGCGGGAGCTTCAAAGGTATACATATATTTATTAGTTTTTAACTTTAAACCCGAAAACGCTTGATGCTTCGAAAAAAAAGTTTTCGACAAAATTTCCTAAAGAAAATGTCCCTAAAGTTTATTTGATGTACCTTCAATAATTTCTGAGATGTGGGCTTTAAGACAAACATTTAAAAAAATTAAATTTCCCTCAAGTTATTGAACTTTGGTTCTGGACTTTGCCGTAAACGACGTTTTTACGTTTTTGGGAAATCGCATTTTAAGATTTGGCAGTCTAGTGCGGAAAAACTGACCTAAGGAATTTTTAATTTTTTTACAGTATCTGTTTGGAAATCCTCTTTGAATAGTTGTTATCAGAAACCTTCCGCCTGTTTTAGTTTTTTAAAATATTTACTTATTTGTTCTAAATGAGTTTACCGTATACGCCACCAAAATCAACAGTTTCTTTTTGGTCCATACACGTACGTCAAAAATCGAAAACATAGGGCATTTTAATACTAAAAACGTAATAATGACATCACATTAAACTCCTTGGGAAATTCGACTTATGTGCCAACCTATTTTCGTTTACGCCAAATATCTCACCAATTAGAAGCGATAGGAACAAACAGATAACAGATTTGAAAAGAGCGCCTCGAAAAAATAAGACTGCATTGCATACCCAGCTCAAAAAACGCATTTTGGCGTTTGCGGCATTCCAATACTAGGATGACGACAAGTCTTAGAATGTTTGAATGTTTTAGAGCATTAAATTTTCTTAGAACATAATGTAATATTATTTGTGCACGATTTTCTAATTTCTATGAATATTTTTTGTAGGAAATTTTTTCAGCTTTAATTTTTAATCATTCAACAATCAACATTTTTACTGTAGGATCAAGCGTTTTCGAGTTATAAGCGAAGAAATTAAAAAAAAAAATTATAATAGGCTTTAAGAATAACCGTTTATTTCAAAACAATTGCTGGACATTGCCAAAGACAAAATCCCTGTCGTAGTGTCGCCACTTTTTTTGATTACATTAACGTGTTTGTAGACCAAAAAAACATTTCAGAAACATTTTTTGCTATTTTTTCATCGACTTGATTTCATTTCCAGGTGCTGATTTTCGTCCTTGTTTGGCTGAGCGAATTTGCTTCGGTCTAGTAGTTAATAAGGATATTAAGAAAGTCAAACTTTAGAAAAAATGTTTTAATATCAAGAATATTCAGACAGAATTGTTGGGATTTATATTTCAACATTTAATCACAAATCAAAATGATTGTTCTTATTTACACGAACTAGACTGTATCTACATTCTACAATTTGATTGTTTATGTGTGGGAGTAAAGCAATTGTGTCTGAATTTATGGCATAAAATTAAAATATTAATATGATTCTCGTTCGATGAACTAACGTTTTGATGCAGTTCAGATAATTGCAATTTGTAAGGAGTTCGGAGAACTTGTGTCACATCGGATTGTATAGCACAAAGGAAGCATTGTTTGGAATTTCAATAAATAATAATAATTGACACAAACACGCACATATAGTCTGTCATAAGGCATTATGCAGAATGCCCATCATGTATGTGGAAAAAGTCTTTGTCCTTTTTGATGCCAATATTGTATAGTGGCAGAACAATTCCATGCGAATCATTTTTCGGATAGCTTTTCAGATACACATTTTCAGTAGGTACACATTTTAAGCCTCTGGCAATCTACGATTATTATATTGAAAAAATATTTCAAAGGCCAACATTTTTGAAAGATGGTGTGGTGATTTTATGGACCGATTACCCACGGCAACAAAGATAAGATGGAAGAAGAAAATGTATAGGATCCTGCTGGAAATTCTCGTGTACCTGTTGAGTAATGGAGGTATAAGATTTGACTTACTGGAATGATGGCATTAATTCGTTTTTTCGTTGGTGGGGAATGTTTTTTTTTGAGTAAATGGTAAGAAAAGGCTCCCCTCCCTCTAGAGTGAGTTTAAGAAAATTAATTCAGATTTGCTTTCGATTTAGAAACGATAAGCTTAGTACGAACAAGAAAAAAAAAATACCGGTGCCTAAGTAATCTGAAGAAAAAAAAGAACAAACGAGCATGCTATCAAATATTTGAAGAAATATCGGGTTCAGTATTAACTCAATGTGAATTATTGCGAAGAATTTTTTATTTTTGTAATTGAATCGGATTAAAGAAGATGAATTGTAATTTATGTTCCCCGCTGGGATTTTCTGTAAATGGAAATACCTTCGGGAAAGGTTATAATATTTTTTTAATGGAATAAAATGGCATGGAAAAACTTGTAAATTTCAACAAAAAAATAAAATTAAATAATTTCGAATTTTAAACACAAATAAGTGAATTATGTATTTCTTATTTGAGAGAATGTAGGCTGCATGCACCGACCACTAGTGACTAGTCCCCAAAGCAGATCTCCATTTTAAAAGGCTTTTCAATTGGAGCGTACTCCAATGGAGTATAATTGGTTTTACTTGCAATTACGGTAATCCCCGGTTAATTGCGTCGACCAAAATGCTTAATTTTTGACGCAGTTAACCGGGGAACCCAATTATTGAAATCCCGCTTAATTGCGTTAGAGAACATTTCAACGCACTTAAGCGGGGCGCAATAAAGCGAGGATTACTGTATATATGTAAGGTATTATCCGTAAGCAGAAAAAAGGAATGCTTTGGTATTGAAATGTAACATTGAGGAATACAATTTTTATCTAAACAAAAAGAAAGTTTTATTAATTTGAATTTGATGAATCTACATGCTTCAATTTAATTCAATCAAATTATTTTCTATAATTTTTTATTTTATACCTGATTGAGAACCATCATTGTGACGCATTCTATATATTCAACAACCAACATTTGACCGTGTAAAGCCCGCCTTAGAGTGTATTTATTTTTTGAGAGACTAAATAAACGAAAAGAGCAGCGCATAAACACAAGCGAAAATAACAAAGTAAACGACAATAAGGACAGAGACTCAGAATTCAGGTATCACGATGATAAGAATAACATACAAAACCCATTCTCATAGTTCTTTTCGAAATCGAGTATGCCAGGACAGGCCACGCCAGTATAAGATGGGTCTGCGCATAACGGAAGAATTTGTTTGAGGAGAAAACTGGTTTGAGTTTCATACTTCAAGCGCACACTGGATTAAGTTGAATAAATAGTTGTTTATATATTCAGATTTCAGCCATTGCACTTATAAACTCACCGTACCGTACCGTACGTCATCGTAACAAAGGTGGGTTGTTTATTGAGCGTTTTTATGCTTTAGTATTTTCTCGTTGCTCTGATCGTCGCGTCGCGTCGCTCTTATTGCTTATCGCAGCTAGAAGCACTTATATAAAAAAAAACAAAATAATCCACAGCTTTATTATCTCAGCTCTTATTAAATATGGATGTGGATTTTTTAATAAGTGAAGTTTATGGCCGACCATCTCTGTGGGATCAAAAAGATATAAATCATCATAACAGATTTGTTTTGGACAAATTATGGAATCAAGTTGCAGTTAGATTAAACTCAACATGTAAGTAAAACTGTTTATATTTTTGTTGTTGGTTGCCACTATTGTATGTAGGTATTTAATTTTTAAAATGCGAGAATATTCCGACAAATATTAAAGGCAAGACTGGGTCGCATATACTTGCTCTTATGTTTTAAAGTTTTAAAATGAAAAAAGGAAATTATCAAATTTTAATAAGAGTGTAAAATATATGTGTAGCTACTTTTAAGAATCTAAATTAAAAATTAGATACGTATGTACGTAAATAAAATTAAATTAAATTAAATAAAAAAAAAAAAAATAATAATAATTTAAAATTTTCCAATTCCAAAACTTGCTACAAGAGCAAGTTTGTGGTACCTACTAGGTACTAATTCGTGCCTTTTATATTTTAACAGTTTGTCTTAATGTAAGAATCATTTAGTTCCTAACACATCAGTAAGTATTACAAATTACATATAAGGAAAATCACTTAACAAAATAGATGAAGTTTATGTATTTAAAGTTACATTTTCCTTTGTTTTCAGCAATTTTAGTACGAAAAAAATGGAAAACCTTACGTGACAAATTTAGAAGTATCATATCATCAATTCCTAAGCCTAAATTAAGAAATGTCCAATCATATGACTATAAAGGTGAATGGAAGTATTTCAATAAGTTACTTTTTCTAAGTGATCAGTTTACTGATAAAAATTTATGCGATAATATCACTGAGAACAATGCGAATAAGAACGAATTTGAAGAGTCAATTAACAATGATGACAATGATAGCATAAGTGACATTTCAATACAAGAACGGCATATAAATGAATCTTCAGAAACTATATCAAACTATCCACGAACGTCACAATCATCAAGCCATGTGGCAGGGAATAAAAGAAATATAAGTGATACATTAATGCAAGTGGGAAAAGAAGAATTTCAATTCTTACAAGCAAAAAGACCTAGAGTAATAGAAGATGATGAAGACTTGAATTTCTTTAAAAGTTTATTGCCGCACGTAAAAACACTTTCGGCATGTGACAAAATGGATTACCGAATAAAAGTTTTGCAAATAACTCGGGATTATTTGAAAGCAAACCAAAGAACTGCAACAGATTCCCGTACAGATAAAAGGATTCTTACTAACCGTTCCAAATCAATTGATGAAGCAAGTCAGACACCAACATTAAGCGACTGCGAAGTTAAAACGGAAGAACTATCAGAAAATGAAGATACATAATTCCAATCCACAAATTTAAATAAAATCTTTTTATTCAGTATATGTAGACTGTTTTAAAAAATGTTCTTATTTTTTTATTAAAAAAAAAAAAATTTAATTTTGTTAACGTTCCTTTTTGTATCTCCAAACTCCAAATTGTTCACCTGAACAAATGAAGCAATGTTATTAAGTGCAAAACGTTGTTGTTATTAGGGAGATTAACCTTCAAAATATTACCACAGTAATATACTTACAGAAATGCATATAAAGATACGAGTGCAATGCCTTTCTCTAAATTGTTTAACGAGATAAAATTATATTCTATTCTATAGAATTCATAGAAAAGCAATAACAAACAACGGTATTCACAAAACACTGGTAGTAGGGGAGAAGTCGGAACAGTGAGAAAGTGTACTGCATAATTAAAAAAAACTTACTTATGAGTTACATTGTTGCAGAAGGTCAAACTGTCTCACTGGTCGTTGAGGGTCCGAAGAGTGAGACGCGTCGATCGAACAGTGGGACGGTACAATAACTTAAATAAATATTCGTCTAACAACTTTTATAAAAAAATTACTTGAACTCCAAATCTAAAAATATGTTTTTGTTTTATTAATTTAAATAATAAAAAACAACAAAAGCAAAATAAACAAGTTTTTGCTAAAAAATGATAAATGAAGAAAATCATATTATTGTATGTATGGATATGTATATATATATAAAATATTATTATATGTATGGATATGTATATATATATAAAATATTATTATATGTAATAATCTATTCATCTAGATATAAAAATATATATATATCTGATTCATATATATGCATATGTCTCACTGTTCGTTCTTTTTTCATCTGTCTCAGGCCCCTATTACGGTTGTCAAATATCAAAACGATAATTGATGTTATTCAACAAAATTGATCCATCGGTATTATCGTTGTCAATTATCAAAATTTTTGATAAACTGTGAGTGCCACTCAGATTTCAGATCTATTGTGAATTGTTTTATTGACTAACTTGGTATTATCGTTGTCAAAAATATTGGTGTTTATCAAATTTTCAGTCAAACGCAAATTCGCTGTTGATAATTTTGATAGAACTAATTCGTTTAATTTTTTGTAAGAAAACGCAGTGTATTGTTCACTTTTATATTTATTTATACAATATACAATAATTAATACTGTTTGGTTAACTTATTTTTATTAAAATTCACTTGCACAGACTTTTTCTTTTTGTTGTTTGGTGTCCAAATAGGAGGTACATGTATGTACGTACATTGTACCTACATAATGCACATTCCTTTGCCTGTTCCATTATTTCCACAAAATGTTTTATCACTTTTTTATTTCACTTTTTTAAAACACAAATACCTATAATAATAAAAAAAGACCAACGATATTTACTTCATTTACTCGAAAATAAACTAAAACAATAAAAAAAACGCAATACAATCGCAAATGAAAAGAATAGAAAACTGAAACGTCAAACAAAATGCCCGTTCACAAGAGAATTTTGTTAATCATTCACAATAGATCAAAAATTTATCAAACGACAATCATAATACCGAAATTTTGTTTGATTGATAAATGTTATCGTCTATCAAACAAATGATCTTTGACAACCGTAATAAGGGTGTCAGTGTTCATTTTTTGTTATTTCCAAGAAAAATTAATTGCTCTAAAAACTGGCAATTCTTTCGTAATTTTTTGTTTGTAGATCAAAAGATCACAAACAAGAGCAAATTTTCGCAACAGAACAAAAAATGATTTTGCGTTTTTTTTCCAGTCTTCACTTACTGAAAGCAACCACACAACGGGATGTTGTTCAGAGTAGAAACAAAAGTTACGCAATGAAAAAGAACTTATATTGCTGGCATAGAAATATCTGTGTGTGTTATGGGGAAGCAAAATTGAATATCTCACTGTTCGTACTGTCTCACTGTTCCAACCTCTCCCCTACATGCATAGTAAATGTTAAAAAGTTGCAAAGTAAACAACGTCATATACGAACTGAAATATCATATACGAACAAACATTTTGGGAATTCTTTACAGGTGGAAAACTTTTCGACAAGAATCCAATTTCAATGTGAGTTTTTGTGTGCTGAATGAATTTAATTTTTCTTGGTAAGCAATCTTACCTTTATTAGATATTTATATTTCAGTATATTTCTTTTTACTTGCTTTGTAGGGAAGGTATTGCTTTGGTATACACAAAAATCGAGGTTTTAACCAAAGAAGTAGGTAGGTTTCGTCATGCCATCATGTGGGTCTGCCTGTGCGGATGTGGTGATGTGTGGATTTGCGTATATGCGGTTTACTTTGCACTGAACTGCAACCTAAACCTGATTTATTTCAAACTTCCTGAATATCACTTTTAGATACCTACCCGGCTATAACGGGTAGGTACCTCCCATAGTAGGGTGGGTACCTCCCACAGTTTTTTTTTTTTGCTAAACAACCGTTTAATGATATCTACCATACAACTTGATCTTATACGTTTAGGCCATTGATCTTACGTTTAAGTCATTGAAATTGTGAAATTTCTCGCTTTTTTCAGAATTTGATAAAATAATTTTTTTGTAGTCCTATAATTGAAATTTTCTGACTGTTTGTTTCCACTATCTGATAGACCTCTCAGGATTCATTAAACATGAAAAATTTGATTGAAATAGTTGGTGCCGTTCTCGAGAAAAATAAGTTTATTTATATCTGTTCACCTTTTAGAAATTCTACTGTGTAATCATATATAGTTAATACTGCTATACCACTTCAAAACAGCTAAACCGATTTCAATATGCAGCACAAGATGGCATTTAAAGTTTTAAGCTTAACAACATAAAACTGAAAAATATGATGATACATAATTTCATGGATCAGCATTTTTGTAGTCCCATAGTTTGCAACAAAAGCAATTTCGTGCGACCCAGTCATGCGTTTTATTTTTTTTCTGTAAATTAAGGGGGAAACCAAAAAAAAAAAAAAATAAAGCAAAGTGCGCCAAATACTAGTGTAAAAGTGCAATGTTGTCTAAAAATAGACTTTGTAACAATTTAACACTTTTTTCTCGAAATTGGTTGATGGTACGATAATAAGTGTCAAGACCATAAGCTACAAGTTTTACCAAAAAATTTTTTTTTTGCAAAAAGTTCAGTTTCCAAGAAATTTACAAAACACTGGATTCCGACCCCTCTTTCTCTCTTCCAAAAAAATTTTGCTCCGAGCTAAATTATGGGTACTTTTGAGGATTTGCTCAAGACACAAAAGAAAAGCCTCCAGAACAATCCAGTTTTGTCCGAATTTTTCGAAGTAAAATTTTAATTTTACTGGGCTAGTTAGTAGACCTTTAAAAAAAAGTATTTTTTGGAAAAAAATAAATAAATTAAAATTAATATTTATGCATATCTTATGGAGGTAGCTAGTTACATATGTATGTACTAACGATTTCAATTTCATTGCTAACTAATATTTATATAAGAAACTTTTTTCATTGAACTTGTATTTCAGCCTTACCGTTTATAAAATATATAGATATTGCACTACTAACAGAACTGCAATTTCTTACTTATATCTCTTCGGAAGACATTTATTTTAAATATTTAAATTTTCAAAAACAAGTGCATGTTGACCGTGGTCGTTCCTCGTTTTTTAATAACGTGCCAAAGATACATTTTACCAAAAATAAAAATTAAATTAAATTATATGGGAAACACCCTGTACAATTTCATTATGTATTAGTAAAAAATGTCTTTCAAAAGTCTTAAAAACAAGACCTTTTATTAGTTAAATAATTTATTTTTTATAATACCTCCCACATCCTAAAACTTACAAGCAACTTTAATCCTTCCTTTTTGTAGCAAACATAATTCCTGTTGCACATTCTTTAACTTCGCATCCATTCAGCACCTGCAAAAACAAATTGTAAGTGCTTTCAAAATGTTAACTCTTTGAAAGTTGAAAGTAGAAATCAACTGATGCGTATGAAGTGCAATTATTTCGCTAGGTATTTTCATGTTGTCTGGAGTGGAAAAGTATTCACCTTGCAAAAAAAATCTATTTTCTTTTGGGATGACAATATTGGTATATCTTTAAAAATATTTGAAAAAGTGTTATTTAATTTAAAGAAAATGCTAAACTAAAAAAAAAAAATCTATCAAAATTCAGTGTGACCAAATACCATCAGCAACTTACATCCTACCCTAGAACTCTCTTTTCAAATAAAACTGCTCAACAGGCTGCCCAAAGAGACAATTCCTATCTTATGTCCCAGAATGACGGCCGGCATCTCTTTGTTTTCTGGTGCTCTTACCATCAGATTCAACATCCACAAAATCATTCCAAAACAAGTGGAGTCATCAGTTCGAACGCTCTATGAATACCATCACCCCCAAAATAAAAGTTTTTTTTTTTGTAGATTGTGTGGAACTTAAGCTTCTTGTTGTGGAATGCAAATCCCTGTGGGGGTTAATAAAAAGGTGATAAGACCAGCCAGCCAGCTTCTATCCACAGCACTACCACACACGTTTTTTAAGATCCTGTGTCGTCGTCGATGGGACTTTTGGAAGCTGTGCTGCTATTTGTCCTCGTGCAGCAATAAAATGGCTTACATCTGTTGTTACCACTTCAGTTGTGGTTCGGAATACAAAGCGTCATAATCGCGATAGAGAATAAATAATTTCGCTGAAAATTCTTCCAAAGGATAAATTGGATAAAGTGGATAAAGTCTCCCAAAGTGTTAAAAAATCATTTCCGTAACATATTAATTGAAGAAAAAAAAACACGAGATGATATTTTAAAGAAATGATTATTTTCCGTCTCGCGTCTGAAATGTTTGCTATAAGTGAAGTGTGAGTGAATACAATAAAAAAAAAAAAAAAAATCTTAAAATTTAAAAAAATATATTCTATTTAAAACGAACGGTTAATGACATCCGGGGAATGGGATCTACGTGCTCTCAAGGCACTCGAAGAGGAGGAACAAGCTCAGTTTCGCGCAATAAGTGAATCAAATTTATTCAAAACCCCTCCTCCACCAGTACCACCCTCGTCGTCTGCTGCTCTAACGAATGCATCGTCGTCGTCGTCTTCATCCCAACAACCTCAGATAATCCTTCCTACAATCAATGAGCATTGTGGTGATTTAGACGATGGGTTGGACGTTCCTCCTCTGCCGTTAACACTCTTTCGCTCCTCAGATGTGGCTGCCTCAACTCTATCGCTTGGCAAAAAGAAAAAAACTTCTGCATCATCATCAGTAGCTGCACAACCGTTTCTACTATCATCTTCAGGTGTTGCTAAGCCAACCGGAACTTTCTCACCGCCGCAATTTACTGCTTCACCCATTTTCACACCACCACCGATAAGAAGGTGTGCCACATTATCGCACTCCGGTGGTCCTACTGTTCGTCGCCACTTTAGGAGTCTTCATCATCAAATATTGGGTAAGAAGGGTGCCAGTCTTGAAAGACGTCGCAGTCGCAGCAATAACAATTGCAATTACATAAGCTGCACCGGAGGTGGTGGCGGTGGTGGTAGTCCGGCAACGGTGGGTGGGGGCTTAGGGCTGTCAGGAAGTCTCAGTGATAACAACGATTACGACTCCACCGACAGTGGGTCGTGTACGGTACCATTGACCAAGGACTCTATCGATATGATGCGGTTAATGCTTTTCTCAGCTACTTCGAGCAACTCGAATTCGCCGGAAATACCACCCTCGATTGCTTCGGCTTCATCTTCTTTGTCGGCAACTGGTGGTGTTGGTGGTACCAGGCCATTAAAGATATCCTCTTTAATTCATGATGACAGTTGCATCGATAATGACATCCTGACCAATGGGAATTGTAACAGCTCGAGAATAAACCGAAGAAACCGACAGCAACAACAAGAACATCAACAACATCGAAATAAAAGCTTTTTGAGTTTTACGGGTTGTGACAGTTTTGGAGGTGGAAGGAGCGGTGGCAGCAGCAGCAATAGCAGTGCCACGGGTGGTGGCAGCATAATGGGAATAACGTGCACAATACAGAAGAGTCCCACAAAGAGTCTCCTAATGTCTGGTTGTGCAATTGAACTGAATGCTTCGGCATTGAATGCATTGAAATCAACCAGAAACAGTGATCAGGATTCTGACATGGAACCAACCGTAGCAGCAGGATTATCGGGACCGGCCAGGGGGCAATTGGTGCTTCTGGACGATGACAGTGGCATTAGGACGACAACTCATTTCAACGATTTAGTTAAATCAACTGAATACACAAAGCCAACTGGAGTTGCAGCTGGCAACGATGCAGCAGCTCCAAATACACAGCACCAGCATCAGCATTCTTGTTCGTCTATGTTCGACCATGAATTGGAGCATCATATCAAGCATTGTTCCTGTTCGTGTAATCACATGGGATATGGCAACTCAATGGATTATCAGGTAGGATGAACTTATTTTTTTATATTTATTTTTGAGAGTCCTTTTCCTGTGGTGACAGTTTTGTGACGAGAATTTCAGTTGTTATCGTGCATCCGTTTACATTTGGACTTCAAAAGATAGATGCGGAAAAGGATGTTATTTGTTTTCTAATTATTTATGCGTTTTGAAATTTTAGCAAAATTAAATTTATGTCAATTATAGTTAGGGGGTATTGTATTTCATTTATTTGTATTTTGTGGGTACTTTGAGTACGTAAGAGTTCAATTGAAATTAGTTCGTGGCCAAAGCATCCAGTCAGTGTAAATAGGGAATCATTTCTTAAGGAAAGGTGGATGTGTTTTGAAGTCCTTGAACCTTCTGTCAAAGTTAATCTATTTATTTATCTTTTTAATCGAAGAAATTTATCTTTTTATTTAAAAAAAACAACGGGGATTTATGTGTGGTATGAACGTAGGATAGTATTATTTAAGTAGATTTGGAATAATCGATTCAATTCGATTTTGCGGAAGAGCTCTACTGAATTCTATAAACATTTGAAATCATTTGTGAATTCATTAACCTGAAATTTGAATTCAATTTAAAACCAATGAATTGCAATCAATGAATTCAAATCACTGAATTCAAAACGACTTCGGACTTTATTTATTCCTCTTTCCACATTCACTTTGAATTCATTTATTTAAACAATGAATTTGCAATGATTTGAGAATTCGGCATCAGCATTTTCAAATCCAATTCATTTTGAATTGAATTTATCAATTAATTCAAAATAATTCAGAATTCAGCGTATTTAAATTAAAAAAATACAATCGCAATGGAAAAGATTCAATTTTATTAACAAAATAACAGGCACGACTCGGTCGCACAACCTTGCTATGTTTAGACCTAGAATTTCAATTCCATAAATCCCTCGGAACATCCGTTTAGACTACAAGTGCTTAAATATACATACAGACAGACTGAAAGACTGACCTTAAGTCACTGAATTGAAAATGACTGGGAATAAAACTTGTTGCAAGCAGCATTCAGGTAAGACATGATATTTGCCTTTCACTCTGACCATTATGAATTTTAATAAGCTATCTCCAGTTTAAAACTCTTAATAAATTACCATACTGAGCATTACAAGTTACCGCAAATCTGCCGAAATTATCAATAGCGTTACCAACTGTTTTTTAAGATTTTAGTATTAAATAAATGAATAGACCAGCGACCAGCTGTTTTTTAACAGCGTTTTTTTAGCAAGGTTTGGAATTATGGTCAATTTGTATAGTAAAATTTATGATGACTATGCGAGTACAAATGACCGCATGAACTTTTTCTTCTGGCAAGTCGTGTTAACGACAGAGAAATAAGTCAACTATTCGCAGTCGACAACAAAGCACTAATTTAAAAATTTGTCAAAAATGATTTTTTAATTAAAATTGAATTTAAAAAAAACTCCAAAATGTTAGATTGCAGTATTAATAAAGCTTGGCCAGAATTTTTGGAGTGTAAAATGTCGTCGAAATCAAATCGAAAAAGATAATCGATATCAAAAAATATCGTTCTATGGGGTACTGTGAATAAACTTCCCCGGAGAAAAATCTTTTATATGAAATTTTATCAAAATTGTTCGGATTTTTTCGAGAAAAAACTAACTTTTTTTAAAAGTATTACAAGACATTTGAGCATCCGGTTTTCTGTTTTTGACTAAAAATTATTAAGAGCATTGAATTTTTGTAACAAGGATTACATTTAATTACCTACATAAAATTTTGAAAAAAATTAGTTCGAATTTTTTTCTTAAATTTTATATTAAAAATTTTGAGTTTGAAAATAAATAATACAAAAAATATTCACAACTTTATTTAAAAAGGACATAAAAGAATGGATTTCTGGCATTCTTTAAAGGTACAGCATATCATAGTTGTTTTAAAAAAAAAAAAATTCTGTTTTAAGTCAATTTTTGAGAAAATTGCCACTCCTGCCGGAACGGAAGAAAATAGACCCCCCCTCTCATATGATTTTTTTCTTGTCTCAACCCAACCTACTTCCCCTATTTTGTTGTTACACCTAATCACCCTGTATGGATCGTTTGTTTGGGTATAGACACAACATCTTTTGTATATTCTCAACAGCTTCTGTCTAGTTTATTTTTTTAAGAAGGTGATATAATTAGTTCTCCTGCTTTTCCTCTGCACCTGTGTTCTGCATAGAACTTGAAGGCATTTTTTTTTGATTCGTTAATTCACACTCGCTTGCACAAAAAGTAATACTTTCACCAGTTAATTACAATTAATTAGAAAAATAAAGGTTTTTGTGTTAAAACAAATATGATATTTTGATATCGTAACGAAAATGCACAAGTCCAACCCGTCATTGTAAATACTATAATGGTATAATTTTTTTTTGACGGAACGTTTGTTTTGTGTTGAAAAAACAAATATGAAGCAAATCAGCCACAACTCTGAGAAACGTTATTAAATGATTTATATTGAAATTCGTTGAAGCTTAAAACAATAAAATTTTACATTGTTGTTATATTGTACTATTCGTTTTATTACTTGACCATTCCGTCAATTTTCCATTAAATGTTTTGAACAACAACAACAACAACAACTTAAAGGTGCTACCACCAATTTTAAGCGAATTTTATTTACTCGTTTTTACGAATTTTATTATTCGTTTTTCCATTTTTGGCTGGAGATATAGCTATTTCAGGGAGTGCCAATTCCTATCATCAGTCTCCTTATTAGTGGTGCCGAGCTTTAATCCAATTTTATTATAAAAACTTTTTCACATGCACATCATGAGATTCGAACCCACGCATTATCAGATTTGCTCAGTCTTCGAAGTCGTATGCACAACGCATTCCACCGCTTATAACCACTAGTTTTTGAAACAATAAATAATTTTAAGAAATCGATGAAACATTAATATCTACCTCAGTTTATTTTTAACTTTCCTTCCTTTGTTTTTTTTTTTCTTATTTTTTTAATATTAAAGTACCTAATAATTTTAAATTATTTTATTTCAACTCAATATTCATTAACACATCTCAAGACGCATTTGTTTTCGAAACGGTTAACGAAATTCTCATATCCGGTCCATCTTAATTATTATATTTTTCATCCTAAGCTGAAGAGTGAAATAAGTAAAACTAAAACCACATAGACATTTTTTCGGAACAGCCAATAAAAAACTTTTCAAAATCGTAAAAAAGCGGTATTTTGCAGTTCTTGGGATAGTAAGAAGACCCTATCGATATAATAAAATTCGAAATAATGTATAAAGGCTTTCAAGAACCTACATATATCGAAGCATTCTGCAGGATTAGTAACTTATATAAGATTGTTAAATTGAATTCAACCGTCTTCAAATTAAACGAACATTGATTAAGTCGACCCTTATCTGCTTATCTTTTGCTAACTCTTGCTATAGGTAACCAATAACAATGCTCTCTCAGTCACTTTAATCTTAATTAAAATTGATAGTATGATTCTTTTGCATCATTTTCACAACATTATACCGATTTTCAAATCAGAGTTCATTACAAAATGTTTTTCTTTAACAAAAAAAGAACAAAAATTCATAATGCAATTTATTTAAATCGTCCATAAATTTACGGTCAAATTGTTCTGAAATTAACCGCTAAAATAAATTATGAATATTTTATAACCCTCTTCCCTTCTTCATGAAAAATTTAATATTATTTGAAAATGAAAATTACTCCTAATAGAATTTTAATTCCCTTGAATACTAAATTTCATAATTATTTGCATAATATGTTTCTAATTTAAAATTCCCCATCGCTATGGGTAAAAATAAAATTTAAATAAAGCAACATGCATACAACCATCATCACCAGCACCATCTACTTAGCCCCATTGGCACTTATTACAGCACATGGCCAAAATATAGAGCTGCAATATTGTTGATGATTATTATGAAGCCTGGACGACAAAGGATTAAAGCGATGAGGAATTTAAACTTAACGTACAGGTGTATGACCGACCGAATGGAACAAGGTGGCCAAAAACGGAAAAAAGACATTCGAAAAGTTTGTTAAAAAAAAGAGTCCGTCCTTTCAAGTAACGAGCATCACCATGATGATGGTTGAAGTGGCAAGAACCCCTTTTATAATTTACATTTTTTTGCCTCATTTTCTAAATTAAAAATGAACACAAACAGCTCTAGAGAAGCCTGTTCAGTTTTGAATATAAAATAAGTAGCTTTCTGAATGTTGGACAAGTGCCTGGCCAGACAGAAAAAGGCAACACAAAGTAGCTCATTAAAATTCAAAACAAACTTTTCTGGAAAATTTTGCAAGTGTCCTTCATTTAAAACGAGTTAAAGGAGATTGCAAAAAAAGAGTACATAAAATTCCTGGGCAACTAATCATGAATATTGCAGAAGAATAACACTAAGATGAACCAATGTCCATTCCACTTAGCCTTAAGATAATAAGTTCCGCCAATAAGTCATCTTCATTTGAGCAAATGAAGGTTTTCCGTACTTTCTCCATTCTATATCTCTCATATCTCTTGTGTAAGTCCTCTTTGACTCCCTGGTTATTAGATAAAGAAAAGAAATGTCTTTTTGTGTAATTTTTCATTGCGAATACACACCAACATACTTACTACAAGAATTGCTTCGTGCTGACTGACTACTGAATCCCAGATTTCTGTGTCTCTGTTGGAGCGGAAAAAAAGGATACACGACCTTCGGAAGTCAGCAAAAAAATTGTGAAAGAAAAAATATAATAATAATTTTCTTTTTTTAAGAACTAATATCTCGAGGGGGTTGAGTGACAGGCGAAGTGTTGTAATGGGGTGAGTGTTGAGCAACTGTGTGTCGACGACGACGACGAGGACGACTGAAGAAATGGCAAGGACACAGGATATGAAAATGGCTTTCACTCATCATACACCATGACCTTTTAAGTAATATCCGTTGTTAGAAGCAGTTCTTTTTGCTCCTTTTGTTGTCGTCCTGGACAGACTTCTTTTGAAATGAGTTCAGTTCTATAAACATAGTTGATGTCATCAGCATCATCATCATTGTCTCGGAAGACTTTGTCATCATCGTCAAGAACAGTGTCAGTGTTTTGGGGGCATTTTCATTCCCTTAGGCGTATAATAAAAGGTCATTTATGAAATCTCTTGTGTGTAAATGGAAGCCCTAAGTTATCTTTCTTTACACGTTATTAATAAATTTATTGTATTATACCTGCACGCACCTGGATATTGTTGTAAGTAAAATTCTGGTCGAAAGGCTATCGAATAAGGCCATCAAGACGAAATTGCTTTTAACTTTTTCAATTTTATCGACATTTCTAACCAAATCAACTTAATGGTTGAACAGAGAATATCAACTTTGGGTCACATTAAAAAATATTGCAGAATTGTAATCTTTGTGTTCGAATATAATACAATAAAGGGTGTTTCACAGTCACCACCGCAAAAAAGGTTCCTGAGTCAAAAATGGCATGAGTTTGTTCCTTTTCATGTTGGAGTTATGAATAATGTTTTTATCATTTTGGCTCTATCTTTTTCAAACATCGACCATAGCTGAATTTTTGTTTTATTTTAACCAAAACAAAATATTTAACAGTCCTTTTTCTTTTGGGGATAAAGGTTTCTACGAAATTTATTATTAAGGTAATTTTTTTTTTAATTTTTAAACCCAACTTGGCTATCTTTAGAGGCGCTTCCAGTCTGTTAGCGAATTGAATTTGAGGTATATTCACAACCATTTTCAGACAGCTTTGTTCCTAGCTAGCCATATACAGGCTTTGTTTTTGGATAAAATGATTCGCCTTCGTACTTTCGAAGATTGAAAAGCAGTGATATCATTAAATCCATCATTATAACTCCGAAACAATTTCGAAAAGAGAATCCTTTATTAAACTTTTTTCTTAAAATTACCTGAGAGACTCATGGTTTTTATCTCAAAATTAAATAAAGAACATCCTGTATAATCTTAAACTCAGAGCTTTGAAAACGACATCAGGATAACGTTTGCTTTTTCGGTTAGATCCACTCAGTGGTGTGGGATTTTTTTTTAGCTCCATAATATATTTTTAATACTTTTTCGTTAATGGGCGTATGGGTATGGTGAAAGGATGATAAAAAAAAAACAAAAGTCGAAGGACCATAAATATAGAATAGAAATGTTTTTTCAAGGTCACTAAGTACTAACGGGAAATCGATGTACATGAATGTAACCAAAAATAGATATGGAAAAATAAAAATACGCAAAATGAGGGAACAATATCCAGCGACATGGTTCGTATTCTCTATATACTGCTTTTAAGGAAAACCGAGTTGTAGTAATGGTGCCATTTTATGTAAGGGATCTATTCATGTTAGTTTCATGCCGAGAAAGACAGAGACATAAACAAGGACATAATTGTCCCAGATGAGTATAGTGTGTTCCTTTTTTACTTAGGTCACCAATGTTATAGTTTGAAATGACAACATTGAATTTTGTAATTAATTTTGGAATATCTATAGGTAAATACAATGTGGTTAGAAAGTGTTCTGGTTTTTAGATGCTTTGATTTATTAAGTGTAAAATAAGTTTATTTACAATTTTGTAGCATAACAAATACTTCCAAAGGCTTGAAATTGTGGCCGGACGTGGTCATATTATAATGGATATTAACGGAATGAAATAATACATATAGATTTGTTTTTGTTTAATTTTATTTCAATAAAAACGAAAAACAAGCGTTTTTAGCAATACAAAAAGAAAGTCTTTTATAAAATTAAACACCAGTTCAAAATAATTTCTTTGAAAGGTTTTTTTAATGTGTCACAACTTAACAACGAATCGTTTTGTTGCAAAAATAAATGGCTATGTTATTTCTATATTATAATTGATAGACTTTTGTTTTGAAATTTTACTGAAATTAATTTGGTTGTCAAGGACAAAGGTAATTGATTCTTTTATTTTTTATTGGATATGTATCACTTTTTGAAACAAAAACTGAATACAATGAACGATTTGTTGCTTTTGACTTTTTTGATATTGATATGTCATGTCTTTTTATTTGAAATAAAATTATTTTTCATCTTCTATTTATTACTGGTTACATTGTTTCATGAACAATGATAGCAATTGTGCTTAGTTGGTAAATGTTTAGCCAGCTTAGTAAAATTTCATGTGGAAAACGAAATATATGAGAAAAATTAATTCAGTAATAAAACAAATCAAGAAATTTGAAGTTAAGTTTTGAAGTATTTGAACATTTTATTCTTGAAGGTTGAAAGGTTTCTATTATTATTTGAGAACATTTTATTCTTGAAAATTGCCAGGTTTTTTATTGTTGGAGAAGAGTGTGTATATTTAACATGATGTGACTGGCACGTATTAACTTCAAAAGTGCTCAAAAACTTTTCAATTTTGTTAAAAAAATGCAAACGAATGCAAATTCAAATAATTGGTAGTAAAATTTAGAAATTATGGTTTTACGTGATTAAATATTTATTCAGAAGGATTATTTAAACAAATTGTTTATTATTTCGTTAATCAACATAACTACTAGACGACGACCGAGCCGATCATCAGACCCTTTTAGTGGTGCTGGTTCATTATAATCTGATGTTTTTTTTTTTTGAAAAATACTTCATTTGATTTGGCTTATATTTGAAATAGAGCAACGCACTCGACGCTTATCAGCTTTAAGGTTACTTTTGCTACGCATTACACTACTCAATCCAAAAGCTAAGCTAAATTCAAATTCGTTCTAAATCAAAGAAGACAGCAATTTTCATTAGTGACATACATTTTGTTACCGCAGTTATTCAGTTTATTACTATTTTCCTTTTTCGATTTATATGCCAACAACTCCGTATAAGGAAGGAAATGTTTGTCAACATTTTTGAGCTGGTAAAAATATTTAGACGTAAAACGACGTAAACTAGATTTTTTTTCCATCGCCGTAAACGAGCTGTCAAAATTTATATGGGGAAATTTTATCTCGGAACATGTAAACTCTTATTATAAATTCGATGCGGAAAGTGATGATGTGAAGAAGTAAAGCCGCCATTTTTGTTGACATTTCACGAAGGCGGGAAAATTAAATTACAAATCTTACCATTGGGAAAAATTAATTATAACAAAAAACTAAAGAAAGTGAGAATAAAAAAAAAATATATGAAATCAAATGAATGATAAACAAAAATACAGAGTAGCTCACTCAATATACCCTAATCGCCATTTTGTCCACTTTAAAAATGATAAAGACGTCATATTACGATATTCGTCAATTTATGGGGCGTTCATGAAAACGTATTAGGGAAAGATACGTTTTTACATCAAACTTGAATTTTGGGTGTTATGACGTTTTTAATTTTATATTCTAGCGTTCAAGTTCATAACGACCATGGCAAAAAAAAATTATCGCATCCCCCAAAAACTGACGCAATTATTAATTGGAATACTTCGACAACTTCTTAAGGTGATTGTAGTTTTCTGACAAAAAAAAAAAAATACTAAAATGTTCTTATTGTATTTATTTATATATTTTAATTTAATACTATAAATAGTTATACAAATATTTTTCAAAGTTTTAAAATTTTCTGAAATGTATAAAATATCTTAAAGACAAAAATTTAATACAAGAAAAAAATACTTTTGATTTTTATGACATTCTTAGATTTAGGCGTTTTGAAATTGAAAAATAGTTTTAGGCAATATAATCGTTCCATGTATGCGATGTAATCTGACTTTAGAGCAAACAATGTTCAAATCGGCTAGTCCTCTTGATCCGGTCAGATAGGTGTAGAATGCGATTTTTTTTTTGTCAATTCTTTGGCGTTCATTTGTATAGATGTTTTTCGTTGAAATGATAAAATAGATAACACTTTTTTGACTAAGATAAAGCCTATAAAAGTAAAATTTGACTTTAACATTAAATATTTTCATATTGTTTTCCTAAAAAAAGTACATAGTTCCATTAATCATTATATGATCATACTTGTAAACTATTATATTTTCGAAGGGTACCTACATAAAACAACCTTAATCGGAAAACAAATACATACCTCTCACATTTTCTTGGGTGCATGGGTAGTATAGCTCAATATTTCATGAATAAAAATCTATCTTTGTATAATATTCCATGTGTGTTCAGGTCAATCCATATATGTTAAGGTATATTAAAACAAATAAATTTCCGCCTGTTCGAGCTCTTTGCAACCCATGACAGAAAATTTATTAAATAAAATCATCAGAGGATGCATATTGCATATCCCACATCCTTTTAACTCTTGAAAAACAATTTGAATGCAAAATATCAACTCCGAACACAAAGCATGCAATTGCAATGCATTGGCTGGCATTGCGGACTCTTGGCCTTTTGGGTCATCCTTCAGTATATAAAATATAGCAATATATATTATTATACAGGGTCATGCAAAAACAATGCAACAATTTTCTGCAAATTATTCTGTTTATTTAGTTTTTATTTTATTTTTGTGTTGAAAATGCATCAATTCTTTTCCTTCTGTATATCTGCTACACCACACTATGAGGGGCTTCAATAAATTTCCAGAACAATGCACTCACAAAGACAAACAGAATTAGCCATGCCCATAACCATCCGACAAGGATATGATACAAAAGCAAACGATACGACACACTTGAATATAAATTAATAAGCGATACAGCCTTGTACTGTGAGTCACGAAATTATTATACGAAAACAATAACAACATAAATTAAAAAAAAAAAAGAGAAAAGTTCCTAGAAGATAATAAAATAATAAAATAAAGGAAAATTGAAATTATGACTGTTATTGTTAATGAATAAAAATATGCAAATTAAATTCAAAAATTCACTTTGTTTTTTATATCCTCATTTTTATGAAATTTTCTGAAATGAAAATCCAGCTTAAATTTACTTATCGCTGTGCACAAATCTACATCGCACGCAGGCAGAAAACAAAACGAAATAAAAAAGAATTTACAATTTCGATGTCACAACTGCAAGTCATCCTTTTTGAGTACCACACTAGTTGGTTGCAGTGTACCATAAAAAAAGGACATGCTGAAATATTAATTATTATCCTTATAGCTGAACATGCTCATCTCCGCAAAAAAAAAAAAAAAAAAACACATCCTCCAACATGGGTGGATAAAAATGTCAACATGCAGTTGTAAAGTAAGGCAAAACGAAACAGAAATGTAATTAATATTTCATATATTCACAGTCATATATTTACAGATTATTTATGCGAAAAAAAAAACAATAAATTGTTAAACACTTTAAAATGCATGGGAGTGACTAATTATTACAGTGCATCGACACTGTTGCACCCAATAAATTTCGTTTTTAATTTTCTTGCATAAACAAATGAGAATTTAAATCAGATGAATCGTAATATTTTGAGGATTTTGCAGGATGCCCTGCTGTGTTCCGGAATGGGCGACCATATTGTCGATGACACGGTCACACTGTGGCACTTGCACTTGCAACAATATACTTTACTATCGGAATCGCCATCATGCAATTGATAACCATCGGACCATACTGCCGTTTTTGCGGTTAAGTGCCACAAAGTGAGCACAGTGGGGCAGGGGTGACAAAATATAAATTAAAACAAGCGGACGTCAGCATACGTCAACAACACTTTTTTGGAGAGAGGCAATATTTTCAGCCGCAAGCACCTGCTGACACACAGATAATTATTTATGCATCATCTCATGGATGGATGTTGGGGTTTGGATTGGGGGTTGGTAAATAAGTGAAAACCATTCACATGTGTGAGGTGCGGTGTGACGATAGAGACGAGTAACAAATTATTCGATTATGATTACTGTGTGAAAATTGATTATTCATTTAGAACTGCTGATGGGCAACGGAATTATAGATGTGAGGAAAAATATGCATTAGTTAACAGATGTGAAATAAGAACATTTTATTCATTAACAAAGCTTTAATGTGTTGGAGAGGAGTTGGCGGTATCGATATAGATAATGTGGTTGATGGTGGCAGCATATACCTCTTTATGGAAACTGACAAACTATTCAAGAATATCGTTTGACTTGATAAAGTACATCATATCTAAGCCATTCGCATCAGGAAGGAAAATGTAGAGGTTTTGGCAATTAGCAACATACACAAAAGAGTGTAAATCACTATCACTAGGCTTTTGATCTTTTCGTGTTATATATCCCAAATATTTTTAAATATTTTTTCATTTAATTAAAATTCTTTCTCAAATAGGAGTACACAAAAATTTCTAGCCTTTTGGAAAAAATATAAAATTTAATAAAAAAAAATTAAAATACATGTAATATAAACGAGAAATACCAACAAACCTAGACGGCTGAACCGATTTGCTTAAAAATTGTAGAGGAAAAATTGGAATTTCTTAGCTCAAAAAATAACGGTAGTTGCCATATGATCGTAACAAAGAAGCTTGATTATCTCAAAAACGGCTTCAACGATTTACTTCAAAAAAATTGAAGATGGTTTTGTCTGATTGTCTTTTTTTCAGTTGCAAAATAAAATGTTTTCCAAGCATATTAACTGTACCTCCCATAGAACTGTTATTTTTTTCTTGAGCTATCCCGTGAATGGGATAAAATCACTAAAACACTTTTTGAGAAAAATCTAAATGATTTGATAAAACTTGAATGTCAACAGTTTGTTAAATGTGTCAATGTACATATAGTTTTAATATAAATTAATTTTTTGATTTATTTTTTTGTAAATTCAATATTTGAAAAAAAAAACGGCTTGACTAAAAATTTTTATTTTTTGTGCATTAAATGCATGCACTTAAAATTCGCATACTTCAAATAAATAAAAAAAAACTTTTTTATAAAAAATATTCAGTAAACATCGATTTATATGAAAAACTCCTCTAACGATTTTAAAATTATCTATTTTGGTAAATTCAATATAAAGCAACAAAATTTTCTGCATACTTTGATTTTGGTTTAAATCCTTATATACAGTAGTTATTATATATTTAAATTAAAAAAATTATTACATTTATTTTTATAAAATTTAATTCAAACTTTGTGGCAACTTGTAACAAGCATACACCATACACGAAAGCATAACTTGCCTTAACCTAACCGTAAGCAATAAAGACGACTTGGTCACACGAAGTGCGAACGACTGGGAAATTCATTTGACCAATTTTTTTTGAAAAAAAGTTTTTAATTTTCAAAAACAAAAATAATAAAAAAAAGATTTTTTTCGAAATTTGTTTGTGCAATATTTGTAAGGCATAGTGTTTTTGTGGAAGTATATGCATATCTTGTTTTAAGGATTAAAGTGTGCCCCAATAATATTTCAAATGTAAGGCAAAGATCAAAAACTCTACCTTTACATTTGTATCTCTAAAACTATGCAAGGCAAATTAGATTCCATGAAGAAATGAAAGCATTAACGTTAATAAATTTTGAGGAGTTTAATAATAGCATTGACTCAAACATACAAATGTGATTTAGAAACCAGTCTCATCAAATATCGACAGATTTTTATTAAATTTTTATTACCAAAAGTCAATTAAACGATTTTTTTCTGAAATCAAACATTTATGTATCATTAAATAAATTGGGAGGTGCCTGAAAGTTTGTAGATAAGGTAAGTGGATGCGTTCATTATGCATATTCCAAGCGTGACAGCATCCAACAATTATCTACTCTTTATTAAAACATTTTCACAATAAAAGTTCTGACTGACTTCTAAAAAAACACTTTACTTTGTACTTTAATTCAGTCAATTAGTTTCCATGCCAAATAAGTAAAAATCTGGCATCAAAAAGGGATTAAATTTCAGAAAATCTGTACCTATATGATTTTTTTTTTATCACATCGCTATTACACCGTATTCATACTATTAGTTTCTAACCAAAGCTGATCCTAATCCTAGGAATGTAATCATTATTCTGGTTTGTTGTTATTTCCGTCATTCTGACAATTAGGAGGATTTTTTCTTTTATTCTACTTCCGGACGTGACCTATCGCCAAAGATTACCACGTGTCCCTTTGTTATCTAATACTTTGTGTATTAACACACTTGTTATTTCCAGGTACAAGTTGATACGATTTATGGTCAATTCAAAGGTATTTTAGTACTAAATTGTGTTCTTTTTTTGTGGACGTAAACTCCTTGCGAGAGAAATGTTAAATCTTAAGAGCTTATATTGCCATAGTTGCAGGAAATACAAATAAATTGAAAAATAGTCCAATTATATTTTCTTGAAAAAAAAACTTTGAAAATAAAAAAATAAAACGAAATAGAATAAACAACATATAAAAGTTATTTAAAAGTAATTAAAATTGATTAAAAAGTTTTCATCTATTTCATTTCATTTTATCTTACTTTTTTTTTTAGTTTATCGAAATTTGTTTGAAACAAATAAAGAAAAGAAATTGTATCTAGATTAATATTATAAAGTGGAATGATTTTTTTTTATCTGAATGCAAACTACAGACCAAGTTCTAAAAATTGTTTAGCTACACTTTCTTTTAATAACATTGGCTTCAGTATCAATATTTTTAAGCAAGTGCTTTGTTTGACTATATATTGTATCACCTTGTGCGATGAAAAAACAAAAAAGTCATACAACATGATATGGAGAAACCAAATATACAAAACCTTCAATAAAATATTCCATCAGTATATCCTTAAATGGTAAATCCAAGAAATAAATTCTATCCAGCATCCGACTCAATTGGGTCAATCTCGTCATTGTTAAGCAAACTAAAGTGTTTCTGTATATTGTGCTGTTCTATAAAATCTCCATTTTATGCTGTTTTAAGTCGAGAAAAACAATTCTCTTTCCTCATTCTCATCTGAGGGCTCTTACACCCACTAACCAATCGATATCTAACCCAAACAGAAGTCTGTTGCTTTTAGCACACAACGTCTGATATTCCGAAATATAGCTACTTGTGTCAACACCGACAACGACGTCTTAAGAAAACAACAGCATCGAGGGGCGATGTTTATAGTACCTTACCGTTATAGTAAAAAGCCATTAGGTGGTTTTTCCTGCTCCTTATACACTCTTTACTACTCTTTCATATCCACATGCATATACAAAGCAGGAGTAGCACCCCCTAAGGTACGAATTGAAAATGAAGGTGAAAAAGAAGCTTTTCTCATTAATGAACATTGAGAATAAAACGTTTCCCAGTTCTGTTTAATTTTGCTGTTTTTATAAAGTTTTCTTTTTTTTTCATTTTTGGGATGAAAAGGCATATCTTAAAGGTTGCTTTTTAATAAAAATAATAGTCTTACGTATAGTGATGGTAATGTGGTGGGTGGCATGCAACAAGAAAATGAATATGTTAAATACATACCCCCTGCCTCTGAAGTGAGTGGTAACGAGTGGATTATGTTCACAATGCACATTTCTTTTTCATTTTCATTATTTCTCGCTTTTATTTTGTTCGTTGAACTATTCGAGAATGAAAATTATTTCTTGTGTGTGTGTGTGTTTTTTTTTCCTGCTATTTGTACATCACCCATAGTTGTGAAGTAGGATCAAGCATATATCTATAAGAAATTAATGTATGAAAAAGAAGTGAATGGCATGAACTGAAACAAATTTCGCGAAATTACTATACACAGTAGTCAAGTCAATCTGAAATAATCCTCTTTTGTTCACTGGGGCGTATACTTTTTTTCTGTCTTTTGTTTGATTTTTCTTGCTCTATTGAAGTAAAATCGATACAATAATTAAATATCAATCGATATTATATTCGCTGTAATGGAAATTATATCGAGTTAAATATCATATTCCTATCCTTGAGTTTGACGGTTGGTAGTCATTAATTAAAGCAGAATTTGAGCATGACAATGGACACTCACAAACTCATTATTACAGCTTTACTGTTCGCTTTGCGATATCAGAAAGTTATCGAGTAGCTAACTCTGTGTGCGTTTATTTATTGTAGATTTATAAAAATGATATATATCTCTGAGTAATGAACTTAGTTGTCCATAGTGATGGTTGGTAGGTGGAGCTTTTTCGCAGATAGACTAAATTAATGACACTTTGTGTAACGAAGGCAGAATATTTTTTTTCCTTTGCGTTTCCAATAAAAAAAAATATTTAATTTTTATTGATAGAATATCAAGGATATGCAATTAAAATTCAAAAAGATTAGATTCACGAGGGGAATTTTATGTTGGAGTTCTGTGTTTGAGAGTATTATTGATGATTTCATGTTTGAGAAGGTGGAATTAATCAATGAAATTGTTTTATCAAATATAAAAATATTTTTATAATTAGTTCTTAAATAATTTTGTAAAGAAAAGTTTAGCTTAAAAATAAAGGAAGGTAAATGGTTTTCAGTCACGGTAATGGGCTGACCCAGATTCGCTGGAAAAACCTACGAAGCGTTACTTTTTCCTTTAACATGTATACATAGAATTATTTTTACCGCAAAGATTACTTGCACCCATCGGTTCCAATGACTACAAAGTTTTCCAACTTCAAATATCTGGCCTCAATATATTTGACAGGTTCATCACAAAAGGTTTCCCAAAACAGAGTGGTGCGTCCAGAACTTTTGTGCATGCAAAAAAAAAAAAAAAAAAAAATGGGTGTATAATAATCGGGGTTATAATAATCGAATAGAACCTCTCTTGCCATGATTCTTGATATTTTTATTTTCCTAGCGGTGCGGTGAATACTTTTACTATTTTCTATTATCTTAAGTGAGATGATATTATTTTTCAAATATGATTTTATGTTAACATTTAGTTTTAATTCTAGAAAAAAAAATATACCAAAAAATGTACCAAATATCGCAAAAAATATTTATAAATAAAAAATATATATAAATACCTCAAAATTAAATTTTACACCAAATAAAGAAAAAATACCGCACGTTTTGCGATATATCTGACAAGCCTGAGCTTCGGTGTTGAATCTCAAGTTATTTCTTCAGGATGATTGCCGTGATTAGTTTTTCAGTGGGTAAGCTGACAATAAATTGGACTTTCTCCTGAAGTGTCTGATTAGTTCGATCCTACCGACTGCGTCATATGGTAATGACAAGAATGACGTTTCAGACAAATGTAATATTTTATCTTTATTTCATTATGAGCTTAACCTAAAAGACAATGTAAAGGAAGAAAGTGAGTATTCACCATCCGCCATTCTTATCTACTTATTTACTTTTACAACACAGAATATTAATATCGCAATAATACTGATCGAGAAATCGACGATCATCTCTCTGAAGTTTTCGTTCAAGAGAAACGTTAGAACTTATTCAACATATGACAATTGAAATCGGGGTTGACTGGTTCTTGGTGTATTCAAAATAAAGTGTATAATTGAAGGGAGTGGATAACCTTACATTTACTAAGGAAAATAGTGAGATGCTTAGAGTATTCCGACTAAGTTTCGAATTAAGAACTAATTTTCCTATTTTGCTCTGACAAGAAAAAATAACAACGTGAAATTAAGTGCCCCCGTCCTGCCATAAAGTGTGAGATAGACATCAAGGACCAACTTACTAAACATTCGGTCATGTGCGTTAATACATCCTTTCCTTTTATTTAGTTAACATTGCAACACATTAAAAACCTATGAAAACTCAAACAAAAAAAAGTATAATTTATTCCTACATTTAAAATAATTAACATCATTTTTTTCAAATAAAAATAAATGAAACTAGAATACCATGAAGTGGAAACATATAAAGCAAAACTCAAATAGAAAAACAACATGAAAAAAAACAAATAAATATAAGAAGTACAGTTGGTACAACATATCTAACGTCTGGAAATTAAATAAGATAGAGATAAACCTAATAGGACCCACACTTCAAAATACTAACAAGAGTTAGAGCCAGACTCAAAGCCCAAAGAACATAATATTCTTCATGGACAAAAAGCAGTCTCAAAAATGAATATCCGTTCCTCATTAAGAGAGCTTTATGTTCATAATGTTGTTATTAATTTTCCTAATGGTACAAGGTATTTGACGTTGAATCCTTGTATATTAATTATATGAAGAAAATAATGGAATATCCTCCCAAAGGACGACGACGTCTACAGACGCAAATTCTCATATGGAAACATTTTTTTCATTTCCATATAATTACCCGGATTGATGGTTTCTTCTAAAAAAGAAAAACCTCTGTTCCTGGGTGCAGATAGAAAAATACAAATCCATAATCTGTCAGCCGAAAAAAGTATATCCTTCAAAAAGAAAGCAAACAAAAATTATACAAAATGATAGCTCGCATGAAAGCTATAGATAGAATCTCATGTAATAAAATATGACTACACTGTTGATGTTGAAAAATCGTCTCAACTTGTCAGCACGTTTGTTGCACCATTATTTTTGCCGCGAGCTGTTTGTTTTTTTGTTTTACCATCCAACATTGTATTTTTTTTTCAACAGATATTATAATGGGCCTTAAATTACGGTTGTTGTGTTTTTAGGTCGAGAATCATCTTTCATCGTTTTTGAAGTGCGGAAATGCGAAGGAAGAAACATTATCATCAAAAAAAATTTCGTTTTCTGTCATCTTTTCTTTATGGTTTTCGTCGTTCAATTATTTAAATTGTGGGAGGATTTTTTCTTGCGGCAAAAATCATCTAAGAATCATTTTTACGCCTTAAAACTTGACATAAATATTATAAATCTGCTAATCCTGCCAGTGGATTTATACCTTTCCTTTGCAGTCAAAGGCAAAAACAGTTGAACTTAGAAGAGAGTCCTTGAAGTTTTAAACATTATTCTTTCCGGTGCGAGGATTAGTAAAAAAGAATTCATAGCTTAGGAAAAGACTACTTTGAATTCTGAAAAAAAACCATTGCTAAAAGCAAAATGTCTGAAATAACTTTGATTAAGATAATGCTTTCGCATATTTTAAGTTTCGTTTTTTATTATTATTTCGGGTAAAAAACAGAAAACTTTGTGTAAGGATTGTTTCCTTTGTTAGCTTTGAACGGAAAACAATTTTTATTTATATTTTGCTGCACACAGAAAACACGAAGTCGGGGGTGATGTGAAAAACAGCAGCACCAACGAAATAGATCAGCCTCAGGGTAAGGGTTGGTTGTTTGAATAGAAAATGTTTGACTGTTGATTTTGAATACTTTGCTTTGAAAATGCCACAACCGAGGTATTTCATTTTATTTTTATTTACATGTATAACACTATATTTGTATTTGTTTGAGCCTTTGAGGACTGTGATGCTTTATAGAGAAAAGTTAGAAAATTCGATGAGATGATGAGCCACAACACTACCCTCTGCCTTCTCGTTGCACAGTCTGCCTGTCTGTTTGACTATCATAGGCAGATGCTTCAATTTGAAGTGTTTATTTAGTATTTTCTATGAAAATTTTGTATTTTATCCTTTTTTTTTTATTGTTTTTACTGAATTTTCCTTTTATTACTCTGGAGAGTTTAAATTTTTACTTTTGATTTGAAATTATGCAAAACGTTTTAATAATATTTAGTCAGTTTGTTTAGCCGACGAGTGTCAATGTTGACCGCATATAGTGCGAAGAGATATAGTGTACTTTGTCATAAACATAAACAGATGCGGAAAATGGTTTTAGAAAATTAATTTGGCACACCATGAGGTTAAAGTGCAGCACGTGCAAAACTTTTTAATTTGATTTGTTTTATTGTACCAAAAGGTACTGCTAGGATATATTTGCCTTTCATTTGAACCATTACGGATTTCAATAAGATATCTCGATTTTAAAGCTCCTAACAGGGTTGGCTTTGTGAGCATTACAAACTGCCATAATTCTCTCAAAAATATCGATAGGGTTACCAACTGTTTATTAAGATTTATTTTTTTAAACAGAAAAAAACTCAAAATAACACTCAAATAATTGAACCGTCACTTGTACACAAAGAAACAGCTTCGCCAGTTATTCTATGTCACTTGAACTTTTAATAATACCAGTCGCTTACAAAACCCTTTTTTCCTAATTTACCTTTTGTTCTTTTTGTTACAAAATTCTTCACATGCACAAGTATTTTGTTTTTGCGAACTGGTATCAACACCACTTTGTTTCAACAAAATAGTATGCAGCGTGTGTATTATATTACTGAACGCAATTCCTTACAAAAATCACGCTAATAGGTAAATTACTCATAAAAAAAATAGCCAACAATTGCATAACTGCATTTAAACTGCATATCTAAAGCGAACCTTACACGGTCAGTCATTTGACATCAATTTATAATATAGTGTTTGTAAAAATAATTTGTTTGATGAAAAATCAAAACACTTTGATTTTGCCTCATGACAGATTATAACTATTTGTAAGATCTGACGTCCTCTGTGAAATTCACTTAAATAAAAAACGAAAACACATGAACAGAAAAACACAAAGTGTAATACTTTCTAAAAAAAGAGCAAGCAGTTAAAGCATTAATCCTCAAAGCTCCTTTAGACTAGTATGCAGCTGAAGTGAAACGAAATTTTCCTTCGTCTCCAAAAACACAGACGAAATGATAACGAAACGGTACCGGACAAATTGTTATGTAGAGTTTCACCATTTGCAAAAAAATGTTTTTCAAAACACACAAAAAAACAAATAAAAAGAACAGAAATCTTATAGAAATTTTATAATAATAATAACCACAAAAAAACACGTACAAAATACAAACGTCAAAATTTCGCGAGCAATTAATATCCTGGTCAACTAAATTGTGTGCGAAAAAAAAGTAGAGAGTAGTGGAGACTTGAACCGGTTATCAACCGTTTCACCGTGGAACTGCGTACCACAAAACGAAAAGAAGGACGCAAAATTTCGTTTATAATTTCACTGTGTCATTTTCGTATGGGATTTTTCGTTTCACTTCAGCTGCATACTAGGCCTTAGCAAAAATCAAAGAAAAAATCATAAACATATCTGGAGAATATGAACCCTGATCCAGACATGGATTCACTTAGATCAGATGAGGGCTATTTGTTGTTGGGAAATTGGCGAATGGCGATTGGCGATCGATCAGTCTTCCCGCAGCCGGGAAGCAGGTCGGTAACGCTTGGATATACGCGGTTCAATGGCGATTACAACAACAATTTACATGCAATTCTGTGCATATGATTTCGTTTTCAGTGGCAATTTCTTAAGTTATTTGCGGTGAAAACTGCGATAGGCGTCACTGTTTTTGAAAAGGTCTCCCATAAGCCAATGGTGCAAATACGCAGTGAAGGAACTATAGCTTCTTAACCGAAAGTAGGGGGATGATTTTTGCTTACAGCCTTATTAATAAAAAATAAGCTGTAATTTTAAGTCTTATTTCCGAGTTAACTAATCCATGGATTAAGCAAATTTCACTCCGAACGTAAAGGCAATTATTTACAGTTGGTTCCAGAACATTAGTAATACATGGATTAGTTTTCTTGAAAATTTTACTTAAAATGACAGTTTAATTTTTATTAATAAGGCGGTTAGACTTTCGCTGGCTATTTTTCAAGAATTTTTACGACTCTGACGATCAATTCTATATGGGAACTTTAAATGAATAATCTTCTGATCATTCTGATCAAGGTATGTCAATGCGCCATCGACAAAGAGAAAGTTCTAGCAATCATTGGATAATTCGAGGATGGGTTGGTTGAACATGGAAAGCTCCAATTTTAACCTATGGTAATTTTGTCTGTGATTTCCTTCACTGTGCAGTAGCAGTTCTCCATCATATAAACGAAGAATTTGATGCGAGGAAGAAAAGAAAACATTCATTTTCTTTTCTGTCAATCTACGTAACAAAAAAAAAAAAACAAAAAAAAGAACACATAAAATAAAATAAATGTGCAATAAACATGTAAATGCAGAAAAAGTATTATGGCACATCATAACATCAAATACAGTAACATCCATTTGCCTTACTTTTCTAATTTCACTCTTAAGGATGTCCTCTTACTATATGTATATACACAAGGACAAAAGCATGTTGTCATACTAGTACAAGCACTTTATTTCTTTTTGTTTTGTCTGCAAGCAAATAATAATAAAAACAACGTGATAAATGGGCTTTTGGGAGCAACGAGCGAAAGAAAAACAAATGGAGAAGAAAAACGAAGCTTCTTACACTTTACAACTTTTATATACTGACGACAAAAGATAACCAACATTCTGTGCCTCTTCTTTTTTCAAAAAGATACTTGCACCTAAAATAAAGGAAGTGGAAATATATTTTTAGCTTCCTTGCAACGCCATTTTGTAAATACCGCGATATATAGCTCTGACCAAAATTTTGCATCAAATCTATTCTTTTAGATATAAAGGAGAAGCTATCATAGTTGCTGTTGTCGGTACACTTAACTGACACAAAACAAGGATCTTCAACTGGGCACACAAACATTTCCGCATAAAGAACAAAAGCGGAAAAACACATTATAAAAGCTTACATATATGAGTTAGTAATATAGATACAAACTGGAATCTCCTCAAACAGAAAACTTGAGATGCCTCTTCCCTGTTAAAACTTTGAAAGGAAGCCAGAAGTTTAAGGTGGGGTGAATAAAGAATCAAGCAAACAGTAACCATGGTTACATACAGAAACGAAGAAAGGATATAGAGATAAATACAAAGGAAGGAAGATGGAATATGGAAGTTAGAATTTAACAAAATTTTTGGTGAAACACAATGCAGAAATTTGGCTGTGTGGTTCGCTACTTACACTACAATCATTATACAAGTAGGTTCATCCTAGTTCTTTGCCAACAATGATGCCGCGGAGCCGCCAACGAAGAATTCTACCATTGATAGCTTCAGTGATTCACGGTTATGATGTGGTTGGATGATACTTATATCCAACAACTTTTGGGTCATATAATACTTTTAATGTTAGTTCTGGGAAAAGGCAGTTTGCATAGTTGGTGGTCTAAAATCGCAAAGAGTCATTCTGCTGATGCCTTCTGTTGCCTCCTGCTGGTTTTGTTTTTGTTGAGTTTGGTCAGAGCTTTCTATTGGATGCATTTAATAGAAAACAAAAGAAGAGCTATGCAACTGTCAGAACCGTATAATGAGAAAGATTACTTTTAATTTTCCACTCTGGACACATTCATTTGGGTACTTATGATTTTTTGCTTGAATGCTTTCATTAGAAAATGGCTGCAAGGCTGAGGATTAAATGAGTGTCATTAGCATAGGCAAGCATACCTATACTTGTAATTAATACCAAAAATGAATTCAACTGAGCTTACAATTTGGAGTTTTTGAATTCAAATAGATGTGAAACTTCAAGAGTTATAAAGAACCAAGAAGAATTATTTCAATTTTAGTTGGATATTTTTTCAATGAGGATTGTTTCACAAGACTTGGAAGATGATATGAGTTTAGTTGACAACTCCAGACATTAAGAAACAAATATCAATACCATTTTAAGTAACCATCAGAGGACTTCAAAATTGTCATATATTTGTTGAGATGTTATAACACATTACGAGAGTAAAGCATACATAAATCATGGTATACGATACCTAACCTAATACGAGGTAATATATTCCAGTCATTATTATTCACTTTAGAATCTAACTACAAAACCATCTTCTATGTATATCCATCGAATACATTTTTTGTGTATCAAAACTCTTCTGACAAAGTGCATCATTATACTGTCCAAGCGTGTAATGATGCTCATTTAACATATTCCTGAATAAAAGTGTGTCCCTGTCCTATTTGGTTTTGTATTTCATTACTTCGGCCGTAATGAGGTGGTCTTCGTATTTCATTCTAATTATTTCGTTTCACTTGCTTTCACAAAGTTTTATATGGTTGATGTAACCCACAGAGAAAAATAAAACACTGTAAAGAAACGTTCCTCTTTCGCCCGCCATTACACTTCAACCTGATAATAAAATGTATCTGTGTCTTGCCTGTCTTCCTTTTTTCTGCAGAAATTTTTTTGAACATTTTGGGTTTTTGATACGTTTTGGTAATTAAGGGAAAAACACGATAGTATTTTAATTTTAATATTTGATTGGGAAGGTATTTTTTTCCAAAATTTTGAAGCAGATATCTTACTCACAATTGTATACTCGTGTCGTTGGATAGCAGTTTCTGCGAATTGAACATTTTTGGAGCACGAGATAGGGGCAGAAGTAGCTATGTATATCCCTTTCCTTTCTATTTGAATTGATGTTGTAACTCAATTTCCAAAATTTTACGTACAATTAACTTAAAGTGTAGTTACGCTGAATTCATTAAAATCATTATCTGAGTTTAAACTTTTTTAACTATTTAAAACATTTTACTGACAGTGAGTGCTGTTTTTTAATAAAGACAGTCAAAAAAATTGGCAGGAGAAAATGTAAGCATATAGTATTTCACCGCCACTTAAACTTGTTTGACAAATAGGTATATACAATCTAGAACTGTAAAAAAGTACAAAGGACTCAAGCAGCTTCGTTAGTGTGCACTGTGCAGTCCAACGTTTGCGGGATTCTCGGGGGCAAAGTGTCATCGCGTATCATTGACACTTTTTGGTTTGACGGACTAACTTTCTTGTTGTTTTGCAGTAAAACGTCATAGACAAAACTAATCTGAAAATAAACCCCATTTACTCTTCTGTTAATTGAAAAAGCTGCAAAATAATAATATTTTACTTAAGACTGAATAAATGTAATACAAATTCAACTCGATTTAATGGGTTAGTTTATGAACTACAGTTGAAATTGATTCCAACAGTAAATTACGTAGATAAACATTATTTATATTATGTAAGTTAAGTAAACATAAGATTATAATGCATGTAGAAAACAAACAATATTTCAAAAAAAAAAAAATTTTCACATTCGTTTGAAATTATTCCTCTTATTAATTTTCACAACATATTCATTAGTTGAAAGAATATTAAAGAGAAAACGACAACACTGAAAAAGAAAGTTCCTCTTCCGCCCGCCATTTAACTCAATTCCAAGAACGAAATGTCTTTTAATTTAAGTAAATTGAAATAAAGAAATATTTGTGCGTCTCTTGTTTTTTTTTTTTTAGTAAAGGTAATGAACGTTTTGTGGTTGTTCTACGTGTTTCTAATTAAGAAGAAAAAGAAAATAACATTATAGTTTTGAAATTTGATTCGAATACCTTCGTGTTTAAATTTTTTTAGGAAGCTTTAAAGCAGAAATCTTACGCACTCGTAGTTAATTTGAAAAACAAGTTTTATGAAAAGGGAAAATAGAAGGAGTAACAAGGAATTCAGTAATTGTTTATTTATTTTCTATTCCAATTAATGTTATAACTGAATTTAAAAAATTACAATCATCTACTTAAAAGGGTATAGGTGAATTTAATTAAAAACTTATTTTTAGCTTATTTATGAACAAAGATTCTAAATTGGAGAAATTATAAGGAGAATTGGGGACCCAAGCCATTCAAAGCCACTGGTAAATTTCTTAAAAAAAACAGCTTGTTTGGTCAGTGCTATATAAACATTTTAGACCTCACATTGAAAATGGATTACTTCATTGACGTATTAGGTATGGACCGCCAGTAGCCAACTTCACGCGTGTTCCAACATAACTAGGGGCGCCATCAACTACTAGCAGGGAATCTGCGTAGCAGTGATATGATTTTTTTAATTAATTATTTACTATTGAAATATTTTGGTGGAAATTATTATCAAACTACTTTTATTTTACAAAACACATCCACTCCTTATGCCATGAGTTACTTACAGATGAATATATTATCGTTTTCATTTAAATTCTAATGTCGAAATTAGAACACGTATTTAACACTAAAAGATGATGGCGTTTTTAAGCTGTTTTAAGATGGACCAACTTTTCTTGGCTGTTTGTATGAAAATTTCAACCGACTGGCGGTCCATATCTAGTACGTCAATGGATTACTTATTTATAATGACTGGGAGAGGGATGATTTTGCACGCTTTGGTTTCCAAAAAAAAAATCCCTTTGAAATGTTGAATGAATCAAGAAAGCATGCTGATCTTCAAAATCAGTCCGAGAAAATTATCGAAAAGCTTACATTTCGTTTGACTTTCTTTGTCTATGTATGTATAGTTATCAAAAATACCTTGGCCATAAAAAAAACATTTTAAATGAAATTGGTTTTACTTTTGGCTTTAAGCATCGAGTTTCTTTGTGTTTAATTTTCACTCACTTCAGGCAAAATTTTATTGAAAACTACCAGATCCAGCACTCATAGTTGACCATGACTGTTTGAAGCACCTATGTCTTTAGGAGCGTTGCGTGCTAATTTAAGAGAAGGTCAGATTATCATGAATTTCACGAGAAAACTTAACAAATTTGAGTTTGAACGGAGTATTTCAAGTCATTAATATATGTAAATGTTTTTACAGACAATGAAAAATACCCTATAGCGCACATTTATCTCAAGTTTTTTTTAACATAATTTTAAGGGTTTAAGTTAATATTTAAATTTAGTATCTGCAGAAAAGTCCATCCTGCAATGCAGCATGACGCTGCATAACATTTGCAGCTGCGTCAGGGTAAATGAATTTATTCAGGCAACAAAATGCTTGAGTTTGTGAGGAGGAAAACCTGACTCTGCTATCTGATATACTATATCTACATACTCTTACATCAAGTATCCGATTAATAGAAGTTGTTTAGTTATTGTAGTTCCAAGGATAAAATTGTCATGCTGAGATGTGAGAAAAGTTTTTAATAACACACATACGTGTAGGATTGAAGGCTACGCCACTGGTCTTTAATCTTTAAGCTACCTAACCTAAGTTTTTTGCCAGCAAGCTAAGCTCACTCACTTTTGCCAGCAAAGCTAAGCTCACTCACTCACTCGATGATGAACAGCGACGAACGATTGACGGGTACACACGACGTAAAACGAATGTCTATAGTTTAACTTTTTTATCATTTAAATATAATTTTACTCTGAATTTGCACATTAAATTAAAGTTTGTGAAGTCTAACTCTTGTCTTTTTATTTTTATATCCCACAACCTGGGGGCTCGTCCGGGATCGATCTGAAAACAACATCGAACAGATAAAATCCTATAAAAAAAATATCGTGGTAAAAATATAAAAGATAAACGAGTTTTTTAATTGCAAATTGTATGTTTATTGCTTATTTTGGTTTGTGCGTGGGCTTAAATTTATTCACAACAGAAAGAAAATAAGATAAGGCCATCATTTTAACAAGTGGCGAAACGGTAAAAACGGCCTTATACAGTAAATTTTTTTTACGGGAAAACTGCTTTCCAGTAAAAACTAAAATACGGTAAAACGATTGAAGTTGTGTTATCACGACGTGCTCGAAATTCAAGTTTTTACAGTAATTTTTTTTTATTACAAAAAACGATGGGTAACAGACGCAATAAAAATCTTAACAGTACGGCAATCACGACGGGGCCTGATTTTTCAGAAATGTTAGAAATTCTTATGCGACGGGAAGCAGATGTTACTAGACGTGAATTGGAACTAAAATTTATGAAGAATCAAGGACAGAGAAGTTCACAAAGGGATTTTGGACTTGCTCAGCATTTTGAAGACGTAGAAAACGTACAGGCTTCTTGCAGCGGGGTCAGAAACGTTACACATTTGCATAAGGAAACTATTGAAGGAATGCATTCGGTCGGGTTAACAGACGAAATAATTAACCAGCAGCCACAAGACGCACCAAGGCCAGAAAATACGACGGGGCCAGAGATTGAGATATCACTACTGCGGACGGAGATCGATAGTTTGAAACGACGCAATGAGCCGGCAAGTGTAGGAACCTTTGAAGACGCAATGAATGCAGTTTCTCATTTTAGTGGAGAAGGTGATGTAAGAGCTTGGATTGATGAATTCGAAACCGCATCCGCCTTAATGAGATGGGACGAAATGAAAAATATTCTTTTTTCAAAGCGGTTGTTGACGGGCACCGCGAAAATGGCATTAAAAACGAAGCCTACCATAGTAAATTGGGCAGACTTAAAGCAATTCTTGATTGATGAGTTTTCTTATACGATGACTGTAGCTGATGTGCACAGGGCAATGACAACGAGGAGACAAAAATGTGGAGAATCAGTTGTGGAATTTTTATTTGCTATGCGTGAACTTGGTGCAAAAGGCGATATAGATGAACGTTCTTTGATCCAATATGTGATCGACGGTATTGACGATTTATCGGCCAATAAGGTGATGCTGTATGGGGCACATTCAATGCATGAGTTCAAGGTAAAGTTGGTAGAGTATGAACGCTTTCGAAGCACCTTGGGACGACAATCTCAGTCGCAGTTGAGGGTTCCAAAAATATCTAGAGATTCATTTAACAGCTCTAACATTCGATGTTTTAACTGCGGCCTTAAGGGGCATAAAAGTAAAATGTGCGATAATAAAAACAAAGGACCAAAATGTTTCAATTGTCAAGAATTTGGACACGTGTCTCCAAATTGTCCATTGCGCAGAGAAAATGTCAAAGCGGTGAATTCGGCTGAGGTGGAGATCTCAGAGTTGGAAGCAAAAGAGGTGATTGTGAACGGCTTTAAGGTACGAGGACGGATAGATACGGGCAGTGACGTTACTATAATGCAGTCAACAGAATATTTAAAACTTGGATGTCCAACTTTGGTAAGCGATAATAATATTTTTAGGGGTTTATCGGAAGACTGTACCAAACCCTACGGATACTTCATGGCCAATGTTGAAATCGATGACATCACGTATCGTTCGAAGATATACGTAGTATCTTCAAAGTCTTTGAAGCAGAATCTTTTAATTGGAAAAGACATACTGAGAGGAACGCGTATAACTCTAGGCAAAGATGGAGTACAAGTGGAAAAACTTGAATCGGAACTGAAAAACTGCTACCAGGTAATTTGTAAGAAAATTGATATTTGTGTTGGCAATCCAAATTACAGACATAAAGTAGAAAACTTAGTTAAAAATTACAAGCCTACAGAAACTAAACATACAAATGTTGAAATGAAAATCATTCTTAAAGACGATGCTCCTATTGCACAACGTCCTCGGAGACTTGCTCCGTTAGAAAAGGATATTGTGGAAACACAGATTCAAGAGTGGTTAGATGCTAATATTATTCGACGTAGCAATTCTAAATATTCCTCTCCAATCGTGCTTGCAAATAAAAAAGATGACAGTAAGAGACTTTGCGTAGATTATAGGAAAATCAACAAAATTATAGTTCGTGATCACAATCCCTTAGCTCTTGTAGATGATCAAATTGACCAGCTTAGTTCAGCAAATGTTTACTCCACTCTAGACCTCGAAAACGGATTTTTCCACGTTCCAGTCAATGAAGAAAGCAGAAAATTTACTTCTTTTGTTACTCATCGGGACCAATACGAGTTTAACAGAGTACCATTTGGTCTCTGTGTGTCACCCGCTGTGTTCCAAAGACACGTAAACTTAGTTTTTAGAGATCTTATGATTTTAAAGATAGTACTTCTTTATATGGATGATATTGTCGTACTTGGGATAGATTATGCAGAAGGCTTTCGCAATTTAGTCAAGGTTTTTGATGTTGCTAGTGAGTATGGGCTAAAATTTCGGTGGTCAAAGTGCCAATTCCTCTGTCTCAGAATTGAGTATTTAGGATTTCAAATTGAAGCGGGGACAATCAAACCATCTGAAACCAAGGTAGCAGCTGTACAAAAATTTCCACAACCGACGAATATAGTTAAAATTCAAAGCTTCTTGGGTCTAACTGGGTATTTTCGAAGATTCGTTCCAAGTTACTCGTGTATAGCAAGACCAATGACTGATTTGCTGAGAAAAGACGTTCAATTTAAATTTGGAGCTGAACAGATAGCTGCTTTCGATGAGCTAAAGAGAATTCTGACGACGGCACCGGTCTTAAAACTTTATCGACAAGAAGCAGAGACAGAGCTGCATACGGATGCTTCAAAATGGGGTTTCGGAGCAGTGCTGTTGCAAAAAGATAATAATAAATTTTTTCCAATTTCTTATTTTAGCAAGAAGTCCTCACCCCAAGAACAAAACTATAGCAGCTACGAGTTGGAAACGTTAGCGGTGGTAGCAGCACTAAAAAAATTCAGACACTACTTGCTGGGTATACACTTTAAGATAGTGACGGACTGTGCAGCATTTAAAGGCACTATGGAGAAGAAGGAGTTTTCATCGCGGATCGCAGGCTGGGTGCTAATTACACAAGAGTTTGATTTTGAACTCGAGCACCGTACTGCAAAGAGAATGCGTCACGCAGATGCACTTAGCAGAAATGCGGTGAGTTTAATTAAAACAGAATTTTTACAAAGAATCATTGCAGCTCAGGAAAGCGACGAAAAAATTGCGTTATTAAAGAAGCTTCTTAAACACAGCTCATACGAGAACTTTCTTTCCGAAAGAGGAATAATTTATAGAACGGACGAAGAAGGACGGAAACTGCTGTATGTGCCTAAGAAAATGCAGGTTGAACTTTTGCGAAACATACATAACGACGGGCATTTTGCGTCGAGAAAGATGGAAGATATAGTGAAGAGAGACTATTTTATACCAGATTTGAATAAAAAATTAGATGACGTTCGAAGAAATTGCATACCGTGTATATTGGCGGAAAGAAAAGCTGGAAAACAGGAAGGATTTTTATCACCAATCGACAAAGAAAGTAGCCCACTGTGTACTTACCACATCGATCATATGGGACCGTTAGAGAAGACTACAAAACTATACACCTACATCTTTTGCGTTATGGATGCATTTTCCAAATTTGTTTGGATCTATCCAACTAAAACAACATCAGCGGTGGAGGTAATTGCAAAGTTGGAAATGCAGAAAGTCTCATTTGGGAGTCCAGCGCGAATTATATCAGACCGAGGGTCTGCTTTTACAAGCAAGGCATTCGAGGAATACTGTCAAGAGGAGAAAATTGAACACCTTGTCATAACAACTGGGGTTCCAAGAGGAAACGGACAAGTCGAGCGTATCAACAGAGTGATAATTTCCGTTCTTAGCAAATTATCGGCCGAAAATCCCAAAAAATGGTATATGCACACGAGTGCACTGCAAAGATGCATAAACTCAACATGGCAGCGCAGTATTAAGACAACACCATTCGAGTTGATGTTTGGGACAAGAATGAGGAACACATCTGATACAGGTCTTACAGATGCGATTGAAGAGGATATAAGAACGCTATTTTCAAGTGAACGAGATGATGCTAGAGAGCGAGCACGGAAATCGATAGCTGAAGTGCAGAAGGAGAATCAAGCAACATTCAACCGGAAAAGGAAAACAGCCAAACAGCATTGTGAAGGAGATTTGGTAGCTATTCGTAGAACTCAGTTTGGACCAAATCTGAAGCTGGCCGGAAAATTTCTAGGTCCTTACAAGATAACGAAAGTTTTAAATCACGATAGATATGAAGTTGAGAAGATTGGAGAACACGAAGGACCGAGTGTAACATCAAGTAGTGCTGACTACATAAAAAGTTGGCGACAAACCGACTTTGACATTACTTCGTCGTCTGACGAAGAATAATTTAAACATAATTGTACTTTTGTCTATTTACAGAACGCTGGGGTCAGCTGTTATACAGGATGGCCGATTTGTAGGATTGAAGGCTACGCCACTGGTCTTTAATCTTTAAGCTACCTAACCTAAGTTTTTTGCCAGCAAGCTAAGCTCACTCACTTTTGCCAGCAAAGCTAAGCTCACTCACTCACTCGATGATGAACAGCGACGAACGATTGACGGGTACACACGACGTAAAACGAATGTCTATAGTTTAACTTTTTTATCATTTAAATATAATTTTACTCTGAATTTGCACATTAAATTAAAGTTTGTGAAGTCTAACTCTTGTCTTTTTATTTTTATATCCCACATACGTATATACGGTAAACATCACTCTCCTTTCTATAAATAAAATTGAACCATAAAAATGTGATTAAAGTTTGTTCTTGGGCAGAAAACTCATCTGTTGAAACTTTGTGAATGACTTGCTTCCGCGAATCAACACACTGAACTGCCACTGAACGCACTCATGGTAACAAATCCATTATAATTGCATGTTGAATGCAGAAAAAACAAACAAATACATAGAAGTTTACAAAGGAGAGGAAAGTTCGAGAATGTTAATTCCCTCGGTCATTACCTTAAGAGTTATGAATGGGAATTTCTATTAAAAGGTAACGTAAACTCTCCAAATCCTTCATTTCCAATGCAAATCCTAATTATAACATTAATGTTAAGCTGTTAATTAAATTCGTTCAATGGCAGCATCCAAAGCAACAGTTTAGCTTAACGACGCTGATGTATTATGGTGTGTTGTTGCGATGGCCTAATGTGAAAAACTTTACCAAACTGAAAATGAAGGAACGTAAAACTTTTTCTGTTGCAGATTCCGCTTTTCATTCCATTAGCACACATATCCACTCCGGCTTCAAGCAAATGTGTACTATTTGTGGATGTACTATAAAATTAAAAGAAAAAAAATGTATACTCTGTGCTCCTGATCCTATATGGCAGATAAATTGCCTTTGAAAAGAACGGTATAATTTCCATATGATATGAACTCTGCACAAAAATTCGTTAAAATGGCGAATGATTAACGTTGTAAAAAAAATCCACAATAACGACCTAACGCAACGAAATGTTGACAGTAATGATGTATAACGGTATAGCAGACAATGTGGTGTCGATCTAGATAATTATTTTAATTATCGTGTTATGTTAATCCGTAATTGGTATATTTTTGAAGCCATAAATAGCATGCAACACCCTTATACTTCTTTTGAAACCCATTCAAACTCAAACAAGCACCAGGAATAAAAAAAATGGAATTTCAATTTGTCAATTTGACAGTTAATTAGAATGTTTTATGACGTTTGACGTTAGCTATAGTTCGTTTTTGAATTAATGATTTGGTAGAAAGATAATTGCTCTATTTAAGGACGCCATCAGCAATAAAATTTGCCATTAGTTGTTATTTTTAAGCTCAAAGGCATAAAGAGAGACCTTTTGAATTTTCAATGAGTTATAATGTAGAATATGATATACGAGTTTGTTGGAGGATGTTTGATGAATAAATGTTTAATGGATATCCTTATGGCTAAATGTGTTGATAGAATTCTATTGTCAACTTTCCGTCCCGTAAGCACCAGAATTTGGCTTTTAAGTTTTTTTTTTAATGACACTTTTAAATTTATAATGGAAAAGTAATAAATGATTTTTTTATGTTGAAAGTTGTAAACTTGTTAATGGAAATTTTTGACAACGACCTACTTCTACATCAAAGTGCTGTTTAAAATGAGTGTATGAGTCAAAATAGGCTATTAAGTGTGAGCGGCTATAATGCTTTTCTCTGTCGGAAAAAACGGTAGTTAATATTTTTTTTTTTTTTAAATAAAAAAGATCCTAATAGCTATCTTCGCACTTAAAATGTTGACAATTTTACATTAAAAATTTCTATCTATAATGTCAAATAAATTGCACGAAATTTTTCGTCTAAAGCTAGTTCATATAGAAACATAATATTTCTCTTTAAATTAAGAAATTGATATGAGTAATGAACTGACAGTTAATTGTGTGCTTTTGAAATGGTTTCTCCTTTGAAAGTTCTTTTGTAATTTCACAACCCCGTTAATTTTAAACAAAGATATATTTACCACTTCTTCTTGTTGTAATCTTTCCGAGAAGTGAAAGTGAAAACTGGGATTCCTGAAAGAGGTCGTTTTGGACCGATCATACTTATCACTTAATTAATGACATAGATTCTGCTATTTATCTTTTATAACTTTCAACTTATGTAGATCACATACGTAAAGCTTAGAATAAATTTTCCAGCTACCGATGTATTATTTATTCAGAACAATTTGAACAATTTATGATTTGTTTTAAATGAAAAATTATTTGGCTTCATAGTCCAGTCATGTTAGGGTTTATTATCTCTCATTTCTAGGTTGACCCTTTTTTTGCCTAAAATGACTGTACTATCAGGTATTAAACTCTAAGTAACAGTTATTAAACTCTAAGTCACAAAACTCAATTTTCGAAATAACCTATATTTTAAATACTTTTAGAAACATTTGCTGAAACGATACTTAAGCATTTATATTGTATTTATAGGCAGAGAAAAAAGTACTACTTAAGAATTTATGTCGAACATAAATTTTGAAGTATATCGTTTCAGCAAACGGGCCTTAATATCTTAAGCAGAATTTTTTCTGACTCCTTATTAAAATCTGAAAATTTGATGTTCTTGGCTACTGCGTTACGAAGTTATAAAGGGACGGTCAAAATAGTTTCAATGGGTTCATGTTTATTTATGGGTGTAGAATAGTGCGAACAATTACTCAAGAACTTCCCTGAACACTAATATGCTCCTTGATCTCTGAAGTTCGAGAATTCAATTTGGATTGTGTGTTATCAATAAAGATACTTTGATTCCAAGAATAGAGAATAATTTGCCATCAGACATGTTTCCAAAAGGGTCAATGACACAATCATTTGTATGTTTAAAAATACGATGATGCCAAGTAAAAGATACCATCAATGCTTCGTTTTTCAAATACTTTGACTTTCCCAGATGTGCAAAAGCCCACCCATTTGTATTTTACAAGGTTAAATACCATAAAATTTTAATGGACGCATATAAGAACGCATTCCTTTGTTAAAACAAATCTTTTTACAGAGTTCTGGTCGTCAATAGATACGTCGAAAGAATGTGTACGGTAAGATAAAAGGGTTATTTGCGTAACAAAGGCAACCACAAAAAAAACTTTATTAATTCGATGATGTAGTGATGGTATAGGATTGATTGTGGAACGTATATATGGAGAAAATGAAGATACTTCAATGATATAGAATGATAGATGAATTGGGTTCAAGATGTTTTTTTTAATCATTTTTCTTTTTCAACCCTTAAGTCAAATAGACTTAGCTTATTTTTGTGAGCGGATTAACGTTAAGGGTTTGATAGATGGGTGAAAGAAATCTTATATCCTTTCTATATGTATCACATCACATTATATTCATATACGATTCGCTTCTAAAGTCACTTTTTTTATATGAAGAATATAAAATAAAGGAGCTGAGACATATTTGTATCTTTTTCTGGAAGAAAAATAAGGGTTCAAAGAAATTAAGCTGATTTGATGAATTTTATTTGTTTGATAAATACGGAGATCCTTTCGAAAAAAAAAACCTTTTAAAAACAATTTGAATTGAAAATTAATTTTTTAGGGGATAAAAACTTCGATAAAGGATGGTTTTGTATATTCATTTATTTTATATGGATTATTTTAAGGAACATACTTATGAGTTGAAGTATTTAAAAAAATTAGGAAATATGTACTTAGGTATAGGTAAGTGTAAGTACGAATTAAATCGTTTAAGGGCTTGCTTCACAATATCTATGTATAAGTTTCAATTAAGCTATTCGGAACTTTTTTTTACAGAAAACAACAACAATACACAGCAAAGAACGAATTTTACTTGAAACCTACTCAGAGACTGTGAAACAAGCCCCAAATAATTAATTTACTGTTTCGTCATAGGAACGTATTCTACAATCGTGGATTTCAATTTTTCCGCAAATGAAGCCTAATGGGGAAACCACAAAAAAGGGACAAATACTATTATGAAAAATTATTTTTTTTAACAGATTAACACGTTTTTTTATCGAAATTGACTAAGATACAATTTTAACCTTAACATTTTTTTTCTAAAAAGTTCAAAGAAATTTTCAAAAAATTAAAATTTTACAGATTTCTTCTCCCGTTAAAAGTTTAACTCCGTTCCAAATTTAGGAAAATCCATCAGTTTTAAAGAAACCCGTTAATTGGCCATGTAACGTTATAGACTAACATTTTTTCCAATTATCTGAAAGACAGTTAAAAAACCATCTTAAATTTTTTTTGTTTAAAGTTAAAGGTATAGCGGATTTTTTTAAATAAGCATAGTTATTGTTATTGTGAATTTGAGATTATATAACAGCATAAGTATTAGCATCGAGTTTATACACATAGAGAAATCATCTTTTTCAAAATTAAGTTTCAAATACTGTTCGTAGGATGCCGTTACTATCGACTTAATTTTTCTTACTCTTGTAGCAATAATTAATTCTTGAGTCAAGAAGCAAGAGAAAAAAAGAAAAATAAATACTTTTGCAGAAGAATTTCGTTCGGTGCGGGTTGAGTGTTTTTCGTTACAGGGAATTAGGGCAAACATAATTACTCGATATGCTAATTTAGCGACATCTTCTTCGGTGAGTTTGAAACCATCTTGATTCTTCTATGGTGTATACCTAAACTCAATGGTATTAGATAACCTAGTTGGAATTTTTATTGCGTGCTCACATATCTTTATTTAATAGGTAAAGTTTTTCTCAAAGTATTATACAAAGTTTTTTATTTTTTATATTCTTCAATCAACTTACCTAACGGTTCTCAAAATTGACAACACGTACTTAATGGAATATATTATATTACGTATGTAAATATCAATCGACATATCCGGTTGAAGAAACCCAATTCTGACATTATTGCCAGTATTATTGTCTAAAAGGAAAAGCCAATTGCGAAACGAGTATTTTTTTCCTAGAAGCTGAATAAATTTCCTTTCACATTTGCCATATCGAAACACGAATAAAAGCAAACAAAAAAATGAGATACTATAATCAAACCGAACAAAACAAAATCAAATATTCACCTTATAAGGTATATAAAATCAATTTCAGACAAATCCTTCACGATTTTTTTCACGAACTCAAAACAATCTATGCAAAAGTAAGGAGGAGGTATAGGAGGATGTGCTGGAAAAAGGTAAGCCAACAAAGTGGGATGTATACTTCACAAGGTGTATTGGTTTTGTCAACACAATCGTTGCACAAAGCCTTCAATTTGCTAAATTTGTTTCAGCACATCATTCAAATAAAGTATATTTTGGTGATCTGTTTTGTGAAGAAAGCGGCAGATACCCTTATTTTCGTTCTATGTTTTAGTGTTTTTTCATATCATATCCTGTTGGATTGTTTGATAACACACGTTTCATAAGCTCACGCCAATCATTCAGGAATTAAGTTGCAAGTTCGAAAAAAAGTCGCACACATAAATAAAGGATACAGCTGAGATTGGACTTTCTACAAGAGTGTCTAAAACTATTAAATACTCTCGATTTTGTTGGTACATGAATGCTTGTATGGATTTTGTTTAAAGATTTTTATGAAATTAGAACAAGGTAAAAAAAAATTACTAGGCCGAAATTTTCGATACATTAAACCTCAGGATTTGCCGGCAGCACTTTTTTTATGATGCCATGTTATGAAAATCAATTAAAATGAACGTTTTCGCAGGACTTTATTTTTACTATTTGTCTATTTCTATTCAAGAATTGAAGTTCAGTAAATCTTTTATTTGTAAAAAGTCCGCAATTATAAAAAAAAAAGTTGTCATTTAGTCGCAAAGCCCCAAAAAAACTTGGCAAAGCTCGACCAAACTCTAATACAGCAATAACGCTGAGTTCTCACTGTCTCGCTTTATTCTCCTGTTCTCCCAACCTAACATTCAATTTGAGGATAAAGATATAACAAAAACTAACAGAAAATACACTTAAAACATTAAATAAGAAACAAAAGCTAATAAAAAAGTTATCACTTCGCTCGTAATGGCTGAGAGTAAAAGGTATATACTTAAGTTAGGTTGTGTGGTGTCAATGGAGGAAGGAGAACTTAATGTAAATATGTAACCTTAAGAACAAAAGACCATTCAAGAAAGATAAGTGTCCTTGTCAGGAGTCCTAAAGCCAACTCCTTTTTGTCAAATGTAATTCATATAAAAGTTCCGAAGAAATAAACATTTACTCGAATGTAAACGAGGTGATTTACACACAATCCGGATTCCAAAAAGGAAAGTGTGCTTACTTTGCAAGATGATTGCTAAAAGGACTTGAGTTTTAGTATATTAAGACGAATGTTGGATGTATACCTATAAACAATTACCTTTTTATCTGTTAAGTTTAAGTCAGAAAGGGATAACTATATATCTAAGACATTATAAGAATTAAAGGTTAAAATTTAGTAGTTTCCAAATGCAGGTAAGATATAGGGCGAAATAGTGCTGAAGTGTTGAACTTCAAATGTATATTATTTTAGTAGTTAGTGAATTGGCGAAAATCAATTTGGGAAAATCTTACGACGACTATAAGGATTGCCAACAGTGCCAACTTACGTATCATGTGTCCAACAGTGCCAACATACTTATAGTGGAGAAGAAGAAGAAGAAGAAGAAGAAGAAGAAGAAGAAGAAGAAGAAGAAGAAGAAGAAGAAGAAGAAGAAAAAGAAGAAGAAGAAGAAGAAGAAGAAGAAGAAGAAGAAGAAGAAGAAGAAGAAGAAGAAGAAGAAGAAGAAGAAGAAGAAGAAGAAGAAGAAGAAGAAGAAGAAGAAGAAGAAGAAGAAGAAGAAGAAGAAGAAGAAGAAGAAGAAGAAGAAGAAGAAGAAGAAGAAGAAGAAGAAGAAGAAGAAGAAGAAGAAGAAGAAGAAGAAGAAGAAGAAGAAGAAGAAGAAGAAGAAGAAGAAGAAGAAGAAAAGAAGACGTAGAAGAAGAAGAAGAAGAAGAAGAATAAGGTTTTTTTTTGCTTTTTTTTATATTTTCAAGTATTTGAAAGATTAAAAAAATGCTCTGCTAGGTTTCATTTTAGCTACGGCTTCCGTCCTTATCTTTATTAATGTCTTTTGTCTGAAATTTCTGGGCTTATAAATTCTTTCGGTGAAGATATATCACACTCACTTTCATATCCGGTTCCGGATTCACAACATTTTTCTTCAAATGTGAGAATTGAGTGGCGGTATTTATAAACTCATTTAATTCTGATCTGATCTGAATGAATTTAGCTTAATACTCAATATCCAGTTATATTTTTTTCTCAAAAAAATCCTTCGTACTACAAGGAATAATCAATAATTTACCCTAGAGCTGAATTTGGGGAGTACTGTGAAATAAGGAGATTCTTTCTTCAGCCGCACTACACGAATGTGGAATATTTTACTAACCTCAATTGGTCCATCCTGTAGCGATATGTAAACGCATGCACAAATGTTTTCTTTTATCTCCGATACCATTTCCTTAATCCCTCTTTCAATCTTACAACTTAAGGGTAGTTATAACTTATAACCCTTTTTATACGTTTAAGATACATTTGTTTTTGCACCATAAGAATATTTGGCAAAACTATAGTCTATTTCTAATGTTAACTGAAATTTCATGACATACCTAACTAGATTTTCCCAATAAAAATATTCTTATTAAGTCAACGTAACTTAATTAGAAATTGGTTTCAAAATTAACTAAACAGAAACGGCAGAAAGGTTAAAAAATAAAGTTATTACCCATTTAATTAACCATTAGAGGGCAGTTAAGAAAGTTATAATGATTAATATTTGCAAATTATGAATGTCAACTCGACAAAAGGCTTAATTTCCCATTAACCATGTTTATTCACCCTTGGTGGTAATTATTTATTTTCATCGTTGAAACCCTTTGCTTTAGTTTATTGATGTCTCTATATTTCCTGACATTTATTGCTGGCACATGTTGACCTTTTAATCAATAAAAATGTATTTGTAAATGCACTCAAACAAACCCAAAATACGGTTTCACTTTATTTCAAAAATAAATAAAAATAAGCACACCGCACTAAATTTTTCAACTGCCACTTATGTGGCCTTCAGAAAATACATTTATTAAAAAAAAAAAAAACGAAATTTACGAGTTTTAATTAAAAAAACTCACCAATTGAATAATCTCACAGATAAATTCATTCAAATATATAGAGGTAACTTTTTTTTTTTGGCAACTCAACGTGAGACGAACATCAACACAAGCTATGCTATCATTTATGTAGTTACCGTTCTACCTACACAGATTGCTTCAATAAGGATATCCCCAAACCATCTAGATTCTGTACAACATGGTTTTTGCCTTTGATTTTACCGTATATACCTCCTATATTATTTTCATAGTCTTTGCGAGAGCCTTTAACGCTGCCGAAGGTCCTTTAAAGAGAATGGATATTTTCGTCTGTATATGTATAATATTTTCGGGGTTTTATTGGGGTCACAATATTCCCCGGAACCGTGTAGCTGAATAACAAAGTAGTTTATGTGGTGCGTGTTTTGTTAAATTGCCAAATACACGCACAAAAGAACAAATGTACATTTCCTTAAACCGTAATTCAAACTTATAGCCTAGAGAGACTAGGCACAAAAAAAATATTTAAGAAAATTAGAAGTATGGATGGTGTGGGTAATTTAATCTTTCTATGTAGGGTTGCCTCAATGTTAATCTTACACGAAACATAGGTAAGTAATTTTACTTTCGGTTTCTTTTTCATCCAATGGTGGTGGTGGTATTCGTTATACTGTCCATAACATTGTTGGTTCTACTTTGCCAAAAAATAATGAATATTTCTCCCTTGTCCTTAATTGAGCTTATGGAAGTATAGTAGGTATAACCATAACTGAGAAGTCGGATTATTTTTTAAACTAACTTCCACAAGAACAATTTCAGAGGAGATACTTATTAAATTTCCTTTATACACTCAATACCACTCTGTAACAACTAATTTACTTCCTTGGATCTATATCGACTTTTGAATCCTTTTTTGCTATAGATTTAGTAATTTTCGTTTGTAAGGAAGGATAAAAACTTCCACCGTACCTATTTCAAATATAAAGCAACCATTTAGGTCGCATGAAAACGCACATGAATTTTAAGTTTATTTCAGGCATTTTTGTATCAAACTATTAAATTACGTCAAATGTACCTACCTATTTTTAAATTTTATAAAAAACGTCCGTTTCGACAAAATTAAAAAAAAAACTAAAACCTTTATATGAGAAATTCCCGTTATAGTATTCGTTTTTTCTTTCCTCAAATTTTCTTGAAAACGGCTCAAATTGATAAGACTTTGCATTTCAGGGTTTTAGCTTAAAATACAAATAAGGGAATGGCATTTTTAGTTGATTAAAATGGTGCTAATGTTGGTTGCAAATGCAAATGCAAATAATTCAGATAATTTGAGTATGCGAAAAAATGTGTTTAAGCTCATTTTGGTGCCTGTTTCTGCTTAAACACTTTTTCTTAAAAATCTTAATAAATGGCCTTAATAAATTGTTTTATTACGGGAATGCAGTTTCATAAATTAATTTATTTACGAAAACGTGTTCCTTAGCCTATATGTACCTATATTCTTATTTTACTAAATTTTTCAAAAAAGATTTTAAAGTGATGGAATTCTAATTAATATTAAAATGTATATAGCTACATAGTTACAAGTGTTGGAATTGTAATTAATATTAAAATGTATATACATAGTTACAATAAAAATAAAAAAAAAAAAAAAATTACATAATAATTCACTTTGAGGTCTTTTGCTAGCCAAACCGATGGCACCTGAGTTCCATCACCTAGTTTGGAATTTTTCCCTTTCAACAACGTGTAAAGCATGTAAATACTTACAGAGTGATTGCTGAAATACAGACGGATTAAGATGTGTCTACCGAATTTCCGAAAAATGTTTAGCTTCCGGTCAAAATTTTAAATTAAAATGATACCTACCATATAAGCGTTACCAATAATTCCATTTTTTTCGAAAAAAATACGACGGTTTTGATAAGATATTTTATGAGTAGTTTGTTTCCAACGGTGATCTTTCCTTTTAAAAAATCGAAGAACCTTATTAACTTTACCTGCCATAGAACGGTACATAGAACGGATTATCTTTTAAACGGCTGCACCGATTTTGATAAAATTGTATATCCTTAAAGTTCTTCTAAACTTGTATAATAACTTAAAGCGTTTATCGGCCTATAGTCCAAGAAAACATTGCGTTTCGCTCGGTGCTAGGGCCGCTAAACGCTTTAATTTTAAATAATAATTCAGAAAAGTCTACTTAAAATAAACTGATGATAAGTCTTCTACTTGGTTGAATATTCTTAATATAAAAAATAAACTTTTTAAATTAATTTTCATATTGGTATTTAGAATTTTTATTTATTTTATTTCTTGGTTATACTTGTATAATAACACAAACAAACATTCTGGAAAAAGTATTTGCAAACAAATGTATTTTTTGAATTCCATTTTTTTTTTTTGCAAACAATCCGAACAATTTTGATAAAATTTTATGTGAGTTCTCCGTTGTCGACGCTGAAAAGTTGACGAATGTCGTTAACATGAAGGTTACTTGCCACAAGAGCAAGTTCGTGCTACCCAGTCGTGTCCTTTATTCTCTATTTACTGGGCTTTTTATAATCAATTTTTATAATCAATTAAATAACAAATAATTACAATTTAGTATAAATTTTCAACAACATTCAATCCAAAAATTAATCATAAGTTCAATCAACTGAAAAAATATTTATGTCAGTAAATTGGCACCAATAAAATCAATAAAGAATGAAGAACAGGAAATCCATATGCAATATCGTAAGAATCAATATCAAGCAAACAGATCCCCTTGTGTTTGATTGTTTCTGCGGAAAGCAGCAAATTAACAATTAACTCATTCATAATTTGTCTTTATGCGTTTCCACATCAATAAATGCTCTTGGGTGGAATTTCATAAAGTCTGTTTAATTAAATGATATATTTCTGTTGAATTCCATTTATAACAGATATTTTTTCAGTTAATAATTAAAAAATAATTATTATTTTTCTGAAAATCAATATCCTGGATAATATTGTACAGAAAAAGTTTTTATTGAAACATATGTAATTTGTCATTGATTATATGATTAACTTTCACAATTATAAAATTTAATTCCAAATACTTGCTGTCAATTATGTAATGAAACTTATATAAGTTTAGTAATCTAAAGTTCAAATAAAGAATAACAGAATAAAAACTATCGCTTAGGGCCAGTTGTACAAGCGTAGTTCAGTCTTGGTTCAAGTTTTTAACTCACCGATTTCGGCTGGTTATCAGTGGTTTAACTCTTGTAAAGGTAACTGCTTGTTATCACATACATGTACCTTTAGCCAGAACTAGATCTTAGTTAAGTAGTTGAGTTTGCTAAATAAAAATAGCTGAGCTGCCGTTCAAATGTTTGAACAGCTGGCCCTTAGTGTTAATATTTTTCATTTAGAATTTGATTAGAATTTGATAACTGAATTTGTGAATGGGCTTTACTAATAATGAAATTTAGTAACAGCTTAAATAAATTTTTTTACAAAAGCATTGCGTTTCGCCCTAGTTTGTTGGTGGGCTCATCAGCTAGATGACATCAAACCCAATCTAGTACGCAATAATTGTCGATGATTACCGACTGCTTTTTAAAATTTACAGAGGAAACTCCGTGTGAATTATATTATTCTAAAGAACTTTGATTAAAGTTAGACATTAGAAATTATGATGTTATGCTGTTATGCGTCATCTAGCTGATGAGCCATCCAACTAGGGCGAAATGCAATGCTTTTGGAGTAAAGACCACAAAACCTTTAATATTGAATTTCATTCATAAATACTCCACTAAATAAATTTTAATTCGACTTTTTTTAGTCTTTTTATTGTTTTTATTTATTCATTCTTATAAAATTTTTTATTTAAGCTGTTCCTAAATTTGATTAATAGTAGGGCCCAATCTCTTTGTAATATGCAAATATGTAATGAACTTGCTGCTTTTGCTGAAAAAAAATTAAGCAGAAAATTGTAGATTCTAGTAAATGTATGGTTGCTGATCTCTTCTACTCAAATCAATGCTAATCTTTATAATAAAAACTTATGAACATTTTAAAGATGAAGTACATGAAGGAATTTAAAAAGTTTCTGGAGATGCTTGATAACGTAAGAGTGCATACATTTCTTCAACATAAATCATTTAAGAACATGATTGAAAAAGTAAACGGGCAAAGCAAAACTAATTGAACTTTAGATGTGAATAATACTCGGAAATAGAAATGCTATTAGTATACGATGCAGAAATTTCTTCGAATTGACTTTTAAAGGAATGGGCTATACAAAATTGACATTCAGTAGCTTATGGTTGCAGACGGTACGAATGAAATTTTCTGATACTTTCAACATAATTCCAGAACTTCCGATCATTTATGATATTCAGTATTTTGTCAAATCAAAAATTATTGTCCTTTGAATAGTAAATAAATTCGTTTTAAGATTTTATAATGCTGGGATCTTTGTCATCTAACAAAAAATGTTTGTTAAAGATTGTTCTACAATTTATTTTATTGCTCGGAGGAGTCTCACATGTGTTCATATTCGCAATGTAGGTACTCCTCCAAGATAAAACCAATAAATAAACTACATTTTCTTAATGTATAAAAACCAGCCAATAGAAACACACGGTCAATATAAATCATAACAACTATACATGTCCTTTTAAATTGGTAAGTTACAAAACAAAATAAAAAAAAAAGGAATGGGAAAAAAGAAAATTGTAGAGAACTCCTGCAAAACTCTTGAAATCCTTTTGGAATGTAGTTCAGTTTTTTTTACTCCTCCTATACCTTTCCTGCTGATGCTATTTTCTGCTTTGGGTTTTTATCTCACACTTATGAACACTTTTCGCTCATTTGTTTTAAATTCTTGTTCCTTTGCTTTCGTTGTGCTGTTGCGTCCCTTTATAAAACTAAGTTCATTGCGGTATGTTGGGATTGTAACTCTCCAAAAATTTGGGGCCACACACACCACACTAGTGCTGACAGAACCCAGCCAGAGTCGAAATTTCACAAAAAAAAAAAAATTATTTCCTCTTTAAATTTAAAAGGACATCTTTAAATGTATGCGTTTACAAAACGTACTCGAGACTGTGTGGTGCTATATATGGAACAGAATGGCTTAAAGAGAATACTTTAAGTTTTAAGAATTTTCCCTTTTTGAAGATTAGGGTTCTAAGGAATTCCATTATGAGACACCTTAAGTCCTTCTCAAGGCCTTTAACCTAATGATAGATAATGATTACGTTCACGATAAAGAAGGGTTTTCTTTTAAGGTGCTTATTAATTTTAATCCGTTTTACGTTTGGCAACGTGACAAGCACACGGCTGTTGTGGTTTAAGAAAATAAGTACATCTACATTGCTTTTTCCGTTTAGTAAAAGTGAAATTTAAGATGATACGTGGTCGCAAAGATTGTCAAGGGTCTTGTTCAAGACCCGCCCGCAATAAACTCCTTTCTGTGATGTCAGATCATTGATGTTATTATTTCAAAAAAGCCAACCCAAAAGCAATCCCAATTAAAAGGTCTCTAGAACAAGATAATGACACGTAGAAATGTCCAAGTAACTAAAATGGATACACAAAGGCGGTCATTTCTTAATTATTTTTCGGTTTAAGGGTTTCATTTGTGGAAAGCAAAATAAGCTATTATACTCTCTGTGTTTGGGGACAGCAGAAAAATAATTGAAGAAGGAGTTGAATGATAAACTTGGGAAAAAGATACAATGCAAATGAGATATTTTCATTCAACACGAAAAATAATTTACGAGAAGCCAGAAAAAAAGGGAAAATGAATTTCAGAAAGGATACAGATTTTTTAATTTATGTTTTTTTTTATAGATTTAAGGAATGGGAATAAATACCCTCTGAAATAAGGTAGGCTTGGAAAGACTTGTTGAAAACTGTTAACAATGGTAGACAGGTTGTTTGAATTGCAATTTAGATGGATTAACATAAATTTGACCATCACTTGGTTCGAATTGTTATGGGCTACGAAACTTATGGCTTCCTTTTGATAGTCTTATATATACTTTTCTGTCATTTTCAATATTGAAGAACATTCTTTTATTCTCAATGAAGTGTATTTTTAGCTTTATATTTATGGGAGTTGAAACAAAATATATCGCTCGCACATCATTGGAATAAAATACATACATATAATCTAACCTAGATAGTCTATCAAGTACTGCTTTTTCTTTCTTTGTAAGGCTATTGTTATAAATGGATAGAATAAAAAAAGAACCGGTTTAAAAGGATGATGTAATGTAAGCATCCTTTGCGTCGTCCAGATTAATTGGATCGATAGATATCCTGCTTACCCATATCTTCGGAAGGTTTTAATGGTTTTAATACAATTCTTATAATAAAAAAACTGTTTATTTGTCCACTTAAAGTTTCACCGATGCGATTAAATTATTATGCAGGCGATTTAATCTTAGGGTTAAGTATCAGAAAATATATTAATTTGCTGAATAAACTCTATAAAGAAAAACTTTTTAATTTGCAAATTAAAGAACAAATATAAAGAACTTTTTGTTAGGTTGCTATAAAGTAAATGTTCTAATCGATAATGAATAGTTTAAGTTACAAGAAAATACTCCGTTAAAAAGAGGTTTTATTTTTTTAATACAGGATGTCAAGTGGCAGATTCAAACTTCAAATTGTAAATGGCAACCAACGGCCTTACATACTCTTCGATTTCAGCATGCATATTACAAAAAAAATCGTAACTACGAAATGCGTAATTATTGTTCCGATTGGGATGTGGTAAGACTTTTCGGAATTTTTTTTTATAGGCACACAAAACTTTAAGCTAAATCACGTAGTTTCTGAAATATTTAAAATAATTATAAATAAAAGGTACAATTAGGTCACACGAACTTAGTTTAGTGTCAGTTACATTCGTGTTGACGACTAGGAAATTCGTCGACTTTTTACCGTAGCACTCATATGAAATTTTATCAAAATCAACCGTTTTTTTAATAAGAATATAATAAAAAACAACCTATCACAAAAAACTTTTTTCCAAAATTTTTGATTGTATAGTATTAATCAAATTTAGCAGAACTTTCAGAATATTAAATTTTTCCAAAATAGGTGCAGGCGTTAAAATATAAAAAGTACGGTACTCTAAATAAGTTTCATCGAAAAAAAAATCCTATCAAAAATATTACCAATGCCAAACACTCACTCATAAAATTGTATCAAAATCGATTGTACTTTTTGAGAAATATGGAATTATCGTGTACAATAAAATGGTAAGACTTATTAAAAGAAAAAGTTATTTTAAAACATAGGATACAAATAATAAAAGAAGCAGTAGAAGATGAAAAGAAGAAGAAGAAACAGTAGAAAAGGAAGAGTGATATATACTGCCATAAATCTTTTAATCTTAAGAAAATTGCAGATAACAGCAATTCAAGTTTTCTTGTGACATTCACACATTTAATTTTTTAACTTTTCAGCATATAAAATAGGTGACCTTTTTGTTTAAGATTTTTTTTTTTTTTACCTAAAGCCCACATAAAAATTTAAAAACAAAAAAATTTACTTTTCATTGTATTTTTTTTTTCGAAAAAACTGCAATTAACTTAAAGATAACATCATTTAAGTTTTTTTTAACTAAATAATAGTTGAAATAGAAGTACCTATGATATATTCTAGGAATTTTTTTTTTAAACCTTATACAGTTTTTCTATTAAATAAATTGATTTCTTTTTTCAAGATTTTAAATTTTACATTATTTTCACTTACTCAAAAATCAATTGTATTCCTTATAGAAAACAAAACAAACAAGTAGTAAAATGATAATATCAAAACAATTGACAATCTCAATATCATGTTTCCGTATTCACCCCAACTCCTCCATAAATGAATTGATGCATTCAGAATAGATTGCAATCTATTGAAAGAACAACAATGTCACTCGCAATATCTACCAACAGTTTCAAAATTGATAGCTTTGTGTATTTTGATATTTACAAATAACACAACTGTCTCAATATTTCATCATAAAACTGTCAACAAAATCGATTGCAACAAATTTTCGCTCCTTATTTTCGTTCGTTGAGCTTCTTACTTCTTTGCTCCATTGCTGCGGAGCACTTATTTTTCAACTGTCATCGGAACCTTAGTTTCATAAAGTTTCCTTATTGAATTATTGGCCAAATGCACCGAACAGTAAGCAGACTTTTTCCGATGTAATCCTTTTTCTAGCAAGAATTTTGCTTTCCGAAAATCGTTTCAGAAACTATTGGATGGAAATAATTTTTTTTCTCCCCACCCAAGAATTTCTAAGGATCACCTCCAACAATCATCTGGAATGACCTTCGACAAATTCTTCCTCACCCATTTTACCACCCCGTTTCATCTTTGTCGTCAAAGGAAGAAGCTAACGTTGGCATTTTGCTTCTCAGCATGTTACAAACTATTTATGACCTAACATTTCAGAGATTGCACTTTGCACTTCGTGTCCTCCCTCTTCCTCCTCCTCTACCCTTTGAAATCTTGGTTCCAATCTTGAAGTTCTTCTAAAGAGGGAGGTTGATTGCTTGTATCTGGTCATGTCTGCTCTGAATACAATGAGCAGGGTCGTTTGAATAAAAAAAAATAAAAATGTTATATCTATATAATAACTCTGGAAACAGGACATGTATTTTGTGTTTGTATGGTAAAGGGAATTGGGGGCTATGAAATAATTAAACATTATTTTCAAGTGGGGGTTTGTGAGAAGTGACACATATGGTACACAGTTGAATGGATTTAAAGTTCTTTATGGCAGAATGACAGATGGGGAAGATACTTTTAATAAGATTGTGAGTGGATTTGAAGTCAAAAGGGAAAAGTTGGTGGCTGGGAAAATAAAGCACACATGATTTTGAGTTTGAAACAAAATAAGTTTGGGGTCGAAAATAAGAAAAAGAATTTGTAAAATCTGTTTTTCTGCTTATTGCGCATTACATATACAGAGTCATATAAATTTGATGTCTTTTTCTGAGAGATATTTTTGATTCACTAATGATAATATTTAATGTTATAATCCAATAAGACTTATTTTTTTAAAATAGTGATTTTTATGTTTATCTTTCGGTCACTTAAAGTTGATGATCAACTATATCATCTTTATCATGAAAAATTATCATAGGTAAGTAAGGTATGTAAAAATATCTACAGCTTTTTTCGATAAATTATCATAAAACATTGAAGCCATCTAGAATGTCAAAATAATATTTTATGACAGTTTTTTACAAACAGATGTCGACTTGTATTGATTTTTTTTAGTTATTTTTTAACGTATTCAAGCCTTATAATAATCTGAAAATGTTTAGCTTGGTAAAGCGGTCTTCAGGATTTATGGAGGCCAAATTTTTAGTAAAAACGTTTGAATGGTTAAATAAATGCATAATTGTAGTTAGATACATGTGTTTTTACTTATGTTGTTATATGTATTTACTACGAGTATAATTCTGTGCTCAGATGGCTAAATGTTATAACATAAGTCACTTTTTCAAATTTTACAAAGGAGCTTTCTTTTAAAGTCCAAAATGTTAATAAAATTCAAAAAAAAAAATTCTCAAATAAAAATCTTAAGAATTTTTAGAAAACAAACAAAAATATAAAATTAATTTGTGAAAATAATTTTCTTATTTTTTTTAAATTTTAAAAAATGCTCTGACGTACAACTTTAGAAAAGTGACTTAAAAAATTTTGCCATCTGATGGCAAGTTATGCATTTACAACAATGCAATCGATAATTCTATTTTTTAGAGAATACGAAAAAAGGAGGTCAGGAAAAGCTTATAAATGGTTTCTGTCCTAGAAAAGTTTTTTTTTACCGATTATCTTTTAAACGGCTCACTATGTTGTCAAAAATGACTTTTTTCGCTGCAAAAATCCTAAGTTTTTAATAAGTCACCATAATTGCTTCATCTCAAAGATTATTAATCCGGGCAATAAAAAATTTGAGTTTTAAGTAAAATGGTGTACAATGTGTTTCGAAATGTAGATTCTAAAACAGTTTAAGTCACAGGGTGTTCTTAACGGTACCATGTTGAAGAATCTTTTTTGTCTATCGACTATCTCTTGGACGGCTTTACCGATTTTGACGAAATTTAATATTTTAAGAGTTTTGATGAGTCTAATTAATACTGAAAATAAAATTAAAAACAAATAATATATATTTTTTTTAAACTGGTGATAAATTATTAGGTACATATATAAGGGATTTTTGTCGATGGTGATATTTTTCATCGGTTTTTTTTTGTTCAGAGAAAGATTCTTAATATAGTACCTGCCATAGAAGTGCTTTTTTACTTACTTCTCTTAAAAGAGTGCAACGATATTAATATTCTTTAAGTGCTGCTTAGCTAAATGAAATTAAAAAAAAAAACTATTTATCGAGAAAAAACATTTTTTGAAAATATAAAAACAAAAATCCAGTTTTCATAAATCTGGTAAAACAATTTTATTTAAGAACTACTGTATTTTTTGACAAAAAAAAAAAATACATTAGAAAATTTATTTTGGGAATCTTAAAAAAATTGCATACCCATGTCATTATAAATGAAGATATTTCTAAGTTTTAAGCCGTAAAGTAGCTTGCCACCAGAGGAAGTGCATACGACTCAGTCGTGCCTTTTATTTTTAATGTTAACCGAAAATATTTGTTTTCTTTGTAATTGCATAAGGTCTATGAAAATAATTTAATTTATGAAATAATTTAGCAGCTTCAAATAAAGACTGTAAAAAAATATACTTATTTGGAAACCTTAAGCTTAAAAAATTTTAACCAAACGGTGAAAAATATTGTTCATTTCGTTTCTAGTACCTACCTATGTTTTCTATCTATTTCCCATTTTATGCGCAAATATGAAATTTTATTAATGTATTCGTTTTCTGTTATATAAACATTCTATCAGTGCTTCTAACAGAAATTTTATTAGAATATTAAATTTAAAAATTACAAAAAATCATAACACTATTGCAAAAGCTTGTGGGGGTAGCACTTAAAAGTTAATGAACTTCAATCTGGCCCAACATTTCTTCGTTCAACCATAAGCCGCCAACATAATTTATTTTTATTGTCGAAGTTATAAAAACTTCTTAACTTTAAAAAGGGTTTTTTGTTAACAAAACCTAAAACCATAAGACTTTAAAAAAGAAACCAACGACAGCAGTGGTCGTTACCACCACCACCCATATAACCTGAAATAAGAAGTTTAAGAATTACGAACATTTTGTTCTTTTTACATTTACGGAAGTCGTTGCAGCGCAACATTTTTTTCAAATGACTTTTCAGTTCCTTCTCCTTTGACTTTTATTTTTCGCATTAGATACAATTTTTGGAACTCGTCCATATCCAATTTACCTGCTGTGTGTGTCTATCCGTATATCTTACGAATATCGCAAAGGTTATTCAACGAAGATTAAAAGTATTTTTCGAGGGGTTTGTCACTAGACAGTTTAGTGGTTCAATGATTGCAATATTTTAAATGACTTCATATGATTTCAGGTGATTTCAAGCAGTATTTAAATTGATTTAAAAATGTTGTGATTGCATTTGTTTCAAATAAATTAACTGATTTCAAATGATTACAAATTAATTTAAGTCATTTAATTATGATTTCAATTCATGATTTTATTATGGCATTTTTGATTGCATGATTGCAAAAAAAACTTAAAGGGATTTCAAATATGTTTGATGATTGCAAGAAATCATTTGAAATCGATAACCAATTTTTTTATTTCATCATTTCAAATAGTGATTGCACTTGATTTCGACTTGATTTTAAATGATTGCATGTATAAGTGGTCGGGTGATTTCATTCGTGACAAACCCCTCCATATTTTTCGCAATTTCTCAAAATAAAGAAATTATATTCTCAATGTAGAAATAAGGTCTCTGTGGAACAAAAGTCGTAAAAAGAATGTATTAAAAAACATCCTTATATCTTAGTTGTATAAACAAATAGTTTGTGGTTATTGATATAATGTATATGCATAAGAAGAAAGCAGAAAATGAAAACGAAGAAACTTTCTCGATAATGGAGCTGTTTTCGACAGATTGGTTTTTAGTTTATACTAAAACTTTATTTATTGTTGCAGGTATACGTTTGTAATTGAAGGTAGAGAGAAAGTTTTTGCAGAAAATTTCATTTCCTTTTTTTCGGTTTGCACACACAGACACAAATTTAATTGATTTTGATTGTGGGAGAGTTATCGAATATATCGAAAACTCGATAAAATTGTTGCAAATTGCTTTTAAATCGTTTCCTGAAAAAGGAATTAAATTTTAATTGACTTTTACTGATACACAAAAGCATTTCACCTTTAACTGAGGTGTACTTTGTTTACATATGAATGCGTCTATATAAGAACGACGAAGGGTAATTCTGGGTTGGGTTCAAAGTATCACGACATAAAAGTACTCACAAACACTTGAAGAAGAATAACAATTCGAAAGGGATTTTGTAGAAATACTATAGTATAATACTAACAAAGGGAAACAGTATAGTAGTGGATTCAGGAGAATCAATGTTTGAGAAAGATTATTCAGGCAAAGAGTAAACTTTCCAATCGGAAATTCCGGTACGTTGTCGGCCAGATATTGCAATTTCCGCATATGGTTATGTAGGCTAAGTTGGAGTACTTTTGATTTATAGGGCACATATGACTCTCATATTCGGTCAGAACACGGATTACGATCCAAACAGTTAAGATGTGGAAAGAAACAGCTGTGCATATGTAGAAGAAACAGAAAGTTGACACCTCTTCTAAGAATCTTTCCAGAGCTTAAGTAATTTTGTGATTTTTATAAATTGAATGTGACTATTTGTTAATCTGATTTACAAAATTTGGCGACACTAATCCATAAAATCTTATAAAATGAATGTGAATTGTCTGAAAATAAGACAACATAGAAACAACGAGACAAAAACGTGGAGTCTTAGGAATGCGAGGGTTTTATTATGAGCCGGTTTAGTGGTTTACAAAATTGCAAAAGATTGCAGATATGATTTCAGATTATTTCACGTGATTTTAAGCGGTTTTTAAATTGATTTAAATATTTTGTGGTTGCATTTAAATTTCAAATAAATTAACTTATTTCAAATGATTGCAAGTTATATTGAAAGATTTTTTTATATTGCAAAATCATTCGAACTAATAAAATGATTGCACCAGATTTCAACGAGATTTAAAATGTGTGCAAATAAAAGTGCAATATTTCATTCGTGACAAACAACTCGGGGGAATGCACATCCAAATACCAAAGCCTTCTTAATTTAGAATATGGAAACTCGTCTACATGAAAAACAACAACGTTAAAAGACAAATGTAAACTCCTTAGGATCTGTATTGACGTGGCAAAGTGTATAAGTTTAATAAAATAATGAGAAATGATTAAACGGATGTGAAGGTAAAACAAATCTAGAGAGAAATTTTGTCCGACCTTACATTAATAAGTTATTTATTTTGTTAACAAGATTTTCCCATATGTTGTCAAAATTCATTTTGGAAAAAAATTTCACATATGCATAGCGTATCTTACAATGATATACGACAAAGCTGGATCAGCTTATCCGTAATGATCTCGTTCATCTCCATATGGAGCTTCAGGAGATGCTATAGTCGATTTGCAAGTTTTGTATGTTTTATTGTAAATAACACCAAAAATCCCTATAAATTAATATTTTGGCATAGTACATTAACAAAAAGAGTTTGCATTTGCAACTTACTATCTATACACTTAAACAAAAATGGAGTGTCTGTTTGTAATGTCAAACTAACAGTATTTTACTACACGCATATGAAAGCATACACAGCCCTTATAACAAAACACACATTTTTAAAATTTTTGTCTGTCTGTCTGTTTGTCCTAGATAATCTCGAGAATGACTGGACCGATTTTGACGGAATTTTCACTGGCAGATAGATAATGTTGTAGAGCGGAACTTAGGTTATTTAATTTACTTCCTAGATGGCACTCAGGTCACTTTTTTTTCTAGAAAAATCGTTCTTATGCCCAGTCAGAAACTTTATGCTTGACAGATGTTGACGAGACTTGCCACTTACAGATAGCTGATATTGTAGGGAGTGACTTAGGTTATTTTAATTACACTCTAGATGGCACTGGGGATCCCTAGGTGGCGCTTGGGTCGCTTTTTTAGCATATTCTTATATATGAAGTTATCAGAAACTACTGGATCGGTTTTAGCGGGATATTACTGACAAATAGCTGTTGTTGTAGGAAATAACTTATGAAGTAAATTATCGCAAAGATGGCGCTCGGATAGCTCCTTTGAAAACTCTAACATAGGAGCTAAAAAGCTTTTGGTAAAATGTTGGACCAATAGGAATGTAATTAGTCTATCAAAATCGATGTTTTCTCTTTTCTTTATTTTGCGGCAGCAAATCGCTGGGTAACAGCTAGCACTTAAATAAATAAATTAACTCTAATGGACGTTTATAAAGTGCCTGATGTTGATTTAATGGCAACAGTCATAAATATGTACGTGAACATTCACTGATGTCATTGAGCACTTCTTTCTTACATATATAAATATTAAATACATATATTAAATCAACTTCGCCCCGGGTTGTTAATAATATAATTCTGTTAAAGGATAATGGACTTTTGTTTCATTGAAATATTTTCCACTTCTGATTATTTATTGCAAATTAAGGTAGTTATATCTTTATTTTAACAAAATAACCATTAAACAACTAAGTGCTTCATTTATTACATACAATTACAATCTATGGTGATTAAATGACGTTATTCGTTTTGATGCACATGAAATGGTTTACTCTTAAATCCCTTCTCACAATGGGTAGCCTTACATAATCTCTGCATCTGCAGAAAACTTAATATTAAAAGACAAGAGAAGTACGCAAACTAGGCATGGAAAATGAATCTTATGAAGTGTATTGAAAGTTAAAATAAAAGTGTATCGAATTGTACTTTTTAATTTTTCAAAAACTGTTTTTTTGTTGTTTTATTTTAAAATTTTGGTTTGTTTCTTTAATTTTTTTAAAAGAAGTTCATAATTGTTTATAACAGTTTGAACTTTAAGAATGCTTCTACGTGAAATTTGAAAAATGTACTTATATATACCATTTTGCCATATACAAAGGGCTAGTTCTAGTTCTCAAAAAAACAGAACCAGAATTGACTCCAATAGTTCTTCTTGCTCAAGAGGAAAAGGATAATTTTTGAACATTTTGAGGAAATCACTTTTTATGTGGAAACTGTAACAACAGTTAGTTATTATTAATTCAATTTTGTTTAAAATTAATGCTGAGAAAGTCTCAGTTTGTAGACGACTTGACTTGTACATTAAGGCCCAGTTTTTCAGTTCGAGATTACCAGGGTGAGATAAACCCCGAGTTATCTGTGATGAAAACAATGTTTTCAGTTAGTTTTGAGGTCCGGAGTTAACTCAAAATGAATCCATCTACATAGGTGAGTTAATTCTGAGTGAATTCGGGATCTCCAATTGACTTAAGACCGTGTTTCCATCAGCGATTACCCGAGATTAATCTAACTCTGACGGAATAATCTCGCACTGAAAAACAGGGCCTAATTCTTACATTTGCTGCCGCAATAGTTGTATAGATATGATAAACATTTATAAAACAAATTTTAGTTTTGATTTGCAATAACACAACTTTAGACAGGGTCACAAAATCTTGAACACAATTAATGAAAGAAAGAGCAAAACACGAAGCAAGATAGAGATAGACGGATGACAATAAAGGCAAAAATTGTTCAGTGCAATAAATTGTCCAAAAAATTGTGTTATATGTATTATCAATGAAAATACCACCTCCACCTAAATTCATCTAATTCATTGGTTGAGGAAAATTGTACTGAATTTTATGCAAGTTTACTTTCGTACTTGAGCACATTCAATTGTATCGAAAAAAGTACAATTGTATCGACTTTTCCAACCGTGAAATAGTATTTTTCACTTGTTGATTCAAATTTCAAACCATAGAATAATAAACAAATAGAACATCATCTCAAAAGGCTCTACCCACTTTTGCTGACAAACTTTCAGAACTGCAATAGGGCTTTTTAGGTAACAACGATATATTTCTTTCTCGCATTCGTGCCTGTACATTTCAAATTGGTCTGTCAAATTTGGCTAAACAATACATTCTTACAATTTTTCATTTTGCTGTTCACACATATTCACGTATAGAAAAGAGTAGGTATAAGATTTGATGATGATTCAAACGGTTAAAAGTGCAATTTATATAAATATTAGAAAAGTGTTTTAACAAATAATAATAAATGCCAGACGATGCTTCTCTTAAAAGGTACTCGTAAAGGTACACGTTCAATTACTGTTCATCTCTATCTATAATTTTTAATGTTCACGTATAATTTATAATTTATTTACGAAGATCTTAAATTTTTTTGTTTTTCCACTTTGTAGAACAACTTAAATTTTTCTATTGCGTATTATTTTGCATAAGACGAACTGCAGAAATATGTAAATTTCTCATATAAGATGAAAACAAATCACTTCTGGATTGTGAACAGAATCGAAAAACAATCGAATTTAATGTGATTGTTTTTGGTTGTCATTACAGATACCTACCTACCTTCAAAAAGCGCACAAAAGCGAAATGAAATGTACACTGACACCCAAATTACAGCGAAAATCCACTTCTAATTAACATAAAAGAGTAGCTCGATTTGTATGCAAATGTCACAATTCAGAACCTAAATGGTACGTGACAAGCGTATTTTCACAATCTCTACCAGCAACAGAGCAATAGCAAAACAATATTGACACCATTATTAGGTATCACTCGAAGACATTTACTCTGATAAAACACGCCATTGTTTTTATGTCAAACCACTCGTGCGACCCACTGAATATATCTATTTGATTTTATTAATTTCACTGAATGTGTTACCAAAGTAATCTCCGTTTTCTCTTCAGTGCTGTCAATGGTGTAAATTATTATTATTGCTGTTATAGTATCGTAAATCTGTTGTTTCATTTAAATTTCTATTTAAATTTTGTCATCATTTAACATCAAAGCTTTATCGAACATTACAAAACTGAGTGCAGAGAAGTACCTATTCATTGTTTAGATTTTCACTATATAAAGTGTCACTTTGACATTTTCAATTCATTGTGATTTTGAGTGACAAAGACTATCATGAAATGTACAGCTGAATGCATTCTATTTCTCATCGTGATCAAAACATCTGTGTATCAATCACATTCTGTTCGTGATATTACCTACATACATACCAGGGACGAAGCGTTCATATATTGAGTGGAATGAGTGCTTCCGTTGAACCAAAATCGTACCTAGCAAAGAATTCAAAACTTCCAAATTGTATGATTATATTATTTATATTATCTACTAATCCATTCTTATTTAATGTATTTTGTAAATTAAATCCCAATATCATTATGAGAACAGTATCATATTTTACCAAAATTAAGAAAAAAAAAAAATCATGATTTCTCTGCTAATTACTGCTGAGAATGCTAAACATCACTCCATTATTTGTAATGCTCAATCTTAATAAAAACTTAAATGCGTAACACCTTTGCATTCCATTATTATCGCCTTCTGAACTCAACTTCCAAATACCCTTTTACTCCAACTCCAAGCCAACTGAAATTACACACATCACTCATTAATGTTCGTATAAGTAATGCTCAAACAAAAAAGCTTCTCAAAAAATACCTAGAATGCATAACAGCTAGGCATTCCATTTTTTCGCTTTCTTAACTTAGATCTCAGCCAAAGTGAAACAAATGTTGGTTTGGTTTCTTTCTTTTTCACTAACGTGTGAAGAATGATTTGAGTGAATGCATTACGAAAATGTCATGAAAGAAAACAGGAGCTAGAGAGAAAACAAATAATGTATCTATTGAGTTGCTTATTGTCTCAAACTGTAAATGAGTTTGATTTCATGGAAAAAAAGAGTAAAGAAGTTTTTTTTACTCTGTGTTAGTGTAATGTGTGTGCAAATGTAGGTGCAATTCATAGAAAAAAAAAAGAATACAATAATAGATACATTGGTTTGAAAGGTTGTTGTTTTTAATTATTTTCGTGGCCGTGCGCGATTTATATAGTCTACCTTCTATTGTTTTGTTTTGTAAATAAATATGAATGCTTGTAATTGTATTATAGAAAGTATTTTCAATAAACCATTTTCAGCTAGAGCGTTTGAAGAGAAAAAAAATATAATAGATGTTGGTAGACCGAAACCTTTTGTTAATATAAACACCGTTACAAAGCGTACTAAACAAACTGTGATGTACTAAAAAAAACTGTGGATTAAAAAAACTGTGATCTAAAAAAAAGTCTTTAATTTCTGGATTTATGTTGAGTGCTTCCGCTACCAAAAAAGTCACGCCTCGTGCCTGATACATACATATACAATCCAAACGACAAACAAAATGTGTTCAGGGTGTAGGAGTGTCAAAGAGGTTCCTACTGTTGTTTTTATAAAAAAATACTTCGTTTGGCTGGCAGCTATTTGAAGCAAATGGTGACTGTGGGGACAATACCATCAGCAATCCACATGCCCTGGAGTGGGAGGAAATTTGTTTTTATGGCATCGATGTTGTAATTTTTCATGATGATGATTTTTACGGGAGTTTTATTGAGAAATTGCCTTTTCGAGGTGTTCAATAGAGTCCTTAAAGTAAAAGCTATAAAAATTATTGAAAAATTGCGGTCTCCATAAATTGCGAATGGAAATATGTGGTATGTACAGGGTGACCGAAAAACATTCAATCGAAGTTGTATATATAATTTTTCAAATGGAACTAATTCATTTCATCATTTTCTTATGTCTATTTAGACCTTATAATCCGTTCCTTAAATTTCTATACAGATGTCATAGGTCAAGTGCGAACCACCATTTTATGGATGACCACTGGTTTTTTTTACTGTCGCATTCCCTTTCAAAAGATCTCACGTAATGAAGTCTGGAGTTTTCAAGAGCCACAAATTGAATGAAGCGGGTTACGACAACTCGCGGTAGTTGCCCGGCTAATCTGATCTCCACTTAAAAGAAGAGAATCGGATTTGCACTCCGATGATGTTGGCCAAGTTTTACCTTTTTTCAAGTCTGCCAGACAAACTCAATGACAGCATCGAAGTTATACTTCTGTTCGCTTCCAACACGAAGCTTGCAAAGGCTCTAGTAAACTAAAATACCTTGTAAAATGCATATAATGAAAATCTGGATTTAGGTGTTTTCCAGTTTTCAACAGCAAGGTAGCTTTGCAACAAGAGCAAGTTCATTTGCCTCAATCATGCCCTTTATTTTTGTAAAGGCGGACGATAATAATAAATGACAGGAGTAATGAGTTTACAAATCTGCAAGTCAGAATAGAGACGAAAGCTTTGTCAATCTTTAAGGTAACCATTCACAATTCCAATTATAGTGTCAAACAAACCGCGTACAACTTCACCTCAATTAACATATTTAATTTAAGGTAAACGACTTTCCATTTGCCACTTAATACAAGAAATCTTCGTGTCACTTTAGAAAATTCATATTCTAATTTCCATATTAATATAAAATAAAACAAAATTATTTGATATGAAAATGTTGTCCCCTTACTGTAGGTACCCTATTCAATTTTATGAAGCACCCTCAATTCTACGAAGAAAGCTATTTTCACGCACAGTATATAGAAGGAAAGCACCAGCTAAGGTATACTTCTAAGAACCACCTCTTTAACTTGAGTAGGTAGTAAAGTTTCAAGAAGCAGAAGTGTTTTAGAATTGTTTCGACATCACTTTACTTGTATCCCTAAACTATTCCTCTATCCAAACCTATACATATCAACTTTTTGATTGCTCCTTAAATTGAGGCAGTAACAAAACCAAAACCTTAAAAGCCCTCATATAATACATATAATATAGTTGGAATCTGAACATTAGAATTGAAGCAAAGCAACTCAAACAAAGAGAAAGTAAATAAACCGAAAATTCCTAAAATCGTTTCAACGAACATTCTTGTGCATTTTGTAGAATATTAACCTTTGGCATTTCCGTATATTGAAAAAGTTATTGTTATGGCGATAGTCATGCTTGTTCCTTTAGTCAACACGGTTAAACCTTGTTAATTATGAAAGATTATCTACTGTGTACACAAAAGCCAAGAGCCCCCACGTTGGGCGCCATTTCTTCTTATTGCTAATAGACTTGGAAAACCATTATACTTTCAAAAAGCAGACAAAAGGCATTGAATGTTCATCTTTTATGATGAGACAACTAAAGTATTCTGAGAATTTTTTCTAACACGTGGAATCTCTTCATTAAACCGGAAAATAGCGAATGTACATCACGTATCGAGCAAGGAAGCATGCCAACAGCACACTTCATCCAACCTGATGCGACTAGAGTAAATTGCTTTTCTTTCCCTTTACGATCCACCAGACAGCCACAGGAAATCAAATACATATTGCATTATCCTTGCGTCTATTGAAGGAGAATGTCAAATAATAGACCATTGTTAGTATTTTGAGCCATAGGTTAATAATATATTGAACAACTATAGTGGTGCACCTTTTTGGATTCGTATTTTATGGGAAAATGTCTTTCACACCGCTTCTATATTCAGCTTGGTGGAATGGAAGCACAAAGTCAACGTCAAGGATAAACCAAGTATAAAACGTTTCCCTATACCTTTTCAAAGGTAAACAAATCAAATTTCAATTTGCTCCTTAGGGAGAGTTTCTTTCAATTTTTATTTTCCATTTTATCCTCGAATGAGCTTTAGATTTTCTTCTCAAATAGGTGTTTTCAATTTTATTGGAACAATTCTTTTGGTTGAAAATTGTTTGTCTTAAAATACAACATTGGCAGACAAATAAAGGGACTTTCTTTGGGAGTTGTTTTATTCAATTTGTTCAAGGATGTTGTCCAAAAATTACTGAAGTGTGATTGAAAGTAAATATCTACAACAATGAATTTGTTTTGAAAAAGTATCTTGGAATTGAATCTTTGAAATTGTTATAAGCAAAAGAAACTTTAAAAATTTGTTTTGTGTGAAAAACTTATTAGTTTTTTTTCTCAAAAGGTTTCTTGAACTTTAACAGTGTGTAGCTACATACTGTAGATGTCATTATATAATTTTTAATACCGTTATTTTTGTTATCAAATGACGTAAGTATTTATATTAAAATATGTGTTCAGTTTAGGGAAAGAATATCATTTTACGGGATAAGCCCAATTTTTAAATAAATGCGGGTACCAATCAATGTTTGCCTTTAGAAAGAACCATCATTAAGCAGCTGGTTTCAGATCGGATTTTACGTCACGGATGGGTCATTGACTAGTAATTCGGAATTCTTATTTCATCTGAAGATTGTGTGAAGTTAATTCCCATCTACAATTTCATATTACAGGAGATATAAAGCTGAAAACATCTCGTGACTTGGCCCACTATAGGATTTGGGGTGGGTGCGAGTTTTGGTGGGTGCAAGTTTGGGTATGAAATATGTGCATTTAGTATGAAAAGTGTAACGTCACCTAAAAGAGTGAAATAATTACCCACCAAAAAATTAAGTTATTACGTCCGGGCATATAACACGAAGAAAACTTTTTCCCGTTTAAGACGGCGGAGTCTTATCTTTTGGATTCAATAGGTATATCTTTATTTATAACAACAGCGGAACACGTCTTTATACTAGCGAGGTAGATTAATGACTGTCTTTTCTTTCGTGTTATTCGATGAACACAGAGTGTCTCAGCGAATACATACGTAATAAAATAAAGCAAAGATATTTATATATTTAAACAAATTATAACATGGGTACAATTGTGTACAATCATTTTTTTTTTCTCTTACACCAGGTTTGAAGAAAATCATCCCAGCCGTTAAAGCTGTAGGTGTCGATACAGACATAAGACAGATATATAGCAAGAATTGCCGGAACATTTTTTTTCGTTTAGAGAAATTTGTTTTTTTTACTTGCTCCATAGGGCAAGTACTGTTTTCGTGTGAAAAAAAAATTCGATTTTTAAATCAAACTTGACATTACGATGATAGAGAAGCCCAAAAATTTGGCAAGCTTTTAATGTAACTGTGTTTCAGTTTTCGGCTAAAAATTCACATAACAGATATTTGTTGTTAACGGTTTTTTACAAATTTGACCATAACTTGATAACGGCCGATCAGATTCCTTTGAAATTCGGTACAGATTTTAAATTTGACATTTAACACAAGAAAATATTCACAGTTTTTTTGCTAAACAACCGTTTAATGATAACTGCCACAAGTTGATTGCTTTATGGTTTAATGATAACTGCCAACAACTTGATCTCACGTTTAGGCCATTTTTTGATATTTGTCGAACTTTCTTCAGAATTAAATAAATTAAAATTTTTGTAGTTCCATAGTTTGCTACAAGAGCAAGTTCGTGCGACCCAATAATGCATTTTATTTTAAACGTGATGTAAAATATTGTTAAAAAAAAATTGGAATTAAAATATATGAAAATTAATGGCATACCACTATTTTCTCGAAAAATTCTTTTTGATTTGAGCTCAAAAAGAATTTTTTATATTTATCAATTAATAAAATATTATTTTTTTAATTTAAATCAATTGAAAGAATTTAAGAAATTATTTCATATACAATTATTGCTTAAGTAGAGAGAGTAATTCCAGTCTGGCCTTTTATTTATTTTATTTCGAAATTTTAAAAGAAAACCTTTATCACAATTAAACAAATTTAACTCCAAGTAATTTTCCACTCAACTTCAATTCTGATATTTCATATATGTCAAGTGTCAAAAAGGTTAACGAAAATGAGTAAACATTTTCCCTCGTCAAATTTAAAACATTCTCAAATTAACGAACTTTAAATAAGAGGAACACAATTTTGTTTAATCATTAAATTTACATCTAAATAACACATATACACATACACAACACATCAAATGTCTCATTTATATAAAATTGACCATTCCATCTCCTAAACACGACCTACTTTAATGTGAAGTTTTATACCCTCGGTCCTTAATAAAAACCACTCAATCGGAGGGAAAACACTCCGTGCATAAACAACAACTACAAAAAGGTCCAAAGGATGGCCATGGCCACCCAACAATTTTCAAAATAATTCGAACTCAAAACTCCCACAAATATCCCCGAGCATCAGGGATCAGGTCAGGAAAATATAAACAACATGCTTTTTTCTGTCCGTCCTTTTAAAATTTGGGTATGGGAAATGGACTCTCGTAAGGGGTTACCATCACAACAACAAGCTAAGTAAAATAAAAAAAAAAACGAAACAAAAAAATTTACTATCCTGCCGACTGAAACAATTAAATACTTCTGGCATATCTGTATGAATTAGTGATTGTTTCTTCGCTTTTTGGTGTATTTGTATATTGTTAAAAAAAACAAAAATATCTTAGAAATTAAAATACAAACAACAAACACCGTTGCGTCATACGAACTTGCTGTTCCAAGTTATTTTGGTGTTTAAATTGACAAATATGTACTATATGTACTTTAGTTTTTCATTGTATCAACTAATATTTCAAGGAAAAAAATAACTTTCCTTATTGTATCTATGTCAGATTACGTAGTTATAAAAATGCGACTGTATACCAACCCAAATAATCTAAGTGGTTCTCTCCTATTAATGTTTTCAAATCAAATAAAAGTCTTTCGAATGGCACTACTGGCTTTTGGGGATATAAAACAAGACTCAAGGTGTGGAAATGATCTTGAGTTCTCTGACCCTTGATATTAAAAGCGTCTTCTGTGTGGTGTTTTTTTTTATTAAAGGTAACAACCTCCTTTAACCTCATCATCATCATCGCCTGCGGGAATATAGTTTTGCTCACATTCAGTTTTAATTATATTCTGAAATACATACACCCTGCGAAAGAAATGAAAAGACTATACAAAGAGTCCTTCTGTTTTGTAATACAGTTCTTCTTCCTTTTTTACTCCTGTAGAATTCCCTCCCATTCATGATATGTTTTCGCTTCTGTTTTTTTCATTACCTCGCAACCTCCAGCATCCATCCGTCTAAAAGAAATTTTAACAAGTAGCAGCATTAAATATATTTTGCTGTTATGTCGTCTTCGTGCGTCGTCGTTGTCATTTTAGTGGTCCTTGTATGGCGTAGAACAGTTTTGTGACATAAAAGGAACAGTGTTCAAATTTATGAAGAAGCTAAGTGCACCCGACAGAGTAAAATAGGACGAATACAAGGAATGGGGTTTGTCTTGGAAACAATTTTTAAATTTCAGAATAAGTAGGAAGATGATGATTAGTAAAGGAGGAAACAAATGCGTACATATATTTACCACGTGTCCAAGGTTGCCAATTAAAAGACATATACAATTATACATACATATGTATGAAAATTCTACTCGAAGAACCAATTTGTATGTGCGGAAAAATTTCATAGCCCAAGGAAATTAGACGAAAGAAGTCAAAATTATAAAAAAAATATCGACAAAGTTTTATTTTAATTTTTGTTCTTTCTTGCTTTCTAGTATATATAGTTTTTTTTTTTTTTTTTTTAAATACGTCAAATTAAAAAAATAAATTAAAAATAATTTTCAATTTAACTGATTTATTAAAAACTATTAAGGTTATATATGTTTATATCATTAAAAACAGTTGTGCATTTAATTTTATTTTTCAATGTGTTAAGTCCTTTAGAAGCAAATTCTATTTATTTACAAATAATTTTATTAATTTTAATTATTTTATTTTTAAACTTAATATTTTTTTATTTGTACAGAAAAATATATGACACACTGTTTACCTATAGGGTTTCCGATAAGGACGGGCCAATGCTGACAGTCTGTGGCAGCTTTGCAGTATTCGTATTTTTGCCGATGTAATTTATTATCAGTGGTTGAAAAATAAAATTAATTTAGTTTGACAGATTTTACCAGATATTTTAATTTTTTGAAAAAATCCTGGTTTTTAAAAAATTTCTTAATTTTATTTGCAGTATAAATCAGGTATAGTATGAATTTTAAGGCATTTAATTTTGTCAAAATCGGTGCTGACGTTCAAAAGATAGTCGATATGCAAAAAACGATTCTTTGACAGATAACTTTCGTAATATTCTTTATCTAAGAAAAAATCAGAAGAAAAACATTACCGCTGGTTTGAAAAACAAATTAAGAGTGCTTTAAGAATATTAAATTTTGTTAAAATCGCTGCAGGCGTTCTAAACATATTAATTGTATCTCAAAAAATGTATATTCTTGATAAGCAGTCCAAATCCATCCGACACGAGAAAACATCGGTTTGAGTGAAAATATTGTTTATTTTTAATATAAATATCTGAAGCCCTTAAAATCCACATTAATAAATTGTTAATATTTAATGAAGCGTATAATCATCTTCTATTTTATTTGGCAATAAATAATCAGCTTAATATAATGTAATCTATAAATACAAAAATACTCCCCTATAAACAAATCTCAGAACAGTAAACCCCAACATAGCATCGACTTTTCCTGTCATTTGTGTTCGTATATAGCTTCCACATCAATTCCACTTTGCGAAACAGCTTATAACTGTATTATTCTACACACATACACATAAAGCTCTCAAAAGGCGTATTCTGCCTTCTTTCACTTTTAATAAATTTGTATGTACTTTCAACCATTCTCAAGCATCAGGACGTGATTAAAATCAACCTCTTTCCTCAAACAAGTCAGTCCTTAAAGATATAACTTTTCAAAGGTTACATCCACAGTTTAGAGTCAATAAACGGCAAAATAACCCTTTTCATATTTGAATATACATCAATTCATAATGTTACTCAGCTGGCGATAATATATGGTCAGCGATGTGCTCTGTAGCTTTTCCCTTTTCAACTTTAACACTCTCTGCTACAAGTTTGCCCAAACTAACTATATCTTGAAACTCCGTTCTACACTTTCACTTAAATGGTAGGTATGTGAAATTTCCTTTTTCAGAGTCAAGGGAGATTTTAAAACTATAAGGTATTTTTATGTACCTACATTTTTTGTCCCTGATGTGGTTGTTGGTTCCGAAATTTGGTAATGCGGTCCATAGGAGGCAACCCTGGGGATTTCGTAGTGGTTAATGGTCAAAAGTCGAAGCCGTTATTGTTGGTGTAACAATTTATGTACAACTGGTAGTAATCCACCTCTCTTGCTCCCATGTACCCGGATTCATAGTTCATTGTTGGTTAAAGAGACTATAAGAGTTTCAAACCACCAAAAAACTAAAACGCCAACCTGCCTCTGCACCAATTCACTTCTAAATCCCTCAAAGCCACTACCAATACGACAACCTTCCGTCCCACAATCCTGAATCAATGATGTATTGTATTGGTCAAAGGGAACAGTAATACACTTTTATTTATTCAGTAAGTTTGAAATAAAAAAAACATAGGTATAAAATCCTATACAGTTTGTCGGACTTATTTTATGTTTTTTTTTGTGTACTCTTTCAATTGGCTTTTCAAATTGGTTAGCTCACTGTGCCTATATATGTGTATATTGAAGTCCTGTTGATGGTTGTTTTCCAAGGATAAACGCGAGCTTAACTTTTTTTTTACTTTTTTTTTTTGATTGAATGCTCAATTTGTTAGGTTGGGTGAGAATTTGCTGAAATATAATTCAAAATGTAAATAAATGTAAATGTAAATAATCGCAAGTAAAAATAAATACCGTAAAGAACAAAGTCCTTAATTAAATGGTAACAATTTCGGTTTTATTTCAATCGATATTAAGTGCGGGTCTATGAGAAAAGTTTTGGTTTTTGTTATTTAATTCGATTTGAACTTTTAATTTGCTTTAGGTATACCTAGTTAAGTTTGAACAATTTCGAAATAATGGACGAAAATAATAATTTAGTTCCACTTAAAAATGAGAGTGGAGTTAGAATTTCTTCGAGTTACGTTTTCTATCATATATTTTATATCATAAAAGCACTTTTGACTTTTGGACCAAATCACTTTTGAATGATTTGCGGAAGTTTTAAAATTTAAATGAATATTTTCTCATTATTTATTGAAAGTTTAATCGTAACAGGTTTAAAATTGCAGCATTGTTTTGAATTAAATTTTTGTATGGCAGTTTATACTGAAAGTGGTCGAAAAATAAACGCAGAAGTAAATGTATAGTGATTGTGATATTGTAAATGTAACTTAAAAGAAAATCAAAAATAGCTAATATTTTATGACTGTCGAAACCAACTCATTAAAAACTATGAATAAGCTTAAATAATAATAATGCTAATTTCATCAGTACTTGCTATTCGACGGCGCGCGGTAACTCAGCGGTTGAAGATTGGAATTGTGTATTTATTTTTTTTTATTTGCTTATATTACCTATATGTATAAGGCAAGTTATGCATTCGTGCAAAATAAATTTTTTGAGATAACAATCAAAAATCACATTACGATGATAGAAGACAAAAAAAGTGAGTCCTAAAATACTGTCTGTCTGTCTGTCTGTCTCGAGACCTACCGGGTGGAATGATTTACTTCAAATTTGGTTTTTAGGATAATACGCCCAGAATTTTTGTGTGATCACTGTAAGTCAAAAATAACGGTATAAAAAAAAACTTACTTTCTCGGAAACAGCTATAACGATTTCAACCAAACTTGAAATGTGTAAGAAGTGAAGTCCTATCAGATAGTGAAAACCATCGAACCTAAGACCGCTCCAACGATTTTAAAAATTTTGTAATCTATGGATTTAAAACATAAAAAAAAAATTATACTATATTTTCGTATAGGTAATAGGTATCCCGTTCTTGTAATTTAATATTTTTAAATTTTCATCATTATACTTTTTTCTTTTGGTTAAACCCTCAGGTTACTTGCAACAGGAGCAAGTTTGTGTGACCAAGATGTGCCCTTTATGTATACCCACAAGAATAAATAAAAGAAAAAGTGTAATACTTCGAGGTTGAATATAAATATATAATGTTACTATTACAAAACTAATAGGAGAAGAGAGCGATTTTCGGACAATATTTTAGCCAAAGATAATGTCCGAAAACCAAACATGCTAAACATGCCTTACAAAGTGCAGACGAAATGACGCAACTTCGGTAAGTTATTTTGAAACGAAAAAACTTTCTTCTAAACCTTAAGTATAGTTTGAAATGTTTCCAATAATAATGTTTAAATATAACTGACATAACATTATCAAACCAGAAAACGGTTGCCAGATCAACTCAAAATATTCAACAAATTCTTTTAAGAGTTTTTATATTGTTATTTTTTAAACTTTGGAGAGCTATATCTTTGGTTTCCAGCCATTTCCTGTAGCCTTAATTGCCATTTATTAATGAGTGACATACTTAAGCAATTCCTAACTGGACAAAATTTCTGGCGCGCCAAAATAATGTCCGAAAATCGGTCGCTGGCTTTCCTTCTATTAGTTTTGTGTTAGTAACATTGCTGATAATGTGAGAAAGTGTTTGTGTTCACTTTTTCAATTTCGTACGTACGGATACATATATATGTGTTTCTTCAAGTTCTTTTTTAACATATTGAGAGTACTTATCTGATTAAACCTTCTTATCTTACAGAAAATTGATTAAAAAAACATATAGAAACGAAATATAAACTAAAATTCTTCATCGCTTTAAAATTATTTTCAAATATGTATTTTGAATTTTTTTCTTGAAAAGAAATATCATCAGTAAGTAAATCCACTTTTACGATTCATTCAATTCATTTTATTAACCCATTGGAGTTAAATACAATAAATTGCTCAATGAATACAATGCTCACAAATTATGCGGTTAGTTTTGAACATAATTTTGAAAAGAAATCCCTAAAAAAGAAATTTGTAAATTTAACCTTTCAACAAAAAAATCCAACCTCCAAGATAACCAACAAAGAACCCATAAATCCAAAAGCAACCTACTCAGTAGCACTTTGGCTTAATAACTTCCGGAGCTTGATATAATGTAATTCACTGAACTGAACATTTTATATACCCACAAACTCTTCTTATCTCAACCTTTCTACAAAAGAAAAAGATATAGAAATGGTAAAAAAATAGATACAAAATTGTATTCACCCTTTATTCTATCTCTATTATTATAATGTTTATATTTAAATCTCGGATACGCACCCTTGTTTGCGACCCTAACAGCAAATCCTCAAAGCATTGACCTTTAAAATTCAAAAGATCAAAATACATTGATCCCAAGGTGGTGATTATGAGGTTTACATAAAACACAAACAAAAGCATTTCCGTTTCGAAACCATTTGAATTCCAATTTGAAAAACCCACAAACAAACTTTCTCCTCCAAACACTCAAACTAACTTTAAAGGCAAATGGATTGAACGCGTCATAAATTCCATTCAAATTTTGAAGTTTCCTGTTAATTGATGGGTTTTGCCTTTTACACACATTTAACCAAAATAGAGAAAAGAAAAATTATATCGGCCCATAATAAACACGTCCTCTGAAACCCAATATTCAAAATGGATGGATAGCAGATCCAAAAACGCTCTGCCATTCATCATGCTTCAGATAACACATTAAGCCTCAATAAAAGTTAATCGTTCATCTCTCCCTTCGAAAAAACATTGACAGACGCATACTTTGAACAGACATAAACAAAGATAGACGAATTGAGTAATTGAGGATGAATGGCTTCGACATCGCATCCTACATCTGCCGCAAATACAGGCAGCAGGATTTCGCTCAGTCATGCCAATTCGCACATCGTTCAGGGATGCAATAAGTTCAAAAACAAGCATTTGGTCGAATTTTACATTTATTCCCTCGGCATCAGGCAATCTTCCGCTCAATCAATCCCAGCCAAGTAAATAAATATAAAACCCATATCGCAGTTTATATCCTGAAATTCGAAAGGGAATATTATGCTCGGGCCTTCTATATGTGTTTTCGATGTGAAGGATCTTTTTTTTATTGTTGACTTTCGATTCCCTGGCATCCAACCATCAACTTCCAGAATTATTGTGTTTACCAGAAAATATCCTTTTACATAATCCTATATATACAACCGAACTCCAGGGAGGAATATGAAAATATAAGGATTAACAGTAATTGGGCATACCAACTTAAAATGGAAGGTTAATAACAAAAACAACATCGAGAAGGTAGAACAACTTAGCAACTTCAAAAAATTTAGGACAAGTTCGTTAAACAAGTTTATAAGGAAACGAGGGGACTACAAGTAGATGTAGGTACACATAACCCAGATCCTTATCTTGTGTTATGTCCCACTTTCTCCTGACAACATACCACACATAACATCATTCAACATTATGTAGAGGAGGCAAGGGTACAAGTGGAAAATTTGAATTAATAATCGTTAAGGCTTTAACAGATGAGGATGGCAACACCATGGTAATACAATTACCTTTTATATAGGAAGGATGGCAAAGAAGTGGTGGAATATGTATACCGACCGAATGGGGTTATGTAGATGAATGAGTACTTATAACATCACTAAAAGGACTACGTACGTATACTTTCTCCTTGGGAGGAAGTACTCTTCATTAAATTTTCTTTCTTGGTCTTATTTGCATCGTCATTTTCATCATCTTGATCATCATCAACACCATCGCCCATTGCCAGTGTCGTTGTGTTGTTATTCTTGACAGCTGAATGAAGAAACTGATACATATATTTATATAAGTATATCGTCTTCAAGAATTTTAAAGTTATACCTATGATACTTAACTTTTCAAGTGGGCAGTTTTGAAAGTGTGTGAAAAAGGAGAAATGAAATTTGAAGAAGGAGACAAATTTAATTGCACAATCCTTGATGAAATTGTTGGGCTAGTATGTCCTTAATTATATAAAATCTGTTATGACTATGATGCAAAGATTGTTTTGCTAACAAAAGTAAATTTTTGCGTGTTAAAAATTTAAGTTCCATAATGCAACAGAATAACCATCCAATTTTATAATTGGGTATGATTTGTTAGTCTTTCAGGAATATAAAAAAAATGGCGGGATGGTAGGGCGATTGCGTTAGCCGCCATTTTGAAAAAAAACGCGTTTTCTAAAATAACTCAACAATGGCTTCTTGGACAAAAGAATTATTCAAACCTTTCGATAAAAATATGATTTTCTTTTTTTCATGCCAAGAATTTTTTTTGTTGGAGGTATAACACTTTATGAGTTCTACCGTATAACAGTTAAAATTTAATTAAAATTAAAAAAATAAAAAAAATAAGCAAAAAAAAACTTTTTCTAATTTAAAAAAAAAAAATAAAATCTTCTACACGCCATAACTCCTAAATTGTTACATCTTCAAGAAAAGGTTGTAGTTGAAAATGATATTTTCTCTCGAAAGGTTTGAATAATTCTTTTGTCCGATAAGCCATTGATGAGTTATTTGAGAAAACGGGGTTTTTTATACCTATACTTCTGAAAGATTAACAAACCGTATCCAATCATAAAATTGGGTGGGTATTCTGTAGAAAGAAAAAAAATCTGTGACGAATGGTCTATGACGAATTCTTAAAATGTTAAAATAATTGAGGATAATTAGCTTTGAAATGACAAAGATGTAGCTAATTATAGTAGATAATGAAGCCTACCGAAATATTTGTTCGTAATCATTGACGGAAAATTTGAGAAAATTTTTAAAATGCTTTTATAGGCGCGTCTAATGACTCGGGGTATGCGTGCTATTTAATTATCACAGTTTTATTTTAGGAGATCGTCTTAACAAAATCTGTTTCGCTATATGCAAACAAAATACTAAAAAAAAAACTATAAAAAAATTATTTTAGTAAAGCATCATTGTGGTTGATTCGTTGAACAAACTTTAAGAATAAATGTGTCGAAAACTTTATACTGAAACACCCTTTTCGATTCTAATCAGATTGATTAAAATTTTTCATTTTCTCGCCAATCCTAAATGAATCATTCTTTTATTTTATGTGTTAGCTAAAATGAATATAATTTTTACATGAATCCTTTTAACTTCATTCGATAAACATACCCACCTATTCAAAACGAATTCCGAAAACCAAATGAATGTTTTAGTTTTAACTTAACTAAAACCCCTTTTAATGTTTCTTTTTCAACAGAAAAAATAACCATTTCAAGAGAATACTCCAGGAATTTTATATTCACTTTAATTGAAAGCGATTTCATCCTTGAAACCAGCTTGCGTACGTATGTGCACTGTTTTGCTATTTTCCTCAACATTATCAGAGTTTAGTGCTTCGACGATAGAATGGGGATATTTCAAATATTTTTTTTCATTTCTGCTCTCAGTTTTCCTTTTTGTTTCAAAAAATAACAAAAACAAACCCGGGGCTATCCGTATCCACCATTACTCCCTAATATAGTTTTTTGCATTACATTCTGTTATGTGGCACAATCTTTTCACTGCACCCACTGCTGCCAATGTGCTCTACATGTGCTACTTGAGTGCAAGCTGATGCATTGCAGTTTTTGTTTGTATTTAAATTGTGTGTGGATAACATTTAATCCCTTTTACGGCGATTCATTGTTTCTTTTGCACTTTTTTGGCAATAAAAATTTCATGTCAGAATGTAAAAAAAAAAAAATTACCCATGGCACAGATGATCAAACACCGGGCATCTACAAAGAACGATAAAGATTGAGTACTTTGGCCAGAAAAAAAAGGGAGTTCAATATACGAAGGATTATTGACACAGTGTGGCTGCAATTGCCAAAAGCCTTTTACTATCCTTTCTGCCAACACAAAGTTATAATCAACTACACAGCTGAAGGACGAGGATTACGGACGGACGAACGGTGCAATGCATTTGTCGACATAATAGCTGAGGAAAATGGAACCACCCTGGCTAAAGCACAATGAGGAATGTAATGAGTTTTTGTACAGCACAGAGAAGCATTGCCGCCCACACATATTCTCGTGGATAAAAATTGTAAAATGGCGAAAATCCCTGCAAGCTGAATTATTGTTATGAAGGCGTTTATGGGATTTTTGCAGAAAAAAAAATAGGCGCCACACAAATTTCAGTTACTGCACCGAATAACGAGGGTATACACAAACCAATGTTATACCCAAAAAATTGTATTTAATGCGGGCCTCACAAACAGACCCTGGATTCCAGAGGCAGTTAAAGGAAACAATGACAAATTTCGATTGCAAAATTGGCATTAGTTTGCTGTCTAAATGCGCATTGAACATAACTAGGGAACATGCAATTGCACCCACCACCACGCTAGAAAATGCATACACACTAAGCTCTTCAGCTTCTCATTGGCAGTGTGCATATTTTAGTGCTTCCTGGGTGCTCTAGTACTTTGGCATAACAATTAAGGACACCGCAGCCCAGATTTCATCATCGCCCAAATGCTGCCGCTAAAATAGTAGAAAATATATATAAATTGGTTTTTGTTTGAATAGTGGGATGAAATGGAGAACTTAAGTGTGCAATCAATGCTATAGAAACTGTAATTTCTAAGCTAGAATCTGGTGGGAGTGTGAGTCACTGTGGATTTTGCAGTGCAATTATTAATATGGCAAACTCATGTTGCACCAACCAACTATGCAAAAACCGAATGACACCATAAGGTCATGGTAAAAAACCTTGTATGACCTCAGCAGGTGGTGCTTCATTTGGGACATGGTATTTGATATAAAAAAAAAGAAAAACAAACTTTGCCAACACATGGGAATATTTATTTTAATAAAATAAAATATGTTTTTGAGGACAAAAGAATATTAATTGCACAATTTTGTGTGAGTTGGACTGAATAAGATGAAAACTTTATGCTCCAATAAATTGCACCTTTATATTATTCCATGAATGTATTACGTGTAAAAGTTTTTAGCAATTTATCATAAAATACTCTATGACCAAATTATACGTTTCGTACTCTAGTACTCTAGTGCGAGCACTAGTCCATGTCACTTGTGCCCTTCCTTATATGTCACGTAAAGTTTTGTCTTGTGGGGCTTTGTTAAACAAAAAAGTATAAACAAAAATTGGCCACTGGTAGTTTGGCCACTATTTTGAAAAAGGCCGCCGAATTGATATTTTTTTTTTGTGAATGTCTCCGTACATATACTTATTTTACAATAATTTTCTGGTTGGTTACAGTGGAAACTTTAAATGTGATCGAATCGAAAAGAAAAAAAGAACAAATTATTATATTTACAATCAATTTTTTTTTTGCTGATAAGCAATTGGATGGCGTCGTCGGCTCGAAACCGTGATAGGTGGAGAGACTTGTTGAATGAGGCCAGGACCGGACCACGGTTGTCGAGATGATGATGAAGCAACTCTTTATAGTTATTTAGAACAACGCATTTTTCAAAATGGCTACTGGAAAGACTCTTGAAAGACAAGCAAACCATATGCAATCATAAAATTATAGTTGCGTATTTTCTTCCAGTGAGACCCAAATTTTGACTGGCCAATACTCACTGGCTCGTTTTACTAATTTTTTACGTTTTTGAAATTTTAGGTTTTGAAATACCTATTTGAGATATAAAGAAAAAATAAAAAAAAATATTCAGTTCGATAAAAGTTTTTATATTAAAATAGTAAACAGTAATGTGCATTTAAATGAGTTAAAATGTATGTACTGGTAGCGTGTTGTTTTTTTTCTTTCGAATAACACCGGCATCAGGAGTAAAGTAAGGTTTATTTAAGTTTAGTTTATTTTATTATTTTAACTAATTAAAAATATTTATTAAAATAAATGCAAATTTATAATTAAAATAAAAGCCATAATCCATTTCAAAAAAGAATCATTTAATTTATATGATGCTGGCAACTCCTTACTGTAAAAGGTTTGTGGTAACCTATATTTTTTTGTTAAAGGAATAAAATAGCAATTTCAATCACTAATTTTTTTTTATCAAACTACCGAAAAAATCAGGGTTAACGGTCGAAGATTAATGTCCTCATAGAAGGAGATTTAATATTAATGATGATGAGATGACTATACACATTGGATTCAATGGGTTCTTTTTATCTTTTCCGTATGCCTCCCAGTCTCAACTGGACGCTACCCGTGGGATTATAATATGATTATAATTATTAACAACTAATTCTCAATTCACTACTTTCTTGTGTTGTCCAACTAATAATTGCATTATAAAAATTTAAAATAATATTATAAAAAAAAATTTGTTGCATTTCCTTGAATTCATCCGAGAAACTAAGAAGAGAATTCGATTTTTTTATATTATGTAATTAGTTTCACAACAAATCTTTTTTACATATTTATACCATTGAAAAATGATGTGTTTGCTTTTCCTTAGGAATGAAATAAAACTATTATATTTTCAATACTCAGCTGAAGGAATATTAAATCTCAGCAGAGACCAGGGTGATAAAATGCTGTGAGTACTTAACTTATTTTATTGCAAAATAAAAGGCTTCATAAAATAAAGGCGAAATAAAAACTTTTCTATTGCGATTTTGTTTTTAACAAACCTCGTGTTTATTTTTATCAGGAATGATACGCATACATAACATTGGCATTTAAAAGTACGAGTAGATGTAAACATTGAATCATTTACATTCGTTGAATACTAACACAAATATCCTTTTCCTATCTTTTTCTCATTAGTTCTTTTATTTTATATTCAAATTAAATGAAAACTAACCAATTTTTAGGACAGCCTATACCATCTGTTATTTTGGTAATTAAAAGGAAATTTTTCACATCCACAGAATACATTTAATTCTTATATCCAAAGAAGAATAAAACATAAAGAACCTACTTAATACACATAACATCAATTTAAGAGTTCAAACATTTCTGAACTAAAATGGATTATTGGTGCAGAAGTTGTTGTAATGAGGGAGATAATCGAAAACTACTCCTCCTTTTAACAAACTCAGCCTTAAGGAACTTTAACGACCAGAAGGCTACAATTATAATCGCCCCCTACATATTTATGTGTTTACATGGTTCAACAAAAAATGTATATGTACGTTTTTCCTTTGAGGAGTTGAATGTGGATGTTTTTCTCTACGTCGTCATTGGTCGATGACTAAGTTCTCCTGGGAAATTAAATTTATCCATTTTAAACCTGACGAAGCATTATTTTTTTTTTTGATTTCAAAAACGCAACTCACAATTATTGGTAATTGGATTATTTTCGATAATGCAAGGTTTCACGAAATTGAGAACGCAAACGGAAGGTAGCGTAGCTGTTTTTACTTGCGATTATGATTACTATAAGGCAAGTTTTGAAATAACAATCAAACATGATATTACGATGTTAGAGAACACGAACAAAGTAGTCCGTCCGTCAGTCTGGATGTATCGACACCCACAGCCTAAACGGTTGGGCCGATTTTCTTCAAACTTGGCACTCTGTATTTTTAGAGTAATATGCCCAGGCGTATTTTTGATTTTTATCCCAGGTCTGAAAATAACGGTACCTGCCATATAAGCATAACAGATAATTCCACTTAAAAAAAAAAAAAAATACGATCGATTTTGATAAAATTTAACATGACTGATTTTTTGAAAACAGTGATGTTTTTCGACAAAAATTTTTTTTTAACAACTAGATTTTTAACGGTACCTGCCATACAAGCGTTTTAGACAATTCTATTTTTCTCGTAAAAAATACTATCGATTTTTATAAAATTTCGTAACATTGGATTTGTAGCCAAAGGTTGTGTTTTTCATTTTTTCTGAATAAGTTTACATATTAACAGTACCTTGAAAATAAGCCTTAAAAACAATCCAATTTTTCTCGTAAAATATACGATCGATTTTGATAAAATTTAGTGTAACTGATTTTTTCCAATATTGAAGTTTTTTGTTAGAAACTTATTTTCAAAATCACCTAACGGTACCTGTGTCATATAAACGCTACAGAAAATCCAATTTTTCTCGAAAAAAATACGATCGATTTTGATAAAATTTTGTGGTGTGACTGATTTGTTGCCAATGACGGAGTTTTTCGTTGGAATTTTTTTTTCAAAATTACCTTATTAACGGTACCTGTCATATAAATTTTATAGAAAATCCGACTTTTCGTTAGAATTTTTTTCCAAAATCACCTTATTAATGGTAACTGCCATAAAAACGCTATAGAAACTATTTTTACATCCGATTATTAATTATAATTTCTTGCTTACTAAGCCAAAGGTTAGTAATCTTACACAAGAGCAAGTTTGTCCGACCCAGTCGTGCCTTTTATTTTTTTTTTTGAAATTAGGTCCTTTTAAATTTCATAAGTCAAAGTGTTGCCGAACTTTAATAAGAAACCCTAGAAACAGCTTTTGCAAAACTTCTTTATTAAGTTTGGACGTGATGATTGGCCAGTTTCGCCAAGTACCATTTTTGAAATTGCAAAGTAAGTGGAATCGGGAGGTGTTGTAGAAAGCTTCTTAAAATTACATAATCTTAAATGTCTTTTTATTTTGATTCCTAAAAAAAATTACCACGCAACTTTGGAACTTCTTCTACTTTTATCGGTATTTTTTTGATCAGCCTTCCGATGTTAGCAAACAAAATTAAACAAAAAAAACTTATTAAAACACTTTACAAGTATTTTTTTTCGACTCAAATATCTGATTTGATTCAGGCAAAAAAAAAAAAAACACTTCTTCATTCTGACCAACCTCTGAACTCTGCGATGGTGTAAGCGATACTTAATTATATTAAAGTTTCACTTAGTGGTAAAGAAATAAACTGAAGTGAATAAAGATGCGAAATCATTGAGGAAATAAAAATTCAATCAAAAGTTATTGTACTTCTTTTTCGAAACTTTGAAACATTCGTATCTTGCATAGGCCATTCCTCATCTATACACATCACGTTCTTCATCCATCCACTTCAATTTCTTCTAAAAATCAAACAAATAATCCATCTTCATCAAAATAGTTGTCTGTGTCATGTCACTTTAGCTACCAAAATCCAATTTAAACTAAATCGTCAATAGATTAGAGAAAATGATTTGTTTTCGTATTTTCTTATCCCCAGAGTAAGCACTAGCTTAATGTCATCATCCTTCATTACTAACAAAATGATAGACAATCAATGTTTTACTTTTAAAACTAAATCAACTAAAAAGTAGGTAAACATAACACAGGAAAGTTGTGACAAGCATCAAACGTCAATGGTTTGCTTTGTGTAGTTATATGTTAATCCTTTTCCAAAATACATTTTCCGAAATTCTCTTTTACATAAATTAAGAGTCAACTGTATCGTTAAATTATTCCCAATTCATTAAACTTTTAAACCCAGTCAATTACAAATTTGTTGCGCTATGCTACGCCACCCCAATTCTCGTTATTATTTAGGATAGTGTGATGTTTGGAACTTAAGCATTCTCCCTATGCCACCAACCCAACTAATCCAATTGTGAAAACCCAGTTTTTTTTAATAGAACTTTAAAGTTGACTTTATTCAGAATTATTAGAATGTGATAAGAGCAAGTGACTGTAACAATCGTATGTAGACAACTACAATCCACATACAATCCACAGAGCTTAAATTCGCCGGATATTATCAAATCTAGCTCTGAGAAAAGAGACTATATATTAACAAATTGAGGTAATCATATACAATCCACATGCGATCCACACGTAATAATAGCGCATGCCAATACCAAAATTACTTCGAAAAAAAGCTTTTCAGTCAAATAAGAATCCTTTTCCAAAACAAAAGAGGCAATTCAGTCTCAGTTTCACTTTTAACTCGATAACAATGGAAAATTTTACTAAACAGTGTTTCGGTTTGGAGATCTAAAAATTTAAGTCCTTCGATGAGTTCTCTTACTTGTGTGAATAAAAAAAAAAACGGTCAATCCAGTTACTTTTGTGCTTCTGTGATTTTTTTTATAAATAACGGCAATTATGGATCTTAGACCGTTAAACTACGATGAACTTTGTCAGTTAGAGATGTTGGGTTTGTCGAACGCTACTATCTCACCGGTAATGGTAATACCAATTATCGATGCTGGTTCGGTTGAAAACAGCAGTCACCGTGTAATCGGAACTCCAATTAACGATAATCATCAGCACCATCAACTGGAGTCGCCATCATTGCAGTTGCACCATCATCCGCCTTCGTCCTCTTCCACAGCCGCCTATGCCTCAGTTAACCCCATTGTTACGTATCAGCATCAACCCTATTATGTTCAGTCACAGTTCGTTGGTGATGTCATGTGGAATGAATGTGACAGCAGTGTGGGAGGTAGAAGTGGGTCCGTTATCATGCCATCCCTGATGACCGAGCAGACTCCCACAATGACCCCTATAGATAGCAGCACTTGCGGTGGTATTATGTATGCGAGACCTGCTGCTTCTGCTACAGAATCCACTGGATGCCCAAAACATCGTCATCTATCCAACTCCAGCTCCTACGGAACTCTCACTCGCTCAAAAGCTCCCGAGAGTGAAGAGAACAGACAATGGAGGCAGCAAATGTTGGGAAATGGCGCCAACGACAAAAGTTCCACAGACGGTTGTGGTACCCAAATGGACGGCAATGAAACGGTAGCAACTTCCTGCATTCCCGTTTTTAGTTTTGGGGGTTGTAATACAACTGATAACAACGAGTACGAGAGAGCAGCCGTCCCCGGGGAACGAGGTGCAAGTGTTCCTAACACAAAAAATGACGACTACCCAGTTTCTGGATGCAATGCTTTTTCTATGATGAGTCTTGCTGGTGATATGGTAACCAATGGAGCCTTAGTAGGGACATTAAGGAGGGCCGGGGATTGTGTAAACAGCAGTAAGGCGAGTACTCCAAAGAGGGTTTCATTCAAGCAGGACCAGAGAGATGATTCAATGGAGTCTATTGAAGTGGCCAGAAAAAATGCACCTAGAACGTCGTCAGCAGAAATGCATAATTCGTATATGAGCTTCGGTGACATTTTCATGGATTATCAAGTAAGAAAATGACAAATCTAAATTTATATTTTAATAAGGCTTAGTTAAGGATTATTTTTTTACATACGTCTGTTTTAATTTCAGTGCTGACAGAGTGCTTATATTTTGCTTTATCTTCCCTTTTTAAACTTGCTATCCTCTGTACTATATGTATAGTTCCAGAGGACTACAAAGCAAGAGTTTATAGAAAATGGAGAGTAAAAAGGGTTTTGAGATTTATTAATTCATATATGGTAGAAAAGCACAAGCCTTCTATTTTGGTTGATGTAATAGAAATTGTTGAGGAATTAGTTGCAAGTAAGATTTATGTGGGATTACACCCATAAATTTTAAATTGCCAAATGGTAATCAATATTAATATTAAATTAGTTAAAAGATAAGTTTATGCAGATCAGGCACTATAGTCTGTGTCTCAAAGGATACCCTTGCTGCCCTGCTCCTGATTCAGATGGGAAGTAAATAATTTTCTGTCGGTATATGTATATTGTCTTTATATAGAGATAACATTTCATCAACAAATAGAAGCTTTCTTAGCCAGAGATGTATTGAACATTTTGTAAAAATCTTTTAAGAAACCAGTGATTGCCGTTTTTATTCGGTTAGGTACTGATCTCAGGGTTAATGCCTCACTTATTTTAGAAGTAGATAGCATCACCAGACTGCAAGCTTTTGTAGACTTCATATTTCGGCGAGTAATTTGCTTATTATTTAGTTGTAAAGTTGTTTTTGTTTTATTTTATTTCATCGTTTAAATAACATCTTGAAAAAGGAGTCACAGGTCTTTAGATCATCAAAGTCTAGTTAGGTTGAAATGAACTATGTAGTTCAAATCTTCAAATGAAACTACAAAGTTCAAATTAACTATATACGAGTAGTTCAAATGAACTTTATAGTTTAAATTAACTTTAAAGTTTAAATTAACTATATACTTCACATGACTCTTATAGTTCAAATGAACTATACAGTTAAAATGAACTATATAGTACAAATGAACTACCTAGTTCAAATGAACTACTAATTTTAAATTAACTTTCGAGTTTATTTGAACTACCATTTCAAATGAACTATCTAATTCAAATGAACTGTCTAGTTCAAATGATTTATTTAGATCAAATGATTTATATAGTCTAAATAAATTGTATAGTTCAAATGGACCATACAGGGTAATTGGTATAAGATGCACCAAAAAGCTTGAGCGTGTAGGTGGAGTTAAGACAAGAAAAAAATCGTATGGGAGGGGGAGTCTATTTCCCCCCGTTTAGGCGGGAGGGGCAATTTTCTAAAACATTAACTTAAATCAGAAAAAAAATTATTTAAAAACAACGGTGAATGATACAAAGCCTTGTTATATTTTTTTGGAAAGCCAGAAAACTACTTTTTTACTTAATTTTTAAATTAAGTTGTTTAAGTGAACAGTTTTAAAAAAATTAATTTTCAAACTCAAAATTTTGAAAAAAAAACTAAAAAAAAAAATTTTAAACTAATTTTTTTAAAAATTTTATGTAATTAACTAATTAAATAATTTTTTTTTGATTTAAGTCAATGTTTTAGGAAGTTGCCCCTCCCGCCTAAACGGGGGGAAATAGACCCCCGCTCCCATACGATTTTTTTCTTGTATTAACTCCACCTACACGCTCAAGCTTTTTGGTGCATCTTATACCAATCACCCTGTATAGTTTAAGTGACCCATTTAGTAAATAATTGAATAACTATTATCTAAAAAGAACTATCGATGTGAATTCGTCATATCTCAGTATGCTTAGCTTAAAAAATATAATTTTAGATAAGACCTTTTTGCTTAGGAGGGCATTTATATTTCATTACTTTTGTGTGATTACAGAAGAGTTTGCAGTAAATTATGTAACATAATTTTTTAACCTTAAAACAAAACAACTTAATTATTATATCATCATGCTAACCTCAATAAAGTTTTATTCAAATGTTCAAAACTAACAAACTGTTGAGTAAAAACAAATATAGTTTTCCATAGATAAATAACGTAACGTATTTAAAATTCTCTTTTTTTCTTTTTCTAACGTAATTATTCACATGAATTCTTATTTATTTTAACTTGGCGTACTAAATTTATATTATTTCTCCAACGGTCATGTACAATTTTCATGAATTTTCCATCAGAAAAGAAGTGAAAACAGGAACAAAAAAAAAATTAATTCGACGAAACGTAGATGCATTTACCTAAGAACTCTGTCAACCCTGCCGACCTGCACGATAGAGGTTTTTTTTAGGCCCCTGCTGCACTATGGTTTCAACACCAGAGAATGTGTCAATTCTCATTTAAAATGTTAATTTTTTTCACACACAAACGATAAAAGTTAACCAACTGACTTTTCTAGAAAACTGAATAACGGTCATATTGTTCTTCGTGGTGCTGGGGGTTACCAGGCTTACAAAAAAAAAAAATTAATACACACTTTTCATCGTTGCACAATATTTGCAATGGAGCCCAACGCATTTGAATTCAATTTATTTCAATGAAAAATTCCATTTAGTAAAAGGATAACTGTGTCCTCATAAAAGTTGACAAATGCAAATGTAAATAAAGAGATAGCGTGTCACAAAGGACCACGGACACGGACCTAAGGAAAATTAATTCATTTTTTTAACGGTATTCAGTGTGGACAAAGTTTTAGAATTTGAAATTTACCATTCTGGGAAGCGAATCACAAAGTACAAAAAAAAAAAAAAAACAGAGACAATAGATCTGTATAGCACGCCACTACGCCAGTGAGGTCGTGCATAAGCAAGCTCTTTGTCGAAACAAGTTCATTCGATTTCATGAACTTCAAAAACATTTTCTGAAACCACCTGTCATAGCTTCATTTAATCCTTGTCTATGTTCGCTCCTCTGTCCAGCCTCAGGTTTATAAATACGATGAATAAAATGGAACGCTGAAAGTTTTAAAGAGATAGCTGAACGAGGACTGCCATGATGGAATGTTATCAGAGATAGTTGCGAGTAACTATTTTCTCTATTTGGATTAACGTTGGATCATCTTTTTTGTTTGATAGTTTTCCCTGAGTCAACTTTCACTCACTTTTGTGAAATTAATTAAAACTTTGACATTTTCATTTCGGGAAAAATTTACTCTGAATGAGATTTGGAAAGGTTTACGAATTTCGTCGGTATGTAAGGAATTTAAGTTGTATTCCAAGTTGAATTGGGAATGCTCTGAATTCGTTTTCATAGATATATGGGGAGTAGAAATCTGATTCACAAGAATGACGTCATAATGCATAACAGTTCTTATTCATTTGACTTTGACTAAATGTTGAATATTGTATGTACATACGTATTGCTTTTTGTCCTTGACTTTGTTGAACGATTGGAGAATGAAAAACAACGTCTCACTTTAAAAACAAAAATTGGCTCCCGGAAATTACGCCGGAATTTTTTTTTCTGTTTCAAATTGGAAAAAGAAGCAGATTTTTTTGTGGAAAATAAGCCAGGAACCTTGTAAATTGTGCCAAACAGAAATGGAAAAAAAGACAGAAATCAAAATGGAAACTAGGCCAGAAATTTAATTAATATATTCCTAATATCAATTTGGACAAAAAGCCAGAAAATGTTTTGCTTCTTGATGTGATGTTACCATACAGACACATGAAAATATGCTCAGGGTTCAGTTTAAAGTTGCAAGTTGAAGCAGTTGCAAATTCGAACGAAAATTAAAAATGTTCATGCAGCCGAGAAATCGTAGCAGACACGTTGCAAGTTTAAACTTTCTAAAAATATTTTGTTCTTTTGTTTGTTGTTAAATAAATTGTTATAAATAAAAAGTTTTTGAGTTGTTTGTACTTTTTAAGAGTCGCTATTTGCACTCCGAACATATTTTCATGTGTCTGCTCGGCTGTTGAATTCGCTTTCTTTCGCGAAACAATGATTCTTACAATAGAAGATAGAGAGAAAGAATGTGTAGTAAAACTGTTCATTTATTACAACAATTTATACAAAATACAGTTTTCTGGCTTTTTTTTTTTCCAAAACGCCAGAAATTTAATTTCTTGCTTTTTTTTCCAAATAATTTTTTCTGGCCTCTTCTTCCATTTCTGTAAATTGAAAAAAGTATGAAGAATTTTCTGGGGTTTTTTTCAAAAAAAAAATTATATAAATCTGCTGGAAATGCTTCAGTCGGGCTTTCAAAAAAGAAAAAAACGATCTTTACGATTGCACTTATAAAAAAATGTGGTTCCGAAATTTTCTTCTGTATTTCTGGCTGAATAATCATAAGCGACTTAGAGCGTGAATTAACGTTGATAGAAATCGATAGTTGATAAATATTAAAATAAAATATCTTATATAACTAAATGAATAACTTTTTGGGTATCGAGAACTATGGTGACCGATGTAAATCAAAAGGAAAATGATAACTTATTGTATTAATTTTTGAACAAATTAAGTTTTAAAGTACCTACACAAAATTTCAATATTTTTCAAGTAGGTTTCGGTTGATAGTTGTTAGTCGCAATCGCAATAAGGAATTTCATTTTAATCAAAACCTCAAAATCTAATTTACATTATGTCACTTTAGGAGACAAGCAATCAAAGCATTGTATTATTGTTTTAGATTTTACCATAACAATTTCCGTTAACCTCTATATCTGATATCGGTAGTTCTATTTCAACATTTAGTCATACAAATCATAAATGCTCATAACTTAACACCCCCCGAAACTACTAAATTATAGAACAACGCTGCAGTTGATGAAGTATCAAACATTTCACCTCTATTGTTTGAGGTCAGGAATCAATTAATATTTGCAATGACAGCTGCTGTTTCGTTAACATAAATAAAATGTTTTCTGATAGTGGTTTATACTACTTAGAAAATAGAACAATATAAAATTAAATGCACGACTGAGGTGCATGCACCTGCTCTTTGATTTTCCAAACAGTAATTTTGTACAAAATTATTTTAAAGAAAAAAATGGAAATTAGTTTTCAGAGGTTAGAACGCTATAGTGCCGTTTAAGGTAAACAAATTTATCAATTAGTTTAATCCAGGATGAACTTGTAAAAGTTTTACAAATCTTCAAAAAAGTATTATAATACTGAGATAGCAGAATATACTTAATTTACAGCGAGTAAGCACTGAACCTGAACACATGTTTTAAAACCTGACCAACTCTGGAATTAAAGTCTTTTAAAAGATTAGGAGTTCTTATTTCAGTTCACTAGGTTGGAACTGTATACTAATTACCACTGAAGGAGAGCAACTTGGCTTTAATTTTTTCTAGGAAATAAAAACACCAGCTAAGAACGTTAAAGTCCATTAAAGAAAAAAACTTATAAATTATTCTAATCCAGGGTTAAAACAATTTCTGTTTATTCTGAAGTTTATTTGAAGATGGTTTCAAATAAACTAACCTTGACCACTACAACTTTTGAACTATATGACTTACAAGCTAGCTTCACCAACACGACCGCTTAAACCGAAACTCTTCTTATCTATATTTCTCTTCCATCAATGTCAATTAAATCACATCATTAAAATTGATTGTAAAAACATAATTTCCTTAAATTGCACACTTACATTTCCATACAGGTAATTAGTTTTAATGCCGTAGCCATCTTGTAAATGATTGGCATAAGTCCACTTTAACCCAAGACGAAACAGTAAAACAATCCACAAGATTCATCATCCATTCCACTCTATATTTTATGTGATAAATTAATTGGTGTAAGTAATTTACATGGTGGTTGAGAGAAGAGCCTACTTCGCTTATCAAGATGAGTGGAAGGTTAGAAGTTCTGATGATGCAGATGACTTGTGGGTATCCCATAATTATTCTCCTCATGTAAATTTATATACGCACGAACCACAGCAGTTCCAGAAGATGTATGTTGTTATAAGATGATGTGGGAGTTAATTATCACATCAGGTTAGGATAATTAAGGAATATACCACCTACAAGGTTGCGGTCTGATGTCTGGTTTCTTGCGAGTTTGTCTGAAGAAGTTTCTTCTCAGGTGAGGAATATTAATTTGGAGACAGTGAAGTGAAATTAGGCATACAGATGGGCTATAAATTTGATATAACCCTCTGCTCTGCAAATTTTATTCAGAGAATTCTGCTGCCAAATTGACTATAGAGAGAAATTAAGATGAAATGATGATGTAGATTTTATGTTCACCGTCTGTCTTATACAAATAAAGTTAAGTGTTTGCTCCAAGAAAGACATTAAAAGTACAATAATTATGAGGGTGTGAGTAGGAGTTTACCATATAAATAATTAAATAATTCAAGGCTGAAATTTCTTTGTCCTTAAGTTAATAAAATTCAACTTTTAAGAGCAACAATAAACATATGTATTTACATATTCGATATTTCAACAGTGGATTAAGTAGTTGAAGTCACATGTCTACAAAAATGAGAGCTATTGACATTTTAATGTTTAAATACATTTAAATTGTGATTAATGATCTATTAAAGAAACTATGAAATTCATAACACATAATTTCGTTTTAGAGAGGCAATGATTTATTTTTACTTGCTCTATAGGTACTATAAGGCAAGTTATGCATTCGTAAAAAAAAAAGTTTTGAGATAACAATCAAACATGACATTACAATGATAGAGAAGACGAAAAAAGTAGGTCACGGTTGGGCAGATTTTCTTCAAACTGGCATAAACTATTCTTAGTAAAATATCCCCGGACGTTTTTTTTATATTTGACCTTGACATAAAAATAACGGTACCTACCATAGAAGCGTAACCGATAATTCTATTTTTCTCGAAAAAAATACGATCAATTTCGATAAAATTTTATATGAGTGATTTGTTGCCAATGGTGATGTTCACCATCTTAACATTTTTTTTTGGAATCAGCTTAATACGGTACCTGTCATAGAACCGTTTTTTATTACTCCGACTATCTTTTGAACGGCTGCACTGATTTTAAAGAAATTTGATATGATCAAACAATTGCTAAGCCAAACTAAAATAATAATATTGCAAAAACAAAATAAAAAAAAAAGATTTTTAAAAAAGTTTTTTTTTTCAAAAAACCGGTAATTCTAATTTCCTCGAAAAAAATACGATCAGTTTTGATAAAATTTTATACGAGTAATTTGTTGCTCAAGGTGATGTCTTACATCGGATTATAGAACCGTTTTTTATTACACTGACTAATTTTTGAACGGCTGAACCGATTTTGAAGAAATTTTATATTATCAAACAACGGCTAAGCCAAAATAATACTGCAAAAGAAAACTTGCAAAATATTTATTTTTGAAAGTTTTCCTTTTTTTTTTTTTTTTGAAAAATCGATAATTAATTTTAACTATAAAAAAAATATTGAGTTTATTATTATTATTAAATCGTAACTTGCTTAAAGAAAAAGTTCATGCGACCCAGTCGTGCACCACAAGAGCAAGTTCGTGCGACCCAGTCGTGTACTTTATTTAAATAAATTTTAATTCTATATAATATGTTTAGTTTGACTCTAATAGGGACCGGTGTTATTATTAAATACCATCGATATTATAAAATAAAGTATTTCTTTTTTTCAGTTTTTTAAGTTAATATTCCCATTCGGAGGTTCGCACAACGGGGTAACTTGTATGTGAGAGCTAAAAAAACGACTTGAAAACTAAACTACTGAATCGATTTTGTTGAAATTTTCAAGAATTATAAGTCAATAACAAGGAAATTTAACACCATTCATTTCCGCCGCCTATTTAAAAAAAAATATGTATGGTCGGAAAAATCGCTAAAAAATCTTATATTATAGAAAAATATAACTTTTTCGATCAATTTTGTTCCCCTACTTTTTGGACGTTTTTATTTACTTTTTTGCTACTTTTTTTTTTGTATACACGTGCAACCAGTTCGGCAAAATTTTACCTTCTAGAACTATTCTTACAAAAATTTCGGACATAACAACGGATTATATAAGAAATAACAAGAGAAAATTCTTAGTCTTCAAAGGAACAAGTTTTTAAGTAAGAAATTCATATTTCCCAGGAAATGAGATTAAATTTGCAGTAATTCCTGCAAAACGATAATTTTTATATTTTTTTCTGGAGCTATTCTAGATTTATGTTTTTCATACAAAATAAAAGAGAATAAAGTGCTTATTCTAACACAATCAGAAACCTACAAATCAATCTGTAGCGGGCATGTTGTTTTGGAGGATATTGTCAAATTCAGCTTAATGTTATCATTCTTTATTGTATGGCGCATTGACGTATTAGGTATGGACCGCCAGTAGCCAACTTCACGCGTGTTCCAACATAACTAGGGGCGCCATCAACTACTAGCAGGGAATCTGCGTAGCAGTGATATGATTTCTTTAATTAATTATTTACTATTGAAATATTTTGGTGGAAATTATTATCAAATTACTTTTATTTTACAAAACACATCCACTCCTTATGCCATGAGATATTTACAGATTAATATATTATCGTTTTCATTTAGATTCTATTGGCGAAATTAGTACACGTATTTAACACTAAAAGATGATGGCGTTTTTAGACTGTTTTTAGCTGGAACAACTTTTCTTGGCTGTTTGTATGAAAATTTCAACCGACTGGCGGTCCATATCTAGTACGTCAATGGTATGGCGAGTTACAGGATTGATGTCCTGTATAATAACTACGGTAAACTTTAAATACCCTTACCGCTGCACCTTAGAGACAGGTTATTGAATTAAACGTCACTTTAGATAAATGTAAGGCACGAATGAGTCTCACGAAACTGTTCGTGTGGCAAGCAAATTAGAAAAAATTATTTCTTTCATTAAGACAATCTGAATTCCATCAGCATAAACAATAAAGAAAGGGACCGTGCATGCTCTTAATTAACATCAGGGTGTCGGAAGAGATTCTGAACTAAAACATTTCGTTTACTTTTTGAATGATGCCTTCCTATACAATGTCTCATCTATCTATGTATACGTTGCTCATTTATTATAATGTGCAAAGCTCGTTAATAATCAAATTTGCTTAGCAATCGGGAGCCAACACTATCCTTATTTTATAAAACCATCTCCTTCCGATCTACATAAATGTAATTTCTCTTTTCAGACTACCGGCTTCGGAGGTCTACCCGACGTAACAGAACACTCAAACATCCGCCGTTCGATATCACGTCAAAATTCGATATCTAATAGTGATTCCATTGAAATCTCAAGCATACAGAAAGCCAAAGGACTAATCATTAAGCCCAACACATCAAGACAAAGTAAAAACCAAAATGACACCCAAGGACACGCATCGGCAAAGCGGAACTTTTGCATGTACAGTCTATCATTGATGGCGGCACTTGCCCTATCTTTGGTGGCAGCCATGTTGTCCTACCAACATTTTTTAATGGCTCCCAGCCGCAATTCACACGAACAAAGACTGAGAATAGTGCGGAGAATCCTTCGTGATGTACCGTTGGTTGATGGACATAATGATTTTATATGGAACGTCAGGAAGTACGCACACAGTAGTCTCGAGTTGGTTGAACTCAGTAACGATATGGATCACAAATCGATGTGGAATCGACCTGCATGGTCTCAAACGGACATCACAAGGCTGAAGCAAGGACTTGTGGGTGTGCAAGCATGGTAAGGATATAAAAACACATTCTAATTTACTTCATGTTGTTTATTTTTGCATTGGCGATTTTGATCACATTCCAAATTACAGGTCAGCATATGTGCCATGCGAAGCCCAGGGCTTGGATGCAGTCCAACTGGCCTTAGAGCAAATCGACATCATACAGCGATTCACCGATATGTATTCGAAGGACACTGCTTTAGTTACTTCATATCAAGATATCCTTAATGTTCGACGTCAAGGATTGATGGCCTCAATGATTGGAATCGATGGTGGACATGCCATCGGGTCATCGTTGGGGGTGTTGCGCTCCTACCACTCTCTAGGTGCCCGATACTTGAGTTTGACACACAAATGTGACATTCCATGGGCTGGATCGAGCTCGTCATCATTGGAGTTGGGGTTATCGACCTTTGGCAAGGCAGTGATAAAGGAAATGAATCGTTTAGGCATGATGGTTGACCTTTCACAATCGTCAGATCAAACAGCACGTGATGTTTTGGAGGTAACACGAGCTCCAGTGATTTTCTCACATTCGGCCGCACGTCAACTGTGCAACTCCACACGTAATATTCCTGATGATGTGCTGCGATTGGTGGCGGACAATGGTGGATTGATTATGATTAGTTTTGACTCTGAGGTTATTTCCTGTGGGCGTCCTGCGAGATTGCTGGACGTGGTAGCACACATAAAGTACATTCGTTCGATTGCTGGCATTCAGCACATTGGCATTGGGGCGGGCTACGATGGCATTGAACTACCCCCTCTGGGTTTGGAAAACGTGTCCAAATATCCCGACCTACTGGCCACTCTTTTGGAGGACTCTAACTGGAGTGAAGAGGATATTGCGATGCTGGCAGGGAAAAACTTTTTGCGTGTATTGAAGTCAGTTGAAAACGTGCGAGATTATTGGAAACGAGCGGCCATCACGCCAGGAGAGGTGACCGAACAGCTTCCCAAAACACATTGCACCTACATATTGTCGTGACCTAATGTACAGGCTTTGCGGCAAGAACGAAGCAATCAAACTCGCATCAAAAGAAGTGATTGGACGTTCTATTAGATGGGACACGGATGAATGGTAATGAACTATTGCTTTGAGTTTCCTTTTTTGATCAAAACATTGTCTTCTGTTCGCTTGATTTTGAGTTTAGATTGAATTGGTTTTAAAATTACTCTAATGGCATCCTCAATTTTTTTTAGAATAATTATGTGAAAACACAGATGGACCCGGAGCAATCAACATAGGTGTTATTTAGTATCTTGCCAAGAAACTGACTTTCTCTGTTGATATTTGATTGGATCCAATACTGAGTTTCCGAAAGTTCTACACATCAAGGGCAATCTTAATGCTATGGAGAGTGGTAAGTTGGAATTTTTTAGTTCAAATGAAATCAATTATTACAACTTAGTCAATTCTTAGGGATACTTACTGCTGAAAGTGGTCTAGAAAGCGAGCTCAGCTATTACTCTGGACAGAAAGCAACTCCAATCGCAACTATAGATCCAAGCCCGATATGTATTTATTAGTGATTGATAGTATTGCTTACGCACTTTCCTCGGATTGTATGGCGAACCGATTACATGTGGTTTCCTTATGTTCTTGGGTGGCATAGAGGCTTTCGCACGGTAACCTACAATTCAAGACTGAAACCTGCCACCGAATCTCCGAATTCTCATACAAAGTTAGATAGCAACATTAATTTTGATCTGCTTTTTTCGGTGGAGCTGATCGAAACCAACCATAAAGATGTTTTGAAATTAATATAAGAATGTAGTTTTATATTAAATAAATGTATAAAGAAATTAAGTTAATAAAATTGTTTTATTGATCAAACAGGGGAAACTTTGAAACGCACAAAACCTGTTATTAACGAAAATGTAAGAAAAATCATGTCATAATTTCGGGAGTGTACAAAACTATTAACAGTTAATTCGCAGTATCAGATCGTCTTTTGCTTCGTGTATAAACTCGTGAATTGATTATTTTGCAAAAGTTTACCGCTTATCATTTATTTATTTAATTTTATTTATTTATTTAATTTATTTAACTTATTTTATTTATTTTATTTATTTTATTTATTTGATATATTTTATTTATTTTATTTATTTAATTTATTTTATTTTATTAATTTTATTTATTTTATTTTATTTATTTTCTTTCATGATGCGAAATAATTTTTTATTTATTTATTTTATTAATTTTATTTATTTTATTTATTTTATTTATTTTATTAATTTTATTTATTTATTTATTTTATTTATTTTATTTATTTTATTTATTTATTTTATTTATTTTATTTTATTTATTTTATTTATTTTATTTTTTTTTTATTTATTTTATTTATTTTATTTATTTTATATATTTAATGTATTTTATTTATTTTGTTTATTTTATTTATTATTTTATTTTTATTGATTCTTTTTATTTATGTAGCTTTCAAATTGCCTTGCTTCGTGATCTCCGAAATGTTTCGAAATTTTTTTTAAAAGCCGAATTTTGAAAAGCAGATTTTTGAAACCAGAATTTCGACCCGATCCCTTGCGACAATTTTAACGAATGAAAACAGGACTAGGGTCAAAATTCTGCCAGAGTCAAAATTCTTTGATACAAATTCTGCTTTCGAAATTTTGCTGATTGAAATTCTGCTAAACAATTAACGCAGAATAAATGCAAAATTATTATAAGCAGTGTTTTAAAACGCAAAATTTTGAAAAGCAGATAATTTTGCAAAGCAGGTTTTTTAAAGCAGAATTTTTTAAATCAGAATTTTGAAACCAGAATTGAGACCCACTCTTTTGCAAAATTTCAACTCTGCTGGGCTGAATTCCGCAAGCGTGAGTTTTGCTGTGAGTTTCCTCAAAACTCACACTCCCAGTCACAGCAGTGTTCAGAAATGCTTATTCACGAAATTCCGCAAAATATTTTGTATTTAAGAGCGCTGAATAAATTTTTGTTCGTTGCCTAGTGAGCTCAATTCAATTTGAGTATTATTTTTTTTTTTGTTTATTTTTGTTATTTTCAATATCTTATGCTCACGCTCTGAAATAAGGTGAGAAACTTTATTCAAAACAGGCACATTTGCGGAATCAGAATGAGGTTGTGTAAAAATTTTTTGTGCGCACAGCAAAACTCACGCTTGCGGAATTTAGCCCCAAGGCAGGCCAAAATTCTTTTTTTCGAAATTGTCTTAGGTTGATGTTCTGCGTTTAAAAAAAAAAATTGCATACCTCATAGTCTGTATTAAAAACTCTGCACTTTGAAATTCTGCATGTGCAAGATTCTGTATTCAAAATCCAATTTTTCATAATTCGGCTTACGAACACTGTTCAAATTTGTATTTTTCATTAAAAAAAAATATCGTTTTTAAAGTTCTGTGAATATGTTTATCATTATTAAAAAAAAATGTATTTAACAAATTGAATTTTGACTACAGAATTTTAAGATACAAATTCTTCATAAAAACGGATTCATTATAATTTTAAAAGACATAAAAAAAAATAAAAATAAAAAATTTGTTTGTCATAATTCTGCTTTTGAAATTACATTTCCAAACTATTTTTTTCTTTATAACATATTTGCAAAAACAATTTTTTTTTTTGGTTCCTATATGGGCACAATTGTTTCTTTTTGACAACCTGAATTAAAAAGCAGAATTTTGAAACCAGAATTTCGATCCGCTCCTTACATATTTCTTGAAGATTTCTTCATTGGTATGTACCCTTTCGCCCGAAAAAAGCCTTCATATTATTGAACCGTTCACGTATTCTACTGTATAAATAACAAAAATTACGTAGATTAAATAAAAAACCAATTTAAAAAATGATCGATTCGATAATAATGACTTAAGATCCTCTATAACTAAATTTAACTTTAATGTCAAACTAAATTGATTATGTGCTCATTAAAAATCTATTAAAAATAAAAAAATTAATGCAATTTATTTTCACTCAAAATAATAATCAAACGAATATAATTATACCTACAATGAAACACAAAACCAATATCACCCATTGACATCATAATAACTTCCCCTTCGGAAATGAACCCAGATTAACCATAATTTTCCCAACCACGGAAAACAAAAATTACCAAAAACCTTTTCACACAATGTTTTTATGTACTTATATACATACAATCAAAATGATTAATTGATATTTGCATACATTTTACCCCACAAAACTCACTAATATACGTGAGGTAAATAAATCATTTGAAGCAAAATTCAATATGAGGCTTAGCCCGGACGCCATTCGCAACGATAATGATGAATCATAAAGCTTTATGTTTTACCTTCATAATCCAGTCCCTTTCCATGCAAAAAAGATATTTTACCAATAAATGGTACCAAACTCAAACTCGTAAATCTAAATCTCTTTTCCTCTCTCCCACTTTGAATAAACAAATTTGTGGTTTATTCCGTTTTTTCCTGTTTACCCAAACTAAACTTTTATCCTGAAATAATAATAATTTTTGGTTTTGTGCCAAATGGCTGATATTGTGTGAGTGGCAAAATTTTTGCATGTTCATTTATGTGATTGTAATATAAATGCAAATTCACTCATCGCACAAAATTTATTGTTACTATTTTGGTTTTGTGCTCGTATCTATATCTATCTACTTTTCTTTATCTGCATTATTACAGAATAGACAACCACTATAATTCTTTAAGCCAATACCGCCCGCATCCCTGCCTTAAAAGGGCGCCAGGTCGCCACCGCAAATACATTACTCACGTCATATGTGCAATTGAAGCACACATACTTCTAGTGAGTTGTAACATATTTTATACTTCCCACAGGAGATAAAAAAATCTTCGTCTTTCTCGTTCCGCATCCAATGATATATTCGAGGATATGACTTTTTTATAAAACGTTTGGTATCGGTACAAAATGGAGAAGTGAAAGGGCGGCTTTAGCTGTTGAGTTATGGAACCCTAACTGTGTTCGTGTTATCCCACAAAAGGGAGTAAGTCATATTTTTTTACAACATCCATGCACTTGAGAAAATCTATAAAAGCTGTACATATAGTTCTAGTTGTTGTTCAAGTATAGGTAAACCATCCAGCTAGGGACTGTTATGGTAGTTTGGGGATGGTTAACATACAATCAGCAGGAACCGGAAGTACGCGGTAAAAAAAAAAGTAAATGGTGCTTTAGAGTTATATCATATGGGATTGCTTGAATACTTCTTATGCCTTATAAGTATAAAATGGAAAATCTTTAAATTAGAATTCATAAATAGAGTAGTTATAAACGTGATAATATTCGAACAGTGGTGTTGAAAAATCTTGAGAGACTTTTTTTTAGCTTTTTAAATATTTCAATGCCTATTATATAAAATGAGTTATTTTAAATGAAATGTAAAAAAAAAGTGAAAAACTAACATAAAAGAAAATGGAAATTGTTTAACGGGTAATGTCAAGCATTCTGTTTCTATTGTTCTTTTTAACATTTTAATTGGAAATATCGATTCAAATTGATCCTTATAAAATAACAATTGAAAGTTTGCTTTTGTTGCCAGGGTACCATTTATCAATATTCGAGTAAATGTATCATATATTTACTAACGTGATTTTGATTGGGGACAAAATAGTTGTAGCGCAATTATTTTCTATAAAACAGTTTAAGAAAGTACATATATATTTCCACTCTCATCGTTCAAAAGATACACTGTATTTTGTTGATAAAAAGCGTTTTGATTATTTTACGTTCATCGTGAATTTTTTTTTCTCATCACTTAAACGGGGAAAAAATTAAAAATTGAAAAGTAACAATACTCCTGCATTTTCAAAGCTTGGATAGAATTCTGGAAATTTTACAAGACTGGTGAATTATACTCTTAACCAAATGTTGAGTGCGTTGCTAACTATGTAGACTTATCTACCATTTCTCATCTAATTTGAGTGACTATGATGAGGAACACTTATTAAGCAAATAAGATTCTTGAAGGACTTCTCGCTACCTTGCATTTTTCAGTACCCCTTAGAAAAACTTATATCTTAGACTGGGCTTGAACTCAGATGCCATGGATGTTAACAATAATAGCAACTGAATATTTTTGAATACGGAGGAATTAAATAAGACATGTCACTTTTTTTTTATAAATATTAATGTTTTGCGGGCAAGAGGGGTACCTACTGTTCGTTCATCTAAGTATTTTTTTGCCTATGGTTATAATAATCATAAAAACGTAATGTCTTAGCACCATTACGCTTTTATTATATGGCTGTATTAATTACATTTATAACGATAATTCTTTTTCAGCCTAAAGATATATTAATTGTGATTTGTTACGACATTTCACTTAAGTTTTCACTGAGCTAAAATAAGATATAGTCGAATTTGTATAATTGTCAAACTAAGAATTTCATCCTAGTTTCAACTTAAATCCTAAATGAAAAACAAAAAACAAAGTCTAAATTTTTAAATAGGTAAATAAATAGGTAATAGGTAAAAAAAATATTTCACTTTTAAATAATTTTGTTTAAAGTGTCATCACTAATTTTATAAGGAAAAGTACCCATAACATTCCCTTCAAATCCCACCTATTCTTTCCAACCACTCTTTGTTGCGTATTATCCGATAAAAGCATAAATCTGGAACAAAGCCATCAAATCTATAGTAGTATAGAGGTGCTTACTTTGCTACCTACTATACTGTGATGTAACCACTCAACCCGTTTTGCATTTCATGAAGTGACACACAACTGCCAGTTCAAGGAATACAAAAATACTATATTGCTTTATGTAAATGTGTTCATACCATTGTATGGGCAACAAATTCAAATTGAATATCCAAACGTTCCGCATTGTCGTTTCCATCCTCATCGCATTATCCTTATTGAAGTTGCACAGGAATCTTTTTACCCACTTTTACTCAGACTCGCACACGTGAGAAACTTTCGATATTTAGGTTAAGAGCAACTTATTTCTATTCTACTGAGGACTTCCAGTGTATCAGAGCACACAGAATGAAGATGAAGGATCCCCTTCCAGAAATGTAGATAAAAGGTTATTTGAAAATAGAAAGACAACAAGAAAATAGAAAAGAAAAATTCAGAAAAGTATTTCTTTTCTAATCCTTGTATGGAGCCTTCTAGCATTATACATATAGTCGTCAGCAATATCTTCTCTATTTAAAACTAACGCAAGACACCATCAAGATTATTAAGTAAGAGAGTACCGCAGTGGCAGCAGCAGGGACAGGGAGACTACTATTAGTGGTTTTCATATACGTGACTACTGTGTTTAATGGTGATTAGTCGTATGTAGAAACAGAAATGTAACTTTCCGTACAGCTATCCAAGTTCAGTGTAGCATAGCGTTCGGACTTGGCTATAATAGTAGTAGATCTACTTCGCTTTAAAATTAAAATTAAAATCAGTACCTACCGACACTTTGCATTGCTTAGCATCCACGCCAATACATTTTTCCATACAAAAGCATGACAATTTTTGCATGTATTACCGTTCGCACAAGTATTTCAATTCAGACACAACGTATTCATGGATTCACCGATACAAAAAAAAAAAAACATTTAGCAGAAAGAGGGGTTCCAGTTGACTTTGAATGGTTTTACTGCTGTTTTTCTTTTCATCTAATTTGGATTTCGATTTCTAAAAACCGAGCGCTGTTATTAGCATCAGAATTTGTGTTTTTGATTTATCCTTTTCCTATCTTCGTCTAGCTAGCGCTGGCGCTGCCACCGCACCATACTGCTGGAATGTGTTTTGAATGAGTGTTATGCGAAAGTTTAATTAAATTGGTCGCAAAGTTCACCCGAAAGCGGAGAGTAATAACACACTAGATGATGGCAGTGAAGTTGGCGTCTTTTATTTCAAATTAATGACTTTAAGACAAAACATTCGTGATCGGAGTTGCAAAACTGTTTTAGGGTGAAACTTAAACACTTAAACTCCAACCACGACCACTAGTAAGACCATCCTGGGTGATAGTTGAGAAAAGCTTTAGAAATGCCTCGTGTTGTTTTCGGCATCAAGTGGAGACAATACCTTTTCCTAAATAGATCCGGCAATTTTAATTCATTTAAAAAGTTTATCCAGAACGATACAGAGAATAAATATATTTCAACGAAATAATGATGTATACATACATCTATACTGGCAGCATGGTAGTTGGCGCCCAACGTGAGGCTCTTTAGACAGCTTCTCGTATCGAGGACTAAATAGAAATGGAATATTATAAGGATCCTAGAGTGGGTAGTTACAGAAATGGTGGAATGCGAATTCAGTAACTATACATACACAGACACATATAGGCAACTGAAACTGACAGACTGAGTGACTGAGGAAAGGAAAAAGTGGTTTTAGTAGAAATTAATTGGAATGCTTAGCATCGTATTTAATCACGCTACTCGGTTTCTCGTGTCGCTTGTACTTCAGGTTCTGCAAGTAAGAATTAATCTCAGGATATAGAGATTTTTTCCATGTATAAACTGTAATTTTACTCTCCGTGAATAGATTTTCTTTTTCCTTTATTTGTGTTAATGACTTTTTATCGATGGGTATTTGTTGTTGGCCGATATCGTTGAGTGGGTTTATTTAATGAACCAATAGTGGTATTGCCTTTAGTGGATGCTTAAATTGGAGGAGTTTGTCACTTTAATGGATGTAATGTATTACTTCAGGGAATTATTGGTTTATATTTTGCGGTATTGGTGCTGCTTTTTATAAAAATAATGGCGAATATGGTTTTTGTTTGTATATGGGTAATTATTTTAAAAATGAACAAATAAAAACAATAAAAAGACTAAAAATAGTCGAATTAGATTTTATTAAGTGGAGTATTTATGAATGAAATTAAATTTTAAATGTTTTGTGGCCTTTACTCCAAGCATTGCGTTTCGCCCTAGTTTGATTATTTTTATTAATTTGCAATTAACTACTTGTATACATGTATGTATATATTTTCCAAATTCCGGAACATGGTCATAAACACGTAACATTTGTGGGGAACTTAATATTTTGTAAAACAGACCTACACTTTTTCGTCGAATCCCAATAACTAAGGTGAGATAAACTTTTCATGACAATGATACTCTTGGAGGACTTGTCACTTCCTCGCAAGAGGCAGAGCCCCTGAAAAAAACATTAGATGTTCTTGAAGCTGGAAGCTGGGTTTGAACCAAGATATCCTCAGGGGTGATAGTTCGAATTGCCAACCACTACTCCACGGGGCAAATTTGCTTTGATATGTAGCAAATGGCCAATTTTAAATATTATATACAAAAAAATAAGTATTAATCGGTTCTACCGATATGAATTCAATTGAGCTAAGCGTTTTACTCAGTTTCTAGAACTTTGTATTCATTGTTGATTTGTATTCCCAAACGTAGTAAGTAGTTGTAATTAAAGCGTTCTGGCTTGGCGGGTCGGCGGCCCCAGTCCACTTGGAGATTTCTTTGGGATAAGGACGTGACTGGTGGTTGAAATTTTGGGGGATGAAAAAAAATTATAAAAAAATTTAATATTAAGAACAGTCTTTTTTTATTTAAATATTCTGTTTTATTTTTAATAAGATCAGCTGGTTTGTAGTAAACACAAATTTTGGCTTCCGAACTTGAATTTTGGGTTCCGAGCTTGAATTTTGGGTTCCAAACGAGAATTTTAAACGCAAATTTTTGGTTCTAAACACACATTTCGGCCTCCGAACGTAAATTTCGGATTCCGAATGCAAATTTTGAACGTAAAAAAGGTGAATTCAAGTTCTAAACGTAAATTTTTCCACTGCGCCACTAATCCCCCAATTCGCATGGCCACTGGCCAGCTGATTCGAAAAGTTTCACTCCTATCACACCTCCTAAAGCTCCTATTACTCCTAACGTCAGTTAGGTTTGTACGTATAAGAAATTAAACAAACTATTTAGGTTAAAGGTTTACGTAAATGTACAACTGTTTATCTATCGAAAAAAATGTTTTTACTTTACAATATTGTTATCAATTTATTTCAATATTCCGATTGAGATATCAAGTATATAAAAATATCTTGGAAACAGACATTACGTCAGAATTATTCTGTCGTATGTGTTCCCACTGCCATATTTATGGTTATATGATATCCCAATCTCATATAAAGTGTTATGTTTCATATTATATGTATACATAACTCACCCCACCATTCAATAAGTTCAAACCTCAAAAACTTTGCAGCCCAAAAAGTTTCGTTATCAAAAATTTCATCCCCTGCCACGCCCCCAAAGAAAGCTCTGAACCCTGAGCCATCAGTCCAGAACGCTCTAATTGCAACTACTGTAGATAAGAAAATTAAGAATTTTCAGTAATTTTGATTGATTGTTTAACAATACCTGACAATTTTTATTGACGTCCGTTTAATTGTACCTATTGATCTCAAGGTTTACCAAGTCTCCACTCACTTCACTTACTTGGTGTCTTTGTATTATAAGAATTTCCTCCTTCTATGTGAGCTCAATATTGTTCGCAGGTGTTAAAAAACAAAATAATCTCTTTCGTGTCTGCTATAAAAAAAATAGCTTATGTGTAGTGACTTCTTTCAGTTTTTGTACCCAAATGAAGGAATCCAAAACATCCATATGACTAGTGCTATTTCTGATGAACAATGAAAAAAATCCTAGTATGTCCAAAAGAAGCATTTGCATTAATTGTAAATTGTTTGTGTGCGAAATTTGATTTACTTACTTAGGCAAAAAGTTTAATCTGAATGGACATAGATATTTAAATATGCATAAGAAGTTGGTACGTATACTTAAATCAAAGGACAACGTCTTCAAGAAGATTTGCTCCATACACAATATTAAAGCTTTTGTGCAAGTATCATTGGGTATGAATACAAATTTACTAACATCAGATGGGTAAATTTCTTCTTATTTTCTATTTGCGAAGGGAAAATATAAACACATGAAGTTCCAACAATGGATAAAAACTATAAAGCACAAAAAGGATTTAAAGGAAGCATAATTTCGATTAGGCATTGTATTTACTATGCAATATTTACTGTACTATAAAGCTGCAGCTTTCCTCGGACCAAACCAAAGACGATTGACTTAGTATTCTACCGATATGTAGGAAACGTCCAGGTAGAGAGTTTCTCTATCTAATTTGTATTCTCCGGCCACTTCTATGAACAAATTTATTAAAATTGTATGCATTGAGGTCAGATGTCCAACAGGCGTTGGGTGTGTTAGTTTTGACCAATTTTATTTTTTCTACAATAAGAGAATAAAAGGAAGAATGAATTTTGAGAAAGAATAGAAAACTAACTTAATAATGTTTATGTCGTTTAATTTATATTATATCTTAGCCAAAATTATAATTACAAAGTTCTGGTTATTTTGGAGAAATCGTTTCCTTGAAAGAACATACTGCCTGCTTAGTTTTGGACAATTGAAATAAAAATTGTTACTCGGAGAAAATATGACTTTTGACACCTGTAGTTGGGCATTTGAAGTGGGTTTAATTAGTCAATATAACACCTGATCACTATTCGAAGCACAGATCGATAATAATCCAGTTTGTTCATCTGGGAAAGATTTCGGGAGAAATTTTGCTACTCGTTGAAAATTATACTATTGAAAATAAACTACTAGCTATGTTAAAAACTGTAAGAATATGGCAAAAATTATTAGTCTGGAAGAATAAAAGACACACGACTATTTTGGCTTCCAGGTTATTACATCATAGAATCGAAATATCCAAAACTCAAGTACGCTGGATAAAACTTATTCATCTATCAAAAGACAAAACATTGTATAAAAAACATTATCACTCAACCTTGAACGGCTACTATGCAAAAGATTTAATAGTCCAAATTGTTTTTTGCAAGTTCCCTCTTCAAAAAGTGGCTTTTGTTTACTTCTTTCAATTATTTCGTAGGACACTATTTGATACCCTTGACTTGACTCCAATTCATACTCCACTCTTTAGCCATTTATGTTTAGTTGTTCATGCATGAATGCTTACTCGTTCATTTGTATCTTTTTATCATGTGAAAAATGTACAAGACAGTGATATAAAATAATAAAACTTTTCCTATCGAAGAGAACAGTTGAATTACAATAATTGATTCCTGTATATCGTAATCTAATGAATTTCATACAATATTCTTTGTTCTTAAGAACAAAATCAGTAAAAAGATTAACCCTCTTTTTGTCTTGGTTCACTACAAAATAAGGGGTAGTATAAGTTGCTAGTTAACTTATTTGCTGATTGTGGCTTTAACATCGATGGAACTGAATAATTAATCACTTGTGTCGCAACCTAATTAGGTGAGAGATTAGAAAGCAAATTTATACTCAACCGTAGGATAATTTATGTCAGTAAACTTAACTTCCACTGTTAATTCTTTTGAAGCATATTCTAATTTAGCAAGAAATAAAAGAAACTGTGAATCGGTATAAAGGGTGTCCCAAAACAAAGCTTCTGCAATTGTTGTTGACTATCTTTTTTTTTTTATTCGTATAAAGTAAAAAAATCACAAATTCACGTTCACAAAAATTTTACTACACAGTAGTGCTCATCATCAGACTTAAATGTACAGCGATCCTGTCTTTATCTACACTACACGGTTGTAGAACAGCTCTCTTTTCCCCTTACATGATACAAACACTCAAAAGTAATGTGCATCGGTACCTTCTTTTAAGCTTTATTGAAATGTAGGCCATAATAATCACTCGTACTGTGTTAAATCGTGTGAATGAAAAAAAAAATTGCTTTAAGTTCTTTGGTCCACCCTGTAAAAGAGAAACATTTTGCACAAAAATCACGTAATATTTCTGCTCTAGCCAAAAATGTAAATTTATGCTGAAAAAGCTACAATCTGTCTTATGCACATTTTCTGTAATATAAAAAAGTAACAGATAAACGAATTTCAAATGCACTGCAATAAAGGAGACAGCATTTCAGCATTTAGCTTAATCTATTGAAATTACAATATGTATTCCTTGGAGGACAATCCAGGAGCAGTACAAAAAAAACTATTTATATCTCTTGACGATGATGATGCCCTCTTCAATGTCCTGCTCTGAATCTACAAACGATAATATTTAAAATTTTGGTAAATCCCTAGAGAGAAAAAACGTGCAAACACACAGAGTGACAGAGTCACAGATGGAAGAACTACTTTTACTTACTCCATAATACTATTGCAAATGGTATACAGTCAATGGAATTCATGATAACAAATATAAGGATACATCTAAATTGTATAGAATGACTTGTGATTTATAAATACATATATATCTGCAGGTTGTACTCTAGAATGTTATGAGTTTGAATTTATTTAGTCCTTTGAAAAGGATACAAAAACTTCATTTATCATTGGTAGTGAACTCTTAGATAAAATGGTTCAGCAAAAGAGAAATGAAAGAAGATGAAAGTTGAAGGAAATTAAAAAGGAACTGATTCGGAAAACGACTTGTTGGTAAAGATTGACTGCTGTTTTTCCTTTGAATATAAATTTCAATAGGAAAGATAGAACTACGGGTTTTCAAATGTTAAATGTTGACTGTTAGTTTTGGTGACGATTCTTTTTTCATTATGGTTTTGGTGGCTTCTTAAGCGTTTTTATATGAGCTTTAAGATACAAAAGAAAATTTATAGCTTTATTTTGATTTGGATTTCAATATAATCGATCACTGAGAAACATTATTGCTTTGAGTTGTTATCATCCTAAAGGAAAAAATAAATAAATCAGCCGTGTTACGGAATCCGACGAATGAATTGCGGAGGGAGTCTTACTCACTTTCGGTAGATTTGCTATTAGCGAATCCGAAAGCCATACGCGGGAATAAATGTCGGTAACGTTGTTGGTGAAATTGGTAATACTGTAAACGAAAGGCATCCGCACCACATTCGCACTCCATACAAATGTTGGAAAAGCAAATCGCAGTAAAATTGGTGCGGCTGAAAATGATTTATATGCAAAAAAAATTCAAGAAAAAGCAGATAGTTAACAAATCTGATTTTTTTTTAAACAGAAATAAAAATATTTGGATCGCTGAAACGCATAAAGTCTTTTTTTTTTGTATTTCTAATAATTTATTGACGATGGCCGTGTTCGAAAACGTCATCTGCATTTTTTTCTTCAGGAAATGCAACTTTGGTGTCGTTTTTTAGCCAAACGGTGGACATCTGTCCAGAAATATAGTCCCCATGACCTAGTTTGACATTTCCTGTATCTAACAGCAAATGAACTTTGAAAATCGGTCCAGTGGTTGCTGAAACACAGACCGATTAAAATTGGTCGTTAAAATCATTAAAAATGGCTTATTTTGGGGTAAAAACAAATATTTTACTCAAAATAATTATTTTTTGCCCTAGTATTTAGAGTTCCGGAAGTACAACTTTGGTGTCGTTTTTTGGCCAAACCATGGAAATCTGTCCAGAAATATAGTCCCCATGACCAAGTTTGACATTTCATCCATCCAACACCATATTTACCTTGTGAATCGGTCGAGTGATTGCTGAAACACAGATGGATCAAAATTGGTCGTTAAAATCATTAATAAAAATGTTTTATTTGCGATATTAGATATATTACTTTTAAATATTTAAAATATCGACTTTTAACACGTTTTCGTAACTTGTTTTGCTTTTACACTACATAATTTGAACTGAATTGAGGAAGGATATTATTTCAAACAAATACATAATTTTCCTTGCGTTTTGGGAAAAAAAACTGTTAATAAAGAAAACTGCTGACACAGGAGCCTGTCAGACGATTGTCAAGTCTGAAAGTAAGACAAATATTGAAATCAGTGCCTCCTGATAGACTCCTCATTTAATTACCTAATTGGAGGGATTTAATTTTGATTTTTTAAAATATGACAATCTTTATTTTCCCTCTAAATTATGAACACATGTTTTTTTGGAATAAAAAAATTCAATTTTAAATTGTCAAAATTTTGAGTTTGAAAATTAATTTTTTTAAAACTGTTCACTTAAACAATTTAATTTAAAAATAAAATAAAAGAGTAGTTTTCTGGCTTTCCAAAAAGATATAACAAGGCTTTGTATCATTCACCGTTGTTTTTAAATATTTTTTTTTCTGATTTAAGTAAATTTTTTAGAAAATTGCCCCTCCCTCCTAAACGGGAGAAAATAGACCCCCCTCCCATACGATTTTTTTCTTGTCTTAACTCCACCTACACGCTCAAGCTTTTTGGTGCACCTTTAACTAATCACCCTGTATAACCACAACCTATTTGGGGTGACCTAAAGAATTATTGTATTCTCTGTAAAGATATTTCTAAAACATATTTTCTTGAAGAAAAACCGAAATCCTGAACCATATAATTTAGGTTTATTTAAACCTTTGAAAATTGTAGAAAATTAAACAAATTGACTTTCTTCGAGGTCAGCAAGTGGTTCGATATCATCACACTCACCTTTTACTGTCAAAAGTCCCCATATTTCCAAACACATTAGTTAAACCTCCATCCAAACAAAGTGGTCTTTGGTACTTTCAGAAAAGAGGTATTTGCGTTTTTATAACAACATGTTGCCTTTCACCGGAAGACGTTTATTCAAAGTCCTTATTTGTATTCAAGACAAATTTTGTATTTTCTGCCCGTTTGGGTAACAAACAATAAATCTTTTTCAATAAACCCATCTCAATCCATCTGTCCAAACTTTACCCTCAACAAAAAAAAAATTTATAAAAAGAGAAATTGAAAACATCCTTACAACCAAACCCCAAAAGAAATTCACCAAGACTTTCAATCAATTACAAAATGTTTTGAGCTTTTTCAGTTTTGTCTCGGAAATAATTTAATTCAAAAGAAAATCTGCTTCAGGATTATGATAAGGGTCTACTCGACATACAATTTACATACTAAGTTTTTCTTCTCAACAACATTTGTATATTTCTGTATGGGAGTTTTTTTCTGAAGAAAAAATGGTATCTATTCATATTCTTGTGATACTTAAATATGTATGTTAGTCGAATGAGCAAAAAATACAATCTATAAATCAACTTTGAAAAGAATGAAAGCCTTTTCGCACTTAGCTTTTTTACAATATTGAAACTGTTCTCTTATTTTTAAGGGATTTGAATTTTCCACTAGAAAATGAGAAAAAAAAAACTTATAAATATGTTAATTTTTTCAAACACATGTCACTCCAACTTAAGTCTCAAGGAAGAAAACAACAAAATACACGATATTAAAATGACAGGAAAAGAAACAAATCTTTTCCTTTGACACCATTAAACGTCAAAGTTCTATGTTTTTAATCGCTTTTCTATATCCAAAAGAAAGGAACCCTAAAAGACAAAGAGTTAATTCTACGATTAATCCTGCCACTCTTACCAGGATAAAAACAAACGAAAATATAAGGCAGCCAAACTGGCTATGACAATAATTATACTTTCAACTTTTTTTCCTAAGACAGTCAAGCCACCAAAAGTGAGCTTCATATGTAAGGTTAGGAGCACCAACCCAACAAAAAAGCATTCAAACCCAAACCAGACTAAAAAAATCATCCTTCGAAAGTTTGAGGATGAACAAAAAAAATTAACTGTTTTTTCTTTGGCTTTCGTCCAATAATAAGTTTGGAATTTTGTCCCCGGTTATAGGCTTAGGGATGGATAGATGTTGTAAAAGGAGCTGAACGCCAGATCACAACACAGATTTGGTGATGGCTTTAGATGAGGCGGCAGAAAGAAAAATGACAGCGCAGGCAAGTTTCTTTTATCCAGTCATCTCAACTTGGAAGTATAGTATATATTAAGTTGGACGCTTTCCATCGAGCGGTAGACATTAAACTTGCCAACGGCATCACGTTCATTCTTTTGCAACCAATCCAGCCGACTTTTAGTATGCATTCAAAATTTTTTGTTTGGTATTCTTTATCCATCATCAACAGGGTTACCATTTTAAGAGTTCTGAAATCAACATTAAGGACACCAGTGTTTTGATATTGACATTTCAGTAATCCCATTTTGGGAGCTGAATAAAACTGACGATAGCTTATAGACTCTGGGTGAAGAGAATATAAAGGAAAGGCAATGAGTTATCAATGTGTCATGTAAGTTTTATGTGGATCTAGAAAAATTTAAAGCAAGAAGAAGGTGGAAAGAAACTAAGAGCTCTATAAGGACCAATAGGTAATTTACACTTTTGGTGATTTAACATTTTCTTTTTTTGTGCGATTTAAATTGTCCAAATTTAGCAAAATTACAAAAAGCGAACATAAATTCGAAGACAAAGGTTTTTTGACTATGTGGATATACATAAATAAAAATTTGCTAAAATTACAAATTTATAAAGTTATAATAGAAACCCTCTGTTGGTAACACTTTATTATTATCATCATCATCCTATGAATGCAATAAAATCAAAGTGGGTTGACGCCACATTAAAACAAAAAAAAAAAAAAAAAATCGACGATGGAAAAAACCACAAACTGGTGAAGCACACAGAAAACTTTGATTTTTCAATAACGTCATTAGAATGAAATATTGCTTCCTTCCTCGGCAGAGATTCAAATTCAATGGATAACGCTGGCCAAAGACGGAAACAAAAATTTACATTTTCATGGCAGCAGACGACACGATGTGATTATCGGTGACTTTTTGCATCCCGAAGATGCAATAAATAATTCAAAGAAATTCAATTTTCGAAAATACATTAAAAGATGAGTAGTGATCTTATAATGAATTTAATAAAATCCAGTCAATTGGATTAAAACAATATAGGGTTTGCATTTTGGCAACGAAATGGTTTGTTTGAATTGAAGTCTTTTACTTGAAACTAATTAATGTGTAGAAAGGAAAAATGGAAACAAAAATACAGAAATTTATTAGTGGGATTATAAATTCTGGAAGAATAAAGGAAACAAAAGTGGATCCTTTTCTTTGTGCGATCTTAGCTTGTTCTATTTTTGGCAAATATCTGTGGAAATTAATTCTGTAATTTACAAATAAATATTAAAGGTATTTAAAAAATTAGATTTGTTTGTTCGTTCTTTATACGCGGCCATACCGTTTATCCGACTGCTAAAGTCATAGTAGGTGGCGCGCATGTCGTACCGGCCGCGTTGCCATACCGTTCATCCAATTGCAATAAAACTTTGCCAACTTATTGCACATCAACAACGGTTATAGGCATAGAACAATGTAATACAAGTTAGTGGTTTGACGGCTGCGATCACATATTCGCAATCCAATCAGAAAGATTAGAGCGAATAATTCTTGAACCGCGTTCGTTGTTGGTTCCGTTTTGACAATACCATTATAGGTTTTCAGACAACAGTTTTAAACAAGCCCGTTTACACCCTACTCAAAATGTCAAACAGACCAAATGAACTATAAGCATTCCCCGTCGCAACCAAAATCACAGCCGTGAAGGCAGACTAGGGGGCTTCGTGAACCACATCCTTCTCCAAAATCGGACACCCAAATGGGAAGCCTAAATGACCTCAACCATCCAGTAACACGTCCAGAAGGGCACTAAGCGAAGCCAGACATAACGGAGCCAACTGCCGGATCTACAAACTGGGGGCACGAACGGACTTCCTTAGCTGGGCATTCGAGGATCTCTATATTTTTTTCTTGGGAAGGGCTGGCATTAAAGGGACGCACTCCCAACAACACCCCTTAATAAACATCATAACCAACTTAAACCCTTACAATTGGAAGGTATCATGATTTTTTGGTATCAAAAGGGCGCATCTAGCGCTAATTAGGTTTATTCTAATCTAGTTTAGAATAAGCCGCCATTCTTACATACCTACCTAAACATAATACTATAAGGAAAACGTCTGCATCGGATATCCGCATATTTTCAGACAGCCAGGCAGCCCTTAAATCAATCTGTGCTGTTTCCACAAACTCAATAACTGCCCGCGACTGTCGATCATCTCTCATGGAGATGGCAGAACAGTTCAACATTCACCTCTTCTGGGTGCCGGGACACAGAGACATTGTGGGAAACTGCAAAGCCGATGAACTCACCAGAAATGGAACCCTATTGCCAGTTTTACCAAACAAGGTGAATATTGGTATACCTATCGCTACAAGCAAACTCATGCTAAAACTAAATGCCATAAAGAAAACAAATTTAAGGTAGACAAACACTACTACCTGCGTAGCGACCGGCCAAAATTAGATCAGAAACGTACTAAATGTTTGTTATCTATGAGCAGATAACATCTTAGCTCCGTAATTGGTGTCATAACCGGACACTGCCTCATAGGAAGACACGCCATAAGACTTGGCGTATTCTCTATGGATTTTTGCAGAAGCTGCATATACGAGGAGGAGGAGGAGACTATCACCCATCTTCTCTGCTTATGTCCAGCTCTCTCTCAAAGACGTAAATTACACCTGGGTAATTTCTTTTTCGACGATCCTAGCGATATGTCGAACATAGATATTCTATCTTTATATCAAGCTCCAACTGGTTTAATTAAAGAGGTACTCCATCGCTTGTTTCGTGGTATCACAACGGACCTATCTGTGGCCTAAGTGTGTCAGTAGTCTTCCTGACAGCCACATAAACCTAAACCTAAACCTAAAATAATAAACCTGATGGAGTGAAAGTATTAAATTACTGAACTTACAAAATAAGTAATACTTCGAGATTTTGACATGAAAAAGATCTCAATCAAGTTCATTTGTATACAAACAACCTCGGGCTTAATAAAAACGTTCTTTGTTTTCCTAATTCAAGGACTCTTTTAAAGATTCAAATTGAAGATACAAACGTGGTAGTACATTAACCAGATTAAGATCCATCCAGACACTCAAAGTACTCCCTGATGACAAAAACAAAAAAGAAACTCCACAAATAAAAGCGCCAGGCAACAAAAAGCGTAGACAATCACGTTCGTCTACTTCAACACTGTTGTCTCGCGCGCGTTTGATAAAATCAGTTGTAATTAATATAATAAACCCTAATTGGACTTGAAAAATGTTTAGGATTTGTTGTATAAGTATATAATAAATAAATTCAACATTTGTCCTTTTGTATCCTTTGATTTAGATGACACGATTCGATGCGGTTTATTTTCAGAACTGAATTGTCTTCGATTTGTTTCTTTGTACAACCAAAATATGGCCGAATTATTTTAATCAAAATTAATTATACAAACGAGATGGTATTAATCTAATTCTACGTATATACAAACTTGAATAGATTTGTTTGTCCTTTTGGTCATAATCTTAGTCTGAAGAGTTTATTACTATAATAATACGAATATGACTACAATTTGTCTTTGAATACAGACATGAATTACAACTCCTTTATAGAATATTAAGGCACTTGAAATGTTTCATCAAAGTGATTTACGACCAGGTATTTTATCATCATTACTTTGAACCCTTTAATACCAGCAGAATAAACATACCCAAAGAAGAATATCTATTTCTCATGTAAAGCCTCATGTGTATATACTGTATGTGTCTCTGGATGGAATGGTAAATAAATAAATTTTCTTTTGAGAATGTGGTAAGTACAAAATGGATGGCAAGGTATTAATTGATAATATACGTGCAGGGATTAGATATCCATCGAGTGGATACGACTAAAGAAAAAGCCATAAAGAATCTGACCTCACCTTCTAGGTTATGGATTACCTTGAAAAGAAATCCCCTAAGAGCATTTAATTTCTTCAACAGCACTTCAAGTAATAAAAGTCGTGAAAGACATCCTTTTCACTTTCACCACTCCACTACAGAAATCTCTGATTTGTTCAGAGTAACTTTTTTTTTGTTAAAAGGACGAAAAATATTCTACAGAATAATTCCGACAATGGGCGAGAGAAAAAATGTAAGAAAACGAAAAATTAAGATACAAAAAAAAAAAACATGAGAAATATTTCTTCAACGACTTTATAAAAAACGACCAGAAGGGGAGCCAGTGGATTTTGTGGAGTCGGTATTTGTGTACAACATTTATCTCGAATTGAACTTTTGACAACAAAAAAAAAAACGGACAAAAAATGAAAATTAAAAAAAAAAAAAAAATTAAGCATGAAGGAAAGAACAAATTCAAAAGTGAACAAAAAAATTAAACGGTAACAATAGTAACAAAAAAATTAAAAGAAAAAGTTGATTTATATTTCCTGGTGGCAGTTATATGCTGAACCCCATACCAACCACTACATAGATGGAAAAATTGTTTTCTTTTGTTGTTGTGTTCAACAAAATAACAGAAAAGACTATTTTTACGCACTCCACAATAGGAACAACAACAATAGGTGAAAAGATGAAGATAGCCACAGATGAAAAGGAATACACTGTGAAAAAGGACTTGAGTTGGTGTGGTTATGCTGTTGTCCTGTCCTGACTTCTAGTTCTATATCAATCCCTTCTTCTTCTGTGGGTTAGTAGTTTGTGATTTTTTTTGCTTTTATTTTTAAATTTATTTCTGTTGAATTTATTAAGTATTGGAGAATTTCAAATAACTAAGCAGACGGAAATCCGAGCCAATTTTTTTGAAAAATTACGTTTATTTAATGACATCATGAGGACAGAGAACATATACGTAAGTAAAGCAAAAAAACACTCCTCTATTTTGGGTCACGATGGGCGTCATTTTATGTGGGAAATGTGAAAGAAAGTCTGCTCGCTTTGTAATCTAGAATCTAGACCAATAAATTATAGTAAATATTAAAGGTTGATGTAATGTACCTTTATTTTTGAATAATGTTTAACTTAAGGAATATTTCATCCGACATTGTAAGACTACTTAAAGTGTTTCTAGAAATGAGTTACCATCATCAAAAAATGTTTACATTAAATCAATATTGCACAAATTGCGAGAGGATTCAGCTGTTCGGATCAGCACCTTATGTAAGAACGGTAGAAGTTCAACTTACACAACATCTTTGCTATTACTATCCAAATCGGAAGCCTTAAAATTGTAAACGAACCTCCGGCTTCACAATGGCCAATCAACCAATAGTTTTCACTGTTCTCACTATTGTGGCACCAATATAGGGAAAATAACAATGACAATATTGGTAGACTTATACAATAGGTGGACGCAAACGCTAATCATTTAAATTAAATATTCGAATCAAAAGATAAATCAACTTTTCACTACCGCAAATGGCTAAAGAACCCTTTATTACCAAGTGAAGCGGAACATCACCCTTTACCAACTTCCAGAACAGCGTTGTAAACTTTCCTGAAGAGTCAACACCTTCCTGTCATAGCCGATATCGGTATTCAAATATACCACTATTTTCGAGTGGTTTTCGAAAGGCGAGTACTTTGCTGAATGGACTGAAGAAAGCGCAAAACTGTATAAGGACGTTTCGGTATCTAATGGTGATCTGGAAATACTTAAATTGCTAAAAGACTCAAAAAAATATTTGGACATCGGCTATCAAGCAGCTTAAAGACCTACTTTAGAAAGAATTGCATGGATACTTTTACGCAAACGTAGACTTTCGAAGTTCAGTGCAGGAATTTTTTTATTTTTATGTTTAATGAAATCATATCCATAGAAAAAGTTAATATTCTATTAATGCATGTTGTGAGTTAATTTCCCATTTTCAACCAAATCAAGATATCATATGTGTCAACAGTTTTAAAATAAAAAATGGGTAGCATGCTACCCAAAATAAAGAGACTTTTTAGTGAGTTCAGAAAACAACTCTGTTTTTGTCCAACTGTTGGAAGTTAGTTCCCTCTTTTAGTTTTTTAATTCTTCTTATTGAAAAATGGATTTCTTATTCATTATGGGGACAAACTTCACTTCATATCAAGTGATTTTTGTAGGTACGTTTGAACTTGAAACAACAGAACAGTTTCATATTAATAAAAGTTTAAATTCTTCTAACTTTTTCCATTCAATTGGCATTTAAAACTTAATATGTAAAACTTTACTTTATAAACGTACTTGGGAAGACTATTCCTTGACAAAACTTTATCTACATGACCTGCCAATTGCCAAACTAATTACCAATGCACAATTTGTTTGTAAAACTTTAACAGCACACATTGCTCCGAAACATTATTTTCGCAAGCAACAAAAAACTTTGAAAACATTAAACCCATGGTTACTAATACCAATTAAAAACCCACTCCGTTCTCTGTAATATTTCAAGGAAAAGGGTCATCCCCGTTTTTTATAATTTCAAGCTTACCCCACAGCCAAATTATTTGGAAACAAACAACTAAGGGAAAGGAAGAAATTAATAACCTTCCTGCCCCCATTCATCATTTTAATTGTTAGAGAAATCTGAAAACTAAGAACAAACACCTAGTCCGACAACAAAAGAAACTACCATTATATAGAAAAAAAGAGATAACAATATTCCACAAAGGAGGTTATAATCCTGTTCGAGATCTTAAATAATCCTGCGGAACTGAAGAAATGAATTATAATACAAAATCCGCCTACACTCACAAGTGTACTTCATCATTCTCTGGTATCGAACACAATTTCAAGATTGCAGCGACAAGCTAAAATATAAGAATAGCAAAAAAAAAAAAAACGTCTAAAGCTCGAAAAAAGTATGACTAATGAACGAGATGAAAGAAAAATGACTCCTTTGAGGATTCAAGTTCGCAGCAAGTGCGAGATGAGTTATCGCTCGAGGATAAGAACGATACGGGTTGATGTTGGCGTGCCACTATAAACCATCATTCTTGGGGCTAAAGCCATCTTTCAAATAAACATTTCAACCGAAACCAGAAACAACATCAAACTTCAAGCACCCGTCGAGTTGGTGGTGGCAAAATGGCGGGACTATGTAGCTTCCGCTATACATATAACCACCATTCAGCAACAAAGTGTTTATTCTCGGTCGGTAGACATCCAACAAGTTGTGAAAGGATGTGTTCAAAAATACTTGTTCTCCCATCACGTAACACATCATCATGTCAAATTAGAAAACATTCACATTCCAATTATGCAACAGATTTACAAAGAACTCAGGTGAAATTGAGTAGAGAAGAGTGCAGAATATTGGAGACAAATATTCTTTTTCAAATGATATCAAATGAATATTTATTTTGACCTCAAAACATACACACACACACGTTTAGATTAATCCAAACCATATATTGTACATTTTGCCTAGCAGAGAATCAGAGATTATGTATGGGAGGATAAAGTAGATTGGAAGAAGGAATTTCTATGAGAATAATACGAGAAGCCAGTATTTGTTCACCCGGAGGAGATACTTTATGTGTTTTGACACTTTTCTTGTGTGTTGTCGGTCCTTCGTACTCGGAAGGTTTTGCTATCATTTGACTGCTGTATAGAAAAGAAGAGTTGAAGCTTTCCTTTATAGCTCATGGGATCACGTTAGGATTTATTTATTTATGGCGACATCAACCAACACGATAGATTCTTGTGTGTGCTTCCTTAACTCGCCTTACATACTTTGAGCCGAAAAATCCTTATTATGGTGGTTTGTTTTGAAATCCACTAAGATTTCTTCATGGTTTTGATGATTACCAAATGCTTTTGGTTATTCTTGGAATAAGAGTTGTATAAAGGGTTGTGGTTTAAGCATACCAGGGATTACTTTGGACTGCCTATAAATACTTGTCTTGATGACAATTGGGAAAATAAATGTTTTTATAAGAACTTTCACCAACTTTATGAGGAAGAACTTTATAGATTCAGACAATCAAAACTTTTCTGAGAGTTTTGTTTGATAGTTGACGTACTGGATAAAATTAACACAGATATTAAAATGATGGTTAAGGAAACATTGGATATGTTCTGGAAGAGATTCTTTTGATTGACGTAGTTTGGAAATCTGGATCTTCGTTATGTAAACCACATTAAATATTTTATTTAAGAAACTTAAATTTATTCCAAAGAAGTTTCAAATCATTTGTTTTCTTGTTACAGTGGTTTGGAAACATTTTTTATAATGTGTTCAAGTATACCTAATAAGGATAGGGTCACCAGCAATCCATTAAAAATGAAATAAGAAAGGAAACTATTTTTTAATAGCCCAGGAATTTTGTGCAAAAGTAGAACAAGGTTGTAGAGCTAGTTGGGAGGAGTCTTTCCGCAAAACTCCTTGCATCTAAGTGTCGAGCAATCTATGCAAACAGAGTTACCATCACAAATTTTAAGTAAATTAAAAAAAAAACGAACATTTTTTAAGCTTGGAATATATTTGACTCAGAATTAAATATTTCATTGCTAAGCGTAAAAATTTTGTTCATATAATACCGTTAAGTAAGTTAAATTTCGAGCCAAGTTTCAAAAAGTGCTTTTTTTTTCTTAAATTCTTGTTCGTTTAATTTTTTATTCCGTACCCTAACGTCGTCGTCAAATACTGTAAGTGGTTTGGAGCTGTTCGATGATCCCAAAAGAAAGTGATTTGGCGTAAACAGTGAACCACCATAAGAAAAACTTAAAAATTACGCTGCCTTAAAAAATATTTTTTTTTCATATTCAATCAACGGTATATTGCAGAAACTTGAGAAGTATTTTAAATGACGCAGAATTTCATTAAGCATAGCAAACATTTTATTTTGTTGTTGCTAACTTGGTAAAATTGTGTGTCAAATTTAAAAAAGGTGATTTAAAAACAAAAATTGAAACATTTTTTTAGTGAAAATTTAGAAGACAAAGATTAAATTTCTTTTTATAATTTTAATGTATTTATTTTTATGTAGTTTATATTGCCTTAAAATTATAAACATTTTGGATCAAAATTAAAAAAAGTGTAGTTATTGTTTATTTTTTTAATTTTTTTAAGAAAATAATTTTGCATAATAAATTATAGGAATTGAACAAAACATAATTTTATTTTAGGCAAAATTTAATTCTACATGATTTGCACTTATTTCCAAATTTAAGTTGTAAGCACTTACAAGAAATTAAAAATTTATTAAAAACAAACTTTTAAATATATATTTTTATATGCATTAATTTTGTTTATATTTAATTAACAGTACATTGCACAACCGTGAAAAGTATTTTCAAAGACGCCAAATAATATTTAGAAATGCTAAAAATATAATTTTTATATGTTATACTGTTAAGTTAATTAAAATTTGGGCCAAAATTAAAAAATTGTATTTTTTTTTTTTTAAATTTGTTCCTATATTTTTTTTAACACTAACTACTAATAATTATTAACCAACAAATATTTGGAATTTTGTGCATTATTAAATTTCCCGTATTTTGAGCCATTTTTCAATATTGTGTCATAAGTACTTCACAAAAAAATCTAATATAAATACATATTTCAGTATATGTATATTTTTTGAACATTACAAAGCTGAAATAATTTTTTTACGCAAAATTAATTTATCCATAGAACAACATATATTTTATTTAAATAAAAAAATATTTTGATAATATTTAAATAAGAAATATTTTGAATTTAGTTTTGAAAAAAAAAATAGTAAAAAAAATTAATTTTTTAATTTAAAAAAAAAAAAAATTAACATTCACAGAATTAAACTAATTTTTTTTCGCAGTAATTTAAATAATATATGTTTATCCTGCGTAATGTGACCACTTTTTCAAGCTTGTGCTTTAAGTTTTGTTTACTTATTTTTTTTACCTATTCAAAAAACAGGGTTTTTTGAAGAAATCATTTTTAGTAGAACAAAATTTTTTGTTTTCAATTTTTGTTTGTAATTCTAAAAATAGTTTTTTCTGAAGAAATAAGTTTTTAATAATATACTAATTTTTAATTATTTATTTTCTAAATCTAAATTTGTTTAAAACTAAAACCTCTGTTTTAATTTTTTTTGAACAAAATTGACTATTTCAGTATTTTTTTTAAACTTTTTCTGTAAACTTGTTAAATATTAAATTTTAATATTTAAGAACAAACGCTATTTATTTATTTATTTATTTTATTAATTTGGTGTATCAAACTTGTTTTTAGATCAGTTAAAAGTACCAGTAATCTGTTTTCCTCATCACCTACAAGTATTAACTTTTCTGAAAAGTTGCGTCGTAATGTAAGGTTTAATATAATAATATAACGGTAGTCCAGAATCTATTCAAATTATGTTAGAAGTTTGTATAGATTCATGTTTTTCTTTCCTGGGCTATAAGCTTTTGACACTTGAAACCTCTATTTTGAAGTTCTGTGTGAGTGCTAGCTTGCACAAAAAGCTTAAAAGTTGAAAAACTTGAAAAAAAAAAATAAAAAAAAGAGAATAATAATAAAAACCACTCGAAACACCATTTTTTCATGGACTAAAGGCCATACAAAGCTAATTTGAATCAATAATTCAACAAGTCCACTAAATTTAATGCTAAGTATTCTACTTAGTTGAAATTATTTTTATTTATTATTTTATTTATTAATTTTTCCAATGTAGGTTTATAGAATTTGTATTATACCAAAAACATTTTACACTAAACTGTATCATTTTTTATGTGAAACAGTGATCGATTTCATTGTAATTTGTTGCACCGTTCAGTTAAAATTGCACCGGTTCAGTTAAAATTAATTGTTTAATTTAAATAGTATGTTGTTATTTGCTATAACCTGTTTTACCATACCAACACCAATTTTGAAGAAGTAATTTTTGAAATAAAGTAATGTTCCATTACTTAAAACATTTGGAAACCAAACCAGTAGAAACTTAAAAATTTCCCAAACTCGATAACTATGGTATAAAATCATACTGTGAAAGCAAATTTGTCTAACATACCTTTTCCAAGATTTTCACAAAATTACGATATAACCTGAAAATTTTTCATTATTACACCGAACAAAATCTTTGGAAACAAATTACCATTTTGTTGCATATTCATTGAGTTGGAAAATCTTTCACTGAACGTGTAGGTCATGGATTAATTCTGAAAATCAATTTAAGGAATAACTGAAAGTTAAGAAGAAATGTCGGAAATGTCTATGGATTTAACCAGAACTCTCGGAAGGCGAAAGCAATAACTCATTATGGAGACAATCTTCTCCGGGGATAAACTGTATTTCTTCATCGTGTGGCATGAATTTTAATGAACACATAAACTTATTCCCGGATATGACAAACAATGTTTCAATGAATACACACGAGTTTCCGAATAACGACTCTCGTCTCTTTAAGTTTTCCGTTGGGTAATTTAAGCAAAATCAATAATTAATTTAATGCAAATATTAATTCCCCCAATGATGATAATTTAATTACTTTTAACAAACAATAATTATCCAACCAACTGCTGCTGTCATGAAGGTCCTAATTGTATAGACTTAAAAGTTCTCAATGGTTAGGCCCTCTGTTCTTTACCATCAACTTACCACTGAAGTAGAGATGGAAAGCAAATAAAAATGATTCAGAATTTAAAGCCCGTTTAAGCAAATTTATTTGTAATGATTTATGGATGCGTTCAGGCGTTCAACCATACCTCAGTGTTCAGGGCGCTTTAGCACTTTAATACAAAGGACGTATAAGAGTTCTTTGCTTCTTGCCAAGTCCCTCTACCACTCAACATTTTTATTTGCCTTTCATCTTTCATTAAAACTTTTTTCGTTTCTTTTTTTTTCTACTTATACTTTGCGTTCTTTTTTTTTTTTTTTTGAGTAAGTGTGGGTGTAGGCTGGTAGTATTGTCAGGTGTGCTTTTTTTGTTGGGTAATTTCAATTTAATAATCCCGAACGTGAATCTGCTTTTTATTTATTTTCATCTTTTCGTCCTAACATGTTGTCATATTTTTCAAATTTTTGTCTTGCTTTTGGAACTTTGTCTTTGTTTGTGGCGGTGGCTTTTTGTTTCGTCGTTTTGCAATTCATACACGGATTTCTAAGCAAGAAATGTTGGGATTAAGGGATTGTGGAAGAAATTTGACTATAAGAAGACGTAGGATAAACCCCTGTCGTTGAATGTGTAACACACTTCGTTTACTTTGAAATTATTATTTTCTCATGATACAAAAGGTAAGTACAAGTATTTTTTTTTGTCAAAGAAATTCGTTAAAATCTCTGAAGCATGATGTTTGAAGTTCAGAAGGGTCTCTCAAATTTGTAAATAGCATCATTATAAGTAGGTAAAGTACCTTCGAAGAAGTTTATATGCCGGAAGTTGTTGGAGATTGTGTAAGCGGAAAAATTTAATTTCAATTTTACTTTTATAAAGATAGGATATACATAGGTAAAGGAAGTGATTCAATTATGATGGAAAAGACGATAAGGATAATGGCGCACGATTGATTTGATTGACAGCAGTTTTGTATTTCATTGCATAGTAGGTGTTATGAAATGTTTATTTGGGTTAACGCAAAGGAAGTTGACTTTTTAAACCTAAAAAAAAAACTGTAAAAGAGAAACCAGTTTTTCTTTTCAAAATGTTATTGCAAATCCTATAGTGGGACGACCTTGAATATAAATATCAGTTTTTTGGTTTGAAACAATCGTGAAAACAGTTTACTCGTAGAGTAATTTTTAGTACTAGATTTGTATTAAGCACATGTAAAATGCTTTTAAGTAAACATGCTGATCAACATTTAGCACTTAAACATTTCCAGCAGTAAATAATATAATTTTAAAATATAAAATCGCAGTAGAGAATAAATTAACTAATTACTATTTAATAACATGTTAAAATTAAATTACTTTTATTTTTTTAAATAAAATTTTTCTTATAAATATTTAATTTAAAATAATAGATAATAATTTATTTTAAAGCTTTAAGCTGATGGTTTTATTGTTACTGCTTTTATCTTTCTTTTTTTTTTTAAATGTTATATGGCACATTAATTGGTAAACCCTAACTATCCAAACTATAAATATTATAAATGCAAACGTGAGTTTGTTTGTTTGTTTGTTACGCTTTTACGTCTAAACTACTTAACAATAAAAAATTCTTTAACCAATAGAAACAGCAAGTAGTTTTAGTTTTCGACGCGAACGAAGCCTCGTATTAAATATTGAAGAAATTAATTCATGTTTTTTTTAATTAGTTTTAAATAATTTTTTAATTTTATAAAGTTTTATTTCGGTCTAAAAATTAATTATTAATTAAAATTATTTGTAAATTTATTTATATTTAAAATGAATTTGCTAACCAAAAAATACAATTATTGGCATCCGATCACAATCAGCGGCATCACAAAAAAGTACAATTTTTGTCTCGCTTGAATGTATAATTATTTTTTTTGTTAACTATTTAAATAGTTTTGTAAAAAGCCAATACAAATATCCTATTGTATACTTTTTATTTTTATTCATTAGTTCCATTGCAAAACAATATTTATGTTACTTATTTATTATTATTAATAAATTAAAAGTTATGTTCTTATTTAAATTCAGTTTTTTTTTAGTTTAATCTAATGCAATGCTATGTCCGGCAGAGTACGTATGACAGAATTGCCGTTTCCGCATTCATTTTTGAAAAAAAAAATTGTTTACAATAGGTACATTTGAGTCAAAGTCACTAATGTATAGATTCCTGACGTTCAAATTGACCACTTGTTGATAAACGCAATTTAAATCCAACCCTCTTTGTTAAATAAACTTTCCGAAGTCCGAACACCTAATCAATGCTCATTTAGGTTAAGTACTTTGCATTCAACTCAAATCCTTTGATTCCTAAGCTTACTAACACTTTCCATTCACCTTTATAATGTGTGCAAACAAATGCAAAACACAAAAATTCTTTTGTTTATGTGAATTGCTCAAATCAAACTATAACCACCCTCATTTAATGGCTTTAATAGCAAATATCATTAACCGGAAAAAACCTTGACTTGGCCTATATCAAAGCACAAATAGGCCAATTTCAATATTATCATAACACAAAACGTTATGTATAGATGAAGGTCACACTACGCCAGCACTTTATTTTACCACCCCCATTGTCATGATTAAAAAAAAATACTTGGATAAACTTTGCCGTGTCCATTAGTGCTATATTGTGCAACACACTGTATGCTCATCAAATATTTCTTTTAATTATAAAACATTTTATGTTTCTGTTCGTTGTTATCCATTACACAAACTACCCACCACCATTTTTTCAGCCCATCAGTGTTTTAAGAATTTTGTCAGCACTGCAAATATTCGTTTGTATTTTGTATCTGTATTTCAGAAAGCACTGATAAACTTAATTAAAACCGAAGTTAATCTTTTCGAGACAACTTAACGAGCACTATCTACAAAGTTTTGAGACATAAAAGGATATGTAGTTTGATCCTTGTGTTGGCGTTGTTTGTGCTGTGTGCTGACACGGGACTGTTTGTGAATCACACATTTTGGTTGAATTTATTTCCTGTGAGACTAAGAATTGGATGGATGTAGAGAGTACGAATATGAACGGTCATTAGATTATCACAAAGACAGGACGCTTTCGTATTTCAACGTTCCACCAAAACACCACTGGCGAGCAAGGATTGCAGCTTATCAAAGATACCATAACTTGAACAGATTGAGCATAAAATGATTTACAAATGGGCTTAGCCAGAGCTTTTGATTGATATATGCAATGGGTGAATGCAGATAAAATCAATTTTGTGGTGGTAGATATAACTGGCACAAAAGTTGCTTCCTTTTTGACATCGAACTCCAACGTCCGTCGTAGTCCTGCCTATGTTTAAAGTTTCAATTTCAAAATGCATTGAGTTTGTGCTAACAAGGTGATTTATATCCACACTGCACCAACCTAGAAAAGACTTGTCATGTGACACTGACGTTAGCAGGATGGACGTTGGAAGGAAAAATCCGATGCATGAGAAGGAACGAATATAGCCACCATCAGTCGTCCTGCACCACACCACATGCAACCGTGTTGCAGTCTACAGGTGCTGATGCTGTTGTCCAAATGAAAGTGTTTGTATTGTGTTTCTTGTGCTCAAAATTTGAGTGGAGTGGATGCGGCATTTTTTAAGGTAATTTATATGCATTCGTTAAGAAAATTAAGAAAACAATATACGTATGTATATGTTTATAGAAATGATATAAAAGTTATTTTATTTATTTATTTTAAAATGAATTTAATTTTTACAACATAAATGACTAATATTTTATAAGCGACGCGTTTCGTATATCAAAATGATAAAGGGTTCAAAAGAATTTGTTAACTGCATCCCGCATTCTGAATGTAATTTTGTCCTTGCATCTTTTATTTATTATGATAAACTTTTTTTTTATGATAAGCTTTTATTCTATCCGATCTATTTTAAACTTAAATTCAAAGCATCTGCAGCTGTGCATTGTCTGTCGTATGCAATTTTTGTGCCATATAAGTTCTACGAACTATTTGATCCTCTCTTATAATCTGTTTCCCTGAACTGTTTCATAAAGTGTGTTCATCGAACAAATATCATTATATTATTGTGTCCCCCAAGGAGCATTTCAGAGCTACAGAACATTTACTGAACGTTAACATCGTAGCTGTAATGTTTCAGGCGTATATGAAATGTTTACTCACTGTACCCAAAATGTAAACGGTTTTGGGGAATAAAATGTCGTGTTGACAGTATATGAACAAATTCTATTTGATGTACCTGATTTGTACGTTTACAAATGTAAACGTTCAAAAACACTTCGAAATAAATAACATAAAACTAACTTAGGTACAAATCGTTTACAGAAAAATACTAAACTGTATAGGTAAATACGTAATGCCATTTGAGATCCTGTTCTTGACATTATTATTATAATATGGGGAAAAATAATCAATAATATTATATTTTTTGTGCAAGTAAAGGCAAAATATGGAACGCGAGAAATATTTTCTACCAGTTTTGTAAAACAGTTCGATAAAAATAAGGGGCCTGTAAAAACTATCTTATTTTAGAAATGATTTCTTATAAAAATATTTGAGACAATTTTTTTTTTCCCACAAAAATCATATTTTTCAATATTTTGTAAGATAAATTTCAAAGTCCTATTTCAATCAAATCCGTAACATGCTTTGTTTTTACTAAATATCAATAAAAATAGATTTTCAATATTTTTGGTTTTCTAGTTTGATCAAAAATGGAAACAATAATGGCCGATTTATCTCGTTTGATGATTGTTATAATAGATTTGCACTGTAAATGTTTTGTGAGTGTTAAGTTTTAATAATAGTTTTACAAAACTGCTACAAATTTAGTGTTTCGTGATATTGACAATTTTTGTTTTACAGTATGCTTACGTTTGAAGATATGCTGTGACTATTTACTGTAAAGGTTTTGTAAGAGTAAAGTTTTGATAATGGCTTTACAAAACTGCTACAAATGTAAACGTTTCGTGATATTAATTTTACATTAACGATATTTGATTTACAGTACGTTTTCGTTTGAAGATGTACTGTGACTATTTACTGTAAACGTTTTGTAACAGTTAAGTTTTGATAATAGCTCTACAAAAGTGCTACAAATGTAAATGTTTTGTGATATTGGTTTTACATTCACGAAATTTGATTTACAATACGTTTACGTTTGAAGATGTTTTGTTTCAACAACATTCTGTGTGCTACAATTTGTTTACCAATCATCCAATTAGTTAATGTAAAAATACAAAACATTTTTCCAGCAACTGTATATGAATTGTAAACGACATACAATAAATTTGTAACATAAAAGGTACAAAATGCTACTTGGGGGCCATTATACACATCGCATGTCATATGGTAGATAAAGTCCTGTTAGTGAGAATAAGACCAACAATTTTTACTTGGAATTATAGAATTCAACACACAGATTATGAATCGTATTTTCACTTGCATTTGCAATTTAGATACTTTTGATTTGAAAGAAATCGACTTCATCCAGATTCGTCCAGCCGTTTTGGAGTTCATAGGAAACATACATTAAACATACATAACTTATTTATAATATGTTCTTTAAAAGATGACTTGTTGTTTAAGAAACTTCGTTTGTATTGCACTAATGCTGTTGAGCCGTAGTGTATTATCGTGTCGTTGCCATTACAAATGAATTCACGCCAACCACAACCAAAAACACTATTTAATGTTTGAGGCACGTTATTGTCTAAGTTCGATTTAACACTTTATGCTTGCGGTTAATTGCAAAATGGTGGTCAATAGAGATACTTTTCTAGTACACCATCAACAGCAATGGTATTAACAGCTTCTTTTTCATCATCAATATAGTTAGAGAGTACAACCAGAAGTAAAAGGCAACCAAATGAAATATTTTCAAAAACACATAAAGTTCATTCCTTTCCACACTCTCTTAACTCAGAAGCCTATAGTCTCTGTCTCGAGAGTGCAGCAATGAACATAATTTTTATTACAACCACACCCCGGAACCGAAAGCCATTACTGGAAGCTGTTGTTGGTAAAGAGGTAGGTCTTGAGAGTGTGTAAGGAAAGTACATAATGTGTCCTGGTCTGGCCATTGTATAAGAGAAAAGAATCCTTGTTAAGTACTACGGTTTCAAAAAGTTTCATACATATTAGTTTGTGGTTGCCATTCACGTACGAAAAACTTTATTATAAATAAATAAAAATAAAAAGAACAAAATGGAGGACGACAGAAAAAATTCAATAGAAACAAGCTGGACAAAGTTTTTGTTTAAAAGTTTAAACTACCCTCATGGGGAACTCGATTCACAGTTAACACGTATCAAATTCTTTAAAAATACCGAAAGCATTTAAAGGTTGTTGTCTATAGCTTGGTTTGAGGATAGTTTGGTCTGAATAATTTAAAAGGTATCCTTAACTGAGGTTGAAGCAGTATAGCTATATACGGCTTAGTGGGTGAGGTTTTGACCTTTTAAGAAATGGTTTGAAAATGTGTTTGGTTTTATTCTAAAGTATATATATATATATTCAATTGGTGTAATAAAGAAGCTTTCAATTGGTTGATTACTTTCACTGAAAAGTTTATATATTGATTTTATAAACATGTTTGTGCACTCAATCGGTTTTTCTTTAATTTCGGAGAAATGATAATGTTATAAATATTTGGTTAAAGTTGTCTTTTTCATAATTTTCAAGAAGCTCTCCTCCAAAATTACCTTTGTCGGTTTTTTTGTAATTTTTCTTGTCTTATTTTCTTTAGATATATACATTTTTAAAAAAAATCTAAATCGTTGGAGAGGTTTTTTAAAAAAACAATTTATTTAATATTGTTTTTAATTTATTTTTTTAAAAAAATTAGTGCATATTTTGAGAACCTAATAAAGTATAACTTAAAAATAAATTTCACAAAAATACCTTTTCAAAATATTGAAAAAAACAAAAAACGTTTTCTTAAAAAATTATTTCAAACTTATCAAACTTTTTTGTGGCAAAAGTTTTTATGTACAAAGATAGCGACAAAAATATTGATATAAAATTTTATTAAAATCGCTTCTGCCATTATCGAAAAAGTCGAAAGCAGAAAAGCTTTTTTAGTTTTCCACATAAAATAAGCAGTTCTCTCAATGTAAGACAAGATTGACTGGCCAGACACATTAAAATTCAAAACTTTATTTTGTGCAAAATGGCCTTTATTCAAAAAATGAGAAATGCGATGAAAAACAGAGAGTCACAATTATTATAATAAACTTCTGAGCAACAAATCAAGATTATTCCAGGAGAAAAGTACTAAGATGGGACAATGTCCATTTCACTTAGCTTTACATAAAAAATTTCCGCCAATAAGTCATCTTCATCTGAGCAAATGAAGGTTTTCCGTACTTTCTTAATTTTTTTTTTATATTTTAACAAAGGAAGTACAAGTAAAGTTAGGTATATTTAATATCTCAGATCTTTTTTTAGTCTCCGTTGTCTCCTGTTATAATATATCTAAAGCAAGAAAATGTCATGTTATGTTCATTGACCATACACACATACACATTACATAACATATAGACTGCTTCAAGCTGGACTGCTGGGTCTCCTTTGACTGTGTTCCTGTTAAAGGATACACGAACTTCGGAACTCAGGAAATAATATTTTGTTTTTAAGATTTTATATCTCGACGTCAAGCGATTCGTTGTGGGGTGACGGTGAATGTTTAGAAACTATGTAACGACAGACGGAAGAAATGGCAAGGACAGGATATGAAAATGGCTTTCACTCATAAATACACCATGACCTTTCATATAATATCCGTTTTTGGAATAATTTTTTTCTGTTTCTTTTGTAGTCGTCCTAGGCAGACTCCTTTACGAGGAGTCCAACTAACTGAGTTGCTATCAGCATCTACATTATCACCATTATCATTATATTCTCTCAGAGGTCTTCGTCATCATCGTCAGGGACAGTGTCATGGTTCACTCCCTTTGGCGTATATAATAAAAACCTATTTAAGCAGTCTTGTGTGTGGAAAGGAATCCCTGAACCAACTTACCTGACAGCAAAAATAAGTACAATAATAATAAATGTATTGTATTACCCCATTACTAACCTCTGGTTGTTATTATAAGACACATTCTTGGCTGTGACTAAGGCAAGAAAGGAACAACATGGCCGATTGCCAGAGGCTTTAGCAGCTTTGTGTTCTGATATAATATAATGGTGAATTTAGGGTCTGTGAAAATAGAATTAGGGTTATTTTTTTCCGTCGATTGTGTTAAAGCCGCTTAGTGGTGCGTGAGTATTTCTTCTTTTTTCTAAGTAAACTATATATATAACGGGTTTTAATATATTTTTAATGCTGGCATATATGGAGAAAGTAAAATCGAAGAACAATAGCTCGAAGAACAATCTAATGGAAAATGAAAAGCAATAACAGGAAAACGCTACATGATACCAACATTGATATATAATGAAAAAGATAAGGATGAGAAAAACAAAGATATGCTTTCTTCATTCACTGTCTTTAAAACAGACCAAGTTGAGATAAATGGTGCTTTTGCTTTGTAATGTTAACAGATTTTATGTTTGTTTCCTGTTGAGATATTTGTTTTTCATTTTTTTCACATTCATAAATAAAGACAGAAACAGAAACATTGTTTTGTGTTCTTTAGAAGTATCACCCATTAATGACTTTCCAAAGTGATTTAGTTTGGATAGGAAATAAGATATATTCCACAGTTTGAAAATCGTTTTGCTTCTTTGACTTATGAAATAGATGACAAGTTTGGTTATTTCACGGTAAATGACTTAAAATTGTCGGAAACATGTTTCTTTGACAGATAATCAGAAACAGTAAAAAAGATATCGTGATCAATTTATTTTCACATATACAAAAATTTAATTCGATTCAAAAGAAAACAAAATAGTTTGAAATACAAACCCATTCAACTGTTTCTAAGATTTTTATTTTACACAACATTGTTTTTTAGAATTTGTGTGTTCGTTCTTTTTTTTTTAACTGAAAAATCTTGTCATGATTTCAAAATTCAAGGAAATTGGATTTGTTTAGATGGACAATGCATTCATACTAGAGTCTAGAATGTCAGTTTTATTACATGACCATTCTTTATTCCTTCAATTTTCATTGAATTTTTGAACAACAACAACAACTTAAAGGTGCTACCACCCATTGTTTACGAATTTTATTATTGGTTTTTATTTTGGCTGGAGATATAGCTATTTCAAGGAGAAAGAGCAACGCACTCCAGAAGACAGCACTGGCATCACATTGCATAACTTTCCGGCACTCCCCCGACCATGATAACGTCAAAATAATGCAGCGAGAAGAACACCAAAACAAAAGGATGATCATCGAGACGCTGCATATCATCAATGCTGATAACACAATGAACAGGAGAACCGATATGGAAGACGTCAGCCCACACTACAAGGACTTGGTGGAGAAGAGGGAAAGAAAAAGCTCTGCAATATGATCTCTGTGCGTTATGTTTATTTGTCGGACATGTTACTTGTCAGTTAAACTTTATACAGTGTAGACCCAAAAATAAATAAATTATTTAATATAAATGTAACAATAATTATTGTAAGTAATATCTGTACTGTGAATAATTTGTAAATATTTGTTAACATATATATCAATGCTAATATAGAAACCATTGTTCACCTGATGATGTCCATATACATGGACGAAACGTCGTGACAAACAAAATATTTGTTTCATTTGACCTAAAGCCCATTCAACAATAGCTTACATATAGTAAAAAAAAAAAGGTCACCAACATCTTAAGATATTTCAAGGAGTGCCAAGTACTATCATCAGTTCCCTTATTAGTGGTGAAATTGGTGGTAGCACCTTTAAGTTGTTGTTGTTGTTCAAAAATTCAATGAAATTGACGGAATAAAGAATGGTCAAGTAATAAAACTGACGTTTAGGATGAATAGTACAATAAAACAATATTAAATAGTGTGCTATATGAATTATAGTCTATCGAAATAAGGTAAGGAGAAAAATGGAGGCGGATATTTAATGTCGGTTAGGAAAATGCTGCTGCTCCAAATGCATTTATTAAACTAACATCGCATCTCGACCTGTGAAGTCAGTGGTCATAAGCGTTGGAATGCGTACTGCATACGATTTCGAAGACTGAGCAAATCTAATATGCTTGGGTTCAAATCCAGAAAGTTTTTCATAATAAAATTGGATTAAAACTCAGCACTTTTAATAAGGAGACTGATGATATGACCTGGCACTCCTTGAAATAGCTATATCTAAAGCCAAAATAAATACGAATAGTAAAATTCCTAAACAATGGGATGGTAGCACCTTTTAAATTGGTGTTGTTGTTCAAAAATTCAAATAATTTTAGTACCTGCTATGAGTCAGCAAATTATTATACGACAACAAAAACTAAGCAAATAAAAGGTTCCAAGCAGAAAAAAAAAATAAAGAAATGAAATGAACAAAAATTCAGTTTGATTCGGTTGGGGTAATCGAATAAAAATCTACAGAACAACGACAAATTTTCAGAAATTCGTTTTGTTTTGTATGCAAATTGCATGTGTGAATTTTTAATGGAATAATACTGTTAATTAAAATTCAACTTAAATCAACTTATTCCAAATACAGAAATAAAAACTGTACACAGACAGCATAAAAAAGGATTTGCAATTTTGGTATATTGAATGCATGTCATTCTTTTTGAGGAGGTACCTACTTGTGTATTTGGTGGGGTGACGCTGGAGTAGTTATCCATAAAAAAGGACATGCAGAATAATATCAATTATTATCCTTATAGTTCAACATGCTCAGTTCATCCTTCTTCTATAACCCGCTGTTGTTAAAACAAAAAGACTCACGTTCTCCGAAATGGAAATATAAATGTCGGGATTCAATTCTATAGCAAGAAAGGACGAATAAAACACACAACCGTATAGTATAAGTATATTATTTATGCAGAGAAAAACAAAATAAATTGGTACCTTTACGCTTTAAATGCAGGAAGTATAAGTAATTATTAAACTTCATCATCGACAATGATCAACCCAGACATTTATATATTTTTTTTAATTTTCTTGCATACTAAAAACTTATATCAAATAAATTGAATGCGTTTGAATATTGCGGATTTTTCTGTATATCCCACGTGTGACCATGGCCATATTGCGGATGACACGGTGTATGGCAATATTTTACTAGCTACCAAAATTGCCAGCGTACGTCGATAATCACCGAACCATTTGGGCGTTTTTGCGGTTAAGTGATGATTAACGCCACAAAGTGATACGACCGAAGCAGCAAAAACTAGAAACTTAAAACCCGCAAACGTCAGCGTCAGAATACCTATATGTCAAAAGCACAACAGGGGAGGGGAGAAATATTCTTCTCCACGAGCACCTGCTTATACCTACACAGATAATTATTTATGCATCAAGTCATGGATTTTGGGGTTTGGATTTCGATCGGGATTGATGAATAGGTAAGGGTGTGAGGTGTTGCGTAATATGTTGCGGTGTAAGGTTAGAGACGAATCACACATTATCGAATTATGATTACTCTGTCCAAATTGATTATTCATTTGATCGCCGAAAATAGGTGTTAGCCTGTTAGAAAAAAGAAGCTTTAGACAGCAGATGTGGAAAGCGAGAATTATTGTATATTTATTAACAAGAGCACTAATTGGTGGTGTGTCGATAGAATATGTGGTCACTCACATGCGATGGCTATGGTCATGGTGGCAATTTCAATTATTAGTGTAAAATTTGGTTTGCTCTAATATGAGTGGAAAATTTGTTTGTTATTTGTAATTATATTGCGAAACGAATTAATATGTATGCAACATGATGCAACATAATGATTAAAGCCTGATTTCACAGATTTTAAGCAAGAATAGTTATTAAAACTATCCTTTTTTTATATTTTTCAACTTTAATATTTATTTGAAATAAATTGCACAACTGGGTCGCACAAACTTGCCTTCGGGGCAAGTTACCTTCGAGTTAACGACTGGGAAATTTGTCGAATTTTTACTTTTGACAGTAAATCAGTCTTATAAAATTTTATTAAAATTTATCGGATTTTTCGAGAAAAATGAAATTTAAATAACTTTTTTCGATAATACTTTTTTCCAAAATTTTTGATTGCAGTTTTAATCAAGTTTAAGAGTAAGTTAAGAATATTACATTTCGTCAAAATCGGTTGAACCGTTTTAAAGATAAACGCTATCAAAAGGTACCGTTCTATGGCAGGTTTATAAGCTTCTCCGGTTTATAAGCTTCTCCGGAAAAAAAAAGTGATGAAAAACATCATGATTGGCAAAATCACTCAAAATTAAAAAAAAATTGATCGGATCTTTTTCGAAAAACATTGAATTTAAAAAAATAACTTGTCAGAAAAAAATTGTTCCTAAAATTGTTGTTTGCAGTATTAATCAAGTTTAAGAGTACTTTAAGAATATTAATTTTCGTCAAAATCGTTTGAACCGTTTAAAAGCTATCGAAAAGTTCCGTTCTATGGCAGGTTCCGTTTTTTCTTTTCGAGAAAAATGGAACACAAAAAACTAATTTTTGATAAAAAACTTTTTTCCAATTTTTTTTATTGCAAAATTCAAGAGTTTTAAATTTCGTCAAAATCTGTTGAGCCGATTAAAAGATAATCGCTATCGAAAAAGTGCTGTTCTACGGTAGGTACCGTTAATAAGACAAATCACATATATATTTATTAAAATCAGTCGTATTTTTTTTCGAGAAATTTGGAATTAGGTACCGTTATTTTATAAACTAGTTTAAAAAAACCTTCCGGGGATATTACTCAAAGAATACTTTTTGTAAAGTTTAAAGAAAATCGGCGCATACATTTAGGCTGTATGTATCGATACAGACAAACAGACAGACAGAATTTGCAGACCCGAGCTTAGGGAGTCTTTTTTCAGATCGAAGTTATTGTCTTTTAAGAAAAATGGCGTTATTATCTAATTTTTGCAAAAAATTAACGTTGGGAGTTTCTATTGAACGACGACGATATACAGGGTGATTGGTATAAGATGCACCAAAAAGCTTGAACGTGTAGGTGGGGTTAAGGCAAGAAAAAAAAATCGGGGGGGTCTATTTCCCCCCATTTAGGCGGGAGGGGCAATTTTCTAAAAAATTGACTTAAATCAGAAAAAAAATTATTTAAAAACAACGGTGAATGATACAAGGACTTGTTATATCTTTTTGAAAAACCAGAAAACTACTTTTATTTTTAAATTAAGTTGTTTGAGTGAACAGTTTTAAAAAAATTAATTTTCAAACTCAAAATTTTGAAAAAAAAAATTTAAAAAAAAAATTTAAACTAATTTTTTTCAAAATTTTACGTAATTAACTATTATTTTTATTTTTAAAATTCAATGTTCTTATTAATTTTTAGTCAAAAACAGAAAACCGGAAATGTATCTTAGTTTTTGAGAAATTAAGAAAAACTAGAAGTATTTTTTTCAAGAAAAACACTTTTTTTTGTTGGTTTTCCCAAATTTGACCTGCCCAGGTCAATTATTAATTAGGGACTTATCCCTTTTTTTGTTTTTTATAACATATTTAATTTAATTTATCCCTACATCCAAAATATTATTTCTTATAGGTTTGATTTTATTTTTTGATATTCATTTTATTAATATAAGGCTCAAATACCTTTTGATTTAAAAAACACACAATTAAAAAAGTGACTTGCATTTTCAAAGTTATGAAAAATGATACATACTTTTTCAGTATACCCGCTAAAAGATAGTAAACATGTTGCCATTTCATTTCATTCTAACCCATGGGATTTCTTTTATTTTTTTTTTCCAGAAATAATAACGATTCTCAATTGCTTTTTCATTCAAGCAATAACTTTCAAAAACAAAAACACGTCTCATCCATATATCCATTATGTAAATACAAGTACATATACACGTAGGTACATGGGATTACTGTTTAAGCCCCATTGGTGCTTATGTAAAAGGTTCTTCAATCCCAGCACGTAGGTATTATACGTAAGGATAAATCAAAGATAAATTTCTATTATTTTCTATCTCATTTATACTCAGATTATAGCTTCATTCTGTTATACGAAAAATGTAAATCACATTCCCATCATATATGATGGGAATGTGATATTCTCAGGTGCGTTACCATACTGATTTCTCTTGTTTAGTAAAAAATATATTTCAAACTCATAAAAACAAAATATTACTAAAAAATAATGTGTTGATTTAAAATAATGAACATCCCTTTTTTTCTATGAAAATATAATGTCTTAAGGTGGAAACACAACAGAAAATAAATCCCAAAAATAAAAAGAAAAACATGAGGAATGCAATACAACATCACGCCAAAGTATTTTAACATCTGCGAATTAAATTAGTTAAATAAACTTTACTATATTATATAACAATCATACCTCAAAACAACCACAAGGCAAGTTAAGCTTACCCAAAGTACACACGGTGCATCCTTGATGGATGAAAAGGAGTCTCAAAAATTAAAATTCGTTCCCAATTATTTTTTATAATGTGGTAATTAATTTTCCCTTGTGGTATGTTTTACATACAACGTTGAATTCTTGTATACCTACTACCTACTAACCGATCCAGAAGGACGACGGCGAACGGCTATACGAACGCTAGTATTCATATATGCAAAGTTTTTGTTCACATGATTGTGAAACTGCATAAAGCAGAATTACCTTGATTAATGGTTTTGAAAATAAAATGCAAGCTCTTGCTCTTGCTCTTGTAGCATACTATGGGACCGTAAAAATTTAAAGTTATTAAATTTTGAAGAAATTTCGAAAAGTATCAAAAAATGGCCTAAACATCAGATCAGGTTGTAAAACGAAAAAACGTTCACAAAGTTTTATCAAAATCGTACTAAGACCGTTATAGGACAGGTACCCATTATAGCCGGGCTAAAGCAAAAATTCTAATTTCTCCTCTAGAACAAAATTTGAACTTAATCTGTCAAATCATTTAGGCTGTAGGTCAGAGCACAAAAAACCGATCATATACGCACATCCGCACATCCGCACAGAGACCACGGCATGCCGAAACCTAATGTCATTTTGATAAAAACCGAGATTTTTTTTACACGAAACCAATACCTACTTGCCCTGTTAAGCAAGTAAAAAGTTAGTGTAGAGTTGCCAATTTAAAATGAAGGTCAGCTACGAATATTACATATATATTCTTAAATATGCAATATTAAAGTGTACCCAGACCGGGGAAAATATTCCAAGAAATATTTTTTTAAAAACATTCCTGAGATTTTTGGCACACCTTTACAAACCTTCGACAAAAAATTACTTTTTATAAAGCTTTTTCCTATTGCTGGTTGCTATATATAAGTATAGTTCTTCAAGCCTGCAGGGGACTTAAAATGTATCACCGAAGAATTCGAACCATAATTGTTCGAATTCAGTGGTAAGTTTTAAGTCGCCTCTAGGAGAAGATGTACTTTATCAATTAAAATAATATTTTGCAACTATTTGCCAATTACTCGCCTAAGGCAGTGCTCCATTGTTTGCTGCATTTGAATCCATACCTCTGACGTGCAAAACAGACAAATATGCCACTATGCCACTGGGACTATAACAAATAATAAATACAACAGTATTTTATAAATTGATGTATCTGCTTGAAAAAACGTTCTGCTTATATTATCAGTTGATTAAAACTTTCTTCTTCTTTCAAATGCAGATAAAAGTAAAGGAGTTAACCTTATAGAGAATATTCTTTCAAGTTCGGAACAATGTTCTTTCCGTAGCGAGAATTTATCGAATTTTCAAAAAAAAAGTTTCAAAAACATCTTCAAAAGGAAAATGTCTGAGAAAACTTTTATTATGATTATATTATATTTATTTTTATTATTATTTGGGATACAAAACAGAAAAACTGTTAGTATTGCTTCCTTTGTTGGCTTTGAACAAAAAATAATTTCCATTTCTATTACATTTCTGTACAGCAAACATGAAAATGAAATACTGGTAGGTATGATGAGCAGCAGCATCGGAACATGAATCTATTAACAGCAAAGATAAACCTCAGGGTATTTGTAGGGTGTTTCACAATACTTAATACTTGGTTGTTGATTTTAAATATTTTAAATTTCATCGCCATCTGGTTATAAACACTAAAAATTATAAAGGGTGTTCCCTGATTTTTAAGCGATAGGTTTCATATTATTTTTATTTATGTGCGTGTATTTGTTTTTCATCAAAACGGCGCACCAAGCGCTAATTGGGTTTTATTCTAGTTGAATAGCCGCCATTCCTACCTATTTGTTTTTCATTTCCCTCACCTTAAAGGATTTTTTTTCTCAAGTTCAGGAGACGTACATTTGTTCTGAAGATCCTTTATATAGTTTTTAAGTTTTGACAAAGTCATCAGCAAATTTGATTGATAATCGAAAGCAGAAATATATATATTTATACTGTAAGCGAAAAAAAAAATGTTTGTACACAAACTAACACGGGCTGCCAGGTATATGTATCCCTTTATTAAATTTGTACCTATGTTATAATTTTTTTAAATGCATAAGTATCTTTGCTTTATTTTATTATGTATGTATTCGCTGAGACACTCTGTGTTCATCGACATCGAATAACACGAAAAGAGTCATTCATCTACCTAGCTAGTATAAAGACGTGTTCCGCTGTTGTTATAAATAAATATATACCTAATTATTAAATATTCAAATCGAGTGTTCATTTATTTTGAATCCAAAAGATAAGACTCCGCCATCTTAAAATACAACAGCTCTCAAGAAGAGCAAAGGCTTTGGTGTTCATCAGGAACACAAATTATAGTATCTCCGTCTGAATTCAAATCTTTCAAAAATTACATGCACTTAATTTTATCTGATCTAATAGCTGGTTTTAAAAAACCTTCCCGTAAAACATTTGTGTAAAAAAAAAACAAATTATACAAATAACAAAATAAATACCAATCTAATTTTGGTTAACATGTTCAAATAAAAGTCAATTGCAATCTAAGGGAATTAGGCACTCCCTCCTGTAATGAAAAAACACATTTATATAGCATGGCAACAATTCACCCTTAAAAGAGACTAAAATGGGATTTGTTATCAGATAAACGATTACAGCATGAACCATGAAAAGCAAAGCTTACTTTTTGTGCACCTTCGATTCTAAAGGGAATACCAGATTTTGATTGGACTTTGGTTGGAAATGGGAATAGGGATTATAGAATTTGAAGACTAACCATTTTATTACTGTCGCCTCGTTGGGGATTGTCATTTATCTTTTTAATATCAGATAAATGTGTTAAACGAAATAAAAATCCATTAGCTCATTTTTAGTAGGTGTTAAGCATATTCATGACTGGTAAGTTTCTATTAGAAAATTTACATTTTAAATTGAAAGTCATAAAATTTGAGCAAAGTAATTGGTGCTGATTTAAGAGGATTCTAAAATTAAAAGTGATTAAAATTGTCTATACAAATGTTGAACAACTTGGCCACCTAATTTCGAAGAATCGTTTTTTACTGAATTCACGGTGCACTTAAGAATTTCTCTCTATAAAATACAAAGCTTTTTTCTAACCACAATAATTTAGTTCTAATTTATGATGTTCTAGTTTTTAAATATTAATCTCATCAATTATATGATTCCAATTGAAAAAGTAAACCTCTTTAAGTTTTCTAGTACCTATACCTTTAAAGATGATCTTCTTACACCCTTTTAAATTCATCATTCGATAGTTTCCACTAAAAGCATAATTGCAGCATTATACTTCCACTTAACCTCAGGTATGCATTTAACAATTTTCAGCTTGAATTTTAATCGAATCCCCAGGAGATTTTGTACGGAAATGAAAATTCTTTCCTTTTAAATTAAATTGCTATATTTCGAGTATCCTTCAGAATGGTTTCTTTTTCCAGCGAAAAATATCAAAAAATGCAATTCCTTGATTCTCCTGTCATTTAAAATTACTGATTTTTTCATGCTCTCATAATGAATACTTCAGTACCTAAACAGCCGTAGTTTTTGAATTTCTTTTTCTTTTTGAACTTACATTGGTTGTGTAAGCGGCGGAAAAGTTTTACCAAATTAGCTAGGAAAGAGTTCGGAACGTATGAGTTTATGGAAAAAGGTTGATATATGCATTTTTCCAGAGTCTTGCTTTCCAAAATGAAAAGAACTCTTATAATATATGTATGTATGTATGTATATAATAAATTATAAAAACATTTGATTTAAAAAGGGTGACATAGAAACGGTGCAGGGAAAGTACTCCCGGGTCAAGTGCTCCACATGGGAATATATTCCACTTTTCAATGTGATTTAATTTCCCACTGAAGGTAAGAATTTCTTTCACTTTTAAGTGAGAAAGTAGTTCACTTTCTGAAGTTGTTTCCCACTGACTGTGAGAAATAATTTAACTTTCACTGAACAGTAATTGGGTGGCACACTTGTGCTCCAACAGTTGAGATTGGACTCTTGATTGATTGCAACCCTTCTGCCTGGCTTACTATAGGATTTGGGGTGGGTGTGACTTTAGGAGTGTGCTAGTTCGATATGCAAAGTTTCTTTCCGTGCTTTTTTTTTGTCATATACATATAATAACATTTTTCTGCATTGAGGTGGGAAAAAATACCACCACAGTTTTATGAGGAAAACAATCTCACTACGAGATGGGAATCAACTCCACGTTGAAAATTCCCACTAAAAGTAGAATAAATTCCCATGGTGATGCACTTGCCCGTGGAGTACTTTCCACACACAGAAACACCTATCTGATGTTGTCTTGCATAATCTCCAAATTTTTTTAAATTCTCCATCGTTTTGGCGAAAAATCCTCGCAGTCTTGTTAGTGATTCTCATTTAGAACTTTCTGACCCTCATGAAGGTTATCGTATACCTATAATAGTATCGTTGGAACGATCACAATGAGTGCTTCCGGTACTTTTTCGATAACGTTTAGTTCCAGTCTTTTTGAAGCTATCGGCCTAATTTTGAATTGCTCTACCACTTGTTTTTTACATTTATTTATTTCACATAAATGTCAAAACAAAACTTACAGTTGCTCCATTAACAAAATTAAGCAAATCTTACGATACGGGATCTATTTTAAGGCACCCTGTTAAAAGTATGCGGTCAGATTATTTATTTGTAATAACAGCAACATCATTTTCATCAATATAAAAAAAATAATATCCGTTCAATTTTCTAAACATTTAGTGTTTTTAAAGCTGTCTTCATACTACATAAACACTTATTAAATTAAGGACAACAAAATCCCTAGTGATGCTTATAGGAAGTAGGAACTCTTTATATTGTTCTTTTTATTGAAGCAAAAGAAAATAGCAGATAATGAAGAACGACACGATAATATGGCTTTGGACGCGTCAAGCGGAAGCAAAATAAGTACGAAACGCCTTACAAATGAACTAACAACACTAACTAACGACAAGACGAGATACAAATAAAAAAGTGGTAAAAACATAGTTATAGGTTACTATATCACCGACAACACAACACCATTTTGTAAATACCATGAGTATAAATAGCTTCAACAAAAACTTTCTTTACCCAGAATGCAGAATGGCATCGTACCAAGTTATCATAGTCTATGTCTATGTTGTTGGTACATATTTAACTGACACAAAATAAAAATCCTTAGCTATAGGCATGAAAAATGGCAGCATCAAGAAAAAAAGTAGGGAAAACACATTATAGAAATTTACATACAAGAGTAAGTTAATTCAAACTGAAATCTCTTCAAACAGGACACAAAACTTAAGTTGTTTCTTCCTTGTTAACTTTCAAAAAGAAGACAAAAGTTGGAGATTTTATGAACAGAAAATAGTCGCGACACACAAAAATGAAGGAAAAATAATTAATTTAATTTTTAATGAAAAACAAGAGTTCTCCTTCAAGTCGGCTTCGTACGATCTCAGTGACAGTACGAAATCTATGTTCCTTGCTAGCAGTTTTGTCGCCACAATTCGTAACATTATACCATACTTCTTCAACTATTCATGGTTATGGTGTGGCTGAATTACGTATACACTACTTAAGGAATAGGTTTTTGGTCATATTACAGTTAACAGCTCTGCAAACAGGGCATTTGCATAAAGCTACTAAACTGAAACATTGAAAAGTCATGCTGATAAATGCTTGATGTTTGCTCCGAAGGTATACCTAATCCCAAAACGAAAATCTCCAAAGATAAAATTCCCAAGAGAAAATCTCTCGAAGAACAAAATCCCAAAAAGAAAATTCCCAAATAAGCACTGCAAGTAGTTAATCAAGCAATAAAATCCCGCCCGGGATTTAATTTTTTATTAGGGATTTTTATTTTTATTTTTTATGGGGATTTTGTCGTTCGTGATCATAGTTTTTTTTCACAGAACCAGAATAGGCCCCTAGAATGCTCAATCAAAACAAAGTTTGAAAACTACCATTAAGTTATAAGCCCCCCACGTAGAAAGGTTAAAGCACAAGAAGATACTATCCCCCTTCGAATGACACTTGTTTTGCATCAGCGATATGGTGTGATAATATCTATCCTTAAACTTTGTAGTAATTAAGTTTCGAATAACGTATATATATAAAAGAGCCTTTTAGTGCACCTTACACAAGAATTTCCCACAGATCCAACCGAACTTAATAAGATAACCCAGAAGCACCCTCTACCTGTACTTTCCATGTATAAAATTACCGTCACTTAATTGAAAATTGTACTCGATTAAAACTTTTTCAGCTATCTACGTTACTTCCATCAACACTCTATGATATAATATGATAGAAAAAAAAATCCCTCACGTACATACTTCTTAACAACCAATGCCACCGTGACAATGTGGAAAAAAATAAGTTAGAGTAGAAGTGGAGCATGCATGAAACTCTTAAAATAGCACAGACACCGATACACCGTATCGGATACACCGAATTTTAGGATCCGTAATAAAGTTTCCAAGTATTTAAGATGTTTAAAGCAGTTTATGATTTAGTACACATCAATTACACTCGTGTAATAGTTTTAAATGAAAACTCATTTGTTGAAACCATGTGTGTTATGATGTGATTGACTTGCTTTCGCGAATCAAATCAAATCCAGTCTGCCACTAAACGCACTCAAAGTAACGCATCCACTCTAATTATAGGCAAGTTTAATGTTAAATGTCACTCCGACGAGGATGTTGATCTATAACCTAAGAGTTATGGATAAAAATTTCAATTAAACGGTAACGTGACCTCATCCAAACCATCCGCTTACACTACGATTCCTAATTAAGACCTGAACGTGAAATTGTTAGTCAAATACGTTCACGTTCAATGGCAGCATCTAGAGTTACGGTTAAGCTAAAGGATGCCGGTGTGTGGGTGGTTTTCGTATGGGATGGCGGCATCCTTATGCAATGAAAAACTCGAGCAAAACTATATTAATGAATGAACGTAAAACTTTTTCTGTTGCAATTTCCTCAGCTCATTCCACTTGAATTAACAACTGTATTTTGCGTGGGTTGGCAAATATCATAAAACCAGGAGCATAACTGTTCATTCTCTGAGTTGTTACTATTGGCGTGGCAAATAAATTATAGTTAAAGAGATTCTGAATCGACATGATGTGAGTCACACAAATTGGTTATTATTAACAGCCAAATGATTAACGTTATTTAAAGTTGCCACAGTTACAACCGAACGTTATACGCAACGTGACAATCAATGATCAATAACGGAAGAGCAGACATTGTGGTGTCGATCTCGATAATTATTTTGGCGTGTGAGTTGTAAAGCTTAATTGGTTTTTTTGGAGACATAAATATCATGTAGCATTGTATACTCGCTTTAGATAACAATCCAACTCAAACAACAGAATAAAAAAGGAATTTCGATTTGTCAATTTGACAGTTAATTGGAATGTTTTATGACTTTTGAAATTTGTAGATAGCTAGCTCGTTTTTTGAATTAATGTTATTGTTCGAATGATTAATGTTCAGTTTTTAGGTGGCCATCCGCAACGTACCATCAGTTGTTATTTTTTAGCTCAAAGCCATTAAGGCAGTCAGACATTTTGAATTTTCAATGAGTTAAAATAGGAACTTGTTGGAGGATGTTTGATTAATTAATGTTTAATGAATACTTTGGTCCTTATGGCTAAATGTGTTGACAGAATTCTATTGTCATCGTTCATTGTCAGTAAGAGTATAGGATTATTTAACTTTGAAGTGTTTTTAATGACACATTTTATTTTCAATTTATATTATGAAAGATGTGATTTGGGAATGAGTTTTGACGTTTGAAAGTTGTTAAGTTGTTAATGGATAATTTTTTAGAAAGAATATCAAGTTTTTATGATGGTGAGATAAAATATTTATGCGATATAAGTTTTGGACAATATTTCATGTGTTTGCAAAGTACTGCATTATATTTTTACTTGCTATAATAGGATCTACTACAAAGCAAGTCTTGGATTCATGTGAAAAAAGTTTTGAGATAACAATCAAATATGACCTTACGATGATAGAGAAGACCAAAAAAGTGAGTCCGGCAATTATTTCTGTCTGTCTTATGTATCGACACCTGCAGCCTAAACGGTTGGGCTGATTTTCTTCAAACTTTGTCAAAACAATTCTTAGAGAAATATCCTTGGATTTTTTTTTTTATTTTTGACCTAGTATGAAAATAACGGTACCTAAGCGTAACAAATAATTAAATTTTTCTCGAAAAAATACGATCAATTTCGATAAAAAATTTTATGAGCAATTTGTTGCCAATGTTGATGTCCTTTATCAGATTTTTTTTTCAGAATCAGTCTATTAACGGTGTACCTGACATCATAGAACCGTTTTTTATTACTCCGACTATTCTTTGAACTGCTGCATTCATTTTGATAAAATTAAATATTCTAAGAAAACAGCTTAATCTGAATAATACTGCAAAAATATTTTGAAAAAAGTAATTTTTGAAAAAGTTTTTTTTTTTGGAAAAACCGATATCTAATTATAATTTTCTCCAAAAAAATAAAATCAATTTTGATAAAATTTTAGGTAATTGAATTTTTACCGAAAATTATGATTTATATGAAATCTTTTTATATTTTAAGTAAAATTTAAAAAAAAAAACAATATTTTAAAATATAAAATATACCTACTGAAAAGTTTTTTTTTTTATTAAAAAAAACCCTCCAAATTAATTTTCCAGTCGTGAACACGAAAGTAGCTTTCCCCAAGAGCAAATTTGTAAGACCCAGTTGTGCCTTTTATTTTGTTTTTAAATTCATTGATTTTTTTAGAAAAATTAAAATATTGGTTATTTTAAAATCTAATATAAAAATAAAAAAAAAATCCGGACATATAACTCAGAGTACTTTTTACGAAATTTGATTAAAATCGGTATAATCGTTTAAGCTGTACTTAGGTGTCAATACAGGCAGACATATAGACAGACAGAATTGCCGGACCCTTTTTTTTTGTCTTCTCTATAATCGTAATGTCACGTTTGGTTCTTATCTTAAAACATTTTTTTTAACGAATGCATAATTTGCATAAAAGAATCAATAAAAGCAAAATAAATCTACAAATACCCAACCTGGTGTCGCTTGTCACTCTTAATTAATTTGAATTTGTTTTTATGGCCTCCTCTCATCCTCCATCATCGCCAGATTTGAAATATACACTACATTTTTCAAGGATAAAGCACGCTTCAGCAGTTAAAGCTTAAAACAAATCAATCAGGAAGTGAATGAAATTTCTGATTACCAATTACGGAATACTATACCCAAATAAAATAAAATAAAAGCAATCCTCTGAGTCCTGAAATTCAATTTAGGCAAACTAAATTTAGGAATACATGTCCAGCTGTCAATGTCACAATGAAATGAGGATAACTTATTTGTGTTTTATAAATTGATTCAATGTGTAGAGATTCAATCAGCATCAGACAAAGTTCCAAAAGTAAAGAATAGTTCTCCGGGTCAGTGCTGACATACAAATAATGTTTTGTATCTTACAAAAAAAAAGGAAAATTCTTCTACTGTGATGTACGCAGACAAATAATAGATACCAGAGGGTTTGTTTGTCAAATGTTATCCCAGATTTCTAGATGCAGACCTTTTTGTGTTTTTTTTTTTTAAAATTAGAATTCTATAATAAGTAACAAGGGATATTCCTTTGTTGAAACATACTGAAATGCTTGTTTGTAACAATGTAAAGAGTCTTTTTACGAATAAGCTTTGCTATTAGTCACGGGGCAGTGGATTAGATAATGTTATAAAAGGGTTTTGGTATAACAAAGATCTTGGCACAAAAAAAAAATTATAATTGAGTCGATAATGCGGTGGTGGTATAGTAAAGCAATAAATGGAATTGAAATCGATTGAGTTGAAGATGTTTTTATCTTTTATTTCAAAGGAATCTATATTTTGTGAGAAAACAACGAGTCAAGAGTTTGATGATAGATGAATGAATGGTTATATCCCTTCTAAGTTCCTTTAGGAGATATACATTATACAATAGCACTTTTTGTATATAAAGCCATCCCTTTATACAAAAGGATACAAAATAAGGAAATAATGTATTTCGTATATCCATGCAACTTTAGAGAGCTTTTCCATAACACATTCTGTGGAATCGAATGGTGATTCGAAAACTCACATCATCCATTTAGCATCCCACACTCCTTCTTCCTTTATATGTAAGAAAACTAAACAATATCCCTTTTGTTCTTAAAACTTTAATCATCATAATATAACATTTCGTTTGAGGATAAAAACATAATAAACAACAAACAAAAACAAAAACTACACTTAAAGCGTTAAAGGAGGAAGAAAAGCAATACAAAAGTTATTACACCGTTTCTAATAGCTGATGGTGCCTTAGATGGTGTAGGGAATGTCAATGAAAGGAGAAGGTAATGTTAATAAATATACATACCAAAGAATAAAATATAGAATTCAAGAAAGATAAGTAATATTGTATCCTATAATAGTAGTCGTATTTGCTAAACGTATTTTATATGCAAATTCCAAACCAAATGGTATTTCCTCGAATACAAACAAGGTGATTTAGCATTATCCTTCGTTACTTTAGAAGAAAATTAGAACCTTAAAAATGTAAATTTTTTGAGACAATAGTTAGGAGTAAGGACTTCACTTTTAAGACAATTTAATGGAACATTTGTTTATTTTACTGGGATAGTCTGGATGCACTTTCGTACAAAATGTATAAGTATGTTATAACTGTTTATATTTCTTTAATTAAGGTAATAGCCAAATACAAAAGCAATTGTGGTACTCTGTTGGAGGTACTGTTTAAAAGCTTTTTTCGAATTTTTGTTTCCGATGAAAGACTTTATCGTTGGCAGCAAAATTACTCATTCTCAAACATTACTCAAGCGAACATTTTATCAAAATCGATGGTATTTTTTCGATAACAATTTGATTTTTGTTTGTATTGTTACAGACGTTTAAGAATTTAAGTACCTACTGATACAATTAAACTGACAGAAAGACAGATTGTCAAATTGTTTGATTAAAATTCATAAACCTCTTATTGCCCTCAAAGAATGTTTATAATGTGAAACACCACTATGATCCAAATTATTCCTAAATTACGTTAATGGAATCAAAACAGCTCATTAAACAGCTACACAAAAGTTTACTTTCAGTCTTGTACAGTTATTCACCCTTGGTAGTAATTATTTCTTTTTAAGTTCCAAAACTTTTGCTAGTTTAGCAACTGCTTTCCATTACTCATACTCCCTGACATTTATTTTTCGCATATAGCTTCAAGTTAGTGTGGATGTAAGTGCAACCAAACCTACCCAACATAAATAATTTGAAATAAAAAAAATTAAGATTTGCATCTAATATTCTTATGTGGCCTTCAAAAAGAACATTTATTCAAAAAACACTTTTTAAGGAGAAACTGAATTCCCGAGTTATAATTAAAAACCCACAATTCCATAGACAAATTCATTTGACTTTATATAGAGAGGTGAATTTTTGTATTTCTCTTTTTTTTACAACTAAACATGAGACGAACATCAACACAAACTATGCCATCATTTACGTATATATATATTTTATCTTAACTGTAGCTTCAATAACAAAATCACCAAACTTTGAAGATTCAGTGCAACATGGTTCCAGACTTTGATTTTTATACTGATACTGATGTATACCTACTACCTAGCCTGTCTAGAGCCTATAACCCTACCGAAAATCTTTGAAAAATGGATCGGTATTTTCTTCTGTAAGTATGTTTTCTGAGGTTTATTGGGGTCACATAATTCTCCTGATTCATATATAACAGAATAACAAAATGGTTTATGTGGTGCGTATTTTGTTAAATTTTGGAGCACACGCAAGAGAACTGTAGATATATATTTTTCAAACTAAAACTCAAACACAGCAGTAAAAAAAGGAAAGACATGTACTAAAAAATAAAGTATGGGAGGTTTTGGTAGTTTAATATTTGTATAAAGATATAAGACATGCTATGGGGATAAGTGTTCAACTTTTGGTTTCTGATTTTGATCCTATGGTGGTCGTTTTTATGTAGTTAACTTTCCCGGTTCATTCCTACTATTTAGAAATAGCAAACATTTCTCCCTAGGTATTTTTGTTTTATTTATATTTTAAGTAAGGACTAAAGCAAAATGTAGGTAGGTAGGTACTACTAATCGTTTATAATAGAAACTCAAATTTTATTCAAATAAATTCCGTTTAAATACACTTATTTGACATGCAGGTACATAATAATAAACAGTTAGCAATGCGTATAACGATTTATTCATACTTCTTTCGATCTTTATCGAGTTTTAAATCAATTTTCGTTGTGGATTTGTTAGTGTAGTTCTGCTTCAATCTAATGGAGGATAAAAACCATTCACACCATTTTTATTAAAAATAAATAAAAGGCAGAACTATGTCGCACGGTGTTTATTCGTGCTTCTCTTTGGTGCTGTAACTTACAAGGTACCTACATAATTGTTTTATACAATTTTTTTGATGGAAAATTATGTATATTCCAATCAAAATTTGAACACATACATATTTGGATAAAATATATCAAACATTTAATTTTAAAAATTATTTTAAAGAATCTCTGAGAATATTGTGATGTAACATTGTGATGTTGCATCAGTGCAACACTAGCTCAAGTCCATTTTGCGAAATATAAAAAATAACGGGTGTTTTTTTTCGAGGTATAGAACTTTAAGTTGGCATTACTTTTCAAGACGGCGACTGATTTAACAGCTGTCGAGTGATTTATTCTCAGTTTGGTTTGGCAATTCATCATGAATAGACTTACGCCTGAACAACGCTTGCAAATTATGCAATTTTATTTCGAAAATAATGGTTCTGTGCGGAATACGTATCGATTTTCATAAGCGAATTTTGTTTAGCGATGAATCGCACTTCTGGTTGAATGGCTACGTCAACAAACAAAACTGCCGCATTTGGAGTGAAGCTAATCCTCAAGTGTATGTCGAAACACCGTTACATCCAGAAAAACTGACTGTTTGGTGCGCTTTATGGGCTGGTGGAATCATTGGTCCGTACTTCTTCAAAAACGATAATGGCCCCAACGTTACAGTCAATGGTGATCGGTATAGAGCCATGATTACTAACTTTTTCATTCCTGAATTGAACAATCATGATGTCCAGGAGCTGTGGTTCCAACAAGACGGCGCAACATTTCACACAGCTCGTGCCACAATCGATTTATTGAAAGACACGTTTGGTGACCGCCTAATTTCACGTTTTGGACCTGTGAATTGGCCTCCAAGATCTTGTGATTTAACACCGCTAGACTATTTTCTGTGGGGTTATGTAAAGTCATTGGCTTATGCGGATAAGCCGCAAACGCTTGACCATTTGGAAGACAACATTCGCCATGTTATTGCCGATATACGGCCAACAATTTTGGAAAAAGTCATCGAAAATTGGACGTCCAGATTGGACTACATCCGAGCCAGCCGTGACAGTCATATGCCAGAAATCATATTTAAAATGTAATGCCGCAAGATTATCTTTCAAATAAATAAGAAATCATGTCAATCGAATATTCCATCGCTGTTTTATTGCAATTTAAAGTTCTATACCTCTAACATTCTTTATAACATTTTTACATCATAACATCTAACATGTCATATCATAACATGTGACTTGAATGATAGTTTTTGTATATTTTTGTTAGCATCAAGTTTTATTAAAAAAAAATATTGGGGCATATTCATAGACAAAATTAAGTTGTTTTTAAGAAAAACTCGAGTTCATCCTATTTAAATTACAAATGCTTAAACATATAGTCTAAGAAAAACTCCAGTTTAAAAATAACTATAATGAATGTGTCCCACTGTTTCACAAGTAAACGAAAACATTTATTTTTAGATTTTAATTTATGAAAACAAAATAAAAAAAATCATTTTTAAAAATGAAGAACAAGATTCGTTCAAATTGATTTTTGAAGCAACTAACAAATGACAAAGAAAATAATGAAAACTTTAATTTTAATATAAAATAAGTTTCTCAAACCGAAAAAAATCATTAAAATTCAGTGACCTGAAAATAAATACAACTGATTTGTCTTCAACATAATCAAAAACAATATTTCTATGAAACAATTTCTAATATAGACATTAATTAAAAATTTTGGAATGTTTGTGCGAAATTCAATTCCAGCTTAAATCAGAAAACTGATTCCTTTGAAATTGATTATAATAGTGGCAAATTTAATTAATATTAATTGGTTTGCTTCAATCTACTCTTTCACAATAATTTGTCTTTATTGCTTTTCCACTTCTATGAGTGTTTGTGTTGGAGAAATTATTTGACGGAATAATATTGCTGATGCTTAAAAAGCCACGTTGATAAAAAAAAAATCTGTTTAATAATTTAACGATGCATACATAAGGATTATAATATTGTCTATTTAATATATTGTGAAATGGTAATTGACTGCAAAGATATACAAAAATAAAACTTTTGCCAGTTGTTTTTTTATTTTACGTTTCATTTCTGCTGTTAAATCATAAAATTTCAGGAACGTTTTTACACCTATTTGCACTTATGTTTTTCATGTTGATCTATTCTTGTTGCCATACGAGACTAGCACGTCACGTGATATGAAATAACTCAGACAATAAACAAATAATGACAGCAATACATGTCCTATTAAAGTGGCAAGTGCAAAAAAGAAAATAAGAATGACAAACCAAGATCTCAAAGAAAACTAGGTACACAAAACTTCTGTAAAACCCTTGAAATCCTTTTGCAATGTATTTCAGTATTTTTGTCTTTAACTTCTCTGGATGTTGCTATGTACCTTCTTGTTTTAAGGAGAGTTATGAATTCGTAAAAAATAAAGTTTTGAGTTAACAATCAAACATGACATTACGATGATAGAGAAGACGAAATAAGTAGATTCGCCAGTTTTGTCTATCTGGGTGTACAGTGCCGTTTTTTTTTTCAAACTAGCTACAAACTATTTTTAGGAAAACATTCCCAGACGTTACCTGATGACATAGAACCGTTGTTTTTTACACCCACTATCAATGGAGAAGAAATAAACAAACGGATGTTGTGCACACGTACCTATAGTGTACATGAGTGAGGCAACAAAATGTTTGCATACATTTAAACCTCGCATCCTAAATGTCATTTTGTCACGGCGTAAACAGCAGGAGGTGGCGAGTTAGCTCGCACCGCTGCTGTCACACTAAAATAATAGTGCCGCATTCTTTTTGCAGAACATCTCTTCCTATATTTCTTCTTCATTGCCCACTATCATTTGAACAAATGCAACGAATTAAACGAAAATTAATATTTTAAAAGCACTGCAAAATAAATACAAAAAATATTAAAAAAAAAAAAAACGGTCAAACGAATTTTTCAGTCGTTAACTCGAAGGTAACACAATAAGAACAAGTTTGTGCGACCCAGTAGTGTCCTTTATTTTTTTTATTTTAGGTTTTGTTGTTACACTCATAAACATTTTTTTCAGATTTGTTGTACATCTATGTTCATTTACTTCTTTCATGGTGTTACTATTTGTTTAGTAGTAGGTTCTGCAGTTTATGTATCTACAAAAAAAATAAATAATCATAATATTGTTGACAGTAGGTGCACAGCCCACAGAGTGAGAATTTCACACAAATAAGAATCCTCTTTCAATTTAAGGACATCCTTTAATGTCTGCCTTCCATACGAACTCGTAAGTATGTGTTGTGCTGTAAAATGTGTGTTAGGGAGAAAGCTTTAAGTTTTAAAGAGTTTACTCTTTTGAAGATTAGGGTTTTAAGGAATTTCATCATGATGGGACATCTTATGTGCTTATTATGTCCTTTTCTCCTATGGTTATGTATGATAGATAATGATTACTTTGAGCCCAAAAAAGGCTTTTTTTTGTTTGTGGTGTTTATTAATTTAAATTAGTTTTACGTTTTAGAACGTTACAAGCACACGACTGTTGTGGTATATTACTCTTAAAATTTATATTACTCTTTTATAAAATATACTCGTTCACTTAAAGTGAAATTTAAGATGCTACGTGGTCGCAGAGGTTGTCAATTCTCTTTTTTTATATACCCCTATATAAACTTGGCTCTGTACTATCAGATTATTGTTGTTATTATTCCTTACGGTCAACGGCCAACCCAAAATTCCAATTAAAAGGTACTTATCTAGAATAAGATAACGGCACGTAGAAGTGTCAAAGGGTATACAGAAAGGCGGTCATTTCTCAATTATTGTCCAATTTAAGGGTTTCATTTGTGGGATGAAAAATAAGCTATTATTATACTTACAGTGTAATGGTGATATCGCAAGAAGGACTAGGAAACCAAATTAATAAAACGTTTGAGGAAGGAATACAAAGTCAATAAGATATTTTCATTCGACATGAAAAATTATTGAAGGAAATCCATAAAAAAAAATAATTTTACAGAAAGGGTTTACCTTTGGTAATTTATATTCTTTTGAGGAATATAGATTCAAGAATGACAATAAATACTCGTTAGTATGGAGTATGATAAACTTTTTATGTTCTTATCCTACTTAAACTTAGTACTTAAACTAAACTTAAGAGAGTCTTTACTTATGTATACTTAAGAAACCATACATGGCTTTTTTTCAAATTTCTTTCTTACAGATATAATCCATAGATTATTTAAATTAACATGCATTTCATGCAACAACTCAATAAGAAACCATAAATCAAAAAGACGTCTTCTTTTAACGAGAGCTTTATTACAAGTGATATTATATCTTAACAAATCTAAGTTACATTAAAGCTTACAGTTAACATAAGAGATATAAGTATACATAAAACCAGTACTTTAAACATTCGATTGTACAGCTAGAGTAAAAGTATATTTATTATAAATTATGTATTCTCTCGAAAATAAAATATAAAGTACCTACAGGGTGGTCAAGATTATTTAAAGTAGGCAAGGTTTGTTAGCACATTATAGATAGGTATATTATGAAATCTCTTACAGCTCGACCATCCTGAATACAAATCGTCCTCGATTTAATACGATAAACTTATACAAATACACAAAAGTTTTTTTTTTTTTTTTTTAAGTTGAAAAAAAAGTATTTTGAATTATTTTTGAACATTTTAAGTCATACATACATATATTCTGATTACATACATAAATTAAAAAAATTACATAACCAAAATTAAATTATACGATAGTATAATGTTATATTCAAATCAATATAAATAAAAAGAAACTTGAATTGTATATTCAAACAAATTAAAACAATTTTGTTTTTATCTACTGAATCTTAAAAATGATAAGATATATCATACGATTAGGATTTTAAGAAATCTTAAGTATTGATAAATCTGATGTCTGAAAGATTTAAAAATTTTGATTTAAATTGAAATATATAGTTTCATGTTTTCGGGACATGCAACGCCTTCATAAGCTACGCGAGAAATTTGAAGGTTTTCTAGATCCTTAATTAAATAACGATCATTTGGTAGTTTCTTAATAACTTCATAAGGACCTTTGAATTTAGCAAGAAGTTTTTTGTTTACACCAGGGGTAGTTACTACGTTTTTGACCATAACAAAATCACCAACGTCATATTCTTGAGGTTTTTTATGATGTTTGTCGTAATAAATTTTATTTGATTCTTGACTTTGAATAGTTTTTTGACTTGCTTGCTGTCTCAACGATTGTAAATCTCGCGGTTCATCAATGATTATGTTTTCATCTAAGTATTCTTTAATTTTGTCATTTACTATCCCCTTTTGCTCAACACCAAATAGCAGGAAGCTTGGACTAAAACCGGTACTTTTATTGACGGTGTTGTTCAGTGCAAATTCTACCTTAGACAAATACTTCATCCAATCACCTGGTTCAACCTCACTCTCCTTAGCTAACATTGGAGTAATACACCGATTGATACGTTCAACCTGTCCGTTAGATTGGGGTGAACTAGTGGCAACCTTTATGTGTTGAATAGAATGACTGTCGCAAAATAAGGCAAATTCTTCGGATGTAAAGCAACTGCCTCTATCCGAAACTAAACGTTTAGGTCTACTGTAAGTGGAAAAATAAGTTTCTAAACATTGAATTACCTCCTTGGAACTTGTACTTTTAACTGCAAATAACTTGATGTATTTCGAAAACCCATCGACAACAAGAAATATGTGCTTTTTTGAATTTCGCACAGAGCACGGTAATGGACCATAATGGTCAACATGAACGGTGTTAAATGGTTTGTCGCCTTTCGGAATACTATGCAAAACTGCTTCCTTTTTGCCGTAAGGTGGAGAGAAGTGTACGCATTTTAAGCAATTGTTGACATATGTTTTTATTTTAGCTTTCATGCCAGGAAACCAGTATGTTTTTTTTAGAAAGAGATACAACTTTTCAACTCCGACATGGCACAATGAGTCATGATGTGTCTGAATAACACTTCTTTCCATTTGAGATGGAACATAAAAATAAACTTTCTTAGCAATTTTGCGATACACCAAACCGTTAATCAATTCATACGCAGGACTTTCTCGTTCTTCTAACATTTTCACTATATTTTTTATGACAGGATCTTTCTGTTGTGATGCTGCAAGAACATTCTCAAAGGAATCTGATTCAACAATTAAAATATTGTGACATCGACTAAGAGCGTCAACATGTTGCATCCTCTGACCATCTCTATGCTCAATGACATAGTCGTAATCTTGAAGCTCTAGAGCCCATCTTGAGATTCGCGGATTTAAGAGTTTTTTGTTTAGAGTTTGGGTCAGGGATTTGCAATCTGTCACTATCTTAAATCGAATACCAGTGAGGTATATTTTAAATCTCCTAAGAGCGGACACTATGGCTAAAGTCTCTAATTCATATGAATGATACTTTGCTTCCTGAGATGTAGTTCTTTTTGAAAAAAAGAAAATAGGATGAAAATGTTTATCATCTTGGCGCTGCAACAACACTGCACCAAATCCCAAGCTGCTTGCATCACAGTGCAGTTCAGTTTCAGCATTAGCGTTGTAAATGCTAAGAATCGGAGCATTCAACAACTTTTGCTTCAACAATTCAAAAACTGCAACTTCATTCGCACCAAAAATAAATTTTGCATCTTTTTTGAGGAGGTCATATAGTGGTTTTGCAATGGTGGAAAAATCCTTAATAAACTTTCTAAAATAAGATGTCAAACCCAAAAAAGAATGTAAATTTTTAACGTTTGAAGGAACAGGGAATTCAGAAACGGCTTTCAAGCCATTTAAGTTTGGTCCTATACCACTGGCAGAAATTTCATACCCTAAGTAGGTAATTTTCTCAAACATAAGAAAACACTTGTCATACCGCAGTTGCAAATTATGTTTCGTTACAACATCCATAACATCTTTTAAAATTTCAAAATGCTCCTCTTTAGATTCGGTTGCGACAAGCAAATCGTCAATATAAACAAGCAATTTTCCGGCACTTATAAGTTCTTTAAAAAGCGAATTAACGTAACGTTGAAAAACAGATGGCGCGTTTTTCAAGCCAAAAGGCATGCGTAAGTATTCATATTGCCCTAATGGGGTGATAAATGAAGTAAGTTTCACCGAATCTTCAGCCATTTTTACGTGGTGAAATCCACTTCTCAAATCTAACAGCGAAAAATACTTCTTGCCGCGTAATCTATCCAAGTGATCCTCGATAAGAGGGATAGGAAAATTGTCTTTCAAAGTCAACTTGTTCAGCTGACGAAAATCTATACAAAGTCGCAACTCGCCGGTCTTTTTCCTTGCCAAAACTATCGGCGAAGCATAAGGGGAATCGCTTTCTCGAATTATATTGTTTTCTAATAAATCGTCAAGAATTTTTTGAAGTTCAAGCTTATGTGCGTAAGGCAAACGTCGAGACACACAATTGAAAACACTATTCTCAGTCAACACAATTTTCATTTCAAAACTATCCGTATAATTAGTTTTTGTTGGAAGAGTTCGCGTAACTAAACTTCTCACTAATTCTTGGTCACCGTAATTCAAATTTTCATTAATTTTTATGCAAACCGATTTTTCATTAACATCTGATACATCGATATTTAAAATTTCTTTTAAAAATCCTTCACAAACAGAATCATTAAAATTTTTCTTTTTAGGTAAATCAATATCATCTTCTAAAACAAGTTTAATATTAGTTTTTTGCAAAAAGTCACGACCTAAAACTACAGCATTTTGCATCGTATCATTTTTGACAACTAATAGACATAATTTTACAAGACTTTTTTTAACTTTCACACTACAAAATACGCTTCCTAATAAAATAAGTTTTGAATTATTAATACCTACATAATCATGCAGAGATGGCACCGATGTCATCAAATAGGGTGGCACGTAACGTTGCTGCACAAAGCTGATGGGGCTTCCAGTGTCAATCAAGGTCATCGCATGCATTTTCAAACGCACAGGTGCAGTGTCATCTTCTTGGAATCCATACTCGAAGACATCTTGAAAATCGCCCATGTAGGAAGATATTTGTGTTTCGTTTTGTAGCTCAGGACTATGGACCACAAGAACTGAAGATGATTGTGGACAGTCCTTAACTACATGGCCTTTTTGTCCACAGCGAAAGCAGGAACCTTTTTCTCTTCGGGGTTTTGGACAATTGGTTGAAATATGTCCAGCTTCGTTGCAGTTAAAGCACTTCGCAGTGAACTTAGTGCTCGACGAGGTTGGTACATTTTTCTGATGTGGTGTAATTTTCTGATGCGGTGTAAACGACTGTGGCTCCCATTTCATCTTTTCATATTTTCTCAATATGACCTTCAGCTCGGCGATGTTGTTTGCAGTCAACAAGATTTGTTTATTGAAAATAGAGTCAGGAATTCCCTTAATGACATAGTTTATAACGTCCTGCTCTTCAATGTCAACTTGAGATGAAATTTCTTGCATCGCAAGCAAGTATTGCTGAAAAGTTTCGTCCTTGCGTTTCTTACGTGCCCGCAACATATTGTGCACGTCTGTGGCTGAAGCGTGGTTATGGAACTCAGCTAGTAAAGAAGCTTTCAACTCGGTCCAAGAACGACAAGACGTTGATCTTAAGAACATTTTAGCTGTTCCCTGTAGCAATCTTTTGGCATATACAAAACTTTCCGACTCACCAAATTTATAAAGGAGTTTTGCGTCTTCAAAACTGCTAATCCACTTTTTGACGTTATAATTATCATCTCCGGAAAACGAGGGCATCGCATCTTCTACATCACGGAATGAGTACGACGATGATAAGATCTCTTTCCCAGGATTACTCAACTCAGCTAACCTCTTTTCTAACAAAGCAATCTCTTCTTTCTTTCTTACCATTTCACGTAAGCTTTCTAATCTCTGAGAAACAATTGCATCATCCTCCACCAGATTATCTGATACGGTTTCATCATCAACCATATCACCAAGAACATCATTCGAGAACAACTCCTCCAATCGACCATCATCGAGAGAAGCTATTCCTTGCTCCAGACGTAACTTAAGCGAAGCTTTGAGTCCGTTTGTGGACAAACCAATTTCAGCAAGTTTTGTTTTTAGTTTTGGTACAGTCGCACTTTGTACAAATGTAGCGGCACGAGTACTTGCATCCATTATTACGACAAAAAAAAAATTTCAATTAACTTTTAAACAAAACTTAACTTTAAACTTATTTTTTAGCATGCACAAAATCATAAATTAAACGAAGGCTTTTTATCTCACTTCTGAATAACTATAATCCATAGATTATTTAAATTAACATGCATTTCATGCAACAACTCAATAAGAAACCATAAATCAAAAAGACGTCTTCTTTTAACGAGAGCTTTATTACAAGTGATATTATATCTTAACAAATCTAAGTTACATTAAAGCTTACAGTTAACATAAGAGATATAAGTATACATAAAACCAGTACTTTAAACATTCGATTGTACAGCTAGAGTAAAAGTATATTTATTATAAATTATGTATTCTCTCGAAAATAAAATATAAAGTACCTACAGGGTGGTCAAGATTATTTAAAGTAGGCAAGGTTTGTTAGCACATTATAGATAGGTATATTATGAAATCTCTTACACAGAAATGTTTTTTTTTTTAATTTAATAAATTGATTTGACAATTGTCTCAATTTGGTTGGTATAATTGAGAATTCAAATTTGTTTGTTGCGGATTCTACGAACTCACTCAAAAAAAGCTTTTTTTCTTTCAAATATCAAGTCCGAGCTGTCAAGTTTCTGCTTTTCAAAATTCTGCTTATCATAATTTTGCAAATAACAAAAAAAAAAGTTTTGGAAAAACCAAAATTTTAACCCGCTCCCTACTATAACCCGCCTAAGAAAGGAGTTTCCAAAGAACTACGTAAACACAGTGACCAAAATATATTGGGTAAGCGAAAAAGAATATTTTGGCAAAGATATCTTATTTTTTATTTGTTTTATTTTATTTAAAAGCCCTTTTTTTCAAATCTAGTAAATTTGGGATTTCAACGAAACGGTAAATAGCCTTGCGAAAACTTGGGAGAAATAAGTCGAAAGTCTGGGATACTAAAAAGATTATATTCGTTTGCGAAGCGAACAAAATGACGGAGAAGGCTTTAAACTTGTATTGCTACGTCCCGAAAATTCGGAAAGTGCCTCGCCCCCCTTATCGTCAATATCCGAATGTAAGCCAAACAAACAACGGTTACCGGAAAAGAAAACAGTTTCCTTCCCTTTAAACCAAACTAAAGCATTCGCCAAACTAATACTAAATCAAAAATAATACTGTAACCAACTATTGGAGTAAAACAGGGATGTCTTTTGAGTCCGCTTTTCTTTTTAATAAATGATCTAACTAAATGTTTTTGTCTGGGATGGATACACTTTGCTGCTTTATTCATAAAACTGTTGATAATATTTGTCGTACTAGGATCGATTTTGATTAAATTTAATATCAGTGATTCAATTATGAATTTCATCCGAAATTTTTGTTCAGAAAAAAATGTTTATCTGTAGATTTACATACAATTTCTTTTTGCAGTAACTATCTCGCAAACGGCTTATTTTTTTGTATGTAAAAAGGAATGGTTATGATTTTTATTTTAAGCTTTAAAATGATTTGCCACAAGATCAAGATCAACTTTTTTTTTTGTTAAATCATGTAGTTAAAAGAATTTTATGAGTTAACAAGAATTAATTGTATTTCTTTAAAAACAAAAACACAAGCAAAAAGTTAGATAAGAGCTTCAGAAAATATGGCAATCTTTTCGTCAACTCACCAACTTCTTTATAACATAATGCAATCTAGAATATATCATAAGAAAATTTATATACACAAAAATGATGTGTTATCTATAGTAAGTACAAAGTTTCACTAAGCTGTATACCAATATAACAGCTGTATCAATATTTCATCATCAAATTGTCAACACAATTGATTGCAACAAATTCTCCATTGTTATATTGATTCTTTTGATATCTTTCTTTTCTAAATCGGTGCACATATTTTTTCAACTGTCATAGGATCTTTAGCTTTATAAAGTTTCCTTATTGAATTATTAGTCAACTGCACCACGAAAAATGGTGTCAAGGGATCTTTTAGCTTTACTTTCTTCTCCTCATAAGAATTTGGCTTCATCTCTTTGAAATTGCAAAAAACTTTCGAATGGAAATGTTTTACTTTATTTTTCCATCAAAAACTTCTTTGGTACCACCCCAACAACCATCACGAAAATCTTTTTGACAAAATTTCTAAGTCCTTCGTATAGAACCACCCATATTGTCACCCATTTTCATCTCCTTATTTGATGCAAAAAAAAAAAAACTAACGTTGCCACTTCGCTTCCCGGCATGTTACAACCAATTTATGACCTAACATTTCTGGGACTGCACTTTGCACTTCGTTTTATCTGTCCTCCTCCACCTTCTCTACCTATTGAAGTCTTGGTTTCAGTCCTAAGGTTCATGAAGAGGGGGTTAATTGCTTGTATCTGGTCATGTCTGTTTTATATGCAATGGGCGGGCCGGGAAGGGTTCGTCTAGATAAAATGTAAAAAAGTAATGTCTTTAATGATTCCCGGGAAAAGGAAATGTATGTACGCTGGGTTAATATGGTGAAGAAAATTTGTGCAGTGATATAATTATAAATATGATTTTTAAAGTGGAGCTTTGTGAGAAGTGCAACATATGGTACAAAATTAAATAGAATTAAGCTTCTTTTTTTTGGAGAAGAACAAATGGCGAGGACAGTATAAGTTTTTTTTTGTAGAAAACTATGAGACTACAAAAATTTAAATTATTAAATTCATTTAATTATGATCAAGTTAGTTATCATTAAAAAGACTGTTTAGCCAAAAATTGTAAATGCCATTTTGAGTGGAATGTTGATTTTAAATGCCAGACGATGTTCAGCTGTTATAAATTTACTGGACAAATTTGTAAAAACTGTTAACACCAAATGTTCGTTATTTGTATTTTTAGCCAAAACTCGAAAATGCAGTTATTAACAGCACTGTAGATATACCAATATTTCGCAAGAGTTTTATCAAAATTTTAAGCGTCGTTTTCAAAAAAATATTTAAAAAAAAAAACGAATCGATTCCAAATTCGATAGAATCAAGAAAAAGTGCTAACACAAAAAAAAAAAACTTAATTAACAATATTTAGTGTCAGTTATTTTTAATTGAAGGCAATGTTTCAAAATGTTTGAACAATATATTTTACTATTTACAATTTCATACACAAAAAGTCATAACATTTAAAAACTTTTGGGTGGCACTTTCATCTGAGTAAACTTCAACATTTCTTTGCTCAACCAAAAGCCACCAACATAATTTATATTTATTTCCAAAGTTACCAAAATCATTTAAACTTCTAAAAAGGGGTTTCCTTACAAAAACCCAAACGAAAGCTTACAAAAACAGCGCAGAACTATGACGGCAGTCTGATCAACATTTTTGACACACAGTGTGTATAACTTGAGATGAGAAGTTTTTAAATTGCCGGCATCCTGTTCGTTTTACATTTACAAAAGTCGTTGTTGCAGTAAAAACGTTTCACACAGCTGACTTTTTGTTCCTTTTTCTTCGTCTTTTTCTTTTTCGACTTTCGTTATGCAAAAGATAAAGTTTTAGGAACTTAACCATTTACCTGCTGCGTGTGTGTCTCCGCATAGCTTTGCATCAATCTTACAAATTCCTAAACCAACAAATTTTGGTTACCTAACCAAAGGTGATCGATCGAAAATAATTATTTTTCGTTGATGTTATTTCTCAAAATATAGAAATTGGCATGGATGGTGTGTCGCACCTTACCACACAGGCAGCAAGAAATAGAAGTTCAGAAAGTTTAACTTTTTAAGTTTTTCAAATCATATTAAAGAAACTTCATTATGTCAAGTGCCGGTAAAAAATAGTTTTTGGTAATAGGAAAAAATGTGAAAAGCGGAATAACGGATTAAAGGAAATTTGCACCAAATTTTCAATTAAAGTTATAAATTAAATTTGCCTGCATGATTTTAAATTGAAAAGTTCAATTTAACTATTTACAAGTCTTTACATCTAGGTAGAATGTTATACCAACAACCTTAAATTAAACCTTATTTTGAAATTATTTGGACTAATGTCCAGTTTCACCGAAATACACCTTAAAGCATTTTAGTTAACGGAGTAATAAAATTTATTGGCATTTTAACTTAAAATAGTGTGCACCAACATTAGTAGGTGAATTTTAAAAAATGAGGGAACTTGATGCCAGCCCCGGATTTTTATTTACCATGCATGGGTCTCTGTCATTAGAGCGAGCGAGAAGATAGCATATCAATCGAAAAATTTCAACGTTCTCTTTGTTTCGCATTTTTAAGACGCCTTTAAAATTTATTTGGAACAAAATGCGACTTTAGTTTATTGGCTCTTTTAAAACTGAAAGTGATTGGTGAAATTTTTAAATGCCATTTTAAGATTTAACAAACCAATAAATATTTAAAAGTGCTTGGAAAAACTGGCCATAACTCTTTAGCTCTCAAGCGATGGCCAAGAATTTTAGATATAAAGGGTGTTCCAAATAAAAGTTGGATTTTTGGATCATATACCTTAGTTTTGACAATGACAACATGAAAACGGTTTGCTCTTTCTGATGTTGCCATAACAATATTTGTTTTTGTTACATAATTTGTTTTTGAAAAGAAACTTCTATTAGGAACACCCGTTAATTGAGAAGAAAGCTGAACATGATGGGACCAAAGGAATGAAACTTACTCGATAATGGGACCATTTCCGACAGGTTAGTTTTTATTTCATTTGAATTTTAATTGACTAGGTATGACTTGCATAAAAAAACATTTTATGGTTACTTATAAGGTAAGGGTGTATTTTGTACACAGGTAAATACATCTATAACGAAGGCTAAGGTATTCCTTGTTTGGGTTCAAAGTATCATGGCATACAAATACTCTTATACACATTCAAGACAAATAACAATTTAAATTTGGTTTACAAGTGGAACTCAAATGGAAATTTTTAATGGCGGGTTAAGGAGAAACAATATGTTATAGAACGTTATGCAGCCCGAGAGTTCATTTCACATAATAGTAAATTCCGGTACAAGATAGACCAGATTTTTTCATTTCCTCATTCGACTGTGGACATGGTATATCTAGAGAGAATTTGGGATGTCAAAGGAAATAAGAAATGTCTCTAAGCAATGAATGAATTTCATATCTTGAGAACTTTTTAATCAATTTCGCATGAAAAAAAATTATGTGATAAGATGGAAACAAAAAAATGCAAGGCTATATAGGTACGTAAAATTTAGGTAGACACTGCATTTAATTTAATTTTTTTTTCATTTGTTCATGGCAAATATAGTTGGCATTCTATGTCACGTGAAAAACAGTCGATCTTCTAGCTTTAACTCCAGTCTCTGCCTTAATTTTACGTAACGAGATTTGTCCATGTTTTACAGGGTCCTTAAGAAAGTCGTGAACAATAGTGGGGCCTCTTTCAATCTTGCCGGCTTTAAAACGGATGGATTTAAAATTTTGAGTTTTCTTCCCGGTAAGCCCAAATATGGCTCATTTCCGCCATGGTTAATTTCTTTCCTTCACCCATAGTTGAAATTATTACTTTAACTAAGCTCCCTTATACTTCATATTACCCTTTTGTTTGATTTAAATAACGGTAAAAGGTAGATTTAGCTACTGTTCTTAATCGAGTGAAACAAAAATAAAACAGGTACATTTTATGACCTTTTTGATAAAATACATCCTTTATTCAATCAGTTTTTTTCCTAAATTAGCGAAGGGTTTGAAAAATATCGTAAAATTAAAACACAACACTGCGTGTTCTTAATCAAGTGACACGGAGTGTATGTGCAATCATGCCAGATTAATGTGGAAATCATATCATAATTATTAGTTCATATTTTTTTTTAAGTGGTCAATTATTTTGTTGACGACAACGAAAACTAGCTCTAGTAAATAATAATATTATTTATTCGACAAATTCTACTTCTTGCTTGGTTTATTGGAAATATTTATTCAATCTTTAATGTCTTTTGTTTGATAGAAAACAAATAAGAATCTAACGAAAAAAAAATATTGTTTGTAATTTAAATGTTTTCCTCTGCATATAGTAGTTTAATTCATAGGCATACAAAAATATAATAATTATGTTGAGAAGTGGGTAAATTATAGACAACAACAACCTGTGATGGACACCAACACCTTTTTTTTGGCAAGAGTTATATAGCTAATTCATGGCCGCCACCGCTAATCTTCAGACTCTATGCAATATAATTTTAAGGATGCTGATTTTGAATTAAGAAAATGTTGCAATTTGAGAGATGAAACCAAATCACCTCTGGAATGTGAAATGAAGTTAAATATATTATAAAGTAATTGTTGTTTTTGATTGTGAATATGGATTATTTTTTCAAAAGCTTTCAAAGGCGAAGCAAAAGGTACACCTAAATTTCAGCGAAAATTTACTTTTAATTCACGTAAAGGGGTTGGGTATAGCCCTTTGTATACATAGCTTAATTTGTATGCTAATATGTACCAAAATCTGGAAGCAATATGGAACGTGACCAAGAGTAGGTAGTATTTCTAAACAAACTGTTTCAGCGTCACATCAACACAGATCAATATGAATATGGGATGAAAGCTACTCTTTTGTTTTATTTTTAAATTAAGTGAACAGTTTTAAAAAAATTAATTTTCAAACTCAAAATTTTTTTTTTTAAATATTAAACTAATTTTTTTTTAAATTTTATTTTTTTATTTTCTCAAAAACTAAGATACATTTTGGCATCCGGTTTTCTGTTTTTAACTAAAAATTAATAAGAGCATTGAATTATGAAAATAAAAATAATAGTTGATTACATAAAATTTTGAAAAAAAATAGTTTTTTTAATTTTTTTTTTTCAAAATTTTGAGTTTGAAAATTAATTTTTTTAAAACTGTTCACTTAAACAACTTAATTTGCAAATAAAATAAAAGAATAGTTTTTTGGCTTTCCAAAAAGATATAACAAAAGGCTTTGTATAATTCCCCGTTGTTTTTAAATAATTTTTTTTTCTGATTTAAGTCAATTTTTTAGAAAATTGCCCCTCCCGCCTAAACGTTGGGAAATAGACCCCCCTCCCATACGATTTTTTTCTTGTCTTATTCCGCAAAAACAAAAGTGTGCCCTTTTTGCGCAATTTTCATTTTTTATTGAAAGGAAAACAAAATTAAATTCGACTGTCAACTTGCCAAGTTGATGCGAACTCAGTTTGTCTACCTCTCGCCAATTTATAAATGAATAAACATAAAAATAAATATGTTTGAGTTTCATTCGGCAACAATAACCTGAAATCTCAGAGCAAACTCTGAAGTTCCCAATGAAAAACTACATTAATGATTTTAAAAATGTAATCTAAACTCATTCACACATAAAAAAACTTTTTTTTTCTCATGAGCACTTAATACTTGTAGCTATAGTTTCACATTTAATTCCACCAAATATTTTGTGCAAATTTTCATACGAAACTGGAAAAAAGATTTTGTTTTATTTAAATTTTTAAATCTTTCAACATGAAAGTGTATCGAACAATACAAGCTAGGCCACGAAATTGTGTTCATTGTTTTGATTGTCACCAGAAAGTTTCACTTTGACATTTTCAACTAAGTGTGGTTGACAAAGTCTCTTTCATCAAAATTCTACAACTGAATGCATTCTATTTGTCATCGATTTTGAATAATCGAAACGTCTGCACATCTATCACATTCTAGCAAGGAAGAGACATAGCTTTGTACAATCGAAACAACCAACGAAATGTTTTCAGGGTATAGGAGTGTCGGAGCGAATACGAAAATGTTTAAAAAAAATACTTCGCTTGTCTGGTAGCTATTCGAAGCCAACAGCAAAGGAGTGTGGGAAATTTGCTTTTGAGTAAGTGTCTGCTTCACCTTGTGGCATGGAATGGGTACCTATTGGAATTTCGTATATCATAACGATTAATTGAGAAATTACATTGAAAAGTTCAGAAAGCCCAGTTTATAATTTAAAATAACTCAAAGCTATAAGAGTAAGTAAAAGTATTTGCGATCCAGACAAGGAATCAAATTACCAATAGAGCCTTAACAATTTTTGAAAACCTAATAGAAATTCAGAAAAAAAAACGTTAAGCCAGTATCCTTAATAGCAACACCTCAATTAACATACAACATTGAGGTTAACTACCATGTTAAGTGCACTTAACACAAAATACTAAATGTGCCTTGCTTTTCAGTTTTATGAAGTACTATTAAATACGGACAAAGATTTTCCTCACATAAAAATAAAAGAGCAGCACCTCAAGTTAACGATCCGACTCTTCAGTTTAAGTACGTATAGTAAAATAGTAAATTTTCAAAAAACAAATTTAAAATTTGTAGTCATCCCCATCGCCTAAGCTCTATATCTGTAACCAACCCAACTCACCAACCTATCCTTGCTTCTTCAATAAAGCTTCAACAAAAGTGAAATCATAAAAATTCTCATCTTATTAGAAATGATATAATAGAAATCCAGACATTTAATTGAAAGGGAACCAACCCAACCGATGAAAAAGTAAACAAAGCAAAAATACCTTAAATCGGTCCAACGAATATTGCTTCATTCGTGTGTACTTTCCTTTGGCATTTTATTGACAAAATTATTATAATGACAGTGGATATACTTATTTTCTTAGTCAATAAGTTAAGAGCTTGTAAAATATAAAAGATTATCTTTTGTGAAAACAAAAAGAGACCCCACATTGGGCGCCATTTGTTTTCATTGTCAATAGACCCGAAAATCCATTAAATCTTCAAAAAGTCAACAAAATAAATTGAATTTTTGTGAAAAAATTATGAGAAAAGAAAAACTTTTACAAATCAAAAGAAATTCTTCTATTCTAGGGAATGGAATCTTCTAATTAAACCGGAAAATAACGGAAGTACCTACATCACGTAGCGAATAAGCACACTTCATGAGACCGAAATAAGCACACTTCATGAGACCGAAAATGGGGACAGGGTGTCCCCGAATAAAAAACAATACTAACCTATAATTCCTGTATATATTTTCAGACAAAAATTATTCAACAGTACGTGTGCTATTACCACCTTGATTCCGGAGTCATGAATCTTTTTTAAAACACTTAAAAACAAAAGGGAAACAAAATCGAAAAGACCATCTTTTGCTCTTTTGCTCTAATGTAATTTGAAAAAGAGTCATAACTCCTGATCCAGAATCATGGTGTAATAGCACACTAAGGGTCTATCTCAAGGGTTGCCATAATTTTGTACCGATAAAAAAAAATGTGTACCATGAATGGCATGATGTATGAAGCTTTAACCCATGTTAGCAAAATTATTAACTTGTGAATCTACACTACACACTTGTAAAAAACCGTTAATCACAAATATAACGTTTATACATTTTTATCAAAATCAGGAGAGACGTTTTCCAAAAATTTTAGAAAAACTTAGACCGTTATATGATATAAGTACACGTTATAACAGGACTAAAACGACAAATCGTTAGGTGAAGTCAGCTTTTGGTGGTATTTTATTTGGTCTTCTGTGATCGTTCCATTTTAATAAAAAGGCTACAAATAATGACAAATAATGGCGAAAATTCCCTTTGAAACTGAAACAAAGGAACAAAGGTAAAGGTATGAACACAAGAGTTCACTAATCATTTAAAATGAAGAATTGAAGTTCTCCCACTCTTAAAAGGAGTAGCGTTCTTGGTCGTGTGTGTTTATTTTCCTCTGAGCTCATCACTTCTATCGCCTTCGGGTTCATTGTTTTGCTCGCAGACCTCGTACAAGTAGGTACGTGTTCTAATTAAATTGTGAATAACATTCGCCGGAGAAAGGCGAAGGAAAAAATAAAACGAAAGAAATGAAAAGACGCCAAAGAACCCTTATGCATTATTATTCCTAGAAAGTAGTTTATTTTTTTTTACTTCCGTGGTTCGGTCGTAAAAGTGTGCACTATATTCTCAAAATACCTTGGGCTTTGTTCTTATAACCTACTACAGCATCCATCCATCTGAAACGAATATTACCGAGCAGAAGCATTTAATTTCTTGAGCGTCACTACGTAACCACTGTAAGAATCATCGTTGTTGTATCTGTGGTGGTTTTTGCTTGGAGTAAGTATCCACTGTTTTGTGACAGAAAAAGAGCAATTTTCCAATTTATGATTTAAATTGCTATTAATATTCTGAAGGATGACAGAGACGAGAAATGTTTCCTTGCTTGGAAGAAAATTTTAGATTATGGAAGAAGTACGAAAAGGAGTGAATATTGAAAAACTGAGTAATTGTCGTTTATCTAAAGCGAAAAAAAATGTCTAAAAAACAAAAGTGAAACAGTTAATAGAGAGAGACTTTATCAACATTTTATGTTCCATTACTTTCTTACTTCAAACCATTGTATATACATTTCTATAGTATTTTCATGCTGAATAATCACCTCCTGGTCATCTTAAGAAACTTGTGAATAACACATTTTTAGGTTCGTGCATTAACTAGGTGTCTATTCTGTAACTCTGACAATAGTCGTAAACATATATGATTTTTGTTTTGTTTACGACTCTTGTCAAGGAAATATGGATTTTAGAGCCAATAAAATACATTGAATATTGTTAATTTGTTTTGTTGACGGCTGTTGTTAGGGTAACAGAATAGACACTTAATAAATGTAAGAACCTCCTCCTGTGCGGCTCACAACTTTCTTTAGGTGGCGCAGATCCATGATTGTACTATAGAAATTTATATACAATGCTTCAATCAAAAACAATACAACTAATAAATGGTCTCGAAGGACCAAAAGTATTATAATAGAAACGAGTTTTGGCAAAAACTCTAAGAGAAAAGATGTCATAATGAATATATGTATATACTTGTTTTTTCTGGAGACTGTATATGAATGTGCGACATTCTCACGGGTCACTGGTATATTTAAATAAAATAGAAAATACAACAATTTCAAAAAGATTCAATTGAAAGGGTCTTGCTGGAGATTTTTTTGATAAATAACCAGCCGTTTAATTTTATTTATTTCAAGGAGTTGATTACCTATCACCAATTTTCCCCGAATAGAATTTCCTATGGAAATTTTTTGAGAGACTTTATTTATTAAATTGATAAAACTATCAAATTTTTAGAATAAATTGTTGAAATAGAATTACATTTTTGAAACGTTTTTATTCGGTTTTTACTTACGATTATAGGTACTACAAGGCAAGTTATGAATTCGTGCAAGAAAAAAGTTTTGAGATAACAATCAAACATGACATTACGATGATAGCGTCAAAAAAAGTGGGTCTGGAAATTCTGTATGTGTGTCTGTCTGTCAGTCTGTCTATTGGTCTGTCGTGCTCACCTGCAGCTAAAACGGTTGGGCCGATATCCTTCAAACTTGATGTGTAGGCTTTTTATGGTGACCGTCAGGGGTTTTTTCGAATTTTTTTTCTAGTCCTTAAAATAAAGGTATCTGCCATATAACGGTAATGAAACAACTTGTTTTTCTCGAAAACGGCTATAACGATTTTGATAAAATTTGACATGAGTGTTACTGCATGGAAGGCCTTTTAGACAATTAAAACCGTTATTATTCAAAGACAGTTTTAACGGTACCTGTCTTATAACGGTTTTTTTTTATTTTTACTTTCTCGTTAACGATTCGGATCTTAACCAAATTTTATTTTAAAAAAGGCCTATAGTTAGCTGAATGATAATGGAGTACTTAATTTTTTTATAGCTTTTCTAAAAAAAATTATATTAATTAAAAAAATTTTTTGTTATTAATTTAATATTTTGAAAACCAATTGATGTATTTTTTTTTTAATTTAGTTTTTGAATAGAATTTATTGAATTTTCAAAATTGACATAAACAAAATTTTTCGTAAAAATATTTTTAAAAAGTTATTTAAAAGAAAAAACATTTTTTTCAAAAACTGGTCGTTGGATTTTCGTAAAAAAAATCTTTAAAATATATTCTATTATTTAATAATTACTGGCATACCACGATTTTCTGGGAAAACTGGTTTGTAATAAGTTATTTTTCAAAGTATTTTTTTTTTAATTATTGCGTTTTAAATTTAATAAAAGAATTTAAAAAATTATTCCATATACAAAAGTTGAAAGACTACAACATGCAAGAGAAGAACGCGATACCCATTTATGTTTTTTTAACTGTTAAGTCCTAGCTTACCTGCCATAAGAGTAAGTTTGTGCGACCCAGACGTGCCTTTTATTTTAAATGTATACCACATTCTTCATATTAATAGCTGTGAAGAAATAGTTTTGATAAACGAAAACAGATTTCGGAGAAACTTAAGGTATTTGAATTGGATCGAGAACTCGCAGGAAAATTTTGAGTGTGTAAAATTCCCGACCCCGCTTTGGTAAGCACTAAAATGTAAATCTGGCTGTTGGGAGTGGGGACAAACGTATACTATAATACGCGCCCAAAATATTCGTCCAATTTTTATTCCAACTTGAAGATAATGGTTCCCTGATCACGAATACATATGAATATGTAGTCCCAGAAGTTTCATTATTGTATGACAAGGTATCAATTCAAATCAATATTGTCAAATCTGTTGCAAAATTCTTTTTAATACTTATGTATTCCTTAACTTAGTTCTAAGCAAAATCTGTGGATTTCATTTATCGTAGATTTAAATAAATAAGTAAATAAGTAAATCTTGGTTGAACATTTTTCAATCTTCAGTATAAACGCACTGACAATATGGTGATGTTGTTAATAATGAGCAAGATAGTAAAAATGTGACAATGCAAATATGTAAGACCTACATACCTAACGAACAAAAAAAATATGAAAAGAACTTGCTATAAAGATGAAAGCATAAACCTACTCCTTTAAGTGATGTGATTATAAGTCCTCACTTGCTTACGTAACCTAATTCGGGGTAACGGTAGGTATCTTCCACCTTTTTCGCATCCACCATCTGATGAAGGTAATTTTATTACCATAGTGATGCCATCCTCATCTGTTAAAGCTTTAACGATTATTATTTTAAATTGTTCCGTTATATCCCCATCGCTTGTACATAATTTCGAATAATGTGATGTTTCGTATGCTGTCAGGACAATGTGGGACACAACCGAAGATAAGTATCTCTGTGTTATGTGTATACCTTAACCTACTCATAGTCTCTTCGTTTCCTAATAAACTTGCTTAAATAACTTGTCCTAAGTTTTTGCAAAGTCGTTCGTCCATCTCGATGTTGATTCTGTGTTATTAACATTCTATTTGAATAAGAAAAACAATTATTAGTCCTAATAGAAAGTTTTGAAAAAGGATTTTCTGGCACACACAGGAATCCTGGAAGTTGACAGTTGGATGACAGTTAATCCAAAGCCAAAAATTAAAAAAAAAAAATATTGAAAAGCGAAAAATATTTATATTTATATTCCAATGGTAAAATAATAGATTCAGATATCAGTTTTCTATTTCTATTTACTGGTTGGAATCGATTGAGCGTAAGATTGCTTGTCGAGCGAATCAATGCAAAAAATTTGCACTAAATTCATGCATTTTTTACGATTGTATCCTGAACGATGTTCGACGTGGCATGACGCCCATGACGGCCGTGATATGCAGTTAAATGGATACGATGTGGAAGTCATTCACTCTCAATGGCCAAAATCGTCACTTTTGTTTGTACCTTCTCGATGTGTGGGTCTGTAAATATTTTTTTTTTTTTTTTGGGGAAAGATGAATGATTAATTTTATCACCGCTTAATGTGTCATAAAAGGCAAAATTAATGGAGGAAAAATCTTGGATCTGCCATCAATTTATTCCAATTTGGGGTTCCAGCACGTTTTTATCATAGGCCGATATATGATTTTCCTTTTCTCTATTTCAAATTAATGTGTGTAAAAGCTGACTCATCAATTGACAGGAAACTTCGTATTTATGACGCGTTTAATCCATTAACTCTTTTAAGTGGGTTTATGTGTTTGGCATAAGTTTGTTTTGGGTTTTCCTAATTTTGATTTATATTGGTTTCGAAATGAAGAGTGTAGTATCCACAAAACAAGAAGTCAATGTAATTTCTGTATATTATAATCAAGACCTTGGGATCATTGGGATTTAGGAATTGTTTGTTAAATTCAAAGACAAGTTGCAGTGGATACATTTTTGTATTTAAGAATTTTCTTAGTTTTCACTTGACAAAAAAACTTTTACTTCGATTTTGGTTGCAGTATTTGCAGTGAGACAGTAAGTATATGGTTCTTTGTTAAGACCTTTTGCTAATCTGTTTTAAATTTTTTTTTATGTTTTCTAGTGAAATACATCGCCATTGACAACAAACCATTCGTACAAAATTTTATTAAAAAAGATTTCCGGTTACGCTATATGGTGTAGGTATACCATTATTTTATGACCAAAGATAAAAATCCAAAATTAATAGATAAATATAACTCTAAATAAAAAAAAATAACAAATTTGAAGAAAAGCATCAAGTCTGATAGATAGACTTTTCTTAGTTCTCTAAGTTCCTTATGAATAATTCTTAAGCCCAAAAAAAAAACGGTACCTGCCCGTTATGAAAAAGCTTATTTTTCTTATTTTTCTCGAAAACGACTCCAACTATTTTCGTGAAAAAAATTTCATGGAGACAGTTTTTTTTTTTAAATCGATTTATAAAAACCGCCCGATTTTAAAATCAATTTATTGTTTAAGTTTTTTTCTCGCGCTTTCTCTTACTTAAAATTGAGCTAACACCAACACAAAACATTAATTTATAAAAAAACCACAAAAAAAACAGCCACTAACTCTAGGAATAACCAACCAAATGAAATAAAAATTTATCACTATTCCCTTTTTGGTCAACTCAATATACATCCTTGATGCAAGAGGGCTGGGCTGTGGGTGGTTATAGTTGAAAATATAGGTCAGGTATAGGACAGATAAAAGATATAACTATTAGGAATGGGCGCTATTGCCATTTTCTGGTTGGCTTTGGACTCAGCCACATAAAATCAATGTGAGAGTTTTTCAACAGTTTTACATAAAAACACAAACAAAAACGGCACCGAATTCTCGATACTAACCCAACATACAAACCATTCCTTTAATTCGATATATGTATAATAATATTGGTTCCTACTTTTCAATCAAAAGTAATAATTTTTCAACGTCACACACAAGATAAAATGCTATGTTATTGATCCCAATTCGTTCAGAAATGTTTGAATTAATTTATAATTCATTGATATGAGCTAAAAGGGAGACGGACATATACCTAATCTCGAAAACCCAAAACCCAGAAAACCCAAAATTCGGAAATCCTAAAAGCCCAAATGGCAAAAACCCAAAATCCCAATAGGCCAAAATGATTTTTTTCTCAATTTTTTTTTTTTTAATAACTTTACTGAACAAAAACAAAATATTATGATAAAATAATTGGTACAAAGAAATATCTTCACTAAGAAATAACTTCACATGAGAAATAACTTCACCACTAGTCGGAAATAACTTAACTTTTTTAGGTGATATTATTTCCCACTTTGAGTGGGAAATAACTTACCGTTTTCTGGGAAATTATTTCACTCTTCAGGAAGAATTATACTTTTCATACAAAATGCACCCAATATTGCATTTGCATATCCAAACTTGCACCCACCGTAAATTCAACAGTTACAGGGTGCTACAGGATGCCCCCCTTACCAATCACAACTGTTGGAAGCACAAGTGAACCCAGGTCACAGTACCTGGAATGTAAACTTGTATACAAGGAGAACGGGGCTGGCGTGTGACCAAAATGGTTGTTCTGTATTATTTTGCACAGCAAATATTCCATCGTCCTTCACATAAGCATTACATCCTAATTATATTTTACCACTTTCTAGTATCGACTGCACACCCAAAATCTCCATTTCATATCCCCCTATTCATATTAAACCAATTTAAATTTATTTCACATTGCATCAGCATCAGAATTTCCATGGCTGCATCGTCTTTGTCCTTAATTATTGTGCGACAGAAAAGACTGAAAAACACACATCTATAATCTGCAACTGAAAAGCTGGAATTGTTACAAACATGACATTTTCTGGCATTGTGGGTGCAACTGCATCATGTTCCCTAGTCAAAAGTAAAATATGTACAAAGGCGCATTTTGACAGCAAACTACGCCAATTTTTGAATTTGGATTTGTTATTGTTTTCTAAAGCTGCCCCTGGCATTCAAGCAAAGTCTATTTGTGAAACGTGCATTGCATAACAATATGTAAGAGTAACAACGATTTGTGTATACGACGTTCTTTGGCAGTAACAGCAATTTGTATGGCGCCTATATATGAAGACCTTGTTTTTATGCAGCATGATTCCAATAAACGCCTGCATAACAATAACTCAGCTAGCTGGGATTTTCGCAATTTTACGATTATAGCTATATCCACAAGAATGTGTAGGCGGCGCCAACGCTTTTCTGTGCACCACATATCCTCATTTTCTTTTTATCCGTCATTGTGCTTTAGCCATCAGGATCAGGGTATCCTGGTATTTTTTTTTTAACGGCTATTATGTGGGAAAATGTTTTCCACAACCACACTTTTCACCGTTATCCTCCATTTGTGCAGATGATTATAATTTTTATTGGCAGAAAGAATAGCAAGAGGATTTTGGCAACTACAGCCACAATGGGCCATAATAATCCTTCGTATTGAACTCTTTTTTTCTTTTCTTTAGTACTCAATTTTTATCGCTCTTTTGTAGTTACCTATACCTGGTGTTTTTAATTATACCACCGGTAAGTTTTCATATTCTGACATGAAATTTTTATTGCAAAAAAAAAAAAATATATATATACATAAAAAGCACAGTGGAAGCAACGTCAGGGGTTGTATGTTCAGAAAAGAAACTAGGTATCTATATACATACTATACTGGAAAGAAGAATAAACTATACGTAAAAATATTCAAATTATGAAGTAATCCTGGTTCCTGAATCACCCGAGGTACAATTTTATTATTTTCTGAAATAAAAAGCGAAAATGAAAGCGAAAAGAAAAAGAATTGGACTGCACTCTTATTCTGATAAAAGAAAGGAACATTGCAATGCCAGCGCTCTTTTTATTAAGTATATACGTTTATACGCTCACATGGTTCTTAGAATAAAATTGTTTTAAATTGAAGTGAAAATAAATATTCATAATAGATACCTACTTATATAATCAGCCCTATCGAGGTATCCGTTCAAAAGAAGTTCAGATCGGAAATGATTTCATATTGGAGCTCAAATTGCGATCGAGGTATCCCTTTCGGAATAGAATAAATAAAGCATATAAACGGACTCATTTGACATTTTCCATCAAATGCTTCATTCACTACAGTGTGAAAAGTATTCTGATAATTTAAAAACATAATTATTAACAATGAAGTTAGAATTGTATGATGTACATGCCTTAACACAATTAATCAAAACAATTCAAAAAGATTGTTTTTTTTATTCTGTAGCTTAAAAATACAAGCATAGCAACTAAATAACAAAACCAATTTATTTTTGATCTAATCAGCAACAACTTTTTAAAAATATTTTTTTTATTTAATGTTCCACAGCAATTTGTTTATCGGAGAGCTTCTGAAAATATTTTCCGTGTAGCTGTCAAAAATAAAATGATCAACGCTTCGCATCGCACATCAATAGTCTGCGTTTAATTCTATCGTAAGTTTCTCCGATTTGTGTGTCAGAAAACAGAAAAATTCTCCGATTTTTTACGAATCGAATATCTGACAAGGTATAAGTAGTTTTCGGAAAAAGAATTTTTTAAAAGGTCTTTAACTTTTTACTGAAATAAAAAATGTTCAGTTGGGTTTCAGAATTTAAACTTATTGCATTTCGAAATTCTGGTCTGGAGTTAAATGAATCAACGATATATCACTAACTGTTTCAATCAAATAAGCACATAAGCTGATTTGATTCAAACTTTGGTATTTGAAAGTCTTATGCTATGTTCCCACCTAAATACGCAATTTCAACAAATTATCTGAAATTACTTCCGAAATTGTACAATTTCCCATACAAATATGCAATTTCAAAATCATCTCAAATCAACTCAATTTCATCGAAATTGCTTTGAAATTACGTTTTATAACAGATTTTATTGTTATACCAATGAATAAAATAAACAGAACTAAACAAAATATGGCTGTTCATCGCCTTGTCAAAAACAAAACTGTATGGCTTACATAAGCTAGAAAGAGAAAAACATATATTTTTTTTAATGTTTTTGATTAAAATTGTCAAAGCAAATCATCTCAATTTAGGTGTGAACACTTTTCGTAATTTCGGAATTGAGGTCTCAAATTGCGCAATAGAAACATAGTATTAAAGTAATTCTAAAAAAACTTAATTTTCCTTTTAAATTTTGTTTCCTTTAGTTTTTAAAATGAAAAAAATTGTCTATGAAAAATTAAAAAAAAAAATATATTCTTCTTCTATAAGCATTCTTGTTTGTCATTCCTTCACTTCAATTCCTTGAAACAACAAACATCAATCTATCTTCATCTAACTGGATGTCTTGACAATTTTTTTTAAACTAAATCATCAATAGAGCAGGCAAAATGAATTGTTTTTGTTTATATATTTCTTTGTGTCATCCTTCATTACTAACAAAATGATAAGCAATAATTGTTCTATTTATGGATCTTAATTAACCTTAAGTGGATAAACATCACACATCAAAATTTTGACAAGCATCAATCCTAGGTTAATCCTATACCGAAAATACATTTTCCAAAATTCCTTTCTGCATAAATTAAAACAAATTACATCATATTGGAATGGAATACGAAATTCTTTTGAGTTCATTAAACTTTTAAACCCAATTCATGCGGTATGGCACGGCATACAACCCGTCATTTAGTATAATCCTCGTATACCAACCAAGGACAAGTCTTAACAAAACATATAGGTGACAGGTGTGTTATGTATTTTATAGAAAACTGTCAAAACTTGCACCCAGAGGACAAAAGTATCGTCATCAAGGTGTGTTAAGCAAATACAATCCACATGCGATCCACAAAGATTAACAGTGCAAAGCCTAAGAACCTAAGACCAGCATCATATAATATAATGTACCAAAATTCGTTCTTCTCTTCCACCATCCGCCAAATCATTGTCCAAAGCAACTTTTGACCGTTCCAAAGCTCTTTGGAGCAAGAAGAGCCATCAGCAATGTATGTGGCGAATGGGTAGCAGTGCCCCCAACGATAAAAGTTCCACAGAAAATTGTAAAACTCGAATATATGATAAGGAAAAGGTATAGAAAAGGACTTTCCAGTTGTGATATCAGACAAAGTAGAACAATGATGGGGTTACTACGAGGTTCAAAATTATGCAAGCAGGCTAACACTCCGAAGAGGTTTTGATTCAAACAGCGATGGTTAAATGAAGTCTGCTCAAGTGGCCAGAGAGCAGTTATACAGTTATATTATCTGCTTGGTTCTGCAACGTCAGCGAAAAATTTGAAGTTCATACATGTTCTTCAATCACAATGTCACGGATAATCAAGAAAACGGCCTCCTTCAAAGGGCAAACCAATTTGCATTTTAATAAAGGCTTGGAAAGGATTATTTTTGTTCGTCTATTCTAGTTCATGTGCTGACTGAGTGAGTTCAGGTTTTTTTTGCATATATGGTGCCTTCTTTCTATGCGTACTTAACCTACTTAAATTTCAAAGTTTAATGAAGGCATGTTAAGTCTTTCTTTTGTGGTCGATGTGAAAAAGGTCTGTTGGAAAAAATAAAAAGTTACAACAGAAGATTTATGTGGCATTAAACCCTTCAAAAATGTCTGCCTCCACATATAAACATATAATTATGTAGGTATGTTTGTTTTTGTAATTGCGGCTGCAAGGACAAAATATAAATGTAAAAGGTTTTCAAAATCTTGATAGAAATAATGGATCTTCCCTAAACATAGAAAAATTACCAACTTCAAGTTACAAGAGAAGGAAGCATTTAAGGGTTTATGTATGTATGTTTGCATAACAAAACGAAAAAAGGATTATTTGTTTTGTTAAATAAAAAGCATATTTGAAGTAAAAAATATTTGTTTGGTTTAGTAAAAGTTCAACGAAGCATTAAGGTAAGTTCTGAAATTATGTTTAACTAAAAATTAAATGTTTTTCTTTTTAAAAAAAGGCAGATATATTCAAAAAAATGTTTTTGTCAGTGCGAAAGATGCAATGATGGATAAGTGACCTCACTGAAATATCGATGAATTTAGGAATCCGCATACGAATACGATAAACCCAATCCTCCTTATTAGAAGGCAATCTTTCTCGTCGGGTGATGAAATTGTATTTTCTTCAAAATACGTTTTTGAAAATACTCACGTGTACTATACTTCAAAATAATAAAAAGAAAAACATGTATTGAAAAATACTACCAATCAATATCTAACAGTATGAAAAACGTGCTTAAGAAACGGTAGAACTATATTTTCTATTGAACTCTATTGAAATGAATATACGAGGTGAATCTTTATCAACAAGTCTTTTTCCAAATCAATTCCTTTATAATTTCCTCCAAGTTTTCTCCTCTTACTTCTTCTCTTTTGCTTTACCGTTTTATCTAAAAGTTCACTACCAACGTTGAATGGTGCTTTTGTGTCCTGCTCAAAGGATGAAATAAATTCAAGCTCTAGCATTCAAATACAACTGCAGATAAGGTTCTAATGCATTCCAAATAATTCTCTACAATTGATATAGAATGATGATATAGATGTGTATATGAATAACATACTTATTCGTTATTATGAATTCGATTGACTACAAACTATCAGCAGCCAGAAATAGAGCAAAAGCAATTCTGTGTGTTTGCATATTTTTCTCTCTGTAGAATTCCCATTTCAAGTATTTTTGTTTCGAGATTCAGAGGACATAGAAGTGGGCATCAACATCGTTAGGGGAGATAAAAAGTTTTGTCATATCCTGGAAATGCAGTCTGCAGGGATACATATTGTAATATTTCAATAGATTAAGCTTAATGTAGAAATGTTGTCCCCTATTTTACAGTGCATTAGGAATTTAAAAATTCGTTTATCTGTTCTTTTTGTATAAAGGAAAATGTATACGTATATAAAAGAGATTGTTGCTTTTGCAGCATAAATTAACATTTTTGGCTAAAATATTCAGATAGCATTGGTTTTATGGAAAACACATCTTTATTTTTGTTTCCTACTTCTTTTTCCGACAATGGGACAACAACTTCTACATCTATGTTCATTGTGTCTTTTATTTCTTGGTGAATCAGAACATACTGTCATTTGAATGGAAGATAATTTTGCTAAAATAAATTATTCAATGGTTGCTTAAGTAGAAATTTACCTTCTTATCTCTCAACTAATTAGGTTGCGACATAAGTGATTAATTATTAAATTGAATGCTATAGCAATGATATTGGAAAGAGAATTAGCAAATAAGTTAATTAGGAGAAACTTACTACTACTTATTTTGGTGTTGACAGCAAGTTTTGTGAAATGAAATTATTGTAACCGGTAAAAGAAAAAGAACAACAATAATAAAAAACGAATAAAAATAAACTTAACGAACAGCTACCGGGTGATCTATATAAAGTAAAGGCAGAACCATAATAGAAGAATTGGTACGTACGGTGCCGTACGAAATTAGCGAGAACAAGGAATTTGTATAGTGCGCACATAATGTCGGATTGCTCAGTTTCGGCAAGTTTTCGTTCACTTTTGCCTACGTACGTAAATAGCGCTCCAGAGCGCAGTTTACGTACGTAAATCTGACAGCCAGCCAAATACATGTGAAATTGGCTTGTGTGTGCGTTCGACCATTATGGTCGACCGAAGGTAATGGCGGCACTTAAGGAAACTTGACGTAGAACTATGACATTAGCTTTCGTTTGCTTACGACTATTATGGTTGGCCCTTAAAGGACCAACTATAATAGGGAATTTTACCATCTTGTCAAAAGAAAAAATGACAGCTCACACTACACGGATGAAAGATTGAAATATGTATCGCGCTTTTTTCAAACTGTCAAACTCAAAATCTTGTAAAAGTATTTTATAAATAATCTCTTTTTTTCCTGTGAAATTTGAGATTTCAGTGACTAAAAAGACAAATAATATACTATTCACAATTTTCGCGCACAACATTAAAATGTCTTGTTTTCAATCAATTTGTCACCAATGATAAAAAAAAATGTTCAGCTGTCATCCGCTTACTGCTGATTTTGACACTGCTCTGCGAAGGAGAAAGAGATATCGTTGTTACCTAAAAAGCCCTATAGTCGGAAGCAAAAGGAAGCTTATGTCATATTTCTACGGCAAGTTTCCTTAAGTACCGTCAATTTGTTGAGTCGACCATAATGGTCGGATGCAAACGCAAGCAAATTTCCCATGTATTTGGCTGGCTGTCAAATTTACGTACGTTAACTGCGCTATGGAGCGCTCTTTACGTATGTAAGCGAAAGTGAACGAAAGTTGAACGAACCTGAGCAATCCGACATTATGGGTGCACTATACTATAATTTGCTTGTATTCGGATGTTTTCGCACGATCCCGTACGCTCTGTTCCGACTATTATAAGGGCCAACCATAATAGTCGTAAGCAAACGAAAGCTAATGTCATAGTTCTACGTCAAGTTTCCTTAAGTGCCGCCATTACCTTCGGTCGACCATAATGGTCGAACGCACACACAAGCCAATTTCACATGTATTTGGCTGGCTGTCAGATTTACGTACGTAAACTGCGCTCTGGAGCGCTATTTACGTACGTAGGCAAAAGTTAACGAAAACTTGCCGAAACTGAGCAATCCGACATTATGTGCGCACTATACAAATTCCTTGTTCTCGCTAATTTCGTACGGCACCGTACGTACTAATTCTTCTATTATGGTTCTGCCTATAGTTGGGCCTTAAGTTAGTCTTAAATACGACGCGAGTAGGAACGGACGGACGTATTAAAAATTAAGAGAAAATATAAATATACCTATATATATAATTGAAAAGACTGTGTTTTACTTTATTTGTGATTTTAAAGAAAAGTGTTTTTGTTCAAATAATTACTCCCCGTCATTATAGTTTATTTTTTTTTTTTGCTCTTAAAGATGAAAGAAGCTTGGAGAAACTGAATTAAATTTAAAGATTTGCAAATCGTTTAATAGTTTAGTAAGTTAATATATCAAATATACGAGAAATCTTTGAAAATTGATGAGGTATTGCAAGATGTTTTGCAGTAGGCTTTTTGTCTGATTTTAAAATAAAAGGCATCAGCAACAAAATAAGACCACAAAATGAAATCCAATAATTCCCTGAAGTGATTCGTTAGGTACCTACAATAAAAAAAACTCTTCTAATTAAATGATCCAGTAACGGCAATACCACTAAGTTTATTAAACTATACCTCCAACAACAAATATACTTGTCCATAAAAAAGTCATTAAGAAAAAATAAAAAAAGAAACCTTTTCATTATAAAAGTATGCTTTTGCATCTCTATTTGCAATGTGCAATCGTTACTTACAGAATCTGAAGTACAAGTGACACGAGAAACCAAGTAGCGTGATGCTAAGCACTCCAATTAATTTCCACTAAAACCACTTTTTTCTTTCCTCTTGACACAGTCAATACCAGTTGCCTGTATGTGTAAAGTTGCCAACCCATATAAAGTTCTACTTCGTAAATTCCCCACTCTAGGATCCTTTAAAATATTCTTCTTTATACGAGGAACTAGCTGACTCTCGTTGGGTGAAATCATCCCCACTTGTAAACATCAATATTCCGTTTGAAGTTGAAAATGGATTAAGTTGCTATATCGTTCGGTGAACCTTTTTTAATCTTTTGGGAAACCCTTTTAAGAACAAACTGGCTTCTCTCAATTTTACTTTGGGCTATTGGGCACACGAAAACCACGCACAACATTTCAAAAGTTTTTTCTCAGCTATTACTCAAGATGAGTGGTTTAGGATGGTCGTAGTTGGTTGGGGTGTTTAAGTTTCGCACTAAAACAGTTTTGCAACTCTGATCACGATTACAACGTCTCAGTCTCAGAGTGCCATTAATTTAAAATTAGAGATGCCATCTTTGCCGGCATCATTCGCTGTACAATTACTCACCGCATTTGGGTGAATAATGTGACCAATTTAATTAAACTTTTACATTGCACTCGATTGGAACATATTCCGTTGGAATGGTGCAGTGGCAGCAGTATAGCTAGACAAAAATGGGATGAGGAATAACGCACAACTTCAAAAACTTTAGAACGGAAATGCTTGATTTTAATTTTAAATCATGTTTTTTTTTTTGTAAAGTCAATATTTGGAAAACTAAAAAAAAAAATGTATTTATTTTAAAACTCTATTGCACTTAAAATTGTATTTCTTCAAGTGTTAAAAAACATTTTTATAAAAATTATTAAGTGAACATAGATATATTTTTTAACTAGCTAAATCTCTAAATGATAATAATTTTGTTCATAAACTTATATATTGATCCAACATTTTCAGCAAAGATCAAATAAGGTTTGTGCGTAGAATAGATATATTTTTGCACATATGTTATGAATTCACTCAAGGGTACACTCTTTCTAAATTCCATTGGACTTTCCGGAACACAGTCTTTAATTGTCTGTTTCATATTTAGTGAAACCAAAAATTAAGCATATACTTTAAACCAAAACGTATCAACGATTTTTATATAGCTTCGCGATGATGGTTCGCACTAAATATGTAATTTGCAAATGTCAAGATTTCAGATCTTTTAAACTACAAAATGTCAAATATATTGCTTCTGAAAAAAAGTCGACTTTTCCGATAAAATATGAAAAAATCTAAAGAATTCGACATTAGTTATAATATTTGCATATTTGGCTCTAAAAACCTGTCAAAAGAGTAAGTGTCACTGAATATTCTGCAAATGCAAATCTGTCAAACCAGAAAGTTAAAAAGCTCAAAACTGAACAAAACCTTTAAACAAAAAGAACTTAAATGTCAGATTTGACATTATACTGTTAACTTTTATTTTTTTTTACTCGAGGAACATAAAAAATGCAACAAGAGCACAATTTTGGATGGAACTGGCAAATGTAATGTCCTCCTATGTATAAATTAAAAAACATTTGATTTTCATAAAAAATTTCGATAATTTGTTTTGAGATTTGGGTATGTTTGTGGGCAACTAAACATTAAACAAGATCACACTTTATAAGCCTCTACAACTTTACGAACATACCCCAAATAGTCCTGATTTTCCGAAGAATGGACCTACCTACTAGTTCTTTTTTATACCGATTATGTTTTAAACGGGTGCACCGATTTTTACGAAATTTTATAATCTAAAAATTCTCCTAAACCACATTAATACTTTATAAAATATTATTTTCCCAGAAACCGATGAGTGATTTGTTGCCATCGTTTATGTACTTCATCCTTAATTTTTTAGGTTTTATTAAAACCTGACTTAACGATATCTCTATAGCCTTAAAAAGTAGGTTTCGTCATGCCGTCCATCGGTTTGTCTGTGCGGATGTGTGTATGTGCGTATGTTAGGTTGGCTGTGCACAGACCTACAGCCTAAACTGTTCCAAATTTTCTTGAAAACGTCTCTAACGATTTTTATAAAACTTGGTGCACGTTATATTTGCAGTAGTGTTAATATAAGCATTTCAGGTTTTTTGCTAAAAATGTACATAACGAAGTCTTGGTGCTAACGGTTTTTACAAATGTGGCTTTTAACTTGATATCGGCTGATCCGATTTCTTTTAAATTCGGTATAGTTTTTAAAGTAGAAATTTAGCAATAGATGGCATTCAAAGTTTTTTGATAATCATTTAATGATAGCTGCCAATCTACCATACAACTTTATTTCGCGTTTGTGCCATTTTTTTTTTTATATTTTTGGAACTTTGTTCAGAATTTGATAAATTAAAATATTTGCAGTCCCATAGTTTGCTACAAGAGCATGGTCGTGCGACCAGCCGTGCATTTTATTTACATTGCATGGACGAATTTTTTGAAAAAAAAAAAATACAATATTTTAAAAAATAAAGTACAGAAAATTTGTTTGCAATAAAACTATAGCCAGACGAATTTCCCGGTTGTTGACACGAAAGTAACTTGCTACAAGAGCAAGTTTGTGCCTTTATGTGTAACAACACAGTGAATACAGTTAGAGTTTCATAATTTCGGGTGTAAGAGCCAACCTTCTATACCTCCGAGTTTTGTATCGATAGCGAACGTTTTATATAAAAGTCATGTTCATGAATATTTCATTTGTGTTAAACTCAAAGACGAAGGTTTTTATCTCCGATGGGAAGGAAGTATAAAATATGTTACAACATTGCAGAAATATGTGTGCTTCAATTTCACGTATGGGTGGCTGGGCGCAATTTAATGGCTTCGTGGTGTCTGTATGTGTGGTAATAATGCAAATAGAGGATACTGCTTATAGGTATGAAAACCAAAATATGTAGTTACGATACATATTTTGTGATATCGCATTTATATTACAATCACACACATAAACATAAAAAGCTACTATCATTCACGTCAGACATTTGTGCACAAAATACAAAAAAATTATTATTATCAAAGGATAAAAGTTTATTTTGGCAAAACAGGATAAACCATTGAAAAAATAAAACAGAATAAACCACAATTTTGTTATGTTAAGGTGGGAGAGAGAAATTTAGATTTAAGAGTTTGAGTACAGGTTATTCAAACCATTCTTCGGTAGAACATATTTTTCCTCATGTAATCGGACTGGATTATGATGGTGGAAAATAAAACATTATGATTCATCATTATCGATATGAATGGGGCAAGGGATATACTCCTGATATTGAATACTCTTTTAGATCCAATGATTTATTTATAGCTCACATAAATTATTGATGGATATTGCAAAAAGTTATCGCAACCATTAGTAGTATTTTGTGGGTCTAATTTTACGCAAAAAAAAACAATTAATCATTTTGATTGTACACACAGATTGAGCTTTGTGTGAAAATGGTTTGTTTGTTAATTGAAATTTTTTGTTTGGTTTGGGGTAAATTATCGTTAATTTCCGAAGAGGAAGTGATTATTGTTAAAGGGCGGAAGTAATATTTTCCAGCAAGGAAATATTTATTTAAGGCTGATTGTTTTTGTGTATAAAAATAAATAATATAGGTGACTATATGTATCTATAATTTATGGATATGTTACTATTATCAAATGACATTGTTGGTATAAACCATTTTGTTGTGTGATTAAAAGTTATTAATGTTAATTTTGTTTGTATTGCTTTTATAACTATTCCAAAAAAAAACGCATACAAATTAATTGTAAACTTCATAGGAACCATAAAAAATGTTTTGAGGTTTTAGCTCCAACTCGGGACAACTACACGATGCAATATATAATATAGATCGTCAACTTATAATTATATGCTTTTTACTTTTACTCGTTTTTGTATATGTTTCTATATCTAAAAGCTTTTGGATATAGAACAAAGTTGAGTTCCACAATTTGTTTGATTCTCCACAAACATAATATTATGTAACCTACTAGAGTATTAGACAATTAAATACCTTGAATGGAAAGAACACAATTTAAAGATAAACTGTGAAAAGAATGAAAATCTTCTCACAATATTGAAACAATCCTCTTTTTTCAGCGAATCGGAATTAGTCTCGAGGAAAAGGGAAGAAAATCCTATTAATATATTAATTTCTTCAAACACATAACAATTCACATACCTACATGTTATTGTTGTTTACATATATATCTTAAGGAAGGAAACAATAAAACACGATATTGAAAGTTACAGAAAATAAACATTATGTATCTTCCTGGATGATGCCATCTAGCATAGGTATGTATAAGAAAAAATACAAAAGAACCCCAGAATGCTAAGAAATGATTAATCCTTTCGATTTGATTAAGATAGCAATAAATAACAGATAGCAATAAATAACAGAGAAACAATATCTGACAATCCGTCAAACAATAATCATAGCCAGAGAACTTTTTGACAGAATAGGGCTTTTTATGTAACAACGATATATTTCTTTCTCGTTCGCAAAGCTGAACATTTTTTTTATCATTGTTGAAAAATTGATTTAAAACAATAGCGGAAATATTAATATTGTGCGCGAAAATTGTTAATAGTGTATTATTAAACCATTTAGTCTTTCTAATTTCACAGGAAAAAAGAGATTATTTACGAAATTCTTTTACAAGATTTTGAGTTTGACAGTTTGAAAAAAGCGCGATACATAATTTCAATTTGTCATCCGCGTAGTGTGAGCTGTCGTTTATTTTTTAACAATATGGTAAAATTCTCTTTCAAAATCACCCTTGAAAAGTTTTAAGTAAAAGATTGTTTTTTGACTTTCGCCCAGTAAAAAGTTAAGATTTTTTTTTTGATTTAAGGCGGCATAGATAGACGTTGTGAGAAGATCACCAGATAACAACACAGATTCCGTTATAGCTGGAGGAGACGCAAATATTCCTTTATCCTATAGAACTGCTTTAGGTTTTCCTGTGTAATATAATGAATATTAAATTGGACGTTTTACTTCGGGCCCTATAGCCATTAGATTGCCAAATGCATGCATTGCTTGCAGTCTTTTGCATATCCAATGCAACTACTTAGCCATCAAATTAAATATCGTCCTTGGAAAAGCCGTCAAATTAAATTAATTAATTCAACACATCCCAAAATAATAGGTAAATGTAAAGAAATGAAAGTAGCAAATTACTGACAAATTATATGTACAAACATCTCGGAACTCAATAAAAAACTTTTCCTTTGTCGTTTTGTTTCAAGGATCCTTTTTAAAATTACTTATAGATACACCCGTGCAAGTCCATAAAACTAATTATGATCCAACCAGATGACACTCAAAGTATAACCTACTTCCTGATGAGAAAAATTAAACTAAAACGTGAGTAAACGAAACCTTATAGACAATCTCTTTCGCTCATTTCGAAACAGTTGTTTGCCCGTTTGATAAAATCTCCGCATTAATACCAAACCCAATAGCTTCCTTTGAATAATAGTTATGATTGTCCATAAATAAAATAAACAAATTTATCATTCGTCCTTCTGTAATATAGATAGATCTAAAAAATCCTAAATGACCTGATTCGAAGCGGTTTATTCAGAGCCAACTTGTTCTTGGTCTCTTTGTACCTAATATCAAAAGAGGTCCGAAAATAATCAAGATTAATTATTTAAAAGAGATGATATTACTCTTAGTCTATGTATACAAACATGAATATATTTTGTTTGTCCTTTTTGGTCATAATCCTTGTCTGATGAGTTTATTAGTCTAATAAGACGAGTATGATAACATTTTGTCTTTGAATATGGGCTTGAATTACAACTCGTCTGTATGTATATTAAAGCTCTTTAGATGTTCCATCAAAGTGATTTACGATACCCAATATTTTAATAGCATTACTTTGAACCCTTATTTAGACAAGGAGACGCATAATCTTATACTCATGTGAAGTATTTGTTTTACAATTAAATGGCAAATCAAATAAATTGCTTTTGAGAATATCGTATGAACAAAGTGGATGAGAAGGAATAAATTAATAAAATAGGGGCTGCGTGATTAATCATTCACGTATACTGCCGCTAACTTCATAAAGGCCCTTCCTGCAAAATTTTATTTTTTCAGTTTATGTGTCAGTTTTTGATAGCATAACTTTTTACTAAGAGGTTGAAGTTCAATACGTCCTTCATAATAAAAAAATTAAAATTTTAAAATAAAAATGAGAAATACTTCTTTATCGGTTTAATAAAAATAGAATATCGATTGTCGTATTCTGTTCAGCATTATTTATCCCGAATTGAACTTTTGGAAGGACACAAAAAAAAAAAACAATCCATGAGAAGTGATAGAAAGAAAAACGGCAACAGAGGGAATAAAAATTAAGAACAAAGTTGATTTATATATTCCGGTGTCAGCTATTTAGCCCTCTATATAAATAGGAAGATATATCTTTATTGTGTTCAATAGAATAGCAAAAAAATCTACCTATATAATATACGCAATCGACAATAAGAGTTACAACAACAACATCAATATAAAAAAAAATACGTTTGGAAATGTACTTGAATTTGTGTGATTGGGGTCGTCCTGAACAGTTTTCATAAAGATTTTTTTCAATCTAACTTCCTTTAATAAAAATTTTGTTTCCGATTTAGTTCTACCAGGATGTAGATAAAGATAAATGGTTAATGATTTTTTTTATTTATTAAGTAGGACAATATAAGTAAGACAATATATTTTATGACATCTTAAAGACATGCTGAGAAATATAAGAGGTTTACCTAAATAAAACGATGGAAATTGTTTAAAAATTTCCTCACGTTGGGCGCCAAACAATAAAAAGATATGAATATTTCAAAATTATATTATACATAAAATATTTTGCCCGAACATTTTGTTCATTAAAGTGTAGTATGAAAGTTAAGGGCCAGTTGTGAAATCGTGGTGTGGTTCAAATTTTTAAACCGCAATGAATTCCATAGCTATAATAATTTGCCAAAATCTGTTGGTTAAGTACTTGAACCACGTTAAACCACGATTGTACAACTGGCCTTATATAAGATTATCAAGCTGGAAAAGGGTTGCCAGAGAGCAACTCAAACAATTAAAAAATAACATAGAAACACTTACAAAATAATTTTTTTGTTGTTGAGTTGCTCTGGCAACCCTTTTACGGCGTTGGGTTAATTTGGGTATGTTCATAAACGTTATAGACTAACTAAGATCTACAACCAAAAAATTGATAAAAAACACTTATTTTCTGAGGGTCAACATTTTGTTTCTTATTATTTTAATAGCTATGTCCAAAATATTTTTTTTGTTTAATGCTATAATTTTTGTTATAGCAGATCTTAGTTAGTCTGACGTTTATGAAAACACCCTTTGTCTGCACTTTGGAGGGCTGTATCTTTGGTTTCGGGCAATTTCCCGTTCCCTTATAGTTGTCATTCATTGATGAGTTGTGACATTGAAGAAATAATATTGGAAAATGTTGTTTTTCCAAAATTTACGTTTCAAATAAACTCTGAACAGTAAAAAAAGAACTCACAACCGGTGTCATTGAAGAGTGTCTTAAAATATGTAGAAAATTGGTTGCAAGTTCGTTTATGAGTTTGCAACTTTATTATTCCTCCAATTTCATTGGAATTTGTCAGGTAAGCACATTGCTCTCTCAAAAGTACTTAAACAAAATTGATATGCAAATTACCACAATCCAATTTATATCTTTAACTTTTAACCTTACTAATTGCATGTTTTCAACTGCAAAACATCCTTTTTTAAGTAACAAATCTCCTTGAAAACATTCAAGTCGTCATCTTGTGTGGCATAGTTTAAAAAAGAAAAACATCTCTATATACTCGTTTCAGTTTGCCTTTGCTTCTGCAACAAGCTATAAGATAACAAAAACGAGGAGAAAGCAAACAATGAAAATAACCTTCTAGCCTCATTCATCATTTTAATTGCTAGAAAAATCTGAAAACCAAACACAAACAGGAAACTTTCGCTAAAAAACAAATAGAATTGCTGCACTCCACAAAAGAGGTGAGGATATTATATACCTAATCCTGAAACCACTGTGTTCAAGTTCTTATAACAATCCTGCCCCATCGAAACAAAAGCCACCACATTCCCAAAAGTAAAGTGTCTCCTACTAAACCATTCTTCTAGATTCGAACACAATACCAAGATTACAGTGACAGACAAAAATATGAAAGTATAGAAAAAATTTCCAATTTTCATGATTGGAACAAACAAACATTGTTGTTGGTTCACGAGATGAAAATAAAATTCAATTGTGGTTTCTAGTTCAACATTTCTCCGCAACAAGTGAACTGAGTTATTGCTCGAGGATACGAACGATACGAGTTGATGTTCTCGTGGAACAATAAAGCTATCATTCCTGTTGTTTAGCAATCTTTCAAACATTTCAACCAAAACCGGAAGCAACATCAGACTTCACGCACCCGTCGTGTTGGTAGTGACAAATGGCGGTGCTGGCTGCCGGAAAAATCTTGCTATATACACAACCAACAAGTCATAATGGGATGTGTTCAAAAATATACTTGCTCGTACGTCACGTAGTAATTCATCATAAAATACACACATTAATGTCAAATAAGAAAATGTTTGGGTTTCAATTATGTAACAAATTACAAAGAACTCAGGTGTAACGAAGGAGAGAAGTGCAGAAAAACCAATACAATTTATTTATTAAATATTTAAATGATATGAAAGGAATTTTCATTTTGACCATAATACATAAACACACACACGTTTTGTTTAATGTAGAAAAAACATACACATTTTGACGCAGATTCTGTACGTGAGGATATGGTGGAGTCGAAAGGAAGTAAAAAAGAATTTCGATGAAAATAATGCGAGGAACCAGTATTTGTTCACCCGGAGGAGATACTTTATGTGTTTTGACACATCTCTTGTAGATTGTCAGTCCTTCCTCCAAGTCTTCGAATGTTGCCTTTACAATCTGTTGTTGTATATGGAAGAACTAGTGAAGAGTTTAATAGCCAAAAGAGCAAAACAGGGAGTTTTCCCGTGGGATCATGGGATTTATTTATTTATGGAGGATATAAACTAACACGATGAATTGTTGTGTGTGCTCCCAAAGTCCTTACATCCGAGAAATCCTCATCGTGGTTTGTCTTGGAATTCGCTGAAATTTCTTCGTGGTTTTGATTATTAAATGCTTTTGGTTATTTTTGGACTAACAGATAAAAAGCGTGGTTTTCCAAATAAAATGAAACTGGCGGTGATGTTTGTGTATAACATTTCAAGAATATGTTATAAGAAACGAGCTTTAAGTCAATTGAAACAAAAATATTTATGTCATGTTGACGTTTCGTTCATGTCGACGAACATCATCGCAGGTGGCAAGTCTTTATTGAATATTAATAAATCAGGTGACAAATCTTTATTGAATATTAATAAAAACGTAGCCAATTTCGTTCTTAACTGAAATTCATGCAAAAAACTCGTTTCATAAAAAAATTCACAAGCTTATTAACGGCAAATCACATAAAACAGTTAATCTTTTCTTGAGTTACCTCGTGAATCATAAGTTAATTGATTCAATCCATTTTGTGTTTTTTAATTTAGCAGAAGTTCTTAGTTTTAATTTTAATTATTTTTTTTATTTTCTAAATCCAATATTAAGAAACCGACTTTAATAAAAAATTGTATTTTTAGTATATTAAATGTAAACAGGCACTTAAAATTGGCGTATGTACATCAAATTATAAAAAAAAACTTTTATATAAAAATTATTAAGTAAAAATCGATTTATTTTAAAACCGCTCTATAACGATTTTCAAATTATGTATTTTTTAGTATCTAAACATAATTTAGGAAACAAAATTGTCTGCATAATATGTAGGTATACTTCTTTTATTTATATTTAATCCTTTAAGAAAAAATGATATGATGTTGTTTGTATTTGTCATTTTTATTTAAAAAAATCATTTAATTTATTTTTATTGAATTAAATTTTATATTCGTATAGCAACTTAACGAAAGATAAAGTTCGTGCCGCCCAGTCGTGCACTTTGTTCATTCCATATTCCATTATTAGTTTATACGCAACACTTAAGGGTACATGGAAATTTCCAAGCACTTTTTTTTGCTTAACTCTCAAGAGTTAATCGGCCCTATCACAATTGTTTATTCACAATTGTTCATTCCATATTCCATTATTAGTTTATACGCAACACTTAAGGGTACATGGAAATTTCCAAGCACTTTTTTTTGCTTAACTCTCAAGAGTTAATCGGCCCTATCACAATCGGTTCAATATCGGACTACGAATGACAAAAAAAAAATCGTAGATCACTTCTTACTTAATATTTTGCAACTTAATTTTTGAATTTACAATTACTAAAAGCATTTGTCCTTAATGTCACTGTAATATGTTCACTAATATATAAAATATGTTGTCCATTTCCAATATAACCCTTAATAGTTGCCTGCAACGTTGTCACTCCCTTAATGATACTCACTTAAGATCATTTAAGATGATGAGTTGTGAAACAAATCAATCGAATTTCATGTCTTCAATTTATTGCTACCCATATACTCACACTACATAAATAACATTTTATATTGTCAATACCTTAACACAAGTTTCAATGGCATTTAACTTCATGTTGACACTTACTTCTTAAAGTGAAACATTCTTTCGTTAGCTTAAGGAACTACATAGAATTAAAAGATTTATGACTTTGTTAGTTCAGGAAGTATTTCAAAAGTTTTCAACAAAATTACGTCAAAAAGCAATTCTTTCTTGAGAAACAATACTTGAAATAAATTCTTGTAACACGTCTTTCTGAGTTTGTCCGATTAAAACTTTGGAAATTTAGTATATAGTTATATCATGCGGGAAAAAAATAGCTAAGAAATCGAACCATGCTATCAATCAAACCGTTCATTCTATCATTTCTTTATTACTTATATTCCTTTATCTAAAGTGTTTAAAAGTTTAATTTAATTTCTAAAACTTCCGGCATGTAAACTTGTTGAGGCCTGAGGATGAGGAGTATACTTATATACCCCCCTCATAATGATGATATTCAAAAATTCAAGAGTACCCTCTAAAATTCAAACATTGTGCTTCAGAGATTTTTAAAAATTTACTTGAAATACCTTTGGTATAAATACAAAGTAAACAATTTGTGATCCACGTTCAGGGACTAGAGTACATACCTTCATCGTTCTTCTAGCAATACTTCCCACCGCAATCTCCTGCCTAAACCAACTTGGCTTGGTAACAAATCCACGTTTGAATTGCAAAACGACGACAACACAATGAAATAAAGAAGCGAAGTTGCAAGAGCAAGAACAAAATATGAGAAATAAAACATACATACATATACATAGAACATGACAGCATGCGAGGACAAGAAAATGAAAATAAATTAAAAGCAGATTCACGTTGGGGATTATTAAATTGAAATTACCCAAGGTAAAAAGCACACCTCAAAATAAAAGCAACCCCCCAACCCTTACGGGAAACAAACAAGTAAAAACCGAAAACACAAAGCGACAAGAAATTTAAATGAAAAAAAAAAAGTAGACAAAAAAAACCAAGAGGAAAAAAGTTTTAATGAAAGATAAAAAGCAAATAAAAAAGCTGAGTGGAGGCAAGCCCGACAAGGAGCAAAAGAGAAATCTATATATACGTTCTTTGAATTAAAGTCCTTAAATTGTGCGAACACAAGGGTAGGTATGGTTGATCGCCTGAACGCATTCATAAATCATTACAAATAAAATCGCTTAATGGGGCTAAAGATTATGGTCGGATAATCTTTATTTGTTTGCCACTTTCATTTCAATGGTGGACTGGCAGAAGATGAACGACCAAACCGTTGAGAACTTTTAAATCTATAAACTGAAGCTTAATGACGGAACAGCAGTTGGTTTTATAATTATTTGTTAAAAGTAATTAAATTATCATCAGTCATTGTGAGATCAATGACTTAAATAAATAATTGTTTTTATTTAAAGTGCAAAAAAAAAAAATTGTCGTTTTTTATTCAAAACCATGAGTAAAAAATAAATTACAGTGTTTGCATGGTAACACTGTCGGAAATACGTGTGTTTTATGCATGCAACACGAAGAAAGGATAAAGTTTATCCCCTGAGAACATTTTATCCTAACGAGCTATTGTGTTAGTCTTCTGAGAATATTAGAAAATTCAACAGGAATTTCAGCTTAACTAAAACTTCTTGTAGGAATTATTCTACTTCTTGTAGAATAATTCAAGTAAATTGATTTGATTTCAGACTAAACCAAAGAAGGACGTTTAAACTCAATGAATATGTAAAATTAAGTTAATTTGTTTTCAAAGATTATGAAGGATTTCTTAAATATTCTCTCATGTTGGAGAAATTCTATGCATAGGTAGTTCTTCTTGGTGTGGTCAATGGAGTGTTTTCACACACCTGGCGATATATTCATGAACGCAACCAGCAGAAATGTCATTCATCAAAATTGTCATAAGACAACTTCACTTCACTACCAGAAATTATTGGACATAAGAGAAGCGATGCCAATCATATTTTATTGAAACAGCCCGAGCAATTTTTCTTTGCTTTGCGAACCACACGAACACAGGATCGCGATCAAATCTTTGCCCTTTGTGAACATTTCAAACTTCTGCATGTTTGTTTTAAAGTTACATGCATATTTATAGTGTTTCGGAAAGGGTTTTTTTGGGCAAAGTTTAACAAAAGTTAGAAAAGACTGGTCTATTCGCTAGCTCTTGTCACGGGTGTCGTTATGTATACCTACACCCATGGGGTATACAAAAAAATTAGTCACATGGTCGATTGGCCGCCTTTTTGAAAAATGCCCGCCTAATCAATTTTTTGTTATAGGATATTTCATTATCCATCAGTGGTCCAATTTTAAATTTTAAAGTCTCATTTTATTTGTATTTCAAAGCCAAACAAATTATACGAAAATTTTATTTTTTTATTAAAGATTACAATCTTAAATAAATTTTTTACTTGTATGTTGAATATCTCAGAAACTACTTGATTTTGCGAAAAATGTGTTTGGTAAAATTTGTTTGTCTTTAAATAGTTAGTACAAAAAAAAATTTAAAAATTAAAATCGGACCACTAATTATGGAATGCCAAGACAAAACTTGGGGGCATGTGACATGGGCTAGCGCCCGCTTTGCAATATTTTCCTGATATTTATTAACGGCAAAGGTTAGTTGAATATTTTATTTAAAAAATGTTCTTGAACCAATCAAATTTATTTCTAACTATAGCTGTTAATCGGCTTATTGCTGCCGCAGAAAAAAATAAGGGAGAAAGCATTGATTTTGAAAAATAACTACAATCATATTGGTCCAACATTTTGCCAAAAGCTTTTACCCCAGTCTTTGGGATAATTTATTTCATAAGTTACTTCCTACAACAACAGCTATTTGTCAGTGAAAGTCCCGCCAAAAAAGCGCGCCGAACGCCACCTAGGGAGTAATTAAAATAGCCTTTATTACCCGCTAAAACACCCGTTACAACCTCAGCTACAACATCAGCTATCTGTCAATTAAACTCCCGTCGAAATCGGTCCAGTAGTTATATGCGAAAAAAAGCGACCCGAAAATTAAAATAACCTAAGTTCCACCTTACAGCATTATATATCTGCCAGTGAAAGTCCCGTCGAAATCGGTAGAGCCGTTCTCGAGATTAGCCAGGACAAACAGACAGACAGACAGACAGACAAAAATTTTAAAAAGTTGTGTTTTTTGTTTTAAGGGCTGTGTATGCGTTCATATGCGTATAGTAAAATACTGTTATTTTGAAATTACAAACAGACACTCCATTTTTATTTATGTGTATAGAGGAAATAAAGGGCCCGTCTAGGTTGTTCAAGTTTGCTCTTGTGGCAAGTTAATTGAGGGTTTTACAAACAACAAAAATAACGAATAAAATAACATAATGTCCGATGAAAATATAAAATATATGAAATCGAATTAACATAATATATCTCTTATATTAATATTATACGACAAAATAGTATGATTTTTTTAAGTTATAAATGCATGACTTACAAAGATTCAAATATTTTTTTTTCGCTGGATTAGTTTAGGGACAAAAAAATTCTAAATCATTACTTTTAAAATATTTTTTTGGAAAAAAAAAATCTAAAAACAAAAGAAGTACCTATGCAAGTTTTTGGAAATTAATTTATTTTACCTCGAAACAAAATTTCATATAAATCCGTTAACAATTTTTTTAAATATTGAAAGCACAAAACCAGTTTTTTTTTAACTATTTAAAACCTAACAAAAATATTTTACAAAAAAATTGCTATGCCGCATGTTGTATAAAATATATACAATAATTTTAGTTGATATTAAATTTCGTTCAATCGCTTCAGTCGTTATCGAGATAGTCATACATACAGTTGGTAACGTTATATTAGACTTAAAGTAACCTACAAAAAAAGCATACCCACCAAATTTAAATTAAATCTGCTTAACCGTTTGTACTACCCGATAGTCAGACAGACAGAATTTTTTGCACGAATCCAAGACATGCCTTAAATAGTAGGAACCTATAATCGCAAGTAAAAAAGACTTTAAATTAATCCAATGCAATGATAAATTGCCTAAGTCTTCCTTATAAGGTACTTCAATTATCTAAACTCACACACCAAAAGCTAATAAACAAACATTACACCAAGTACATGCAATGCTTTGTATACAACACTTTTGAATAACCTATTCAGGTGTAATCCTTCTATATCAGATATCCTAATTTGTCAGGTATTTATTTTCCTAGAGCTTATAGTTCATCACATTACACTACATAATTAGGAGAGTCATTAACATTCCAATGACCACCTGTAGAGAATACCAAGCAAACATTCAACCACACTATTTGAAATCCCCTATAGCTAAACCTCTAATCGATGCTCATTTGGGTTAAGCATCATTCATTCAAATCAAGTCCTTTGTTTTCTAATCACACTAAAACTTTCCATTCACCTAATGATGTGGCGGTAAGCAAACAAGCTCAAATAAAAAAAAAAATTCTTTTGTTTGCTTTAATTGCTCAATTCAAATGTTAGTCAACCTCCTGAGAGCTTTAATGGTTAAGATCATTAACCGGAAAAAGCCTTGACCTGGACAATAAGCCAACTTCTGTATCATAACACAAAAGGTAGTAGATGAAGGCCACCGTCAAACACTCACTCATAGCAATAGGTTTTATAATTATCTTTATTTTTTATTAAAAAAACATACCGGTGAACAATATTGTACATTTATTTGTCTATACAGGGTGATTGGTATAATATGCACCAAAAAGCTTGAGCGTGTAGGTGGAGTTAAGACAAGAAAAAAATCGTATAGGAGGGGGGTCTATTTCCCCCCGTTTAGGAGGGAGGGACAATTTTGCAAAACATTGACTTAAATCAGAAAAAAAATTATTTTAAAACAACGGTGAATGCCTTGTTATATTTTTTTGGAAAGCCAGAAAATTACTCTTTTATTTAATTTTTAAATTAAGTTGTTTAAGTGAACAGTTTTAAAAAAATTAATTTTCAAACTCAAAATTTTGAAAAAAAAACTAAAAAAAAAAATGTTATGTAATTAACTATTATTTTTATTTTCAAAATTCAATGCTCTTATTAATTTTTAGTCAAAAACAGAAAACCGGATGCCAAAATGTATCTTTGTTTTTGAGAAATTAAGAAAAACTAGAAGTATTTTTTTCCAAGAAAATCACCTTATTTTTTGGTTTTCCCAAATTTGACCTCCTCAATTATTAATTGTGGAATTATCCCTTTTTTGTTTTTTATTACATACTATCCGATTTTAATCAAAAAATAAAAAAAAACGAATTAACTTTTTACTTTACTTACTAGTTTTGCTTTTAATTTTTTTTTATTTCTCAAAAACTAAGATACATTTTGGCATCCGGTTTTCTGTTTTTGACTAAAAATTAATAAGAGCATTGAATTTTGAAAATAAAAATAATAGTTAATTACATAAAATTTTGAAAAAAAAAATTTTTTTTTAGTTTTTTTTTCAAAATTTTGAGTTTGAAAATTATTTTTTTTAAAACTGTTCACTTAAACAACTTAATTTAAAAATTAAATAAAAGAATAGTTTTCTGGCTTTCCAAAAAAATATAACAAGGCTTTGTATCATTCACCATTGTTTTTAAATATTTTTTTTTCTGATTTAAGTCAGTTTTTTAGAAAATTGCCCCTCCCGCCTAAATGGGGGGGGGAATGGACCCCCTCCTCCTGTACGATTTTTTTCTTGTCTTAACCCCACCTACATGCTCAAGCTTTTTGGTGTACCTTATACCAATCAGCCTGTATAGACAAACTTCTCACTCAACATATAATAATTTTGAAAAACTTATAAAGCTTCTGTTTCAATACACCTACCTACCTCTCCCAATGACACTTCCTTAATACATACATCCTTATTTTACTATTTCGTAATCATGCAAAAAAAAATATAAATTCGATTGGTATTTGTGTTTCGGAAAGCACTTTACTCGTTTCACTGATAAACTTAATTAAAACCAATTTAATATTTTGTAATTTGAGGCAAAATGATACAGATTGCTTCTTGTACGTTGAGTGTTGGCGTTGTTTGGGATGTGGGCTGACTCTGAAGTATGTGTAAAGCTTATTCCTTGGTTAAATTAAGTTCATGTGAAAATAATGGACACTTAGTCATGGATATGGAGGACGTCGAGAAATACAAGTATGAACACTTGGCTGGGTTTCACCAAACGAAATCACGGTTTCGTTATTCTTTATTAGAGAGAGTCAACGGGCATATTGCAGCTTAGTATAGACATCATTCCGAGCAGAGCAGATTCATAATGAAAAGACACACAATAGGCTTAGCACAGAGTTGGATTGATGGATAGAATGCGCGGCTGCAGATACAAAGCATTTTGTGTACAAAGTTATATTAGTATACGTTTCAGACATCGTTTTCCTACGTGCGTCGTCCTGCTTTGGTCGAAATACAAGCCTACTATAGGTTTATCCTATAACAAGCAACAAGGTGATTTATATTCAAGCTAAAGCAACCGATAAATGACCTGAATTGTGACACTGACACGGACTGAATGGAGCTTATTAGGAGGATGGGCAACAGCTTCAGAAGGAGTGAATATTCCGCCGTTCGGTCGATGCAATTTCACACCGAATTCAACCGTTTTGCACTTATATTCTGCACAGGTGAAGCATTAGCACAAATAAAAAATAGTTTTATTTAAATATTATAGAATGCTAATTTAACAAACAAAAAATCATTAATTCCAAAAAATTCTTCCATTGAAAATTTGATTTCATTTAAATATTTCGTTCCTTGAAAAGAAATCCCTATGAATAAGCAAATAAATTTTGTATTTAAGACTCTTAATTTTAAGATATTTTTAAGAACATAACAAGTTCCCCCAAGACAATTTATTTCATTGAATAATATTATAATCTTCTTCCCTGAAGGTAATTCCATTTACAGAAAATCCCAGTGATGAACATAAATTACAATTCTTCTTCCTTTAATCCAATTGAATTTCAAACCACACAAAAAAAAAAAAAAAAAAAAAGAATTTATTCGCAATAATTCAAATTGAGTTAATACAACTCCCGATATTTCCTTCAAAAATATTCAACAGGACTTTTTTGGCTGATTTTCGTTTTCTTTTGAATATTTATCTTCTTTTTTTTTTAATATTTTACCTTAGCTTATCGCTTATGAAACGAAAGTGGGCAAATCTGAATTAATTTTCTTAAACTCACTCTATGGGGGATCCCTTTTTGCGAACCTTTATGAAAAGCTAAAGCAGAAGCAAATTCCATCACACCTGTAACTCATAATAACGTCTTATTCCTCCATTACTCAACAGGTATACGATAACATCCACAGCACGATTCAGGCTTTTCTTCTACCATCTCATCTCTGATATACCGTTGTAATCGTGCGATAAAATCACCACACCATGTTCAAAAATGTTTGCCTTTCAAATCTTTTCAATATACCTTTAATAATCTTAGCCCGCCAGGGGCCTTTTGCGGTTGAAATAAATTTGTGTTTTCTTATAAGACATCCGAGAAAGGGTTTGAAAGGATTTTCCAGCCCACTCCCACCGTCATCGGTTATGGTGTGCTCTTTATGTCGTCTGTGGATATGTTTCAACTGACATTATAGTGTTGTTGTTTGTGTCAACATATTATTTATGGAAATTCAAAGCAGCTGCAGCAGTACATTGTTTGTCGTATGCAATCCTCGTTGACACAAGTTCTTTAAACTCTGATCCTCTTACAACTTAGAGTTCCCAGAACTGCATATAGAATGTTAGTTCATCAAACGAACATTGTATTACTAGTAGCATTTCACAAATTCAGATGCAATTGCTTTACCCCCACAGATATGGTTTGTCGATATGTAAAGAAGATACAGTCTTGTTTGAGTGAATATGTACAACATTTTTTACTTAAAGATAAAACTTTACTAACTGGACCAAGTTGTTTTGAATTTGGGAATAATAAAGGATTTTAAGCAGTCCTATTGACAACCATCTTCCATGTCGCTATCAAGTCAAGCAATTTATTGTCTTTTTGCTTAAAGGCAGATAAAGAAATTTAGGATAGACGATGACTTGTGGTGGGTTGCTAATTGGCTGCTAATTGGTTATGAAAAAGTCAGCGGTTCTGGACCGAAAAAGTTGGAAAAAATTTGTTTAACAACAACAGTGAGATGTATTTTATGTATTTGTTGAGGTGTATACATGAATATTACTTTTAACCTTTGTCCCTTATACTAATTTTTGAAACCGCCTTATCATAAAAAAAAAAAAACATTCGTACCTACTTTGTAGAAGTGGAGTGTAAAGTACATGATGCTATTTTGATCCCACTGAAACCATGTCCACCGCAAACACTATCTAACATTTAAAGCACGTTATCATCTCAATTCCATTTAACACTTTATGCTTGTGGTAAATTGTAAAATAGTCTACAATTCAGATAATTTTATTTACAAAATCATCACATTATTGGAACAGCTTTGTTTAAGTATTGTAAGAGATTCTGACCATAGATACATTTCCTTCCATACTGCTTTGATATTGAAGCCATTTAAATTTCTCGATTACGACATTACGAGTAAGCAGTTAACAAAATTTGTATTAGAAGGTTCACAACCTAAAGGACAGAACCAAAAGCGTTTGGGAACAATTATGTAGGCTTTGAAAGTGAGTATATACGTCCATTGTTTTAAAATCAAGAGTCCTTGCAAAGTTCTAAGAACTTTGTATAATAGATGTATTTGAAGAAAAACAAAGCCGAGAACAAGTGTAATCCCGAAGTAATCAAACAAGCATAGACGCTTATAGAAACTGATTAGTTGATCAATATAAGGTCGCCAAGTACCTATATACAGTAAACACGTCAAGTTACGTTACAAAATTATTATAAATATAATAAATCGTATGAAAAATTGTATGAAATTTTATTAAAAGTTCTACATTTATATCTTACAAAAAATATGCAAAAAATTTTCTTTTTTTAATATATGTTTACAAACCAAATTCAAATCGCTAAAGCCGTTGTCGAGATAGTCAAAATTTAAAAATACCTTTATATGTCAGGTACTTGTTAAACAAATTTCTTGTAGGTTACTATAGGTCTAAAAATAGCAGTACCTACCATATCTATTACCATTATAGAAAAACTTATTTTTCTCAGGAACGGCTTTAAAATATCACATGTCAAAGCTCTATCAGAAAATGGAAACTAAACATTCTGAAAAATTTATTCAACGATACCTACCATAAAATAACAGCGTTTTAAAATGTCGTCTATCTCGGTAACGACTTCAGGGATTTTAACGAAATTATTTTCTCAATTTTTTTCAAATAACATGTCAATTCTCATTTTAATTTTTTAAGTATTCATGTAGGTACCAATGCTTTAATGTTGTTTTCAATTGTTGTATAATTATTTTTTAATATGACATAAGTGAAAAAAGTAAGACAGCTAAAGAGGGTGGAAACTCCATACCATATCCCATGTGGCAAGAATTAGCAACCCTAAATCACTCCTTTTTGTTTAATTTAAAATTTCATTGTTGTGCTGGCCTAAACAAAAAAAATCAGTCATAGGAATGTCTATGGCCTTTTTGGAACCTTATCTTTCCACTACTTTTAATTTCCAGGAAAACATTCCAGATAAGGTGCTACGAAATGTGTGTCTTCCAATTGCAACCCTATTTGACTAGACTACTATCAATATCAACCTCAACGCAAAAGATTTTGTTCACTTTGTATAGAACTTAAGCTCCCTGCTGTGGAACACATTCACAGTAAAGGTAAATAACGTGATAAGAACACACATGCCCTTGTATTCTCTGACATTTTAAGAAAAAATTTAAAACACAAACCAACAGACTGTCCATGATACTGGTCGTTATTTTTGGGGCTTTTGGAAGCACTTGCCCCTTTATATTTCTTTTCTTTATCGTAATATATTATTTATTAATTAATAAAAATTAAAATAAACAAGCCACCTTGCAATAAAATGACCTTCAACTGAGTTGTTACCACTTTAGAGTTTCAGACTACCACGCAGCAGCACAACCATTTCTACTTTCGTCCTTCGGTGTTGCTAAGCCATCCGGAACTTTCTCAATTCATTAATTGACGGCCTCACCCATATTCACACCACCATAATATACGAAAGAGTTCGACGTCACTTTTTGAGCCTTCACCGTAAAAACCTTGACCAAGGACTTCATGGAATCAATGCTACTATAATACTTTTCTTTGAAATACCAGTTGCTTCGGCTTCATCTTCTTCGTCAGCAACTGATGGTAGTAGTAGACTAGCACCATGGCCATTGAAGATATTATAACCTCTTTAATTCATGATGCCAGTAGCATGGATGATGATAATCTGACCAATGGCAATTGTAAAAGCAGCATAATGGGAATGACGTGCACAATACGAAAGAGCACCACAGAGTCTTCTCATGTTAAGTCCTCGATATCCCATCCAACCAGGACCAGTGATCAAAATTCTGACGTGAAACAAACAATTGCTTCAACATCATCGGGATCTACCATTGGACAACTGCTGCTCCTTGATAATCACAATTGTAGCAACAAACAGATGCATTAAGACAACAAATCATTTCAACAATTTAATTCAATCAATACAATCAACAAAATCAACAGAAAATGTAGCTGCTACCGATGATGTAGCTCTTCCTTCACAGCACCACCATGAACATTGTTCGGCGATGTTCGACCATGAACTGGAGTATCTATATCAAGCATTGTTCCTGGTTCTTGTAATCACATAGGATATGGCAACGGAACGGATTATCAGGTGGAATCAAGTTATTTTCATGAATTTCCTGTGTAGTGTCAGTTTTGTGACGAGGATTTCCGTCCTTGTCTCGTATCCGCTTTCCAAAAGGATTGATGGATGAAAATAACGGATTCTATTTCTGTTCTACGCTCAACCTAATTAAATCTTTTTATTAAATTAAATTTACCTCAATTTTACTTAGCGTCGTTTCCATCTCTATTTCCATATTTTATTTTTTGTTTGCTTTTTGTTTTGTATGCATTTGTCTTTGAGACAGTTCAAGAGATAATTTGGCTGGAGATTCATGCAATGCACTGTATATTGTTCTAGATAAGGGAATCCCTTTCAAACTTTTAAACTTGGAGTGACAACAACAATATAGTTCGTTGCTTTTACTTAGTTAAAACAAATTGTCACACAAACACACAATAGGGCTTCATTTTGTGTCTCTAGATGAATTTGCACAAGCAATTTCGAGATTTTCAGGAAAAGCACAAAAAAAGACAAACGAACATCACTTCGGTGATGTTCACAAATCACAACCATAAAAAAAATGTTTGAATAGGAATTGTGTTGTGACACAAAGTTAGTGTGACACAAAGTTGGTAGTGAATTTTGGATATTAACGGTTGGGGTAACTTTTTGAGTAAAAGCATGAACTCATCTTTTTTTAATATGACCCGCTGTCTTTGTCATACCCTGAGTTTGGCTTAGCTAGAACATGAGTTTGATTTGAAAATCACGTTGAGCTTGATGTTGAGGTTGAGTTCAAAGTTGAGATTGAGCTTGAAACTAAGCGTGAGCTTGACCTTGGGCCTTGAGCTTGAGTTTGGGATTGATCTTGAGCTTCGACTTGAACTTGAACTTGAGCTTGAGCCTGAACTTGAGCTTGAGCTTGAGCTTGAGCTTGAGATTGAGCTTCAAACAAGAGCCTGCAAACTCTACCTACATACCAAATTTGATGAAAATCGGTTCTGCCGTTTAAGCTGTAGGTGCTGATACATACAGACTGACATACAGACAGACAGACAGACAGAATTTCCAGACAAACTTTTTTCGACTTCACTATCATCGTTATGTCATGTTTGATTGTTATCTAAATTTTTACTAGCTCAATAGGGCAATGGTTTCGTGTGAAAAAAATAATTCGAGGTTTTAACCAAACCTGACATTACGATGATAGAGAAGACGAAAAAAGTAGGTTTCGTCATGCCGTCCGTCGGTCTGTCTGTGCGGATGTGCGGATGTTCGGTTGTATGTTCACCGAGCTACAGACCAAACGGTTCGAAGGATTTACTTCGAACTTCGTGCGTAGTACTTTTGGTGATTCCCTTGAGGAAAAATTTGAATTTTTGTTTTAGCCGGGCTATAACGGGTACCTCCCAAATAACGGTTTTAGATTTTTAAAATTTTCTCGAAAACCGCTCTAACGATTTCAATAAAACTTGGTTTACATGCTATTTTTAGTAGTTCTAATATAACTGCATTTTAGGTTTTTGTATAAAAATGCACATAACGGAGATTTGGTGTTAACGGTTTTTAACAATTTAGGCCTTAAATTGACAACGGCTTACCCGTTTTATTTAAATTTGGTATGGTATATAATCTAAGCATTCAAAACAAGATGGCATTTAAAGTTTTTTGCAAAGAAGCCATTTAATGATAGCTACAACTTTACCTCACATTTAGGCCACTTTTCGCTTTTCAACATAATTCAGAAAATAATCCAATAGTTTGCTACAAGAGCAAGTTCTTGCGGCCCAGTCGTGCATTTTATTTTGGCAAGTTATGCATACTTGCCTTATAGTACCTATAATCGCAAGTAAAAATAATTGAAACATGAATAATTAACTGTTAAATTACTTTCTATGAAAATTAACTTTGTGTTTTTTTTTCAACAACAACCTTGGTCTCCTTTTCTTCCAAAACAATTATTAAAGTCTCTCTCTCTGCCTTAAATACAATTTGTGTTTTATTTGTATTTTTCTTTCTGTTACTAGATGATTTAATCTTTCTGTTACTAGATGATTCTATACATCATCAACATTATACCGCTTTTAAGAACCGTGTTTTTTTTAAATAAGAACAACATTTCAAATTGCAATTCAGCTTAATCGTTCTCATAAACTTTTGGTCAAATTGTTTGGGAATTCGCCTCTAAAACACATTTTAAATATTCAAACTACTCTCTCCTTCTTTGCGAAAAGAATAATGTTATTTGAACATAAAAATTGCTTCCGGTACCACCACTTTGCAGAAAAAAATTTATAATTATTTTCATATATCTTTTTCCCCATATTTAAAATTCTCAACCGTCCACTTTGGCAAAAATAAATTTTTAATGAAGCAACATGCAGAAATGTACCACCACCGGAGCGCCATTTATTAACACTTTAATAGGTCTAAAATGGAGAGCTAGCAATAAAGCTGATTATTATGGTGAAACCAGGACGTTCAAGGACTGGAGGGATGAAAAAAGTAAAGACAAACACTGAAGTAACTTAACATACAGGTGTATAAGCGACATGAACATGGTGACGGAAAAACACAATCAAAATGTTTGTTGAAAAAAAGTTCGTCCTTCACACTGTTGGCTATCATGGTTCTATATCAGAAGGAACATAAACGACCCAGCTTGTTCTTTTTTTCACTATAAATGAGAAGCTTTCTGGATGTTGGACAAGTGTCAAGTCATACGAGAGCCAACATTTAAAAATTAAAAATTAAGTTTCCTTAAAATGTCGCAAGCGGAATTGTTCTACAATTAAAACGAGTGAAATATGATGCAATACAGAAGATACCTTATTGTCATAGAGATAATAAACTCCTGGATAACAAATGAAGAACATTAGAGAAGAATAGCACTAAGATGGACCAACGTCCATTCAACCTCGCTTTCCATACAATAACAATTTCCTCCAATTATTCATATTCACGGCTATAAATGAAGATTCTGCATACTTTCTTAATTTTCACGTTGTGACAAAAGATGTAAAAGTTCTTTTTAGTCTCTTTTGACTCCCTGTTATAAGATGACACAAGGGAATGTCCTTTTGTGTAATTTTTCATGGTGAGATAGTTTCACACACAAAAACTTCTGGCCCAATTCCATCGCACTGACGAACTGCTGGGTCAAATTTTTCTGTGTCTCTGTTGATAAAAACGATGCCCAAAATTCTCAAGTCAGCAAAATATTAAAAAAAAAAAATTTAAAAACTATCATCTCGGGAGGGTGAAAGTAAAGCGAAGATTTGTTGTGCTAAGCAACGGTGTGACGTCTGACGGCGCGCGGAGGCGATTGAAACCAATGATGATAACTACTCGAGAAATGGCAAAGACAAGGACAAGGACAAGAAAAGGACTTTTACTCAAACCCCATGACCTGTCATTTAATATCCGTTGTTATAAGTTGCTCTTTTTGTTTCCATTTCGTCCTGGAAAGCTTCTTTTTAGAATCGGGTGAGTCCTACAAACCGAGTTGTCATCAACATCATCATTATCTACATCATTATTGTCTCGAAGGTCTTCGTCCTCATTGTCACGAACATTGTCATGGGAGAATCTTCACTAAAAGCCTACTTATGGAGTCTTGTGTGCAAGTGAATCCCTAAACTAACTCGGCTAACAGCAAAAATAAGTATGATAATCATAAATGTATTGTATTATGGCACCACGAAATTCGGTGTTATTATAAGGCATATTCCAGGTCGGGACTATGGCTAGGAAAAGCAAACCATCAGGACGACATGGGCGCTTGCCAGAGTCCTTAGCAGCTTTTTGTTCTAATGTAATATAATAATAAATTCCAAGCGGGTGAGAGTTGCATTAGGATAATATGTGCCGTCGATTATGTTCTGTGGGTCCTTTTTTTGGGATTAGGTTTGTAATACATTTTTAATACATTTTCGATGATGCCATTGATAGTATGGAGGAAGCCAAGCCAAAAATAAGGTTGATGAATGGAAAATGATTCTCTAAGACTACTCGGCATCAAAAGGAAATATCAACATGTGACCTAAAGCTGATATAAAAAGAATAAGTACAAGTAAAACGCAGAAACAGTACCCTACGGTGAGATGCCTTGTATATATTATATTCGTAGAAAATAATGATGCTTTGTAATGTTGCCCTTGTTTGCATTAGTTTTCTGTCGAGACATTTTTTTCCTTTTTATAGTATTCAAATAAAGACAGAGACAGAGAAAGTGACATTTGTTCTATATGTGTACTATTTTCCTTAGAAGTTTCACTTAGAAATGACTTACAAAGTTATACAGTTTGACATGCCAACAAAATAGATTTTTTTTTTTCAAATAGAAATAAAATGTATCCTGCGGTTCGAATGTGTTCTAGTTCTAAGAAACTTTGAGTTATGAAGTATTAGTATAGGACAAGTTTTGTTATTACAAAATTCACTTTCAAGTACACAATGTTTACTAAATGCAGGAATGATGGACGTATGTATATAAGTGCTCAAGAAATATTTTTTTTGAATACAAAATAATCAGAATAAGACAACCATGAAAAACTGCTTTACAAAATATTAAAATATTTTTCATTAATTCGATTCAAAGGAAAACGAAACAATTTAAATTAAAAAAAGATTCCATTACAACGAAAAAGCTTTAATAAAGTTTTAAAAGAAATACGTTATCTTATACACAATGCAATAATTCCGAGATCCTTAGTTAAAAAATAAGAAAAAACGTAATCTCCAATTCAAGAGAGATTTAAAAAAGAGATTCAAATGGAAGAAAGAAAATAATTAAAAAAGCTGTTAGCAATGCTAACCGCTTGAAAGATTTTGATTTGTTACAAGTTTTAATAAATGCTACGACAAGGTTGAATATATACATACTTCCTGGCAGATAGAATTGTAAAATACTTAAGGGAATACAAAATTTAGATACAATCTATATGGTATGATTAAAAGTGCAAACAAATTTTGAGAAAGATAAGGAAAGTTTTTTATTGAAAATATTAAATTTTCAAAAGGAAAATTTATTAATTAATTAAATTTTGTTTAAATGAAAAAATTTAGTACGCCATTATCATTCAACAATTTAGGGCTTCTTATGTGGTTTTTCTTTGGAAACGTCAAATATTGTTCAGAGATTTCAGATTTTTGTTGCCGAATGAAACGCAAAAAGATTTTTTTTTTTGTTTTATAGTTGTGTGAATCATTTTATGTTTGTTCATTTATAAATTGGCGAGAGAAAGACAAACTGAGTTCGCATTAACTTGACAAGTTTACAGTCCCACACATTTTTGTGTGGGACTTCAAAACTAGATTTCGAGATTTAGAGAATAGATACGAATAAACAACTTTCACGTTTGCACAGGTCATCAATTTCTTATCTTCCGTCTCCTCCCGTAGAAAAAAAAAATTACACGCGCTTTTCTATACATGAATACGTGTGAACAGCAAAATGCAAAATTGTAAGAATGTATGGTCTAGCCAAATTTGACAGTCCCATTTGAAATGCACTGACACGCATACAGAGTTAAATCTCTGCCGTTTTGAAAGTTTGTATGCAAAAGTGGGTGGAGCCTCCTGAGTTGATGTTCTATTTATTTATTATTCTATGCACGTTTGTCAAGTTCAAAAATCAGTCAGATTTTGAAGTAAAACAAAAATTATGAAATTCAGTGACTGATGGTGATAAAATTTGCAGCCGAGCCAAAACCTATGTTAGTATTGCATTTATTATTGTTAAATATTTTTTTTTATAAATCAGATGCTCTGTACATTCTTTTATATTCGTGATTTTTTTTTTTCAATAAAAAAAACTTCGAACTTTTTATAAAAAATATTTTTATGAATGCTCATGAAATCGTATAATCACGGTCATCAGAATGTCTTTAAAATTTAAATGTTTACTGGCGTTGGTAGGCCATATTTTTTTTCTTCGCCGATCCCTATCAAAATTCGTTGGGATACTCGGAAATTTGCCTGACACTAGATCTATATGAGGCTAGGACCGTACAGAGGCAATGCATACCTACTAGGTACATTTATAGCCGTTTCAAAAGTGCTAACTTTCGCCTCAAGTTCTTCGACAGAATCTAAAATAAGATTCGGTACAGTTCTTAGTTTGGGATTTGACTGAATTTATTCCATTCGGTTTTTTGGGGTTTCTAAACGGGGCGGGGGGCTTAGTGTTGAAACCTAAATCGAAAATATCTGTGATCGGAAAAGCACCTCAGTGTAGATACTTCCAGTTTTCTACCCTGACCTGTTCATTATTGTTTCTAACGTCTAGCTCTAGCACATCGACCACCTTGATATTGATGGTTGACCAAAGTTGTTGCCTTGGCCGACCTACGTTTTTTTTAGTTAATAATAGGATTATTGTATGTAGGACAGTGGTGGCACCAAAAAAATTATAAAAACTATAAAATTGCATTTGTTTGTGGGTATGTTCATTTGGAGCTGTTACATGTGTATATATGTCAATATATTCATATGTGTGGGCGTGTGTGCATATGCATAGGCTTCTGCGAAAAAAAAGCTGCTGGTGGCTGTTAGTTTTAAGTTATTTTAAGTATTTTTAAGTAGTTTTAAGTTATTTATGTATATTTATTACGTATATTTTAGTTTTATTTAGGTTAATTTAGTTTTACTTAGGTAAAGGATAGTTTTAAGTTTTTTTAAGAATTTTCTTGTTTAGTTTTAAGTAATATTGAATTCTAATTTAAGTTCGTTTTTACGCCGAAAGGCATTTTTAATATATATATAGTAATAGTATAATTTAGAGCGCCCGTATGGGGCCAGTAAGTTAATTAAGTTATTCTGTAAGCTAGTTTTTAAGGATTTGTCTATCATCTAAATAGTTATAAGTAAAATGAAAAATAAAAATTGAATACAAAAAAAAACATCTTCCCACCCTTCAAGCGTATCCGTACTCGGAAAAATGGAGTTCGGCGTGGGTGTATTGCCTTTGTTACAAATAGACATGTTGTTAGAAATAATAAAATTAAATTAAAGACTCACCTCTTTCGTTGTTTTCTAAACTGCCCCATGCCTGGCATTGGCATCACATCTTAGTATGAGGTTTGCATTTTTGATGTTTTGGACCAGGGTATGCCAACTTCCTCGGGTGGTGCAATACGATCGCAATGGCAGTCAAGTCGGCTATATTTTTAAACTTCTTTTTTTCCAAAAGTATATGTGATAGGAGATTCGTTTCCTTGGAGAAACCTAAAAAAATAAGTAATTTTTATTTTGTTTTAAATATATAAAACAAAACAAAATTTAATGTGGCCGTCATTCGACCATCTTCCCCTAAAGGTAAAAATTATTTCTATAAGTTTTGCAATTTATTTCATAAGCAAAAATATATCTATATATTTTAATATATACCTACCTACTAAAAAAAATCAACTTCTGTGGCCTACACAATCATGATAAAGTTATTAAATGAAATCATTCGAGGATGCTCCCACATCGTTTAAATTTGTAAAACCAATTTAAATTCAAAATATCAACCTTTTCCTATACTTCTTCGGACACCCTCTGATGTCATACAAAAACAATGCAACAGTTTTCTGAAAAATTATTCTGATCCTTTAGTTTTTATTTGTATGCTGAAATTTCATCAAATTTCCCTTTCTGTTTCTGGTGAACCGCTCTGTGAAGTTTTAATAAATTTCCATACCAATGCACCACACAAACAGCATCAGCCATCATATACATGGCACACATCCAACCAACAAGGATATAAAACCAAAAGCAATGATGACGACACGACACACTGAAGAATAAATTAATAAACGATGCACACTGTACTGCGAGTCAAGAAATAATCATACATCAAAACAACGAAATTAATAAATAAATAAAACAGTTCCTAAGAGATAAAGAAATAATAAATACATTTTAAATAACGACGGTCAATGTATAAAAATAAAAATAAAGGAGAATCCATAAATTACATTTTTCTTTTCACATCCTCATAAATATAAATTTCATTTGAATTGACAGTCATTTTTATGATATTACTGCAATGAAAATCCAACTTATCGCTGTGCACAAATCTACATTGTTCATATTGGTAAAATACAACTCGAAATAAAAAAAAGGAATGTCGGTGTCACAACTGGAAGTCATCTTTTTTGAGTACCTATATGTGGAGCAGAAAGCCATACAAAAAAAAAAACTAGTCAGAATACCAATTATTATCCGTAGTTGAACACGCTCATTCTCCTATAGTTGCGCTCCGGATAAAGACCACACATCTTCCTACATGGGGGATAAAAATGTCAACATGCAATTTTATGGTAAGAAAGGAAAACAGCACAGCCAAACCGCAGTTACATGCAGTTTCATAACATTCACAGATTATTTATTTAAGCAAAAAAAAGCACAATAAATTGATAAAAAAAAATGTTCAACACTTTAAAATGCATGGAAGTGACTAATTATTACAGTGTATCATCAATACTACTCAATACCCAATACCATATACATTTTAAATTTCCTTGAATACACAAAAGACAATTTAAATCAGATGAATGGTTAAATTTTGAGGATTTTCCATGGGCACCCGCACAGTGGTGCATTTCATAAGGAAACTTGAAAAAAATCAAATATTAAATAAATGTTATGAAATCCAATATTTTGAAATTGAAACTTGGCACATAAGTAGAATTATCGTGAGGCAAACATTTTAACATTTAAGATTTCGTATTAATATCGATCTGCATTTGTAAAAATTTCAGAAACTATAAATATGGGCGCTGTTTTCAGAATAATGATTTTTAAGAATTATTTTTTTCTCTTTATGAATGTTTGCAGGTTTCTAAAATAAATATTCTAAAAACTGTTACGTCACATGTACCACTCATGGAATATTTTTTTTTTTTTCATGGAATAATTTTTTTTTAAACCTAATATTCCATAAGAGTTAACTGTATTCGTAATATACGATTTTTAAACAAAAGTAACTGTATTCTTATTTTAAACTAAAAATCATTTCGTTTATAAAATTTTTTTCAGCTTGGGACCATTGTGTACTTTGTTCCCGGGTGGGTGACCGTATTTTCGATGACATAGTAAACAAGCAGGCTATATACTTGCACGGCCGTATTAGCCATACCAATTAGACTTAAGAAATTTAAATTTCAAAATGTTAATATATTAAGAAATAAAGGAGTCATTTAAAACTAAAAAAAAAAAAAAACTTGCACTTGCAACACCAAACACCGCATATCCTCGTTATTAAAATCGTAATCATGCAATTGATAATCATAGCAATAAAGTGCGGATTTTGCGTTTAAGTACTGTAAAACGACACATTGTAGTGATTACTTAATACAACTTAAACGTGGGAACAGCAGCAAACTTATGTTTTACAATTTTTTTGTTTTTGAGAATTATTTTTTTTTGTAGACATCAATTTACGCACAGATAATTATTTATGTATTCAGCCTTGTACCTACGTTTGGCTTTGGAATTAGGGTTTGGTGAAAATTATTCACATCCGTGTGATATGTTTGTGTAACGTGCGGTGTCACACATTAACCAAGTATGATTACATTTTGCAAATTCATCATTCATTTGGACATTTAAGCATCGAAAAGAGGTTTTAGGAAAAAGTAGATATAATCAACTTAAAAAATTAAAATATGAACATTTTGCTCATTAACAAAGCATTTATAAAAAATTGAGGTACAAACATATGTGGTAGGCGTAGGGTGTCGAAAAAATATGTATTAAAGCACGTACGGTATGATTTGAACTTCAATTAATGTAAAGTTATGTTTGCTATTTCATTAGTGGTAATTTCATTTATATATTTGTATAAAGATTAAATATATTTTAATACAAAATAAAAATTAAATATTGGCACACAAATTGAATTTTAAAATGAAAGCCTTCACTTCACACAAATGAGGATAATAAGCAAGGTGATTTGAAGAGATAATCAATATTGTGAACTAACAAAACTATAATGTTTATGGTAAATCTCGAGACTCTAAAGAAGATTACTACTCACTGGCGGACTAAGGGAGGGGCGGTCCGCCCCGGGCACCACGTTGATGGGGGCACCAAATGGCATTGAAAAATGCTGAAATCGCAAAGCATAATATATAGTTCTGGTTTTATAGTATGTTGTATGTCAGTAAGTAAAAGTAGTCCTAATTCAAATTAGAAACTTCGGAAAACTGAATATTGTACCAAGCGAAAAACTGCAACTTTTTTTCATTTTTTGCAGTAAAGTCATAAACTTTGTGTTTTTAACAAACAAAATTAAGTACAATCGTAAAGTTTATTCAATTTCGAAAAACTTTAAAAAAACCGCAACACTATAGGAACCAATCTATGGCTCTTCAAAGATTTTCCATTTTCTCCGAAATTTTAGAGTTTAAAGTTTTTCTTCAATTCGACTCAAAATATTTAAAAAAAACAAATTTTCCTCTAAGAAAAGTCAGTGCAAAAAAGTTGTAGAGTATTCAATTCATTAAAAATAGTAAAAATCGAAGTCCGGTGAGACTTAAAGTTCACAAACAATCTTGAAAAAAATTGAGGTAAAAATGGATTTTTGTAAAATTAAAACGAAGACTTTTGGAATTTGGGCTCAATTTAATAGGCAGGACCTGATCTTCTTTGTAACTGATGAAACTCATAAGAATATGCTCGGATATATATTTGATCTGTTCAGAAAAATCATGAGGAGGCTGAAGAAGAACAAGAACTTGAAACAAAACACGGATAAATCAGAATTAATTTTTTTTTAATTCAAACAAAGCTTATAATTGATCTTCCATTTATATGAAAAGAGGGAAAAAAGAGCAATTCTCACCAAGAAAGATGCTCTTAATTAAAATTCACCATTGCATACAGTTCATTTTTTATCACCCAACATTTTTTTAAAACCTTACAATTTTATTTTTGATTAACTATCAACTATCGATAGCGATAAAAGTAAGTGAATACCTACAAATAACTTATAGCATTTTCATTGTACTGGCTGATATTAAGCCCTATCGAAAATTCCAATGTAATCGAAAGTATGCTATACGAATCCCGAATTAACAATCGAGATTGGATGAATTGATTTTTTGTTTTAAAGTGAATTTGCAGAAATCACTCGTTTACGATTACTTAAAATTTAAACGGATAATTTACCAAAATAATAGATAAAATCGGAATGAAAAGTGCTAACATGTATCCGCGCACTTATTAAACTGAACTCAGTTATATTTCAGTCGTATATTAGAGGTTTATAAGTTGTGTTCAATTTATTTAAATTAATGCTGCCTATAATTTTTATCAACCATCCAAATGTTCCTTTTTTTTTTTTTTTTGGTAAATGATATTTTAAACACTATCACCAAATGTTGAAAATGTTATTTGCGGGTAAAAGAATTTGTTGATGCTATGTTCTAAAAAAATTAAATTTCTTCAAAACCATGTGATAAGGCTTGGACTGGTGGTGCAAATTACCCTTCTCAGCTATGGCTCCAACGATTTTCTTGAAAAAAATTACTGATGGTTTTTGTCTGATTTTCTTTTGTTTTTTGTAAATTCAATATTTGGAAAACGGCTTGACAAAAAAATTTAATTTTTGTATGCATAAAATGCAAAAAAAAATTAGGCACTTAACAATGGCGTTCTTCAAATTTCTAAAAAAAAAACTTTTTTATAAAAAATATTAAGTAAACATTGATTTATTTAAAAACCGCTCTAACGATTTTGGAATAATTTCTTTGGTAAAACTATATTCAGGCAATTAATTTTTCTGTATACTTTGATTTTGGCTTGGATCTGGAAAATGATTTTTTTTTCCTTTGTATTTAAAAAAAAAATTATTAAATTTAATTTTATTTTCGTGACAACTTGCCACATGAACAAGTACGTGCAACCCAGTCGTGCACCACAAGAGCAATTTCGTGCGACCCAGTCGTGCTCTTTATTTTTTATATTTTTGTATTTATATTGGATTCATGTTTTTGTGTTAAGGAATTAATAAAATCTAAGCAGTCTTAGTTTTAAAATAAACTGAAATGTTAAAGTGTAATTTGTATTTTATTTGCAAAAATATTCCATGGGTCCATATTCGCCGCAAAATCCGTTTTCAAAAAAACATAGCAATTTTTTACAATTAAATAATGAAGGTACAGTTAATTTTAAACTGTACGTGTCAACAAATGCTTAAACTTGACTTACTGCCTGAACACAATACTGACAGTGCTGGAACTGGAGCTGCGGAATAGCTGTCAAAATACAAATCCAATGTTACGAACACAACGCGACGAAACTGTACTCGATGCTGCAGACGGTGTTGCACAAGTTCACCCACTTTAAATTTCGACGTACAGCACTTTTGACGTTTCACAATAAATTAAAAAAAAAAAAAAAAACAATTTCCTTGCCGCGACCGCGTGTTTTGTGAAGAAATATTTTATTTAATGTGTCAAAAAGTTAAGTGAATTTAATTGTGTTTTTTGATAATTTTGCAATTAAATTTTAATCAGCTGATACAAATGATATAAAATGTAAGAAAGTTGTGCAGCGCCATTGTGGGCACGCAAAAAACGAGACGTACGACATATTTTGACATCTGTTTCAGCTCCAGCTCCAGTTACTGTTGCAGCAGTCTATTGTGTTCATTCAGTTAAGTTCTAATAAATCGAAAAATAATGTGCATATAACGACTGTGTTGCTAACCACAAGCATGTGTATTAATACTTTTATTTATCGCCAAACTATATTTTTGACGTCCTTAATTTGAAACGGAATCGCATATAAACGCCCCTACTAATGTACTCAAATTGTATATAGTACCTAAATATCCAAACAATATAATGCAAAAAAAAAAAAGGAATTGGGTTGAAAAGATTTATAAAAGCATGCAGAGGATATTATTTTATGATTTAGAAACGAAACAAGTTAACTCAATAATAACGAAAGGGGATTCTATTTTAATTAGGAAATTTTCTTTTCCTATTGTATAAAAAAAAAAAAAACAATTTTGTTTATCTTTAAACTCCACTAAACCCTTTTATAAGATTACTTATGCATACTTAAAAATAAAAACCCCATTAAAATTTCGGATTTATTTTTTTATGAAACAATTTTTATACTCGAAAAAATAATTTTATGTTTTTCATCTCTATAATAAAAGTCCATCCCATTTCCAAGTCATCTCGTAAACAAACAATAAAACTTTGCTGAAAAAAAACATCTACAAAAAATATCCATCTTTGGAAAACACAATAAACCCAAAACAGTTTAATTTTTTTTTTCTCCAGAGTAATCACAATGTTTTCATCTTTTTTATTAGCAAATCCCCATTCAAAGTCTAGAAATGTCCTTTCATTGTGGTTTGTGGTTATTTCTATCGTTTTGGCAATTAAGAGGATTCGGTATTTTATTCTACTTCTGGACGTGACCTGTCGCCAAAGATTATCTTGTATCCTTCCATTATCTGATTCGGTGTGTGTTAACACACGTGTTGTTTCCGGTCACAAGTTGATACGACTTAGGGTCAATTCAAAAAGATTTAAGTACAAATTTGTATGTGCTTTTTCCTTTAGGTAGGTACCTATCTATATATTTTACGAAGAGGAAATATAAATTAATTCAAAAATATTACGACTAAAGTCGGATTTTAAAGAAAGAAATTTAACGAAGCGGAACAAAGAATATAAAAGAAATTCCTTGAAACTTATTGTCTATTTTGTTTTTATATTTTCATGTCTGGTATCAATATTATCCTCAACTTTGTGAAATTCACTTTTCTGACATACAATAGGTTCACTTAACATATCCAGCAATTTATCCTTTATTCAGAAATATTTTCTATTTAGCTTCTGCTTCAATCGGGTCAATGTCGTTGTTGTCAAGCAAAGAAGTGTTTCTGTATATTTGCTATGTGTGATAAAATCCACACGTTATGCATTTAAGTTGAGAAAAACAATTCTTATTCTTCATTCCCCCCCCCTCCAGTACCCCCTCCACGACCCCCTCCCCAAACTAAAGATTTGTTTACCCATACTCAAGTCTGTTGCTTTTGCACACACCACATGTCTGACGTTCCAGTACAGAAAGTACCATCAACATCTATGTTGACGTCTTAGGGAAAACAACAGGAATGGAGGCGATGATGATAGTGTTTTACCGTTGTAGTAAAAGCCATTTAATGGCATTTCCTCTCCTTCTTATTCTATCATAATAAGTTATTCCCACATACATGCATACAAAGCACCCCTTCAGGAAACGGATTCAAGCTGAAGGAAGAATAGATGCTTCTATCGTTAATGAACATTTAGCATTTTTCCCGTTCTCTTTGTTGTTGCTTAAAAAAAAAAAAAAGTTTCCTTATGTTTCTTTTTGTTGTATATTTGGGAATACCCATGCAAATCCTCACGGTTGCCTTTTAATAAAAATACCAGTCAAATGTATAGTATGACGTTGAAATGGTGGGTGGCATTCGCATGCACCAGAGATAACGAACTTGCCAAACGCGTCTGCCTCTGGTTCTGAATGCTCGTCGTATTCTAATTTAAGTGAGTGGTAACGAGTGGGGTATGTTCACAATGAACTTGGATTTATATTTTATTTTTGCATTATTTCTCTATTCTTTTTTTATATTTGTTGAGCTCTTCGTGAATGGCAACCGTACCGTATTCATTTGAAGAGTGTTCTGTGCTTTTTTCCTCAATTTGCACTTCCATTATTGTTGAAAAGAAGGATCAAGGATCTTATAGTAAGTATAGAAATAAATAAAAATGCACTGAAAGATATAAACTGAAAAAATTTTCGCAAAATTATTTGACACAATAGTGAGTTGAAATAATTGGCGGGGGCGTATACGTACTTTGTTTTTTTCCTCTGTTTCGTGTTTCTCCCTTAGTACATTACGTTCATACATAAAATTATATATACAATCAATATAATAAAAAATCAATAAATGAAATAGGATATTTCTTTGAGCGAATCTACTTGATAAAATTATGATAACGAAAACAATATGATATTCTTCTTTTTGGGTTTGACGAATGGCAGTCATTAATTAAAGAAACATTTCAGCACGACATGAAAACGTACACCAACACTCATTGTTATTATTGTTTTCCATTTTCTCAAAATTATTTTGTAACTAGATGCGCGTGTTTTTGATAGATTAATTATAACAATATCTATAAATTTATATGCTGATTTATTGCTGGGGAATATGAACTTAGTTGCACAGCACATAGTGGGTGTGTGGTGCTTTTTTACATACAACTTATATAAAGGCATTTCAAGGACGAAAGAGAATAATTTTTTTTATTTTTGTTTTTCCAATAAAAATAAACTGATGACCAGTTTTCTCTGTAGAATTTAAATTATATGCAATTAAAATTCAAATAAGATTAATAGGAGAGAGTAACTTGATATAGTGTTGGTTTGTGAGTCATAATTTCATGATTGAGAGGGTGAAACAAATAAATCATACTTTTGCAAAGTTCTAGAGAAAGATGAAATTTGTAATAATTAGAAAATAGAATCGCCTAAATATGCGGAACTTTGCAGCTTGATAATTAATCAAAAATCATCTATTCACGTCTACATTACATCTAGTCAAATTAAAATTTGCGTTTTTTTTTTTTAATTTTCGAATTTATTGGTTCAAATTCAATCTTAAGTGGAATTTTGTATTTTGCAGGCGTATATTGTTAAAGTTAGAAAATTAGCTGCATTGAGTCGAAAAATTAATCAACACTTTAGCATAGACGAATTTTCAAGCTCAAAGTTTGGAAACATTTCAAAAACGATCAAATAATGAACTCGTTAGAGAAAAGTCATCTCATGGTTTTTGGCTAAAATAAAAGGGCAAACATGCTACGCCCAGCACCAACCATGAATGTAACTTTCTACACAATCCTGGTTGCAATAGGTAAATTTAAATGTTATTAAAATAAAAGGTACTGGCTGAGTTGCACAAATAGTAAAAATAAGTTTAAAAAAAAAAAAAATTATCCTAGGAGCGATTTAAAAAAAAAAAACATTTTTTTAAAAATATTTTGACTTTCAACTAAATTTCATAAAACTACATCGACAGGTTCTCAATAATTTTGTAGCAAAAATATTTCTTAAAACATTATTTAAAAGTAAACAAACACTTATTTAAAAGTAAACAAACACATTTAAAAAATTGTTGTGCCATGCATTTAAAAAGCTAAAAAAAATTCATTTCATAAACAGGTATCGAAATTAAATAAAATGCACGACTTAGTCGCACGAACCTGCTTTTGTGGTGCACGACTGGGTCGCACGAACATGTTCTTGAGGCAAGTTGCCACGAAAATAAAATTTAATTTAATAATTTTTTTTTTAAATACAAAGGAAAAAAAAATCATGAATTTTTCACAAAAGTGCTAAAACATCTTTTTACAAAGATTCAAGCCAAAATCAAAGTATGTAGAAAATTTTGTTGCCTAAATATAAGTTTACCAAAAAATTATTCCAAAATGTTTACTTAATATTTTTTATAAAAAAGCTTTTTACAAATTTGAAGAACGTCATTTTCAAGTGCTTAATTGTTTGCATTTTATGCACAATAAAATAAAAAATTGTTGTCAAGGCGTTTTCCAAATATTGAATTTACAAAAAAATAAAATAAAAAATTAATTTAAACTAAAATTAAGCTTTTCTGCAAAATGTTGGTATTGAAATTTGTTCAAGTCACATAGACCTTTCTTAAAAAAAATGTTTGGTTTGAAATCGATTAACCCGTTCATGAGATAGCTCAATTAAAAAAAAACGGTTCTATGGGAGGTACCGTTAATAGGCTTGCCAAAATTTCTGTCCGCAATTTAACAAAAGGATAACAGACAGAAACCATCAGTAATTTTTTTCAAGAAAATCGTTGAAGCCATTTTCGAGAAAATTAAGCTTTTTCCAAAACCGTTATATGGCAGGTACCGTTATTTTTTTGAACTAAAAAAAAATTTCAATTTCTCCTCTCAGGATTGGTCTACAATCCCTACATACCAAATTTGAAGTAAATCAGTTCAGCCGCAGACAGAGAGGCAGACAGACAGAATATCCAGACCCACTTTTTTCGTCTTCGCTATCCTCGTAATGTCATCATGATTGATTGTTATATCAATTTTTTTTTGCACGAACGCATATTTTGCCTTATAGTACCTATAATCGCAAGTAAATAAAAGGCACAACAAGGTTGGACAAACTTGCTCTTGTGTAAGAATACTAACCTTTGGCTAAGGATACTAAGAAATAAATAATCGGAAGTAAAAATAGTTTCTTTAGCGTTTTTATGGCAAGTACGCTTAATAAGGTGATTTTGAAAAAAAAAATCTAACAAAAAACTTCATTATTGGAAAAAAATCAGTCACACTAAGTTTTAACAAAATCGATCGTATATTTTACAAGAAAAATTGTATTGTCTTTAAGGCTTATTTGCCAGGTACCGTTAATATGTAAACTTATTCTGAAAAAATGAAAAAAACAACCTGATGACAGAATTGTAGGACCTACTTTTTTCGTGTTCTCTATCATCGTAATGTCGTGTTTATTTTTTTTTTTTTTCAAAACTTTTTTTTTTATGGATACAAAACTTGCCTTAAAATTAAAATTTAATGGTGACGATGACGATATTGTGAATTTAACCCGCCAGAAAGCAGGCAATGAATCTTTTGATAAGTACCTACGTAACATTATGTAAATTAAATATTCGCTCTCTTTTTCCAAAACTAAATTTATAAATTTAATTTGATAAAGAAGAATTTTTACCAAACTTATCATATAAATAATTTTGAAATAAAAAAAAAAAAAACACAAAAAAGTTATCATATAACCTCATTTCGTTCTTATACCCAAAGGATTTCTTTATTTGTTGTTATGAAAATATAATGATTTTCAATGGCTTCCTTTTTAAACCAATACCTATGTACCTACATTTTAAATCAAATACATAACCCAAACAGAACCCATCATCCATATAAATATAAGTACACACGTGCATGATGGGACTTCCATTTGAAGACTTTGATGCTTTGGAGGGTTCTTCACTCAGTCCCAGTACGTATTACGTACAAGGAGAAGTCAAAGATAAATTTCTATTATTTTCCAGCTCGTTTAAACTCATATAAACTTCATGCTGCCATAAATGAAAATGTAAATCACATCAATCTCAAATGAAAATACCATAGGTACTATTCAAACATATAAAGTCCCAGGTGTTTACCTTATGTATATGTTTAGTCAAAAATTTATTAAAATATAATAAAGACAATATAACACAAGTAAAACAGAGAACGACAGACTCCTAGCTCTAAAATAATGAGCATCTTTTTTTGATAATAATAATATAAACTGAAATACCTTGTGGTGTTGTTGTTAAAAAAAAAATTAAAGAAAAATAAATAAAAGCAGAAGAGTCCAACATCACATCCACGTATCTAACATTTGAGAACAAAATTAGTTAAATAAACTTCATCATTATAAGACCCACACTTCAAATGCACATGAGTGATAAAATCACACAGACCGAAGTACACACAGCTCACATCCTTGCTAAGCGAAAAGCAGTCTCAAGAATGAAAATCCGTTCCACATTAACCGTGCTTTATGTTCATAATTGTGATAATTAATTTTTTTTCCTAACACGGTTATGAGGTATGACGTTGAATTCTTGTTTATTAACCAAATGAAAAAAAAAATGGAATATTCTCCCATAGGACGACGACGTCTAAGGATGCTAATTCTCATATCCAAACATTTTTTCCTCGTTTATACATTGCGGAGCAGAATTACCCTGATTGATGGTTTCTTTTCCAAAAAAAAAACGTAGGTTTTATATTTATATCTTGTTCCTGGAACACACATAAAAAAAAATTAATTCCTAATCTATCAGACGAAAAAAGATTATATCCTTTAAATGGAAAGAAAAAGGGATAATAAAAATATAAAAATGTGCTCGCATGAAAGTCATGATGGAATCTGACGTAATAAAATAATGACTCAACACTGCTGATGATGAAAAATCATCCCAATTTGTGAGCAATGTTATTGTTACTGCAAAAGGTTTTTGAATTCGCACTCAGAAATTCTGTACGGAAAATCTACATTAGATTCTCTAAAGGGAACGTGTCAAAAAGCTTTTCTCAGATAGTTTTGACTATTTAAATACCCGTGCAACTTTTTTCTCTTATTAATATTTCCGTAAAAAAACAGAGAACTTTTTGCAGCTTTGTTGGCTTTAAAAGGAAAACAATTTTTTTATTTATATTTTGTAGCACGTAGGAGAAAAACTGCGATGATAGGGGGTGATGGAAGAAACAAAAGCATTGAAAAAGAAATCCATTAAACAAAATAGATCAGCCTAAGGGAATGGGTTGGTTATTTCAATAGAAAATGCTTGACTGTTGATTTTGAAAACTTTCCTTTGAAAATGCCTGCACTGTACCGACTACATGAAAGTTGAACTAGAGGTTTCGTTTTATTTGCATTTACGTGCATCTGTTGAGTATATATCTGTGTGAACCTTTAAGGATTGTGATATTCCATAAAGAAGAGAAGACCTCCCCCAATGAGATGATGGAAATGGAATCAACAGTCAGCGTCACCAGCAGCAAACTACCACCACTCGTTCTCTCGTATAGTTACATTGCATAGTCTGTAAACTGTTTGAATATCTATCAGAGGCAGTGATGCTTTATTTAGAAGTATTTATTTATGTGTTTTTTAGGAACATTTTGTTTTGTGATCTAAGCCGAATTTTAATTTTTTTTTAATTCTTTTTTTTCTCCCTATGGAAAGCTTACATCTTTATATTTGATTTGAAATTATGGGAACCGATTTATTAACAGTCAATATGTTCTTAACGAAGAGTTTGTAAATTAAAGTCTAATTTAATTCGTAAATGAATAAGAGCTTGTGAATTATATATTTCTTAATACAAGTTCATAACTGCGTCGACAATTAAAAGAGGGCTAAAGTTTGCAAAAAAAATAAGCTTATAGAATCCTGCAATCCTGCTCAGGAGTATCTTTCTGATTAATGCTTGTTCCTTCAAAAATGTGTTTTAAGAGTACGTATCGACACTAATCTTTCTAATCATTTTCTAAAACTTTGATATACATATTATGTACATAAATTGGTAGTGATCATCATTATATGTATAAACTCTGCCGAACTTAACTGGCGGGTTAGGCGCCTCATCACCACAAAATAGTAAAAAAATATTACAATGTTAAAATTATTTTGATTGCTTCCATATTATAAATAACACGAATTTTCTGTTAAAATTGCATTATTTTACAAAAAAAAATTATTTAAAAGAATATATGTATGTATGTAAGAGATAATTCAACAAATCTTATTGCTTACCTTATTGCATTGTTGGATTATTATTATTTCTATTCAAAGATCACTCTTATTTTCATTATTTTATTCGAAGTAAAAGAGGTTAACAATTTTCAAACGTCCAAATCATTTCAAAGATATGTACATACACATATTTTATCAGGGTCTGAAATTTTCCAAAATAATTAATTTAAACATTAGGAAATTCATCCAATAATAAAAATTCTTACCAATAACTATCGTTATTTAAACAACTCGTATAAAAAAACAACATTCGAATATGAATTTTACATAAAAATAATTGAAAATCAGGAAATGACAATTTAGATTGAAAAAAAAAAAAAAAAAAAAATTAACAACAAGTTGATTTGATCGGATTTTGGTTGATTTTGTTCTTTTCTTTAAAAAATTAAAAGGTTTGGCTTCTGGTAGTATTTCACTTGGGCGAGCTACTGACTGAAATTTTGACATTAATTTGGCGCGCCTGATTTTTTGTGAAGTTATTTTTCCAAGGCCACTTATTAATGAATGACAATTATGGGTGACGGAAATGGCCGGAAACCAAAGATTCAGCCCTTGAAGTGCAGGAAACTATGGTAAGTAATTTTGGCACTACATTTTTTTCACTAAAATGTAGTTTGAAACGTTTAAAATAATAATGTATAACTGCCATAAAATTATCAAGCCGGAAAAGGGTTGCCAGATAAATTTCAATAAATTTCTCTTTTAAGTGTTTTTATACTGTTTTTTTAGTAGCCAATTTCAATTTATTCATTTGTTTAGTCTTACAAAATAAGATGCAATATCTTTTTAAACAGTGTAAGCTTAATTAATTACTTTATCGATGTTTTAAATAACACATTGCTCTGGCAACTCTTTTCCGGCTTGATAATACTATGGCAGTTATACATTATTATTTTAAACGTTTCAAACTATGTTTTAGTGGAAAAAAAAGTTTTTGTCAAAATTACTTACCATCATAGTTGGGTTATTTTTTTTGCACTTTAAAAAGCTGTATCTTTGGTTTCCAGCCATTTCCGGTAGCCATTTTTTGTTTGATCATATCAGATCTTTTTTATAAGATGCTTAAAGCATAAGCATTGGCTTATGAAAGAAGATTTGCCAACACATAAAATGTGTTGTTTATGTGCATGTGTTTTTATGTTCGTAGCATTTTACTAACAACTAAGTTGGCTCATCACTTACAAAAACATATTCAATATACATAGGTACGTTTAGTCAAACTTACATGGGAAACAAAACAACAAAGAAACAATTAGGATCGTGGATTATTTTACTCAATTTAAAATCTATTGCACCGTCGTTCATATTATGAAGTAGCCATAATTGCCCTTCATTAATGATTGGCTCTAAAGCAATAACTGGACAAAAATTCTGTCCCGAAAAATAATGTCCCGAAATAATGTTCCGAAATCGGTCGCTAGCTCTCGGACTATAATTATTTATTCCCTGAATTCATTCCCTAGTTTTTTTTGCAGTAAAACTAAATGTAAATTTCGAAAAATCTGCAATTAAAAAGGTAAGTGCAAAAATTAAAAATTAAGTCAAATATTAAAAGGGTCAATTTGAACTAGTTTTTCAATTAAATGGTACCTACCTTAGTTTGAATTTTGCAATTTTGGTTTTAATTAAATCTATTAACAATACAATAATTATCGAAATAGGTACCTACCTACAAAAGAGAATATTTGTCATTCACATAAAATTAATTTTCTAATTACCTAATTCTGTATCAACTTATCTTTTCTTCTTTTAGATTTATCAGCATCGATAAATAAAATATTTTCTGCCTTTTTGATTTCAACATTCACTCAACTTGATAGCTTTTATAGTTGAGTTCACCAAAAACAATTTCAATTATGCAACCTTGTGTTTCAACTTTCAAACTGTGTTTCCACTTGAATCCACCAGGTACTCTTAACAGTTTTCTGCTTGAAATTGAATCAAACCTCCATAGCAAAAGCTTAGCAATGATTTATCGAATAAATGAAAATTCGTTCGTTCTCTCAATGGTCATATTTCGAGGGCATACTTCAGCGAAAAAACTCAAATGCCTAGAAGATCCTCTTGACATTAAAATTTTTCAAAAATCCCTTATTTTCAGTGGTGAATAAATCCAATATAAAATATTTCATTCCCTTTGACTTAAAATTAGCTGTAAAAATCGTAAGAGTTTTCCGATTTCTTCCCTAAAAAAGAACTCGTTCACCGTTAAAAGTTATGCCTTGAAGGATAAAAGAGTATTTTTAACTTTCCGTTTTCATGTATATTTATTAACACAGAATTTCCAAAAGTGAACAAGGAACTCTCATGTTACATAAATAAAAAAAAAAAACATAAAGGTTCTTAAATGTGGAATAATAACACTATACCTGCGTCCCTGCGACAGCAGAAACATTAAGGCAATAGCAAAAGTGAGTACCTATCATCAACATGAAATGCAGTAACAACCGATGTCTTCGTTCTACATATCTTATATAAAAAACAACAGAATCCTTTTGCTGAGGAAAAAAGAATAAGAAGCCTGAAAGCAAATAGTAACAAGAAACGACATGATAAGTGGGCTTTTGGCAACATCGAGCGGAAGAAAAACAAGTGCAGGAGAAAAACGTAGCGCCTTCCAGCTTAAAACACTCACTGACGACAATAGATACCAAACGTTTCATTTTGGAAGGTATACCTACGTACGTATACTTGTACTAAAAAGAAAGAAGGTGAACACATATTTTTAGGTTACTGCAAGGCACAACACAACGCCATTTTGTAAATACATACCATGAATATAAATGACTTCGACCAAAATTTTACATTAAAACTACTATTCTTCTCTATACATATATCTACCTTCGGCAGAGGATACACAATGGCTTCCTAACAAAGCTATCATATTAAGTTTGTGTTGTTGGTACACTTATCTGACACAAGACGAGCATCCTACAAAAGCATATATACACACAATGCAAGTACTTGATACAAACATAGAATCTCCTGTAACAGGACACGGAACTTTAGGAAAAGAACATGACGTCGGAGATGGTGTGAGCGCGGAATCAAGTAATGGGAACACTAAAAAATGGAGGTTGAAGTGTTAAGGAAAAAGGAAAATGGAATTTACCAAATGTTTGATACAAAAAATAGTTGCTCCTATAGTTGGCCGTATACTGCTGCTGTACTTAAATACAGAAGTGTGGCGATAGCATTACTACCAAGGAGCTATGGTCCTTGGTAGTAATGCTACCGCCACCTTTAAACGCAATGCCTAGTATGATACCGTTGATAGCTTCAGTGATTAACGGTTTTGATGTGGTTAAACGATACCAAAGTATACACTTGAAGAAAATCTTTTGGGTCATATTACAGTTTTAATGTGAGCTCTGGGAACATGGAGTTAGCACAGCTAAAATGAAACACTGACTTCTGCTTTTGTTTAGTTTGTTGGCCAAATTCTAGTGGCATGCATTAAGTAGATAACACAAGAGAGACAACTGCGAGAACTATATAATGAGAAAGATTGCTTTTAATTTTCCACTATGCACACATTCATTTGGGTTGAAAAAAGTTTTAATTTTTTGCTTGGATGGTTTCATTAGAAAATGAACAATGCAAGGCTGAACAAAAAGTGGATGTCATTAGCATACGCAAACACATTTAATTACCAAAAGTCAATTTTGTATATTTGAATTTAATTGGACGAGGTATTGTGAGTGTTTCTATCTAAAAGCAATTAGGTATCGCATTTCTGGTGCGTACCTATGGATTTGAAAACTCATATCAAAGTGGGATAAATGTTGTAAAAAAATGCATTATGATGTTTGGAACAAATCGTAATAATAATTAATATTGAATGTATGTTAAGGACATGGGGTGCACTTGTATCGGGTACTTTCAAGTGGCGTTCATGAACAAGGATATCGCATATTTTACAATCTATGGACCAGTTGTACAAACATTTGAACCCACAGTTCAGCCATTTATATCTTCCAAACTCGGCTACTTAACTAAGATCGTTCTGGGTAATTTAAAATTAAATAAGTGATTGTATATGCCTTTACAAGACTTGAACCGCAGTTAACCTGCCGAAATCGTTGAGTAAGAAACTTGAACCACGTTGAACCACGATTGTTCAACTGGCCCTGAATGTGTTTCAGTTAAGCAACTTAGCAGTTAAATTCAATGTTTCTTTTATTTTATTTTTGTTGATTTCTGTCAAATAAAGTTCTGAATAGCTTGATTGAAACTTACTTAGAGATTTTGAAACATTTTGTCCTAAATATTCAACTTAATGGCCATACTAAATCGATTTCGAATAAATAGAAAGTTTGGCAAATTTTTCTACGAACAGATTTTTTGATCGAAATCAATATAAAACCCCCGCGAAGGATGGACAACGCACAGAATAAAAATAATGTATGTACGTATTCTTCTTATCTTTATCGGAGATCCCAAATTATTGCTTTTGATTTCATTTTTTTTTTTACAAAACAAAACAAATTAAATTAAATTCACAAACAAACAATAAATAATTAATATTTGTTTTGACATTTTGATTTTCACATGATTCCAAAAGTAAGAGTATAGGACAGAGATCCGTTCGGGCCTTGTGATGTAATTCGGAGTGTATAGCGTTTAGTTCGGAGCTTTGTTACGAGACTTTGTTATCATCAGACTACCAAACGGACAAAGCACCGTAGATAGCAATAAATATTCTTATAGTTTATGTATGAACCCTTAGAAAACAAAACTCAGTACATGCACTTATGACCCTTCTCATAACTGACTCCTCATTGTTCCTGCTTCCTGGCACTCTTCTATATTGTATACCTATACGTATACCATAACCATTTGAAAACTTTTCAAAGGAACTTTAGAAAACTTTAATCACTTCCGTGACTCATTTCAACACAAGAGAAGGTATAGTAACACACATTTTCCAGTAACACAAATTTTCTGCAAATGCATTATTACTATCCTTGATATTCATAATGATGATCATTAAAACATATTTCTGAATAATAGTGTCCCTCTGTCCTTATTTTTTCATCATTGCATCTCTTCACTTTGGTCCTAATGAGGTTGACTTTATATCTTACCCAGGGACACATTCAATTTAATTATTTTTAATAAACATTACCAACAGTTCCCATCAGCGACCTTTACATGAAATGAAGATTTATTTTCATGAACTCCAAATAATGTTGTTTCTAGCATAGTTATTTCATGCAGGCAGATACACAAATATATGAAATGAACGGTAATAAAAGTAAAATAAACTTTAAACATGAGCACAAATAACAGAAAAACTTTTTTCGTTCCTCTTCTGCCCGCCATTTTGCTCATTTCTAAAAGTAAAATGTCTTTCAATTTATATATAACATGTGCGTTACTATTTTTCTAACAGAAATAAATTAACATTTTTGGGTTTTGATAGATTTTTAAATTAAAAAGACGATAACAATTTAATTTTGATATTTGATACCCAAAGTTCTTATCATCTTATACCTACTCATAAGTTATTGAAAAGCAAGATTTTTGAAATGTGAAAAATGGAACCATAAAATAAGGGGTTAAATAATTATTTATCCACCTATTATATTCCAATTGATGTTAAAATTCAATTTCCAAAATTGCAATTAATTTAAAAGGGTAGATGAATTCAATTAAAATTTTAGCTTTGACTTCTATATAACAATTTGAAAACCTTTATTGGCAGTTATATTGCTGTTGATGAATAAAGACTTTAAAGGCTTAATAATTGGAGGGGTAAAATGCCCCAATCAAGCTTTTTATACCCACTAAAAGATGTTTGACAAAGAGACCATAACCGCCTTTCCTATCCTATAACCGTCTTTGGTAATGATGTTCAAAATTAATTATTTCGAATCAAATAATGATGATAAGTATTTATTTTGCACGTTTTGCTTTTGAAAAATAAACCTTTGAAGTGTTGAAATTAATTTCAATGACGTGCTGACAATCAAAACACTGATGCCCAGGCAAGAAGTTTCCATTTCTTTTCATCTCATTTTTGTTTTTTTTTTTTCGTATTTTTGTTGCTGTTTTTAGAACGCTTTTCAAATTCGGTTCAACAAATACATTGTTCCTGAAATGCTATTTTCATAACCATTGGGCTTTGTCTGTACCATTTAACCTTGTGCGAAGTTTCTTTGTGCTCAATTTTTATTTTTTATTGATATTTACATTGAAGCCTGCCAGAGCCCAAAGGTTCTAATGCGTTGTTTGTTAACAACATAATTATTAAACTAATAGCAAAAATATTCACTATTTGGGTACGAAGACGAATAATTGTCGAGCCTTCATAATGTTAGTTTTTTTCGCACACATTTTGTTCTTCAAAACAATAAGGATGCGAGTAGTAGTGATAAGAGCGTTCTGGCCCAGCGGTTTGGTGGCTCATCATGAATGGATCTTTTAAGGGGTGTGTGACTGGGGCGTGAGGGTGGGTCTTTAAAAGGTGAAGCTTTTATTGTGGGTTGGAGCTTAAGGAGAGAAATTGTTAGAAGTGCAGTTATTGTGGATTGTATATGGGCGGCCCTGAACGATTTTAAAAAAAGCGGCACTTTGTAAAAATTCATGTAAAAAGCGGCGCTATCTAAAAATTTACAAAATAAAATGTGTGTTGTTTTAACGTTTGATACTCACGTTCGGAACCCGATATTCAGGTTTTTCCGTTTAGGATTCGCGGTTGAAACTCGAAATCAAAGTTTTTTTTTTCCCTTTTGGAACCCGAAATTCGGGCTGGGCCGTTGAGCTATTCCAGAACGCTCTATTAAATACTACTTTAACGTCTGGAGTAGAGCAAGAAAGCGATGAGGTGTGAGATTGCCTAAGCAAAATGGAGTTCTCCCTCCACTACTATAGAATTAGCTACACATGCACACAAATATTTAAATCTTAATTTCTTAGGTCATATAATTTTAAGATTTTAGTTTTTCGAAAAAGTTACTCTTATTCAACACAAAATAATTGTCGAACTTTCTTTCAATCTCAGTACAATTTGTGCTCGATAACATCCTTGAACCAACTGAATAAATCTAATTCTATGTAAAGTCCCCTATAAAAATTCTAAGACAAATAATTTTCACCCAAGAGGATATTTGGCAGAAAAAACAAAGTTCATTCGAGTATCTTTAAAATAGGAAGTACAAAATTGGAAGTCCATCTCTTTAATTCAGAGAATAAATTTGATTTTGATTTGTTTAGCGTTAAGAGAATTCTCTTCAGGAAATCGTTTAATATTAAGTTAAGATGTAGCTTTAATTTCCATTCAAGATTGGCGCCCAATGTGGGATTTCTTTTTGACTTTCATGATCTACAAACTTCTAACTTAATGCTTGAAAAAAAAAAACAAATATACCCCTTTGCAATGCAAATGCAATAAAACTGTCAATATTCTCAATAATGATAAAATATCTCTGATGAAAATTTGTTTGATTTCGTTACAGCCTTATTTTATGACCAAACAGAAGGTTGATGATGTAAATTAGGCAGAGGTATAATTTGGGGATATAAGTGAAAGATGCCGTAAAATACTAAAACACTTCTGATTCATTCAATATTACTACTTTCTTGAGCTAAAAAAGTGGTCGATAGATATAAAACTAAGCAAGGTACTGCTCTTGTTTCCCTGTGTCTCGGAGATAGCCTTGCTAGTAAATACTAATGCTTCGTAAAATTGAGTAAGGTAACAACAATAAGAGAAAAACATTTTTATAGCGTGTAATTTTGTTTTATTATTACGTCTTCTTAAAAATGAGCAGGTGTATTATGAGCAAGTTGAAGAGGATAACAGAATACTCAGTTATGGAGAGAATGACAGGGATGTTTTATATTAAGTGCTAAATTGAAAGTCGTAAGCATTTATGATGGTAGTAAACCTTAAATTTGGTATGTCAATAGAAATGTAAGTATGGATGGTTTGTTTGTTAGTTGAGAAATAGTTATGGCCTTACAAAAACAAAAAATGTGAAACAAAACATGAACTCCAAAAGTTCTACAAAAACTAAAATTTATTCCTTTGATTCTTAACTGAAATAATGGCGTGTTTTTTTGTTTACGTAACTACTCGTAGCTAAAAAGCTCACTAACATGTTTATATGAAAAACATACCAGATTAACATTTCAGTTGTACATAGAATTTCGTCAAATAGTTAAATTTTATTAGAGCACTCGTGGTTCTTTCAATTTTTAGGAAAGGAACCATAGAGCATAACTTAGCCAGTTCATCTTGTACAAGTCGAAATAAAAAAAAACACAGTTTATGTTATTCATTAAAATACAGCTGGAATGTTAGCAGACAGTTGCTTGGAGAATTAGATAAAACAAATTAATAGCAACACAATCACAATCTTCAAATACCCATAACACGTAAAATTATAATAAAATTTAACATCAATGAAGAGTATAAAATAGTCTCTGTCAATCACATCAAATTAGAAATTTCAAAGTGACACTTTCAGGTGAAAATCAAAACTTTTAAACTTATAGATATGTGGGATAGGGGTTTTACTGCACGACAGACTTACACACATACTAACGTACGAACGACGACGACCAACCAACCGGACAGACAAATAAAACAGAATACGCGTCCCTACTTTTTATAGTTTAGTTTTGCAAATAAATGTACACCATGAAGTAGTCAAGTTTAGTCTTAAAAGTAGAGCCAATGTAGTAAGTCTTGTTGTCGTTGCGCCCGCCGAGAATCAAAAGAATAAAATAACTAAATTTATTTAAAGAACAAATAGTTGTAACTTATTTTCCGAATCTTAAAGAAAGAACCCCACAAATTGGGGGCTCGTCCGGGATTAAATGCGGATTAAGTGCGGATTAAATGCGGATTAAATGCGGATTAAATGCGGATTAAATGCGGATTAAATGCGGATTAAATGCGGATTTAGTGCGGAATATTTTAAAAAAGTTTGAAAGTGCTTGCGTTCTTGCTTGTTCAACAAAACAGCAAGTAACAGAAAAGAAGGTATCGATATCGTTGAACGAATGAAATAGTGTATCGCAGTGTTAAATTATGTGTCTTGTTTGCTCATTATAGCAACAAGTACCAAATTGCATTTCGTTTAATTTTTTCTTAAAAAAAAAACAAACAACAAACAACGATTCAGTGCGAGACGGTAAAAAAAAAAAAGAAGAGCAACAGTGAACAGACGATCTGCCTGCACATTTGTTTTGTGAAAAAAAAAAAAAGCCAGTTGCAACCCTCAAGTTCTCCTGTGCGAAAAGTTAAAAAGAAAAGCAGAAAGCAGATGCGTGGTTGTGCTCAAGCAAATTTAAAAATAGACAGTAAGTTGTACAGTACACACACATTGAAGATCATACCGAAGGAGAAAAGACAGAGCCGTGTACCATAATTCGTGAAGGAGGGGAACCAGAGCCGCAGTCAAAATAAAAAAAGGGGTAAGCAACGACAACACTAGTAGTTTTTTTTTGTGAATTGGCTCTTATTTATAAACTCATGGTAAATCATTAATTCTAGAGTATATTTTTTTTTTGAAATTGTAACTTTAATTAAATTTTAAAAATAAATAATTTTGGAATAAATATTTTGCGATTTGATGGAAAGGGATTGTATTTTGGGGTTGACGGTGGAAAAATTGAGGGAACAACTGACACAACTGCAACTACCAACAACCGGACTAAAACGTACATTGCAGGACAGGCTTCTATCCCATTATAGGTTTACACAAAGCGACGACGAGGAAGACGTTTTCCAAGAAGCCAGCGGAATTTCAACTGAAAGAGGTATCATGTTTACGCTTCGCGACATCGAGGATTCGCTGAATCCATTTGATGGAACTGGGTCTATGGACATTAATCTCTGGATCCAGGAGTTCGAGGAAAATGCTGTGACGGTGGGTTGGAGCGAGGTACAGAAATTTGTTTACGGGAAACAACTTCTCAAGGGGGCGGCAAGATTATTTCTGAGAAGCCAGACAGGCGTGAACAGCTGGAGTAATTTAAAAACAACTCTCGTTAAAGAGTTTGGAAAGAAGCTGTCGGCGGCCGAGGTGCATTTCCGTCTAAGTATGCGACGCAAAAAACCGACCGAAACTTTCTTGGAGTATCTATACGGCCTGATGGAATTGGGAAACACGATATCGTTGGAAGAGGAGAGTGTGATTGAGTACTTCATCGAGGGAATACCTGATGCAAGGAGCAATAAGGCGATACTATACCAGGCCAAGACGATAGACGAACTCAAGGTTCAGTTGAGGGCATACGAGAAGGCGAGAGGATCTCATACAACGAACACAAGGGGAAACACACGTTATGTTCCGAGTAGCAGTGTCCAGAGCCAGGTGGTGGTAAAGCAGGAACGAGGTTCCAGATCATGCTATCGATGTGGAGAAGCATCACACATAGCCAGAGATTGCAGAGCATCGACTTCAACCTTCAAGTGTTTTCGATGTGATCAGCAGGGACATATGGCACGCGATTGCAGAGTTAATGTGCAACCAACAAATAGAAGAGCCGATGAACGACGTGGACAGTCTGCAACAACAGCCGTTCGCAACAACCCGTTTCAAGAAGCGCGAATACAATTGGCTATCGGTTCAAACAGAATATTTAAAGATATTTTAGCCGGAGGCTGCACACTTAGCGCACTGGTGGATACTGGAAGCGATCTTTGTTTGTTGAGGTATGATAGTTTGACTCTGATGAATTTCGTGGAAATGACAACTGAAAAGAGAAATTTGTTGGGAATTGGCCAAAAACGAGTTACAACTCTGGGAAGTGTATTTTTGGAAATAGAAGTGGATGGGATTGCATTGGAACTTCAATTTCATGTAGTCGGGGAAGGAGACGTGCCATATGCAGCAGTGATCGGCAATGACATTCTGGAAATGGTAAATTTGAACGTGACAAGTGAAGGGGCGGAATTTAAATGCAGAAGGAATTCAACTGAAGGAGGAAAGGGTGCCGATTCGGGAGCACGTGACGATTTGGGTGGTGAAAAGGGGCCACGGGATATTTTGGGTGGGGAAAATGGACCACGAGTTAGTTGGGATGCTGATAAACGCACACGTGATGATTTGGGTGGTGAAAAGGGGCCACGGGATATTTTGGGTGGGGAAAATGGACCACGATGGAGTACTGGGAAAGGGGTACGAACAACCATTTCTGCCGACACCAATCGCAGACTTGAGAAGCTGGAATTGATTAAGGAATTTGGTAAAATATGTTTGGCTACCGAGGAGGGGATCTTCGAAAGGGAGATGAATTTTGATGTTGACCATTTGAACGCCACTATGCGTGAAAAATTGTTACACATGGTAAGGAAATATGAACCGGTCAGACAGGAACCGTCGCCGGTGTCAATGAAATTAATTTTGAAGGACGAAGTGCCGATATTCCATAGGCCGAGACGATTGGCGCATGCGGATCAAGTGGTGGTGCGCGAGCAGGTGGACAAATGGCTTGAGCAAAAGATTATACAACCAAGTAAATCGGAGTATGCCTCGCCTATTGTACTGGTCTCAAAGAAGAATGGAACGAAGAGATTATGCTGTGATTACCGGAAACTAAATGAAAAAATAACTCGCGATAATTTTCCGATGGCACAAATGGACGAAGTTCTTGAACGATTGCAAGGACAAAAAGTGTTTACAACGTTGGATCTAGAAAACGGTTTCTTCCATGTTCCGATGGATCCGAGTTCTAGAAAATATACAGCCTTCGTAACACTGGACCAACAATATGAATTCCTGTACGTTCCTTTCGGAATATCTAACTCCCCAGCAGTTTTCGCACGCTTTATCAACGCGATATACCGGACATTAATCCAGGCTGGAGTAGTGGAAGCGTACATGGATGATTTAATAATACCATCCAAAGACGAAGATGAGGGCATGAGAAAGCTTGAACAAGTGCTAGAGGTGGCCGAAAAATACGGACTGCGACTGAATTGGAGAAAATGCAACTTTCTAAAGAGGCGAATAGAATTCCTTGGTTACATCATTGAAGATGGAAAGATCCAACCTTCAACCGAGAAAACAAAGGCAATAAGAGAATATCCGGTACCAGCAGACAAGAAAGCGCTACAACGTTTTTTAGGTCTAGCTTCATATTTCCGAAGATTTGTGGAAGGATTTGCTGTGGTTGCAAAGCCCTTGACGGATTTGCTTCGGAAAAACATAAGATTTGAAATGGAAGCAGAACAGTTGGTTGCTTTTGAACAGCTTAAAGCAGTTTTGATGAAATCGCCTGTTCTAAAATTATTTAATCCAAAAGCAATAACGGAGATCCATTCAGATGCCAGCAAATTTGGATACGGTGCTGTCTTACTACAAAAGGATTCGGAAGATCAAATGTTCCACCCAGTTCAGTACATGAGCCGAAAGACAAGCAAATATGAAGAGAAGTACCACTCGTATGAGCTAGAGGTTCTAGCCATAATCGAAGCCTTGAAGAAGTGGCGAGTATACGTGTTGGGCATCAAGTTCAAAATCATAACAGACTGCAATGCATTCACGCAGACCATGAAAAAGGAAGATGTGCCGCTGAGAGTCGCAAGATGGGCGATGTTCTTGCAAGAATTTGAATACGAGATTGAGCACCGATCTGGATCGAGGATGAAGCATGTCGATGCTTTAAGTAGAGTTTCATGTCTCTTGATAGAGGATTCGTTGAATCACAGAATAAAAGAAGCACAACTCAAAGACGATTGGATAAGGGCCGTGCGCAAAATTCTCAGCAAGGAGGATTATGAGGACTTTTACATGAAGGCAGGAGTCTTGTGTAAGGATCCAGTAAAGGAATTGATAGTCATACCATCGGCAATGGAAAAGGAGTTGATTATCATTGCGCATCAACAGGGACATTTTTCCATTAAGAAAACCCAGGATGCTGTGGAAAAGATGTATTTCGTACCAGATTTAACAAAGAAGGTAACGGAGATAGTTCGGGGCTGCGTCAAGTGCATCATCACTGAGTCCAAGGCAGGAAAGAAAGAAGGTTTACTGCAACCAATCAATAAAGAGGATAAGCCGTTGGGAACTTTTCACATAGACCACGTTGGGCCAATGGAACAGACCCACAAACAATACAACCACATTCTGGTAGTGGTTGACGCTTTTTCTAAATTCGTGTGGCTCTATCCCACGAAGAGCACAGGAGCAGCGGAAGTGTTGGATCGGCTTAAAAAACAAGCCGCGATTTTTGGAAACCCAAGGCGGATCATATCAGATCGTGGAACAGCTTTTACAGCAACGGTATTCGGGGACTACTGCAAGGAGGAAAATATCCAACATTTGCTGATTGCAACAGGAGTTCCTCGAGGAAATGGACAGGTGGAGCGGATCCACAAAATTATAGTTCCAATGATAGCAAAAGCGAGTATGGGAGATTCCAAAAGTTGGTACAGACACGTCGAGCGTGTACAGCAGGTGCTCAACAATTCACCGACAAGAAGCACAAAGTTCAGTCCTTTCAGGATATTGACAGGTCTGGAAATGCGGACACCGGAATACCCTGACCTCAGAGAGTGGTTAGATGACGCCAATATCGAGGAACTAAATGCCGAACGAGAAGCTGTGCGTGAGGAAGCTGCTGAAAATATCGCCGTCATTCAGCGTGAAAATAGGAAGTCTTTCAACCGGAATCGTGTCCCAGAGAGGGAGTATCAGCTAAACGAACTCGTCGCCATTAAGCGTACGCAGTTTGGAACCAGCATGAAGCTTCGACCGAAATTTTTTGGGCCCTATAAGGTTACACAAAAACGAGATCACGGAAGATATGACGTGGAGAAGGTGGGTGAAGGCGAAGGACCCAATAAGACGAACACCATAGCGGAAAACATGAAACCGTGGAATCCGTCATTCGGGGCGAATGAGTCGTCAGGATAGCCGATTGTGGGATAGGGGTTTTACTGCACGACAGACTTACACACATACTAACGTACGAACGACGACGACCAACCAACCGGACAGACAAATAAAACAGAATACGCGTCCCTACTTTTTATAGTTTAGTTTTGCAAATAAATGTACACCATGAAGTAGTCAAGTTTAGTCTTAAAAGTAGAGCCAATGTAGTAAGTCTTGTTGTCGTTGCGCCCGCCGAGAATCAAAAGAATAAAATAACTAAATTTATTTAAAGAACAAATAGTTGTAACTTATTTTCCGAATCTTAAAGAAAGAACCCCACAGATATGTGAAAGTTTTAAAAAAATTTAAAATGACAACACAATTTAAATGAGAATTAACTTTAATACGGCAACAGTCTTAATAAATTAGGTGTGTTCAGTGAAAAGCACCTGGTGGATTTACATTAATGCGATTGCATTTTGTTATCAGAATTAATATTATCGAGAGATGATAATGGTGACGATGTTGGTTTGTTATTCCTATTTTTGGATGTTCGTATACAAGGCAAGATTTGTAACACAAATAGCGAACGATATACACTTGTGTACGGAATCTTTTGTTTCTGAACCAGTGACATTTTCATACAAATTAAGCTTACTCAAATCATTCAATATTTGAAGTTAGAACTATTTTCGCAGTTAATTGCTGACATTGAAAAGCAAATTGCAGCGTTTGCAGCTGACAGTATATTAAATTATTGGTTTATTATGTGTATTCGCCATGTGCGCATATTGCTCCTCTATAGTATAGACACACTTGCAGTCAGCGCTATCAGGGTTTAAAAATAAAATTTATTATAAACAAATTTCCATAGAAACACATATGTAGAAACTAATGCTATCCAGTAAATAATATAGAAGAATTTGTTGTGATTTTTTTTTTGACATTTTTGTGTTTACTGACTAAAAAAATCTCCTTTCTAGTCTCTTCACACATATAGCGAATAGTTTATTTTATACTTTTTAAATAATAATTCTATGTTATGGATTTTCATTTTTATTGCTTTTTATAAGTTTCGTCAAATTATGAATTCAATTATTGTTTGTCAATTTTTTTTATTTTTTTCTACTTCCCACTTACTAAGTACAACAACCTTTAAAAACAATTTTAAGCAACATGAACATAATTTCACAGTTTAAATCCTTACAAGTGCACAGCCAAATGCGGATATGATAAAATCTGGTCGAAATTGTACCGGAAATTCCTTTTCTGAAATATAGGTACCTAAATACTCTCTGCGAACTTTCTTACACATTATGCTCTTGCTGACCCTGTTAATGTTCTGTTTCATTCCTTTTCCACCTGGCAAACTGCCTAAAGTAACTTCGAAGTTGCTTTTTCATTTTTTAATATGTGTTCTTTTTTTATAAAGTGAGACTTTAAACCGAACACAGGATATCCTTCGTCATGGTTATAGACGCATTTATCCTTGAACAAAATAAACGAACCCATGTCTGGTGTAAATGTACTTATTTGTTTGTCCATCCCAGTCAAAAAGAAACATAGATTGTTCTTTTCAAAAACGTTTTAAAAGCAATTTGAAATATTTATACATAATGTATAACATATCAATTTTCAATGTTTTCGATAAAACTCCCACAATCAAGTCCATTAAATTGTGTGTGCAAGGAAGGTAAACTTTCTTCAAACAATCAATTATAAGTGTATAGATGTAGACCAATAAAAAAAAATCTGCTTTAGTAAAATAGAAACCAATCTGTTGGAAACGATCCCATTATCGAGAAAGTTTATTTTTACTGCTTTCCTTTCTTCTCATATTTCTTAACTTTCTCGTAAACTAAAGATAGCCGCAATAAAATCAAAATGAGGTTTGAATTAAGGGGCCTGATAGTAGCAGAGCTGGCAAGACAACAAAAGTGCACATTTGAATTTAAATTCATGGGAAAATTTTATTTATCACTAAAATTGGAAAAAAATTAATTCCCTTCAATGCATCACTCTGCTTTGCATATTTTCAAAAAACCAACAACTTTTTCCTGACACAGCAAATAGAAAACTTCTTTTCATAATACGATTTGGGAAACCTAAAAACTTTTCAGAATCACATTTTTTTGAGGCGTTTGTCGTCCTATATAGTAAGCCAATTCCAATATTTTGAAAAATGTCACCAACTAATTTATCTTCAGCCGATCACCTTTGGTTGGTAGACCAACATTCGTTGCTTGTGGAATTTGCTATGTATAGAAACACATCCAGCAGGTAAAATGGATAAGTTCCTAAAACTTTATCTTATGCTGTCATGCTGAACGAACGTCGAAGAATAAAAACATGAAGAAGAAGGAACTACAAAGTCATTTGTGAAAAGTTTTGTGCTGCAAGCTGCAACGACTTTCGTAAATGTAGGACGAACAGAATGTCCGTAATTTTCAAACTTTTTATTTTAGGTCACACGCTCGGCTTGTGTAAGGAATGTTAATCAGACCGCTACGCCCTCTACGGATACTATCGCCGTTGCCGTGTTGGTTTTTTTTGAAAGCCTTATTGTTGGGTTTTGTAAATAAAAAAAATTTGTTTAACTTTGGAAATAAAAAGAATTATGTTGAATGAAATCATCATGGACTAAATAAAGTGCATTAATAGGTATAAGTTACAATTCATGAGTCTCTGGGAAAGATGGTAAGTGATGAAAAGTGTTGGATTTTCAAATAAAACTGGTAGGTATAATCTTTCCAGTTAAACTTTCACCCAAGTAGAAGAGGAAAAGGGTAGTTATAATTATATACAATTATTGATGCAAGTTCTAAGATTTGTATAGTGCTTTAAAAAAGTCTTGCCCTCAAACTCAAGTCCAGTCCAATAACAATCTATAATTTCTCCCTTTTGACGTTAAATTTATTCACAATTTCACTTAAATTATCTTCGCCATAGGTTTTTATTCTTCCATGCATAAGAAACCCTATTTCAACTCAATTGTGTTACACCAAATGTGACACTTCTTGAAAATCCCCACTTCATAATAATGTTTAATTGTCTAACAACCCAAATTTGCTTCATTATACTTATCCAGTATACACATCCTTTTCCCGGAATCATTATAAAGAAATAACATTTTTATATTTTAGTCAAACGACTCTGCTCACTGATGCACATACAGAGCAGACATGACCAAATACAAGAAATTACCCCCACCCTTTCCACCCTCTCAAGAACAACCCTAATAACTCTGGGACCAAGAGTTCAAAGTTAAATTGGAAGAGAAGGATGACAGAAAACGAAAGTGCAACCCAAGGATAATATGAGTTATAAAATATTTGTAACTACGAAAATTTCTGACAACTTCGGAGAAAAAATACCAAAATTATTCTTACTGGAAATTGAACTAAAAATCAATATAAGTTATTGTTTCCACTTCTTAGTGCACTTGGCTACTAATTTAATAAGGAAACTTTAAAGAAGCTAAGGTTCCGATGATAGTTGAAAAATATGTACAGATGCACCCATGGATACATATATAATGGGTGATTTTTTAGCTGGTTTGGTTTTGGCAACACTGGTTTAGACAGCTGACGTGTGTTTAGTACCTTGTGTCACTGTCAGACAGCTTCAGTTTGGTTTGCAATTTAACCATGGATCGTCTTACAAATGAACAACGCTTGCAAATTATTGAATTTTACTATCAAAATTCGTGCTCGGTTCGAAATGTTCGAAATGCTTTTTTATCGAAAAATTGTGTTCAGGGATGAGGCTCATTTTTGGTTGAATGGGTACGTAAATAAGCAAAATTGCCGCATTTGGAGTGAAGATCAGCCAGAAGCATTGCAACAGCTACCAATGCATCCCGAAAAAGCCACTGTTTGGTGCGGTTTATTGGCCGGCGGCATTATTGGGCCATATTTCTTCAAAGATGATGCGAATCGCAGCGTTACTGTCAATGGTGAACGCTACCGAGCGATGATAACAAACTTTTTTTTGCCCGAAATGGAAGTTCTTGACTTGCATGATATGTGGTTTCAACAAGACGGTGCCACATGCCACACAGCACGCGAAACAATGGCGCAATTGCGAGGCGAGTTTGGTGAACAGTTAATTTCACGTTTCGGGCCGGTCAATTGGCCGCCTAGATCGTGCGATTTGACACCATTAGACTATTTTTTGTGGGGATATGTCAAGGCTAATGTCTATAGGGACAAGCCCGCTTCGATTGACGTACTGGAAGCCAACATCCATGCATTCATTCGTGAGATACCGGCCGATATGTGTGAAAGAGTATGCCAAAATTGGACTCAGCGGATGGGCTACCTGAGACGCAGCCGCGGTCAACATTTGCATGAAATTATCTTTAAACATTAAATTGTAATATTCAGACTATCGATTCAAATAAATATTTCATTCATTTTTTCGAGTTTTTTGTGTTTTTTTTTTAAAAAAAAGTTTTAAACCTCTTAAAAAATCACCCGTTAGTAAGGAAGGAAGAACAAAGAGTCAATACAGATATAACGAACGAGAAATTGTTGAAATCGATTGTGTTGACAATTTGATGCTGAAATATTGAGACAGTCGTGTTATTGGAAAATAAAGTAAGTGTCACTATTTCATGTTTAATAAATGACAATTTACTCTGTGTGCAACAAATAATATATTTATGAACGGTAATACGATATTTCTAAATTTAAAATTGATTTAAGGTTGTGATTTTAGTTCTCATTTGTGAAGCATTTTTAAAGAAATTGCATGTATTCTAGTTTATCGGCAGTTTTGGCGAAGAATATGATTTAATATGATTTATTATAATCAGAGCTACATATGTATATGACATAAGGACTGCTTTTGGTAATAGATTTTACAATCAACTGTTGTAATTATACAATTACATAATGATTGGAACTTTATATAACTTGAAAAATAAAATCCCGAGTAATAAAAAAATGAAGGGTACGACTGGGTCCCACAAACTTGCTTTTTGGGGCAAGTTACATACGTGTTCACGACTGGAAAATTTATTTGACCAGTTTTTTTTATTAAAATAAAAAATCATTATTTCATATTTTGAAAATATTTTTTTTCCAAAAAAAATTTTTTGAAAACGTATGGAATATAAAATTTATGTATGTATTATGTACATGAAATTTTATCAAAAATGATACATATATTCGAGAAAATAAGGATTATCACCTTTTCAAAAAAAAAAAACTTTTTCAAAAATTACTATTTTTTAAAATTTTGTTTGGAGTATTATTCAAAAATAATGATTCAAATTATTATTTTCTATACAAATCCTGCGGCAATAACACTTACGCGAATTCTGCAACATCATTCGTTCATAAATGATGACTTCTATTAAATGCAAATAAAATTCATTCAAAATGTAAACGTTAATCCAATCCTTTAATCTTTCCCTCTTCATTTCACAATTTAAATTTGAACAGGAAAAAAAGCGTGTAAAATGTGGAAAATGTTTTACAATTAATTAAATCCACCGCAAGTCAAAAAGATTCACCACAACACTCCAGCATCTACATCCACGCCATCCAAAATCATAAACCACATCAACTCGACTCGCATTTATAGCAGGATGCCGCAACTCAAACCGCAATCCATTGTCTTTTCTACGGATTCTTTGGTAAAATATCTCGCATTTCTGTTAAACCGGGACAACGAACGACGAGTATCTGTCTCTTTGGTTTTGTGTGCGCTCACAACGTATTATGTAAAGCAAAATTAATATTATACGTATTCCCAAGTAACAGATTGCGGTGGATTAACCTTGCATTGCAGTAGCAAGGAATCAGCCTTTGCAAGGACTCTTTAATAATAATTATTAAAACCACTAAATTAACAAAGAATGAGTTAAGGTCAAACTGTGGATATAAATAACTTTTTTTTTTTCATTCAGCAAAAAGGTGTATCCCAACAACGAATACGTACAATTTTTTGTTTGTCTTTTCATCAAATAAATATAAAACAGGACGAAATTAATATTTTAGCTGTAAAACTTACCGAAAATAAATCATCTTGTTGTTGGGTTTTTATCTTCTGGACAAAGAGATATGTATTTAGCATCTCATAATTTTACACAGATTATAATAATTCATGGAATACACTTTCTTACAGAAGGGAAATTAATTTTTCTGTTTTCCAAAATAATTTAATTGATTCTATTTTTTTTTATCTGCTGTCATGTTTTCAATGAAAACTCGGATGATCAAAGAAAAATCTTGAAAATTTATTAATAAATCAATCAAAGCTACTTTGCAATAGATTCGGCTTTGAGAATTTTCAAAATAAACGCGATTATATTTAAAATTATTCTCAAAAAAGTAGTACTGTATACTAGAATTTTTTAGAAAGTATAGCACATAGAAATTATAGTAGGCGTGTTTTATTGGTAAGTGTTAAGTCACTTAAGCAAAATTTTGTATGGGATACGAAAAGTGGCGATAAATTGGTCAGTAATTAAAGTGAACATAAAAGTGAAGATAAAATCTTGGAATGCCTGGAAATTTTTGGCGCGGAATATAATGTCAATACATTTTTTGCTTAAAGGTTGGTGGCACCTATGACAGCTTAATACATGGAATCCATATACAATGATTATTAATGGTTAAAGCAGATTATTTAAATAAAATTATATAATTTGGAATTTAATTTGGAAATATTCAAGCTAAATAATGATAATTTATCCGGTTTTTATTTGTTTTTAGTGGAAGGTGGGGTACAAAAGTTGACCAACTCGGCATATGCAAATACTTTGCAGACACATCCATAAAATTATTTGAAACTTCGGCTTGGCATACAGTCAAGAATACCAACTTTGAAATAAAATAAAAAAGTGGATACAAAAGTGAATATAGCGTTTTATTGGTTCTTTGCAGTGCTGACTAACTAAAAATTACCAACAAAACATGACTAGTAACTATTGATTTGAAATATTTGTTACAGTATATCAAATCGTGATGGCAAATTGCTGTGGTTTGCTCATTCTAATGCATTTACTTTGACAGATCGCATTTCTTGAGTTGAAGTGTTGCCCTTGCCTAGTAATATGACATCAGGATATATTCATGAATATTACTTAATTCGCGAAATTTCACTCCCCGGGAGTCGGTTGGATCCGCAGTGGATTCGCACTCGCATAAAATTCTATTACTGAATCCGATGAATGAGCTGCATTATCGATCCGCGAACTACTTTTTTTCTTTTTGAAACTGTATTATCATGGATGTCAAAAGTTGACATTGGGCGCGTTCAAGTGCACCACGAGAAAAGCAATCTAAGATACTTTAGTATCGTAAAATATCTAATATCGAAAATTATACCTTATTTAATAATTTTAACCACCAATCCTAATCCGTCTGTGTTTCTGCAATCACTGGACCGATTTAAAAGGTAAATATGCTGTTGGATAGAGGAAATGTCAAACTTAGTGATGGGGGCTATATTTCTGTACAGATTTCTACGGTTTGGCCAAAAAACGACACCAAAATTGTACTTCCGGAACTCGAAATAATATTGCATAAAATAATTATTTTGAGTAAAATAATTTTTTAATCGCAAAATAAGCCTTTTTTAATGATTTTAACTACCAATATTAATCCGTCTGTGTTTCAGCAATCACTGGATCGATTTTCAAGGTTCATTTGCTGTTGGATAGAGGAAATGTGCAACTAGTTCGTGGGGACTATATTTCTGGACAGATGTCCACGGTTTGGCTAAAAAACGACACCAAAGTTGCATTTCCTAAAAATCACCCTCATCCGCACCAATTTTACTGCGGATTTGCTTTTCCAACATTTGTATGGGGTGCGGATGTGCTGTGGATGCCTTTCGTTTTCAGTAATACCAATTTCACGAACAACGTTACCGACAGTTATTCCCGCGTATGGATTGCGGATTGGCTAATAGCAAATCTACCGAAAGTGAGTAAGACTCCCTCCGCAACTCATTCGTCGGATTCCCTAAAATTGCTGATTATAACGAAAAATGTTGGATGATTGACTAATTGCTGACAAAAACTCATAACTGAAAACTTTTTTTTAATGTTCTCTCTCGTGTTCTCTATTTTCTAAATAATTACTTGACTAAAATATATTTTTTTTTTTCAATATAAATATTCTGGAGTTTATGCTTCATTGGCTTATCCCTAGTGATGACCAGACTTATTTTTGCGAAGTAGAGTTCGGGCAACCTGTTTGCTTTATGGCACGCATCGAGTATTTTTTTTTTTTTTGTGTATCCCTGAACCCGAAAACAAATATAAATTAACAACGCTGTGTCCTTTATGAAATTCTTTTTCCCTCCTTTTTTTAAACTTCCTTTACCTATTTTACGTATTTAAACGAAAATATATTATTTACATTGTAGCCGTTTCTCCAGTTTATCATTTTTCCTCTTCGGTGTTTTTTTGGGCTTTCCCCAAACGCAGAGAGTATAATAACTTATTTTGAATTCCACAAATGAAACCCTTAAACCGAAAAATAATTAAGAAATGACCGCCTTTGTGTATCTTTTTAATTATTTTGAAACTTATACGTGCCATTTGCTTGTCCCATCAGGGACAATTTAGGCAATTAACTGGGACTGGGACTTATTTTGGGTTGGCAATTGGCCTTTCGAAATAATATGCTTAAAACAATGATCTGACAGCTTAAAGGGTGAGTTTTAAGGCGTGTGCTGAAGAAGAGTCTTTAAAAATTGCGTAGCATATTTAATTTCTTTCAATGTAATATCTAATATTGACGAAGGAAAAAGTGTGGATGAGCTTATATTTTCTCAAAACAACGCAACAACCGCCACCTGGTGCTTGTCATATACTGCAAAAAGTTAAACGGATTTAAATTAATAAAGTCCGCAACCTTAAAGAAAACCCTTTTTTATCATCAACGTAATCATTAGATGTCATCAGATTAAACAGCTTTGGAAGGTGTAATAGATTTCTCAGAACCATATTATCTTTCAGAAGGTAAAATCCTTAAAACTTAAAGCATTCTTTTTAGCACGTTTTGTTTCATAGCACCACATCATACACTATACACACATGAGTCCGTTTATGGAGACATTTATTTAAGGATATTCTTAAATTTAAAGAGAAAATCCTATTTTTTGGAACTCTAACTCTGGCTGTGTATACTGTCAACACAATCGAATCGCAACACACCACAATGAAACTAGTGTGCTATACTAGAATATAATACAACCCATATAAAAGGACCAAACATTTTCAAAAAATGGGGGTACATCATGAGTGTGATAAAAACCCAAAGAACAGCCAAGGAAATCAGAAGGAGATTTGGAGAACAAAAATAAATAAATTGGTTAGTTTTTTTTTTTAGAATGAAACTTTGAAACTTTAATAGGGTATGTATTGCTATCGTCATTGAGTTTATACAGTGAGTGTTATAGAGTGTTATAGAGTGTGTAAACTCAATGCTATCGTGTATTTTTTCTATTTAAATTGTGAGTTATATGAATCATTATGGAATCAAAGTTAATTATGGTTCATTAGTTCAGCGTTCAAATTTAATATTAATTTGTACGCACCTACACTTCCACATATACATTTGTTCATTAAAAGGTCGACATTGTGTCAGCGCTAGGGGTGTATGACGTATGAGTAATAAACAAAACCAGACTAGAAAAGGGTTTGAAATTTCTAAGTTATAATTTTACATAATATTGTCAAGATGAGCTAAAGGAACTTTTAATTTGAAAAGAAACAATTTTAATTCAATTTATAAGATATAGCAAATTTACATTACGCAGAAGGCGATTTATTCGTTTAAGCGGCGACAACGACTGACTGCCGTATCTAGAATCCTTCGATGAGTTTTAATTAATGGTTATGGCAGTGTTGCCGTTGAGAATATTAACCATTATAAATTTCTTAACTCCCCTTTGATGGAAAATAACAAAACTATTGAATTGAACTTGCACATTGCTAGCAACCCTGTCAATGATAACTCCACGATTCAAATATAGAAGAATTAAATTTCTCGATTATAATAGACCAGGGGCTAAATTCCGCAAGCGTTAGTTTCGCTGTGCGCACAGACTCATTCTGATTCCGGAAATCTGCCTGTGAGTTTTTTGCGTCAGTTTTGAATAAAATTTCTCACCATTTCAGAGCATGAGCATAAAATATTTAATATAACAAAAATAAACAAAAAATAATACTCAAAATAAATACAGTTCGTATAGACAACGAACGAAAATTTATTCAACGCTTTCAAATACAAAACATTTTGCGGAATCTCGTGAATAAGCATTTGTGCACACGGAGTGTGAGTTTTAAAGAAACTCACAGGACAGCAAAACTCACGCGAGAGGTTTGTCACGAAATCACCTGACCACTTATACTTGTAATCATTTGAAATCAAGTTAAAATCAGATGCAATCACTATTTCAAGTGATTAAATTAAAAAAAAAATGTTGTTATTGATTTCAAATGATTTTTTGTAATCATTAAAAATATTTGAAATCAGTTTAAGTTTTTTTGCAATCATGAAATCAAAAATGCCATAATGAAATCACGAATTGAAATCACTATGAAATCACTTGAATTAATTTTCAATCATTTGAAATCAGTAAATTTATTTGAAATCAATGCAATCACAAAATTTTGAAATCAATTTAAGAACTGCTTGAAATCACCTAAAATCATATGAAGTTATTTGAAATATTGCAATCATTGAACCACTAAATTGGCTAGTGATAAACCCCTCGCACTCACGCTCGCGGAATTTAGCCCCAGAGCACTACTATAAGGAAGTGTATATGTATTATAGTGATCGGCTTGGCTGCCGTAAAATAGCTATATGTAATTCCTGCCAAAAATAGTGTTCGTGCACACAGAAAGTTGCTGGTTCATTTACACTTGTCAAAAAAAAAAAAGTTTTTCAATTATTTTTAAAATTTTAACTAATCTGAATAAATAGATAGTTGACATAAATTTTATGAAGATATCCTTAAATTGATTCAAAACTATCTAAGAAAAATTATAAGACATTTTCAATCAATATCAACAAAGTAAAAATATCTGTACTTATACTCACAAATCGAATCTCTCGTCATTGATTGTAGATATATATCTGTCCAGTATAGCCTTAAAAACAAAACTGAAGTCCTTAACTTTTATCTTATAAAACAAGCAGACTTAAGTATCTATACTTTCTTTGTTTGATTCATTCAGATGGTAAATCACATCGTTTACATTCGAGAAAGTTTCTTAGAACTTGCATATGAATTACGTTTAACGAAAAGAAATTGGCTACAATACTACTGACAGAACACTTATCTTACTTGAATGGTGTTTTATTCTTGGAGAAATAAATTTACATTACGTTATCGTTCTTGTTCCATTGACACCACCCACACCAACTCAACTAAGTTACCCTTACCATCAAAGCCATTTCAAACAGAGTGATAACTTTTCTATTGCTTTTCTTTCTTCTATAACGCTTTGAGTGTAGTTTTTGTTGTTGTTGTTGTTTATAACGTCTTCTTCATCGTTCATCCTCTGACGAAATGTTATATAAGTACGATTGAGTGAGACTTTGAAGTTTTAAAAGCGAAAAAGATTTGCTTTAGTTTTCTTTCATTTAAAGAATGAAGCTTTGTGAGAAGGTGATGGTGTATGCGCTGAATGAATGTTGTGAGCTATTGGAGACGGTCCTCAATAAACAAGTCTACAGGATATATGGACTGCGTGGATATACGCGAGTATCTCCGACTTTGTACAAAAAAAGTAAAAACAAATCAGCGAGAGATACCTACTTCACTTGAATGAAGTGCTGGAAGTCAATCTTACAAATTGAAAGCTTCGTGAAACGATTTTGTAGACAAAACCAGTATACTCGTTTTGTAAAACACCCGCACATTGTTTTGGGTGAATTTTTGTACGTCAATATTGAATTTATTTAAGTATATTTATTTGGGTTGTCTTTTACGCCCCACTTAGATAGATTTTATGGATATATAATATATATAATACCATAAAAGGTGAGAATTTGTTTTCGTTTCGATGCTTTTTTGTTTTTTTGTACTTTGATGGTAAATTTAGAAAACATTTTATTCAGCTAACAGAAAATAAATGCTTTGGAATAGGCTTCCTTTTCAGATAGAATTATATAATAAACATCAGATTGCCAGATTAAATTTTCTACAATTGGATATCGAGTGATATTTAAACTTTTTTGTCAACTTTTTTTTTTTAAATCATGATTGAAACATTGCATATTACACAGTCAATGAAATATAGCGGCCTGAATTAGTTTCCGAAGGAAGTGCAACAGCTTTTTTTTTCTCAGTCAAAAAATGTTTATCAGTAAGATGAAGGCCATTAGCAGCAATACACTGATACTGTATCAGTGGTTTCTAAAATGTTGAGATTGTTCCAAATCAAGCGTACTATATTTGCCTCACCTTATACAATAATTTCCACAGTTTCATCTAAAAGCTAAGATTTCTAAGATTGAAAATTGAAAATTTATCGAGAATGTGCTCCTCATCAAAGCCTTTATATTTTTTTCTACTGGTAGCAGAAAAATCTTGTTTTATTTCTTGCCATAATATAGAAACTATAAAAGACACACAAAATAAAATTTTCAAATTCTTTTTTTGTAGTATATATTAATTTTGAAACAAAAAGTTATTAGATTATGTACATTCTATACATAACGATAACATTTCATCCATCTATCAAACCCTTTACATTTATCATTCAAAAAAAAAAAGATTAAAAAAATATCTTTAACACAACAACAATCCACCATTCTATATGTCACTGAAATATGAGCCGTTTTATTTGAAAGTGAAATAAGTCCATTTTGATTTTTTTCAAAAAAATCAATATAATGATATAAAAACATCTAGCTATTTTTTTGTATTTAAGAGGAGCAACCAATGTTTCTATTAAGAGCAATTTTATCTCGAAAATAATAAATACTGTTGAGTTACAATTAATTTTATCATCATTTTCAAAATGGACTTATTCCACTTTCCAATAAAACGGCTCATATATTCCATTCCCTCGATTGCCACCCAGCATTATCGACTCAATTAAATTTGTTTGTGGTTATATTTGTTATGCAAAAACCCTTTTGTGAGATAACTACATATACACATTTTTTTTTTAATTTCAGTACAACAATCTCGTAAAGAGATTCTCTATTGTTCGACAATCGAATGCTGCCCCAAGATCCCCACTCAATTTTTTTAGGACTGTACTTTGTAAAACTCAAATATGTAGGTCTGCCCATCTGGCTTTACTGCCTTGCCGGGGTACATTGTCGTCAAAGCATTTCAATGTAACATTTTTTTTTTTATTTGAAAGACACAAAACGATTGTGTGTCAGCTCAGACCCAAAGAACTATTCTTTACTTTTGGAACTTTGCCCGATGCTGAATCGAATCTCTATTCTTTGAATCAATATCAATATTTATAAAACACAAATAAATTGGCTTCTATTCAAAATGCCAGATCGACATTTGAACATGGTAGTCCTTAATTCATTATGACCGAATTGAGTTTTAGGACTCCAAGGATTAATTTTATATATAATTTTATTTGTCGGCCAGCAGACTGTAATTGGTAATCAGAGAAAATCCATTCACTTCCTGATTGATTTATTTTAAGTTGTTTATCCGCTGACGACTGGTTTGTCCATGGAGTGAGCAAATTTAGCAAAATCTGGTGTATATTTCCATGAAGAGGCGGTGGTGGACGATGATGAAGAACGGGAACCGTATTGTTGTACCATAAAAACAAATCAAAATTAATTAAGATTGACAGGTAACATCGGGTTGGGTATTTGTGGCTATCATTGGTTTTATTGATTGGGAATAAAAAAAGAAAAAAGAAAATAAGGAAAAACATAATTCGGTACAAACCGAAACTTGAAATTAGTTCCATTTCGCTACGTGACTTTTTTTTCGTATTTGTTTCCTACAGGAAAAATATCGTTGGGAAAAAGTATCAGATCTGGAAAGGTTTCCTTAAAGTGTCTTATTTTTTTTTCACGAAAATTAAAAAAAAATAATATTTATTGATAATAAATAAATATATATATTAAATGAAAGATTTAATAGATAAAATAATAAATAACAATAATTTTAACTAAGTAAATAAGTATATTAAAATTTACAAAATTATTGTTTTCTATTAATTTTTTTTTTATTTTTCAAACAAGAAAGTTATAAAAAAAACGCAAAAATATAAAACTGGATTATATAGGTATATATAATGTTTTATTTAAACAAATTTTATTTTTGTTTCTAATTGTTTCAATAGTGCGAAAACCATTAAATATATGATTTTCGGTTTTAATGTAACCGCTTAATACATGCAAAAATTAATAAATTGTGCTTATATTGAAATTGTTAAATATGCGTACCTACTTATATGGTAAGAATTTTTAGTTGAACATTGTCAAAAATACTTAAAAGTATTTAAAACAAAGGGCTTATTATTCTACAATCTACACCCAATCTAACATACCTATACAACATATTATTTCTTCATTTCTTCTTTCTTGGTTGTAAAAGACTATGTGAGTATTTTTTTTTTGTCATAATGAAATATTGATGGAAATGGGTGTTGGAAGTATTGTAGTTGTAGATGCTTGCAAAGTTTTAATTGAACACAATTTTCAAGTGTCTCTAATGTTACCTATACCGCAGGTAAATGCTCGTGCATACTTTCATGTTAAGGATGCTTCGGTTATTAAATTCGGTTGGAGTTGTGGAAAATTCCTTGGTTAGATATATTGAAAGGTTCTTACAAGTATATTAATTAAAGTTCTAAATGAAAAGTGCCACCAGCGTCATGGCAGGGTGAAAAATAAGAGTCAATAAAATGGAAATATTTCATCCATAGATTAGACACTAATATAGGAGGGTTTATTATAAACTGGGAGTTTGTAGGTTGCTTTAAGTTTCGATATGAGAAATTCATCATTTTTTTTTTTGGAAAATTCATTTTGTCAATATATTTTGTCTCAAGGAATAACATTGTGACCGAAAGTATTATTCCAGATGAAGTAACTATAAGTGAAGGAAACTATATAACATAATTTTACATTTAACTAGTTAAGAGAAAAAAATTAGTACATTTTAAGATTTGCAAAATGAGCCATTCAATCGATTTTGTCTTGGATATAATTAAATTTCATAAACAGTTTTATCAGAAATAATTTTATATTGGCATTCTTCGTTTTCACCAAAAGCTTAAAAAAAAACGTCTTGACAAAAGCGAACAAAAATCTTTTTTATCTGAGACATAAAATTCATTTTTATTTTGATGATTCATCTCTCACACACACCAATTACTTCGACATAAACCTTCAGCACAAATCAACAAATTTAATGCCAAATAATTTTCCACTTCACTTCGAATCTGATATTTAAATGTGAAATGTCATAACCTTTTTCCAGAAGAGTGAACATACATGTGTAATCAAAAAAATTAAATTTAAATTTTGATGCATAAATTTTTTAAATTACATAGACTTATAAAAATATATGTACATACATTACATTCCACATTATCATCATCTTAAGTTCTCAAAAGCAATTTAAAATTAAAGAATACAGCACACAACACAAAAATACAACAATGACCACCACTCAGCCAAATATCCTTTAAATTTTCCAAATGGGTCGAATACACAGCCCCTACAGATTTTCTCTTGATGGCATTCAATAAGAAAAATAAAATCAGTATACCCTTCTTTCCTTCTTTGCTTTTAAGGTGTAGGTGTATATGCGTAGAAAACATCGAATCGTCAAATACCACACAAGAAAAAACAAGGAAAACCAAGGAAACTAAAAATAGAGACTGATAGGATAAAAATACTACTGCCATATGAATAGTTTTTCCTTTTTTTTTTGTAACTCCTTGAATAAATGAAGATTTCACATTGTTTAAAATAAATAGCTATCTGGTTGATTGTATGTCGTCCACTATAATTGTTTGTTCTATTTGAGTGGCTGTTCTGTGTTCATGTTTGCAAATCAAATGGAAGGCATTATATAGCATCCTTTGGGCCTTAGCCAAACGAGGCAAAAGGTGTGAGCACAAAAGTTTGCTTAAACGAGAGGTCTTAAGTTCTTCGACCCTTGAAAAAGCGCCCTCTTGCATGCTTTTATTTTCATTCAGAGTAACTACCTCACCTCTTCTGAGCTCATTATCTCCATCGCCCTCGGAAACCTAGTTTTGCTCTCATACTTTGTACAAGTACGTGTTTTAATTTGATTCTGAATTACATTCGCTGAAGAAATGTAAAAGCAAAAAAAAAAATTACGACGAAAGAAAATGAAAAGGCATCATAGGGTTTTTTCTTCATTATTATACTTTTTTTTATTTCTGTGGGTCATACACTTGTGTGGTGTGTGTTCACATTTCATAAGATGCCTTCATTATTTTTCTCATTACCTTAAGCATCCATCCTTCTAAAGGGAATATTAACAAGCAACAAAATTAAATTCCTTCAGCCCTTTTCAACTACATATATATTGCCACCGTCGCCGCCAGTATCATCGTCGTAGCTTTGTGGTTGTCCTTTTATGTTTTAAGTACAGTTTTGTAACAAAAAAGGAACAGCGTTCCACTTTATGACGACGAAAAATGCAACAAGGATGACGACGGACTTAAAAGAGAACGGAAACAATGAATTTGTTTGGATTGGTAAATCATTTAAGATTAAGATTGAAGGATACAATGGATGATGAGTGAACACTGAAACAATCCTCACTAAACGTTGTTCAACAACTATTAAAGGGTGTTCCAAGATTCCTTCCAGATTTTAATATGGAGACAAAAAAATGACATTAAATCTGACAGAAAAGTGCTAACACAATAATTACGAAGATTTTAATAAATGTTCAGCGATGAAGCTCATTTTCACTTTGAAATATTTGTTAAACGTCAAACAATTTTAATTTCAGGGTACAGAAAAACAATGTGTGAATAATGAGAAACAAAAACACCCACAAAATGCAACTGCTTTGTGCGGATTTTGAGTTTTGAGGACAATAACCGTTATAATAACTGCTACAACAAGAAGGTGGCACAATCCTCAGGTGATAAAGCGGTGAACTGGGAAGGTTTTGAAATCGTCTAAAAATTAAAAAAAAAAAATTGTTCTTGATATGAAGCACAAACCCAACGTGGTGTTTTAAATGTATTTTTAACAAACCAATTATAAACCATAAAAAAAAATTGTTTAAAAACCATGAAAACTACAAAGAAAATTTGAAAATTGTTCTTGCATGACTTTGAAACACCCTTTACATACTCAGAGATGCCATTACAAAAAAAAAGAAAAAAACTACGTCAAATATTCCTTCACAAAGTTTATTATTTCAAAAAGGTTAAGTATATGAAAATAAAATTGATTGAACTCATTAAATGAAAATCCAGCTCGAAGGACCAACAATTCGGAAACATAAATTTCGTTTTTAAGAGGTTTGAATTGAAAGTGGTTTAACGTGAAATTTAATATGTATCTTCTAAAATCAAATGGAATTTGTTTGTTTGCTCCCGGTCGCATATTTGGGCCTGGTGAAAAAAGAGTTAGTTTTCATCTAGTATGTATTTAGGAACTTCACCTTAGAAACAAATTTAACTAAGACATCTGACAACCGAATGAGTGCATTGGATTAAAGTTGGAAATTCAAAATCTGAGCGAAAAGATGAACTAGACAATTTTGAATGACGAAGAGTCCGTTTTTAAATCATTAATATAGATACACGCCTCTATGTAGTATGATTCCATATAAAGGAAATGAATACAATTGCGTACAGAAACTTAATAATTCATCTCTACCTTCATCTTCATCTTTATAAATCGGAAATAAGATCATAAAAATCTTGAATTTATTGCATTTTTTTTCTGAGGAAATATTTAAATTGAGTTTTTTATATGGGCATTTGGCTCTGAAAGTGGATAACTGTTATAAATGAGATAAGTTTCGTCATAAAGTATTTGACTGTTAAAAGTAACCAGGGCTATAACTTTATATTTCTAGGAACATTTCCATGTAAGGGACAGAAAAGTCGTAAAATTTGGTCGAACGGATATGTGGACTATATAGAACGAAGAAACCTTCTTTGGATGACTTCTGCTTGAGATTCATCTTCTTTGTAATGATCCTATAAACTTTGACTCTATATGCGTATTTTTAAATTGTTTAAGATTGAAAATACCAACAGTAATAGGGTTCTTGGACACTTTCTTAAATATCATACTATAAATGTTAGTACGTGTATTATTTATGAAATAAAATTATTGCAAAACAAATGAAATAATGTCATATCGTCTGTAAGCATCTGAATAAGTACATTCTTAAATCAGCCACTTTCAGTATTACTTCGGATCTGGAAGCGGTATATTCAGACTGTAAGGACAGAACCCATTATCGCTATAGTAAAAATACTGACAGCAACCTTGAGAGTATAATGCAGTTATTTATTATATCTACGTTTATCTTTAGGATACTTGCTGCACGTAATATCTACATATGTATTTCGCCTCTTTATACGAATCGTTTGATGTGTAATAAAGAAGTTTATGCCACTTGTAATATTTCAATTTTATTTTTTAAATAGTTGACATACATAGCTTATAAGGACACAAAATAGAAAGTTAAGATATAAAGTTACATGCGAAGAAATTTTATACATAATGAATGAACAAAAAAAAAAAACATTTTTGTTGTAAATCTTAAGCCATTGCAGGTTTTATCCACAAGTATAAGAAAATGTTAGCCCTTTTATAATAAACTACAGAAATAAGAACATTTTCTTCAAGGATAGTCCAATTAATTTTCTCTTTTCTTCGCATAAAAATAGCATCTTGACTTGAAAAACCCACTTAAATTCTCTTAAAATGTTCATCTAACATGCATACTAACGACTTTGTTATTACTACAATCTTAAGTATCATATATGCTTCAAGGGGACATACAAAAACTTATTTGCTTTTTTACGGTTCCCAACAACACAACGACACTGGCAATGGTGAGTTGATGATGATTAAGATGACGAAAACGATGATGCAAAAAAGGTCTACATAAAAAATCAAATGAAGTACACTTGCTTCCATGGAGAATGAACTACTTACTTCTTTTGAGTGATGTCATAAGTAGATACTCACTCGTCTACATAACCTGATTTCATATAGCTGCCACCTTTCTTGCATCCATCCTTTGAAGGTAACTATATATATAAAACCATCATAGCGATGCCATCCTCATCTGTTAAAGCTTTAACGATTATTATTAATTTAAATTTCCCACTTGTGCGACTTGCATTTCCCACTCCCGCCTTTCCTATGAAAGTAGGATGATGTGATGTTTCGTACGTTGTCAAGAGGATATAGGACCCAGCTCAAGATAAAAATATGGGTTATGTGTACCTTCATCAACTCAAAGTCCCCTCATATCCTTATAAACTTGCTCAACGAACTTGTCCTAAATTTTTGAATCTTCCTTCTGGTTGTTGTTTTTGGTTTTAACCTTTCACTTGTGGTTATGTGAAATAACTTTTAATATTTTTATACAGGAATTTTCGGATTTCGATAGGAGGACTATATAAAAAGAGTCCTGAGAGTTGATTGTTGGATTCCGAAGAATCAAAAGTAAAAAAAAAATATTTTCAACGAAATATCTCAGAATACAAATATTTAAAATGGCCTGTGAAACATCAGAATAACATTCCATTCGAATTGCGGGATATAAACTCAGATACCTATAAGTCTTATATTTATTTTTAGCTGGGGTTGATTTGGCGGAAGATTGCTTACGCTGACCAAATAAATCCAAAATTCAACCAAATTCTTTTAAGTGACATGACGAAGCAGAATCCCGCGTGCATTTGTGGTAGACAGAGCCGGAAAAACATGGATGGGATGTCGAAGCCATTCACCTTATGACTTAAGAATTTATGACGCGTTTTACGCATTAACCCTCTTTAATATCATTTGCGCGTTTTGGGGAAGTTTGTTTGGGTTTCCGAATTTAAATTCAAATTCAAATCGAATTGAACGGTGTAAGGGAGTGGAGAACCAAAGAACCCAATAGTTTTGGTTGCGTGTTTAATGTAAATCTCAAAATAACTAACTTGGGATCAAAATGTTTTCACCTCCCAAAATTCTTAAGGTTAGGTACTGCTTAAAGGATTTTTTGATGGTTTCACAGATAGGGTGCTATATCCGGTGCTTAAATATATAAATCACAATAAAAGGTAAAGAATAAAGGGTGAATATAAAATTTCGTTTTTTATTCTTTCTACCATTTCCATCTATTTTATTTGTGGTTAAAAGAAGAGTGATTTGTGGTCCATAAAATGCTAAGTTCAGTAAATTCCATGTTATTCAAAGTCAGATAAGTTGCTCCGGATGTTATAAGGCCAAAGTGCTAGTCAAATTGCGATTGGATTTATTGGTTTTTTATGTTCGATATTTTTGAGGATGAGTTGTCTTGTCTACATTTTGAAATGCTTTTAAGTGAGTTCTGTTTAAATGAATGTTGAAAGTATACAACATAATTTATTTGCATTGTGTTTAAAAAATAAATAAATATGGGAATGAAGTTGGCAGCTACTGCTATTAATAAAATCAGTTGTTTGTATGGATTTTAAATTGTATTCACTTGAGAATAAAATTTATCTATAACATATTCGATATATTCCCAAAAGTGTGAAGGTTTAAACATAGAATATTAAATTTTATCGGCAAAGAAAGAATGGAATGGAAGATAAACATATTTCAAAAGTGTCACTTCCTCATTGACTTAAATCGTCTTACTCATTGGTATTAATTTTTTTAAAAGTAGGAAAAAAATGTTACATGAATTTAATTTAAAAAAGTATATACCTACTATAACTATAAATCAATGTAGATTTAAGAAACTTTTCCTTTCAAATAAATGAACAGAGCAGATCCAGAAGGTTATAAAGGGTTGTAATGCGCATTTACTCTTCATATAAAGGGTGTTTTTTTAAGAGGTATATAACTTTATATTGCAATAAAACAACGATGGAATATTCGATTGACATGATTTTTTATTTATTCGAAAGATAATCTTGTGGCATTATATTTTAAATATGATTTCTGGTATATGACTGCCACGGCTGGCTCGGATGTAGTCCAATCTGAACGTCCAATTTTCGATGACTTTTTCCAACATTTGTGGCCGTATATCGGCAATAACACGGCGAATGTTGTCTTCCAAATGGTCAAGCGTTTGTGGCTTATCCGCATAGACCAATGATTTTACATAACCCCACAGAAAATAGTCTAGCGGTGTTAAATCACAAGATCTTGGAGGCCAATTCACAGGTCCAAAACGTGAAATTAGGAGGTCACCAAACGTGTCTTTCAATAAATCGATTGTGGCACGAGCTGTGTGACATGTTGCGCCGTCTTGTTGAAACCACAGCTCCTGGAAATCATGATTGTTCAATTTAGGAATGAAAAAGTTAGTAATCATGGCTCTATACCAATCACCATTGACTGTAAGGTTTGGCCAACATTGTTTTTAAGAAGTACGGACCAATGATTCCACCAGTCAGTTTTTCTGGATGTAACGGTGTTTTGACATACACTTGAGGATTAGCTTCACTCCAAATGCGGCAGTTTTGTTTGTTGACGTAGCCATTCAACCAGAAGTGCGCTTCATCGCTAAACATCGCTAATGGACGTAGTGCGCGATACGTATTCCGCACAGAACCATTATTTTCGAAATAAAATTGCACAATTTGCAAGCGTTGTTCAGGCGTGAGTCTATTCATGATGAATTGCCAAACCAAACTGAGAATAAATCACTTGACAGCTGTTACCGTCAAAAAAAAAGGAATTCCAACTTAACCAACTTCTATACCTCTAAAAAAAACACCCTTTATAAAACTTTTTTGTTATTGAAAGTACAACCACTCACCCCACCATCATTGTGTTTATATCAATAAATTTATATACTTACAATTAAAACATCCCCCTCCTGTTTGGAGCTTTTCATTCATATGGTCATCATCATCACAATACTCAAAAATTCTCGGTTTCAACAGCAGTGAATTAATTGTTTATGATTTAAAATTAAAAATATGCGTACATAAAAAAACAAAAAACTTTCGCGCATAGTTATACTCTACTTTAATCATAAAATCCATCAAAATAAAATTGCAAATATAATTAAAATGGAGTTTTTACTGTTTCTATTTAGTTAAGGACTTCATTGTTAAAGGTATTTATTTTCCAAAATAATATTTATTTATGTTTTGAATTACATTTCATAAAATTTTAAGCCAACTGACGATATTGAGCATCAAACAAAAGTGAATGCAAAGTCAATGCACGTTCATTTATGGGAAACAACAACCGACAGTATTTCAATACAAACAAATACGATGAACTAACGAATACGAAAAGCCAATCTAAAGACTAACACCACGAAATAAGTCAAACTTTTAAATTTGTATGTGTTTTTTTTTTTTTGTATTCAAATTGGCCCTTCGGCCAATACAATACATCCTTGATTCAGGATGGTTGAGTGGTGGGTGGTTATAAAGGATTAAGTGAATTGGTGCAAACTGCAGAAGTAAGTTTGTGTTTTAATTATTTATTTGGTGGTTTTCAAAACTTAGTTACTTTCATCAACCATATCGGATCTGGATTTGGTGAAAAAGAGGGAAAGATTTTTAGAGTTTTACATAAGTTGTTATACTACTAACAATAACTGCTTCGACTTTTGAAAGTAAGCCACAACTTGAGCCTTTGCATTGCTTCATCCGGACTGCAGCCCAATATATCGAAACGAACAACCGCCAGGGATTGAGTACAAAAAAGCTGAAAAATTTCCTTTAAAGTATTGAAAAGTCCCTTGACTCTTGTACATTGAGTTTGTATAGCATGAATATTGATGGTAAAGGAATTCAGTTTGATGTGACGTTAGTTCTGGAAAAACTTTTTTAGCTGAGTTTGCCGAAAAGGAAAGAACCACTCACAGCACCGCAAAGTAAATTATCCCCAGCGGAGTAACATTTAAAATTGATGAATGTGAAATTGAAAAGGGTTGTTTTTTGTTTTATTGGGTCAATCTACAAACTTTTGGTTTTAATTTTATAGACTCATTTGAGTAAATTGGTCAAATTTTGATCACCTGTTACAAGAAAATGGCTGCCTATAAACTATAAAAAAAATCAACAAAGCGAAGCACATAAAATGGTGACCATTCGTCCCGTATTTCCCGGGACAGTCCTGTATTTGAGTAGCCTGTCCCGGGTTTTTATTTAGGAAATACACTACGTACAAATGTCCCGTATTCAATATTCAGTCCTGTATTTGTCCGAGTATTTTGCATACTCATTTTTGATATTATGTACCTATATTATTCAAACACCCCCTAAAAAAATTCGTTCAAGATTTGAGACCTTTCATTTTTTTGTCGGATGATTACTTATTGACTGTACCTACTAAACATCTTTTTTCTTTAAATATTTTTTGTATTTAAATAAATGGAGGCACCTTACCTAAACGTAGTAAAAGAGAGCCTCTGCACCCACTGGTTTGTATTGTGTCGACACAACATGCATGAACGTTCTAGCATTGCGTCGCAACTTATGTGAATCACCCTGTTTTCCTTTTTTTATACCCAAGACCCTTTTTCAAATGAAGTACCACGACCACCTGCTACTATCCAAAAGGTTTTTTCATGGCATTTTTTCGCCATCGAGTGCGGTGGACCCAATTCAGTTCTGGGACTACTTTTATGGCTGCCTTGTGCAACATGAGGTTGTCATGAATTATATCACTGCAAACTTCACGCAGTGATATACACACTCATCACATTCTAGGCCTAGCTACTAAATACAATTTCTCGCATTGATTGCACATACTCAAGTTCGCCATTTCTACCCGCTATTCAAACGAAAAAAAAAATTATTTCACATTACATTAGAGTTACAGCAATAGCGAAAGCGTTTAATGCTGCAGTGGTCTGCGTTGCGGTGTCCTTAATTATTGTGGCAGAGACAAAGTACTAGCGGCATGAAAAGTTTAAAAATACACAATTGTGCACACTGTCGTTAGGAAGCTGAAGAGCTAGAGTGTTAGAAATATGTCTTTTTTTGGATGTATTCTTGTTAAGAGCAAAATAGTACCATTTTGCGGCAAACAACTGCAAATTTTGAATTGAGAATTGTGATTGTTTCCTTCTGTTGTCCCTGATATTCAAGGTCTATTCGTAAAGTGCGCATTATTTCGTATTTCAGTCTTCTCTAACAATTATTCGTGTAAAAGCGTGCTCCCCCTGCAATAAAGACCTGTTTTTTAGTTGCGTGAATCTCTAAAACGACTACTTGAAACTCAGCTTGCCGGAATTTAAATCATTTTAAAGTTTTTTGTCCACAGGTGTGTGTGGGCGTCAATGCTACTCTGTACTATATAAAACGCTTTCATTACATTTTACATTTTGTTTAAACCAGGGTACCCTGGTCCTTGGCCTTTTCCATTTCTGTGTCAGTTTTCGTCATGTGTAGCTGCTTATAATTTTTTTTTTTTTTTTTCAGAACAAATTTGGAAACTGCTGCCAAACTGTGCCAATAATTCCCCGTATATCGACCCTTTTTTTGCCAAATTACTCAATTTTTATCGTTCTTTGATACATGGGGTTCAAATCATCGGTGACATGGAAACGTTTTTTACATTCTTAAATTATTTATTTTTTTTTTTTTTTTTGAGAAAGAAAAATAATAAAAGCAAAAATAAATCGTAGTAAAAGAAAATGCATCTAGCACATATGCAGCATTTTTAGCACATTGACAGTAACTGCTGTGGAAGTGTGCAATGAAAAGATTGCACCGGAACACACAGTGAACTGCAAAAAATGTGTATATTAACGAGTAATGGTGGATAGCGAGAGGTTTTATTTTGTTATTTTCTGAAGTTAAAAGAAAAACGAGCGCGATGGCGAATATTCCGAAAATCCCCATTCACATCAGAAGAGATTGTGAGCACTGCAACTGTGATAGCAACGAACACATATGTACAACGTATACGTACCTACGTTCACTGAGGATAAAATCGCTTTCAATTGAAGTGAAAATAAAAATTCCTAGAATTGTTTTAGTTTATTTTTTTTTTGTATATGAAAAAGGAACATTATAAGAGTCTTTTAATAAAAGTTAAAACTAGAGAGTTTTCCTGTGAGTTTTCTGAATATTTTTAAATGCATATTATGGGGTATGACCTTTTGGCGAATGGTCTCATTTAATAGCTTTCTATGTAGTATATACCTTCAAAACGAACAAAAGTACCGAATGAATTTATGATTAAAGCGAGATAAGGTAGGTGTATATTAAAACACGTTGAAAATATTTGACTATTAAAAAAATCGATTTTTTTTTATTTTTCTTCTAACTCGTCTTAATTCTTGAATTTTTCACCTTAACTTGTATATTTCTAGCATCTGGTATTTATATTGTCAGTTTTAAATAGGTTTAATTTTCTTTTTCAATCATTTACAATATTTTACATAACTTTTTTTTTAATAGGTAAGTCGAATTGGAAAAACTTCTTACGGCAGCCATGACAATGAAGGTTATTTCTCCTCGGTCCAGATTACCATTTTTTCGCGAATTTGGTGTCCCGCACATACAGATCCTTAAGGTAAACCAGTTAAGTAAAACTATACGTTTCTAAATATTAAGCTTTTGAAAACACACAAATTTACTGAACTTAGATGTTTTTTACTTGCGATTATAGGTACTATAAGGCAAGTTTTGTATTCGCAAGAAAAAAGTTTTGAGGTAACAATCAAACCTGACATTACGAAGATAGAGAAAACGAAAAAAGTAGGTCCGACAATTCTGTCTGTCTGTCTGTCTTGATGTATCGACACCTACAGCCTAAACGGTTCGGCCGATTTTCTTCAAAGTCGGTACTCTGTATTTTTAGAGTAATATTAGCGTAACAGATAATTCCATTTTTCTCGAAAAAAAAACGATCGATTTTGATAAAATTTCGTATGACGGATTTTTGCCAACGGTGATATTTTTGGTAAATTTTTTTTTTAAGTCTTACTTTTTTAAGGGTACCTGCCATACAAGCGTTACAGAATAAAAATACGATCGATCGATTTTGATAAAATTTCGTATAATGGATTTGTAGCTAACGGTTTTTCGACTTTTCTGGAAAAAAAATACGATCGATTTTGATAAGATTTTGTGTGACTGATTTTTTGTCAATAAGGAAGGTTTTCGCTAGATTTTTTTTTTTTTTAAATAGAACTAATCACACTATAGAAACTATTTTTACTTCCGATTTTTTATTATAGTTTCTTGCTTAGTATCCTAAGCCAAAGGTTATACCTAGTAATCTTACACAAGAGCAAGTTTATCTGACCCAGTCGTGCCTTTTTGGTTATTTTTAAAACTTTAATTCAAAAAATTATATTTAAAAAAAAATATTAATAAATACTATTTTTGCTTACCTTAGTCTGCAATTATGAAAAATAAAATGATTATTAATAAGTAAGAGATAGAAAGGAGGCAAAACAAGTGAAAAGCTAGAAATAGTAAAATATGTAATAAAAACTGCAAATTCGCTAAATAAAAATTGGCAAACAATCCAATTCGAAATAATGAAATTAAAGGAAAGATATTGTGCATCACTGAACGAAAATTCAAAAGCAGCAGATTTTGAAATTAAAAAAAAAGAATTCGCGCAATGCCTACCCCATAGAAATCAAAAAGTTCAGTTTCTTAAAAAGAAGAGAAAATATACACCAAACAAACAATCCATCTTCATCAATGTTAATTGTTGTCAGTCAAAATCGAATTTAAATTAAACCGTCATAAGATCACCCATAGTAAAAAATGCTTGTATTGAACTGTTCTACAAAAAACCGTTATCAATTCTTGGCGCCAAAGTTATCGTACTCGTGCCAAGTTTTGTTGTTGTAAGGTTAATATTTCCACAAAATACATTTTCCGAAATTATATTTTACATAATTAAAAATCTGACATCAAACTAGAACACTAAATCATCCTGTAACATAAAATTAATCTCAATTCATTAAACTTTAAACCCATTTTACTGTGAATGTGTTGCAATGCCAATACCTGCAATCTAGGATACTCAATTAATCAATTTGGGGCTTTAGTTTACCGACCCAACTAAAACAATCGAAAAAACAAACTTAAATAATAAGACTTAAAATGTCAGCTTCTTTATCGAAAATCATTAAATTTCATACAGAATAAGAAAATGGGTAACGAGAATGACGAAATGACGACGCAACGCAAACAAATATGCAACCAAAGCAACAATGAGAATGCAACATGTTTATCTAAGCTAAGCATATACAATCCATATACAATTCCCAGAACTTATTGCACGATTCATTGCCAAACAAACTCTAGTTCGGCTTCGGAGAACACTTTTAGTACTTTTAACAATTTGAGCTAAACAAATACAATCCACATACGTTCCACAGAAGTTTACAGCGCATGGCATTACCAAATCAGATTTGAAAAGTTGAAATTGAAATCCTTGCCAAAAATAAATGAGAACATTCAGTCTCCGTTACACTTTTAACTCGAAAACAACAATGCATCTAATAAACGTTAACTTCCGGTCTGCATATTTTAGCCCCCCTGCAAGTTTTCAAAACACAGTCTGAAACATTTTGGGCGTGTGGGTGCATATTGAAAAAATAAGAATAAAAAGGGGTTTCAATCCAAATTGTGCTGTGTGTGTGTTTTGTATTGTAAATAACTGTAATAACAGATCTTAGACCGTTAAACTACGATGAACTGTGTCAGTTAGAAATGTTGCGGTTATCCAACGCTGTTATAGTACCGCTGCGCTGTTGATAAGCCCGACTTCAGCCATTACATCCATCGATGGAAGTTCAGTATGAAATAGCGGTCACCGTATGATCGGGACTTTAATTAACGACACCCACCATCAACAGCAGCTGGAGCCGCCCTCATATCAGTTGCACCATCATCCGTGGTATGAGTAATGAATGTGGCAGCAAAGTGGGAGATGGTGGTGGAGACGTAATTGTGCCATCCATGATTACCCATTGTAATCAGCAGTTTCGGTGGGGTTATGAATCCGAGTGCCGCTGTTGCTGCTATGTTATCCATTGGAAGTCCAAGGCATCGTCTTCTATCTACCTCAAGATCCTGCTCCACTCAAACTCCCACAAAAGTTCTCGAGAGCGAAGAGAACGAGCAGCGGAGGCGGTGGATGTGTTGGGTTTGGGTAATGACAAGCGTTCCAAAGAGATTTCTGGCATAGGAATGAATGGCAAAAAAACGGTAGCAACCACATCCAAACCGGATTTAGTTTTAAGGGTTGTAGACAATTGATAACAAAGAGAACGAGGTGATGGTAGCAGCCACCAGGGAACGAGGAACTGGAGCTTCCAAGTCAAACAATAAGGATTGGATTACCCCTGTTGTTGAATGCAATGCTTTGGCTTTGATGAGCAAAATGAGTGGAAGTGGAGCATTTATGGGCTGGGGATTGTGTAAACATCCAGTAAGACTGGCACTCCAAAAAGGGCTTCGTACAAGCAGGAGCCTGGCGATGATGGAATAGAGTTTATTCAAGTGGCTTTAGAAAATAGTCGTGTGGTGGCGCTGGAACGTCATAAGAAATGTACAATTCGTATATGAATGAGCTTCGATGACAATTTCATAGATAATCAAGGTAGAAAACGGCCTACTTGAAGAGGCAAACCTATTTGCATTTTAATGAGACTTAGTTAAGGATTATTTTTGTATGTCTGTACCTCCTTCTGTGCTGACAGACTTTAGTCAAGCTTAAGTCTTAAGTTTTTTGTTGCATAGTTGCCCTCTTTTTAGACATACTTAACCTCGTTCTCGTTTTTATCCTTTATTCTCAAAGAACCAGAAAGAATTTTTAGTTTGAATTAAGTGTTAGCAAGAGTTCATAGGCATGGCAAAGACAAAAGGGAATCAGGTGGTAAATAAATTAAATGTATAGGTATGTGAAAACCAGAATTTGGTGGGGAAAGAATTACAAGAAAATTTTTGTTTGGCATATTGTATCCCTAAATTCCTTTCACATATATATTTTTGTAACTTCTGCTGCAAAAGCAACATATAAGCATGTTTGAACAGGTAGAGTAAAACATTTAAAATAAATGTATAAAGCCTTTCACAATATGAACGGCAGTAATGGATCTATAACGTCAACTCTGAAACGTTACCAACTTCAATTAAAACAATAGGAAGTAGCACTTCATGTTAATGAGTGTATGCATTTTAAGCAAAAATAATAAAAAGTGAAGTGGAACCAGAAGCAATTAATTTTTTTACGAGCATATTGCTTCGTTCGGTTTAAGGGTTCAACGGAGCATTTTAAATCTTGAAATAACGTTCACCTACATTTGCGAGGCATTCATTTTCGAAAAAGGATTTTATGTTTAAGTGTTTCTATATGTAGAAGTTCCATTCCAACTTATTGATGAAGGTGGGAATATACTTACACTTAAGTGCGTAGAGGTGCGTCTCAAGGTTTTCCTCGTCAATACATTATATTTATATAAAAAGGTCAGTAGCTTGAGCTAGGTAGGTATATATACAAACATTTAAATGATTAGTGACGAAAAATGAGAAATTTATTTTGAGACCATGAAACATGATTGAGTGGAAATTACACCGTTTTTGTTTGACGGTAGAAGTGAAATTCGTAATTCTTCATAATTTATATTCAAACATTGATATGCCTGGATTAAACTAAACTGAAGTTCCTTGATAAAGCTGCAGAAATAAATTTAGTTCTGCATTGTTTTTTTTTTTTTTTTTGTTAACTTTTTATAACGAGATTATTTACATGAATTCATTTTTATTTAAACTTGGCATACTTAAATAATAGTATCCTATATGGTCATATGTATGTAGGTACCTACAATTTTAATAAAATTTTCAACAGAAAAAGGAGTGAAAACAAAAAAAATAATTCCATGAAATGCAAACAATAAAAAAAACCGTGAAAATAGAAAATTGTTGAAACATCACGTTTACCTTAGAACTTTGTCAACCATGCTTATACCACGGTTCTTTTTGCTACACTCAGCCCTCCCACAACTCCTCTGCACAATGAATACATCGACATTGATTGTGTCAACTCACACTTAAAATGTAAATTATTTGTATGCACATAAACCATAAAAGCTAACCAACCAACTTCGATAAAAAAAAAACTCAAGCTTGGTTATATTGTTTGTCATAGTGCGGGGGTTACCAGCCTTTTAGGAATGAATAAAAAAGTTTATACACGTTCCATCCTTGAATATATTTGCAATAAAGCCAAACGCATTTTAAATCTATTTATTTTCAATGAAAAATTTTCAAACTGTGTTAAAAAATGCAAATTTGGATACAAAGATAGAGAGACATTATGGACTGGACACGCGCGGGCTTTATATTATGCTGATATTACTGATTCCTATTTTTTACTTGCTCTATGGGTAATATTTTCGTTATCTCTTGAATTTGTACACAAAAAATTGAGATAACAGTCAAAAATAAAATAACGATGATAGAGAAGAAGAAAAAAGTTGGTCCGAAAATTCTGTCTTTCTGTCTGTATGTATAGTCCTTTAGCCTAAACTTCTGTTGTTAAACAATTTCCTCTCTCGTTCTTAAAATGTATGTCCTTTAAATGACTTCCTTAGAGCTCACACTTATACATATAGCTATATTGGCATGACAGACAACCAACATAAATTTTACAGCATCATTTCATCTTAATTTCTCTCTACAATCAATTTAGCAGCAGATTTCTGTGAATTATTAAGCCATTTACTTCCTATATACGTACATATATGCATATGTCTAATCTCTTTTGACTCCATCCGAATTAATATGTCTGGAAAACAAAAGAAAATGAAAACTTTTCAAAACCACATCAATTTACAAGAATTCACATCAGACCACAGCCATGAAGTTGGTATTCTGTAATTATCCTTACCTGATGTAAATTATACCTCCTATACTTCAGCTAATATCACCTACATCTTCTGGAATTGCTGCGGATCTTCTTTATTGATTTACTTAAGGAGCGATTATATTATATATTATGATGGTACAGCCACAAGTCATCCGAAACTTCAGAACTACTTACACTCCACTCATACTCATCTTCATAGGTGAAGTAGAATCGTGTATCTCTACCACGATGTAAATCACTTACACCGATTAACTTATCAAATAAAAAAATGTATGATGGATGATGAATCTTGTAAATCGATTGATTATATTCGTCTTATGATAAGAGGTGAACTTATACTCGTATATCTAAAGCATTAAATCATTCACAAGATTATGTAAGCTGTATAGCTAATGTTATGATTATAATAATATTGATGGAATAAATATTAAGGAAGAGATTTTTTATTTAAGTCATTATGTTATTGATATAAGTCCAGACATTAGGATTAAAGCAGCTTTCGGTAGGCTATAAATTGGCTCTCTGAATAGGGCGACTTTATTCTTTAATCCCATTAAGATTAAGAAACATTCGAGAACTCAATAAATAGTAATTAGAACCAGGAACCATTAGGTACCAACATCGTCGTTATTCTATAAAACTATCTCCTTTCAATCTATAAATTCGTAATTTTTCTTTCTAGAAAACCAGATGACAACACTTGTCCTGACCTCAGCGGAGGGAATGTTGGTCTACCAGCATTTCGTAATGGCTCCCAGACGTAATTCTCTCGAAAAAAGGATGAGAAAAGTGTGAATAATCCGTTGTGTTGCTCCATTGATATAATTGTTTAATATTGAAAGTCTGAAAGTACGCACATAACCTGATAGAAAACGCGCATAAAGACTATCAGCCATCAGCCATTCTCGTTTGATTATAGTCTAAGAGATGGTTGTAGAAATTCCGGACCCATTTATAGGTACAAGGACAATTTTTTCGGGAAATGGTTCGATTGGAGTTGGAAAAGCAAAATCCAGACAGTCAGAAGGCAGAGCGGAAGACACAAGTGGGGATGGGGGGTTAAACATGCATTTTTTTTCGAAAAAATGCATGCGAAGAAATGATTCAATCGAATCATTTCCCGAAAAAATTAAACTTGTACCTAGTGGGTACGAAACCACTGCAACCAGCTCTACGTCTTATATACCTACTTCATGTAAATGTTTACTTGTTTTAAATAAAGAGCGTGTTTTTTTTTTAATCAAGGGAGCATAAAATGCATGATTTGTGTTTTTTTCTCCTATTTTGCTATGTTAACTCATTTTCAAAACTTGAATCTTTCTAAGTGACAACTTACATATATAAAACAAATTCTCAAAGTTTATGTTCTATCAAATAAAATGTCAACAATTTATCAATACCTGCAACTACGTCTAACAAAAATGTCATTTTCACATGTCAACACATTTAGAAAAGTTTCTATTACATTAAACTTCATGACACTTACAACCAAACTAAAAAATTCTTTCGTTAACTGAAGAACAAATAGTGGAAAAAGTTTGTCCTTGTTGGATGAGGAAGTTTTTATGAAGTTTCAATTCATATCCTTTCACCATCCGCCAATACTTCAAATAACTTGCTACAAAGTGACCTTCCTGAACTAGTTTGATTACAACTTTCCAAAAGAAAAGTTATTTCTTAGGACAAGAAAATAAGCACACGAAATTGAATCTCGCTGTCAATCAAATCCTTCTTGCACCACCATCAATATTTTTCAATCCAGAATTTTTTTAATAAAACTATATAAATTGACAAAAAAAAACAAACATAAATACAATAGTTAAAGAGAGTATTTTTGTTCCTACCGCTATACCTTAAAACCTTATGAAACTTGTCATATGCTAATAAAGATTTTTAATTCCAGAAATTTGAATGAGAAAAAAAATCTGATAAATTACCAAGAAGAAAAAAATGTTTAATGAAAGATTAAAATTAAAATTTCGTCAAAATCGGTTGAGCCATTTAAAAAAAAAATTATTTCGAAATAGTTCAATGTCAGGTACCGTTAGTAAGCATCTCCGGAAATAAGCATCACCATCGGCAACAAATCACTCACACAAAATTTTATCAAAATCGATCATATTTTTTTCGAGAAATTTGGAATTATTGGTGACGTTTATATGGTAGGTACCATTATTTCATGACCTTGGATAAAATTTAAAAAAAATGTTTATGTTTTATTGTTATCACAATTTTTTTTTTTTTTGCACGAATGCATAACCTGCCTTATAGTACCCTTAATAGTTTATTGTTATTCGGAATCACAGTGTGTTTGCATTGAAACACTGTTTGCCATATCAAGGAATAAGTGAATATTAAATCACATGCACAACACGACGAATTGATAAAGTTTATTCCCTGAGAAGGTTGCCTTCTAATGTGTTTAGGTTCTTAGAGTTTTGGCACGTTCAATAGAAGTTTCAGCATAACACAAAGGATTTTTTTTTTATAAGAAACTAGTTTGATCAAGTTAATTTGTTTTTAAATCAAACCTACAGCGTTATGTCAAACAACTAGATGAATATTAATTTCTTGTTAAGTTACGATGGCTTGGAAATTATGTATAGGTACCCAAGTTATTCTGCAATGTTGTAGAAGTTATCTTTCTTTCCTCACCTGAGGGTAAAAATGTAGGATTATTAACTTTCACACTTGGATTTTGATTAATTTTGACAGTTTTCTGAACTGAACGCATTAGAAATTGAGAAAAATGTATAGAAATTAAAAAATTGAAATAAATAATTTATTTAGAAAACTCTTATCTTGCAATTTAATTTATGGCTAACTGTCCTTTCTTGTACCATCTTTAAATTTAAGATTGTATCTACGTTTATGTATATAATATAGAAGAATAACACACATCATCTCCAGCAAAATTCATTTATGAATATCCTTATCCATAATGATGATCCTTAAAACAAATTTCCTCATTCTCATTTGTTTGTATTGCATTTCTACATATACATAGGATCTAATGATGTTGACTTTCTTATCTTAGAACATATTGGGGCATATTCATAGACACTGTCGAAGTTGTTTTTAAGAAAAACTTTAGTTTATCCTATCTAAATTACATTGCTTATTTACAAGGCTAAGCAAACTGTAGTTTAAAAACATCTATGAATATGCCCCATTCAATTGAATTATTTTTAAGGAACTTTCCCAGCAATCCGTACCCACAAAAATACTTGACAGTCATAGGCATAAAATCAAGAGATATTTTTATGAACTTTCAAGATAAAGTTGCTTTTAGCATCAATTATAGTTTTGTTATGTAGATAATAAATGAATGAGATATAAAGAACATAAAAGAAACAAAAAAAAAAACTTTCAAATCACAACAGAATAATAGAAAAACTTTCTTTTATTCTTGTTCACATAATTATGTTTTCACAACATTTTCTCCATTTAAAAGAACAGACAGAAATAAAAACGACTTAGTAGACAACACTTGAAAGAAAAGTTTTTCTCTTACCCGTCATTAAACTTAATAAAAAAAACAAAATGTCTGTTAATTTAAGTAACTACAAATAAGAAATAATTATGAATTTAGCCTTTAAATTTTCCATTTATTACGTTTATTACATTTTCTAAGAAGAGAAAGACGATGGCGACATTGTTGTTTTGATACTTCTTGATTCAAAAGTCATTTTTATTTTTCTTAATTTTGAAACTTAAATACATAATATATCTCTAACTCGTAGTTAATCCAGTTTTCTAAATTACAAAAAATAGGAGCCTGAAACAGGGCAGCTGATGGTATTGTTTATTATTTACCTAAATAATAAAATGTGAAGTTACATCTTCCAAATAAAAGCAAATGTTTGTTTCTTTAATTAATTCTTTGGAAGAGAAATGTTTTGCACTTAGTTTATCTTTTTCATTGACTTTCCGCACATTATGCTTGGTAAATAGTGCCAAGATCATTTTCTATAAAATTAGAATTCAACGGTGCACACGCCAGACACATTATGACACTTTGGCCACATGTTAAGTTTTCTGTTGTTTGATTTTCTCACACAATAGATATTACAATATTTAATTTCTTTTTGCTGTTTGGTGTGTATATCTTTAATGGATCCAGAAACCAATTAACTCTGGTAGCATACCATTTCTTGAAGTCATATATGTTGGTATATTTTCTTGTCATCTGATTCATAGTTGTTATTTCCCGGGTTAATAAATAACATTTCTTACATCTATAGGTAAAAACTAATGGCGCCCAATGTGGGGAATTGGTTTTTAAAACTAGAGATAGAGATCTATATTGATAAATCTATTTCAATTATATAAATTTTGTTAATCAAAGTAAAATATTCTTGTAAATACACAAACTAATTTCTTCATTCTCTAAGCCAATTTTAAAAATGTAGATAAATGTAAAATGCTTTTTGCTTCTTGAAGTTTTACTACCACTTTCTCTAAAAAGGTAAATAGTGATAAAAGAGATGTGGTCTTCGCTGATGTGTAGCTCGTAATTCAGAGTGCTTCATAAAACTGAATATATCAACTTTGAACAAGAGCATAACATTTTTATAACAGGCAGTTTTGTTTTATTTAACGTCTTCTCAAAATTAGCAGGTGGACACTTTGAGCAAATTGGAGAGGACAGAACACTAAACTTACGAAGATGAGATACATATTTTGAATTGAGTGTTAAACTGAAAGTAGTTTGCATTTACGATGAAAGTTAAACACAGTTTGTCATCGTTCAACTTCAATGAGAAATAGATTGACATCAGCTGAACGTTTGTAATAGTATTTGGTCTTGAATTATATTGAAATAATTAAAGCGACACTTTCTGGGGAAAAAACAAAATAAATAATTTTGCATGTAAGATTATTTTGATCGATAATCCTTTTATCCTAAATGATAACCAAAATTAAATAGAAATATATACGAAATAACAAATCTACATTGCAATGCTATGCATGACATCTGCTGAATTTGAAGACAAAATGGGGACTGCTTTGACAACACATTCAGAGAAAATTAATAAAATCAGTGGGACGCACGAGTGGTTTGACATTAATATAATTGCTTGTTTTATCGGAGCAAACGTCTTTGTGGTAATAAACGAAAGCAATATTGTTTTGCTATTATTGGTGTACTTGGCTGCTGTGATGCTGATAAAGGTTGTAGCAATACTTTCGTCACGTATCCTTTTGATTCTCAATTACGCAATTTGCATACCAATTTAGTTAGTCATTTATGGGAATTAGAGGAAGCTTTTCGCTGTAATTTAAGCGAACCTAACGTTTCGCGTGTGCCGGTGTGTACCCTTAAGGAGAAATCTATATTGACAATCAAGAATAAACACATTGTATTCGATGGTTTCTCAATGATTTTCAAATTTTGGTAGATGTTTTGTTTTCATTTCTTAAAAGGCAACAGCATGCGATGGGAATAGGGATTCAAACGTGGAGTAGAGGCCGACAAACATATTTTAATTTGTTGTTTGAATATGAAAATTAAATTTTTCAGTGGTTATTTTATAAAAATAATTCAGTTTTGACTGTTCCCAAAATATATTCTTTAATATAATGGCGCAAAATTATAGTCAGCCTATGTTTAAGGAATTAACGCCACACTTCTTAACTTAATTTTAACTTTGAAACAGTTCTCTAACTTTAAAGTAATTATAGACTCTTTCTGAAGTACTGACAACTAGTGTGGGGTTTAAAACATTTCTCTAATTTATTTGTGCGGAACACGCCTTAAACAGTGACAGTTCGCTAAGAAAACAAAGCAAACACACCTTTCTATCTGTCGTCAAATGTCATCAGCCCGGAACATAATTTTCTATTTAATTTCAATTTTCTTTCTCTTTGAAATCAAAATTAATTTAATTTTTTTAAGAAATTAGATATACATATACAGGGTGAGTCATGAGCGATGCGACAAAATGCTAGGGCGTGTAGGTTGCATTGAGACAAGAAAAAAATCGTATGGGAGGGGGGGTCTATTCCCCTCCGTTTAGCCGGGAGGGGCAATTTTCGAAAAAACTGACTTAAAATGGGAAAAAAAATATTTAAAATCAACGGCTTCATTCACAATGCTGTGCGATACGTTTTTGAAAAGCCAATAACTTTTTCTTTCATTTTGTGTTTAAATAAATCTATTCTAAGAAATAGTTTTTGAAATATTAATTTTCAAAGTCAAAATTTTGAAAAAAAAAAATTGAAAAAAAAATTTCAAATGCATTTTTTTCAAAATTTTACGTAATTAAGTGCTAATTTTGATTTCAAAATTCAATGCTGTTATTAATTTTAAGTCTAAATAAGAAAACCGGATGCAAAAATTTTATGTCGTTCTCAAGAAATTAAAAAAAAACCAAAACCACCTTTTTCTAAGAAAAACATTTATTTTTATTGTAACGAAGCATTAATCTTAGTTTTTTTAGTTTTTTTTATTCCTTTTATTTTTACTATGTTTTTTATTGGAAGTACTTATAAAAAATTCTCGATATGATCTCCATTGTTTAGAAGGCATAGATTATATCTCCTTGTAATGGCTTCACATAAGTTTATGCTTGACAAATTTTCCTGCAATTTGACTCCAGCGACTTCAATTCGTTCCTTCAGTTGTTCCAATGATACTATTTCCACTTCGTAAACATAATTCTTCATAAATCCCCATGCATAGAAATCTAGGGGAGTTAAATCTGGTGACCTAGGCGGCCATTCCGTGGGGCCCCTTCTTCCGATCCAACGGTCACTAAAATGATCATCCAGCCAGTTTCTCACCTGTAAGCTGTATGGTGCTGGAGCACCATCTTGTTGGTAGATTAAAGTATCTGCTATAACCAATGGAACGCTGTCTAATAAATCGGGTAAAAGGTCTCGTAGGAATTGCAGGTATGATTCTCCATTAATAATGGAATTCAAAAACCGGGGCCCGATCGCAGTGTGTCCAACAATACCAAGCCAAACATTACAACTAAAGCGGTGTTGTGATTTGTTTTGTTTTTTTTTTGTGTGGATTGGCGCTACTCCAATAATGTAAATTGTGGAAGTTAGTAACCCCATCCCTAGTAAACTGTGCTTCATCCGTCCAGAATATTCTTCTAAAATAGTTTTGTTCGGTTTCATTTCTAAGTAGTAATGTTCTACAAAATTCGGTTCTCAATAACTTGTCGTTTGAGGTGAGTTCCTGAACAGGCGTAAAGTGGTACGGGTGTAAATTTTCCGCCCGAAGTACTCGACATGCTCTAGATTGGGACACTCCAAGCATAGTGGATATCCTTCTTGTACTGGCGGAGGGATTATTTCGGACTAAATCCAGAATTCTTTCATCTAAGATTCTTGACTCATCAGAAACTGGCCTTTCGCTTCTTCGATGCTCCAGCACTCCATGATCTCTTAGACGTCGGTGGATTCTTGGAAACGTGCTATGATGGGCACACCTCCTATCGGGATATCTTTCAGCGTACAGTCTTTCGGCTTCACGACTCCGACCATTAGCTAAACCGTAGCAGAAATGCATGTCCGTTAATTCTTCTCGGGTGTATGAGCTTGACATCGTTACGTGTTAATGAGTTAATATTCAAATTTGAAATAATTACTAAGCAAAACTGCAATGCCTTTTATTTATCTTGCGTTGCAATTTTCTTTTTTTTTCATTAAAAAAAATGCGGTTTTATTGTCCCTATTGTCCCCATAACAGGTAGAACCCATGGGCTGCGGGCAGGCCAAGGCAAAAATATTGACAGGTCAGTTTTCAGAAGTTATCAATGAAAATAATATTAATCCAGGGTTATTCTAATACTATTTAATTTTATTACGTTCTCATTAAACTCCAATTAAAAAAAAAGTAAAAAAACTAAGATTAATGCTAAATAAATAAATAAATTGCTTCGTTACAATAAAAATAAATGTTTTTCTTAGAAAAAGGTGGTTTTGGTTTTTTTTTAATTTCTTGAGAACGACATAAAATTTTTGCATTCGGTTTTCTTATTTAGACTTAAAATTAATAACAGCATTGAATTTTGAAACTAAAATTAGCACTTAATTACGTAAAAATTTGAAAAAAATGAATTTGAATTTTTTTTTTCAATTTTTTTTTTCAAAATTTTGACTTTGAAAATTAATATTTCAAAAACTATTTCTTAGAATAGATTTATTTAAACACAGAATGAAAGAAAAAGTTATTGGCTTTTCAAGAACGTATCGCACAGCATTGTGAATGAAGCCGTTGATTTTAAATAATTTTTTTCCCATTTTAAGTCAGTTTTTTCGAAAATTGCCCCTCCCGGCTAAACGGAGGGGAATAGACCCCCCCCTCCTATACGATTTTTTTCTTGTCTCAACGCAACCTACACGCCCTAGCATTTTGTCGCATTGCTCATGACTCACCCTGTATATATATATCGTTAAAAAGTTGATCTTTTCAAAGAATACTGTAATGCAGCTTAACGAAATAAAGGGTATACCTTCGATTTCAGTTTCATGTCGTCTTCAGATTCGTTTTTGCATGGAGATTATGTACCGAGTACCCATAACTGATACATAACAATGAATCAGTGAAACAATTAAAACAATAAAGGAATCCAAATTGTGGAAGACCAGAATCCGAGGGCTAGGTGCATTATCAATAAGCATTTCTGTTGGTTTATAGAAAATGACAAATTGACAGGAGTCAGAGAGAAGAAAGTGTGACACTATCAAAATTAAAATAGGGTTTTCATGATTTTAATTTTGATGCAAGTCTTTAAAGATAAAGTGTAGCTTAACTTCTCTATAATTGCCAAAAATGTAGTTTTAGACTAGTGTCAAACTAAATTTGATTTAGTTTCGAGTTAAATGGGCTATAATTTTGCGCCAATGGAAATAGCTGAGCCAGTTGTAACAATTGTATTCAACAAAGTATATTTTTGATTTGAAGGTTTAGGTTTAGATCTTCTTATTTCAAATTTAAGCGCTTCACTCTTGGTAGGTTGTAATTAAATCATTAACTTTTTTTTGCCGAATATGCAAAAAATATTGGCCAAAAAATATTAGCCGATTAAAAAAGTTGATTTGCTATCTAAATCATAATCCATAAATACAGACTATTATTTTGTACTTCAAAAACTTTACCATTCAAATAAATGTCTGAAATTGATTGTCTTCGTGGATCAAAGGAGAAAAACATAAGGCAGTAAGTACACAATTTCCAAACTGTCCACAAAACATGAACTAGATTTCCTCAAAACATGTCGCATATCCGTTTTATTATTTCCCTTTCTTAAGCCAATTTAAAATTGTCAACATATAATATCGATGTCATAAATTTGGCTCCAACTAGAGCAACATTCAAAAAACAGACTTAACTAACAAACTTTCATGGCTCAAATACTCTCACTCAAGTCTGTATACACAGTCAAATGCGGATATGAGAAAATCTGGTCGACATTGTACCGGAAATTCCTATTGTGAAATGCACTTTCCGCATAACTTTCTCACATATCCTAATGTCCTTGAACCCGCTGCTATTATACTGTACTATTTCGCTCTATGTCCTACGTGGCAACTATCCAAAATATTTCTCAAATTGTTATTCTAAGTTGAACGTGTGTAATTTTGTGTATAATATTGATTCTTTGAACTTAACCCAGGATATCCTTCTTTATAGTTTTACACGTATCCATCCGTATACGAGGTATACATCCATATATGTATGTGTGGTTAGTATATTTCTTTCTCAGGCTGAGTGTTTAAGGATTAGATTCTTAAATGTAATATGTAACTTACCGTTTTACGAAATACCTATTTGATAACACGATGTTAAACAATAACTCATTATATCCAATCAATTAATGTGTATTTTTTCTTTAAAAATTCAATATTATAACCACCCAACAATTTACAATGTTTAAGTGAAATAAGAATTCATCTATCGAAAACGGTTTCATAAACGAAAAAGTTTTTTTCCTATCGGCCCATCATTCTTGTTGTCCATCACCAAACTCTCTCGTAAGCTTAAATTAATCAAAATATTATAGAGCCAAACCTAGCAAGTCAATAAAAGTAAAAATTATATATGTACATATATCGATTTGAATTCATATGGGCAAATTTTATTTATCAGTAGAATAAGAAAATGGAAAAGTGAAATTTTTGTTTTGAATTTTTGTTGTCTCCCTGCTTTGAATATTTCCAAATAACCAAAAAACTATTTTTCTTCCCAACACGACAGTGGCAAAGGGGAAATATTTTCATAAAGCAATTGAAGAAACTTGAAAAGTTTTATTAACTGCATTTTTTATGACCTTTGTCGTCATATACTAAACTATCATCTATATTTTGAGAAATGACGACGAAAACTAATTATTATCTTTTGTCGATCACCATAAGTTGGTAGACCAACATTCGTTGGTTTGTGAAACCCGTAGATGAATCCATAACCACAGTTATGCAATGGCACACAACCAGCATGTAAAATAGATAAGTTCCAGGAACTTCATCTTAAGCGGAACAAATGTCGAATGTCGATAAGGCGAAACTAAAAAGTTTTGTAGGAAACTTTTTCTCTGTTTCAAATTCCAAATTAAGGATGAGGTGCATGCATGGTGTATGTAAAAATTATTGATTCAAACTAGCTTTTTATGGCCTTTAGTCCATGAAAAAATGGCGTTTCGTGCGGATGTCCACTTTGCACTCATCAGTTGACGACGAGTGAGCACCTTGTCAATACGCAAATTTCTGCTTGTTTCAGTTCAACTTACTTAACTTTTTTGGCAAAATGCTAAAGTGAACTATATCCAACAAGATTACGATTGCAATCATTAAGCTGGAAGTGTTTACCCGTGGCCTGGTTATAAATAATGTTTTTTTGTTATAATACAAATTCTATATACTATGTATTGAAAATATTAAATTATAAAAAATTATGGTCTTAACTCTTATATCACCGGTTTCGGAGTGATGCATTTCCATGATACTTTAAAATACAAAATATTAATGTTCCATTCATTTAAAATTTCAGTTAAAGTATCCTTCCTCTTCCCCATAAGGAAATCATTCTATTTTCTATTTAATTGAGTACAATATGTGACATTTTTCTTTAACCTTCACTCTGAAAATGATGTTTAATTATATCGTAGCCCCCAGTTACATCATCTTTTCTAATAAATAGTGTATGCAAAGTAGATACATGTTCTATTCTTGAAAATATCATAAAGATATCAAAATTTGAATTAAACGACCTATACTCATTGCATTCTAAGAAGACATGACCAAATACAATATCCCTCCTATCCAAAAGAACTTCAGGATTGAAACCAAGAGGAAGAGAAGTAGTAAAGTGCACTTTCAGAAATGTTAAGTCATAAATTGTTTGTAACATGCTGAGAATCAAAATGGCAACGTAAGCTACTTCTCTTAAAGAAGAAGATGAAATTTTGTGAATTTAATTGGCTGAAAGTCATACATGATTGTTGGAGAGGAGGACAAAGTTTCTGGACAAAAGAATAAAAAAAAACAGATTTTTTTTTTCGAAAGTTTTTGACAATTTAAGGACGGAAACCAAAAATTTTAATAATAATATTATTAAGTTAGTAATTCAAGAAAACTTTTAAGTGCTAAGGTTCCAATGACAGCTGAATACCCGCCGCGAAGTAACAAAGAAAAAAAAAATGGTTGAAATCGATAATTTGATAATTAAGTATATTAAAGCAAAAGTGTTATTGGTATAAGTACATGTGAGCAATAATGTTGTACTTTCTATTGAAAATAATATTATGCAACAATTTGTTTTATTCTTTAATTCGTCAGAAATCAGCTAGGTATATGCACTTTTGTTAAATTTATAAAAAAGATACCTACTAACCCTTTAGCCAAAACAAACAACGCCCATTTTACTTGCGATTATAGGTAGTACATCTGTATAAGTACCTACAGCGTAAACGGCCAAACCGATTAGCTTCAAATTTGGTATGTAGGGTTTACAGACCATTCCATAGAGGAGAAATTGGATTTTGTGTTCTAGCTTAACAAACATTTTTTTTTCAATTGGTTAAAATAATTTCCAAGTCGTTAGCAAGAAGGTAAACTTGCCACTAGATCAAGTTCTTTATTTCTACTACAATCTATGAAATCTACCAAGACCGGTAGAAAAGTTTTTTCTTAAAAATATATCGAATAGACAACTAATTGGTTCTGGCAACTTATCTTTTTTCCACAAGAAAATTCTTAAATCAAATAATTTAAAAAGTTATTTTTTTATGACTAAATGACTAAAGTAGGTGCAAACATCAACGTCATTAATCGAATTTCTTCCATTATCCCCTAATTTTTTTTTAATGTTCGGCTTTAAATATTATATAAAATACTTTTTCAAAATAATCTCAACGCATTAAGGAATCAAATAAAATTCATCAAATGTTGTAAACCCTTTTATAAATAAAGTACACGACTGGGTCGCACGAACTTGCTCTTGTGGTGCACGACTGGGTCACATAAACTTTTTCTTGTAGCAAGTTACGACCTTAATAAAAATAAATTTAATAATTTTTTTTTTAATTAGAACTATAGGTTTTTCAAAAAAAAAATAAGAAAAACTTTCAAAAAATTCCTTTTTTTCGAATTTTTCTTGCGGTATTATTTTGGCTTAGCAGTTGTTTGATAATATCAAATTTCTTCAAAATCGATGCATCCGTTCAAAAGAACGTCAGTGTAATATGAAACGGTTCTATGACAGGTACCGTTAATAAGCTGATTCCGGAAAAAAATTCTATGAAAGACATCACATTGAGCACCAAATCACTCGTATAAAATTTTATTGAAATTGATCGTATTTTTTCGAGAAAATAAGAATTATCAGTTTTTTGAAAAAAAAAAAAAAAGTTTTATCGAAGTTGATCGTATACTTTTTCAAAAATTACTTTTTGTAAAAAAATTTTTTGCAATTGTATTTCAGTTTAACATTAGTTTTCGAGTATTAAATTTCGTTAAAATCGGTTAAGCCGTTCAGAAGATAGTCGGAGTAATAAAAAACGGTTATATGACAGGTACCATTAATAAGCTGATTCTGAAAAAAAATTCAAACAAAAGAAATCACCATTGGTATCAAATGACTCATGTAAAATTTTATCAAAATTGATCATATTTTTTTCGATAAAATTGGAATTTTGGATTTTTGCAAAAAAAAAACTTTTTCAAAAAATTACTTTTTTTAAAATTTTTTTTTGCAATTTTTTTAGCAGTTATTTTCGAATAATAAATTTTGTTAAAATCGGTTAAGCCGTTCACAAGAAAGTCGGAGTAATAAAAAACGGTTCTTTGGCAGGTACCGTTAATAAGCTGATTCTGAAAAAAATGTTTAGATGATGGACATCACCATTGGCAACAAATTGCTCATTTAAAATTTTATCGAAATTGATCTTATTTTTTTTGAGAAAAATAGAATTATCGGTTACGCTTATATGGTATGTACCGTTATTTGTATGCCTAGGTCAAAAATAAAAACAAAAATCCGGGGATATTTCACTAAGAATAGTTTATGCCAAGTTTAAAGAAAATCGGCCCAGCCGTTTGGGCTGCAGGTGTCGATACATCCAGACAGACAGACAGACATAATTGTTGGACCAACTTTTTTCGTTTTCTCTATCATCGTAATGTCATGTTTGATTGTTATCTCAAAACTTTTTTTTACAGAATGCATAACTTGCCTTATAGTACCTATATAGCAAGTAAAAAAAACATCAAATATAATTATGGATATGATTATAATGTATATGTGAATTCTTTTCAGATCCTTAGAGAGAAATAAAATTGTATTCATCTATCAAACCATTGACATTAATCCGTTGAACCCAAATAAGCCAAAAGTATGTCCCTACAGTCGAAAAATCTATATCTTCACAATCCATCAATTATTCTACGTCCTTGAAATATCTTCATTTCATCCATTGCCATACCACGACCTCTTTATTTACTTAATCAGTTGTTTTTGTGTTTATTTCTGTTATGCGAAAAACCCTTTTCTCCCACTTTCATATATCCACACACATTTCTTAATACATATATATCTTCTGACTAATACAAGAATCTCGTAAAAAAAGATTTTCTATTGACCTATTGTTCAACATTGAACAACATTTAGATATATTTTGATTTCATTTGCTCCCATTAACATTTTATTGGATAGTACTTTGTAAAATAAAAATATTTCCTTCTGGTAATCTGGAACAACATTTGACAAACAAAAAAATTTGCAACTTTTGTTTCGAAAGATACAAAACGATTGTGTCTGTATTTACTCGAATAACAATTCTTTACTTTTGGCACTTTGCCTGAAGCTAATCGCATCAATATTCTTTGAATCAATAAATTATTATTATTTTATAAAACATAAATAAGGAACTATATCTACATTGACAGTTAGACATGAGTGCCTAAATCCACAATATCCAAACTTAAGTTTTCCTTTTATTTTATTTTTTTTTTTTTTTTTGAGCAAGCAGCCCGTAATTGGTATTCAGAAAATCCATTCACTTCCTGATTGATTTATTTTAAGCTCTTTATCCGTTGACGCCTGTTATATCCATAAACTTAGTTAATTCAGCAAAATCTGTTGTATATTTCAATCCGGACGATGCTAGAGAGAGAACGGGGCAGATTTTTGTGCCATAAAAACAAATAGAAATTTATTAAGAGTGAGAGGTGACATCGGGTTGGGTATTTGTGGTTGTCGTTTGGTTTTATTGATTTTAAATACAAAACTAAAATAGAACGTAGAAGAAAAAAAAATAATTAATACGAATTAAAGCTTTAAATAAGTTCAATTTCATACTTGATTCTGTGTTGGATTACTCCAATCACCAGCAATTAATATTGTAAGAGAAAGAAGAAATATCTTAACTTTCTGAAGATATTTTCTGATTTTTTTTTTCATGCTGGTTTATTCGAAAGTATGCCATTTCTTTTCGTTGGAAGAAAGGTTAAATCTGGAAAGATGATTTTTAAACTTTTTAAAACAATCAAAAATGACATTACGGTGGGTACAGAAGCCGAAGTAAGTACCAGCAGAAAAATCGATGAAATTATTACTGGGCAAGTGGTCGAATTTTTCGAAAAATAGGAAAATATTGAAAATAATCGAAATGTTAGATAGCGTTATGTGCAGTAACAGCCATGAAATCATTCGGATTAGATCGGAGGTCTTAGACCGATTCCGGCTGCTCCTTCATTGTGAATAATGCAACGGAACGTGGTCTTGATACAATTTAGTTGTGATTCTTTCTATTTCCTATTTGATTTGTTGTATTTAATTCACTATTATATTTTTTACGTATAAAAGTTTTCTCGGATGTTCTTACTTCTAATTAGATCAAGACTTCCATGTCAGGAAAATCTTCTTCATCTCAACTACTGTTGTTATATAATATTTTTAACCCAGTTTTATCAGACTTTAAAGCAATTTTTTTTTATTTTCTACTCATATCACTCTTCCATTCTCCTTGAGTGAAAAACCTTTAGCATAGTTCAAAATATTTAATGCCAAGTAATTTTCCACTTCACTTCGAATTTAATACTTGTATGTAAAATTATATGTCAAAATGTCTTTCCAGAAGAGAAAACATTTTGCCCTGTCATAGACATCTAACACATGTTTTGAGCATGAGCCCTTAAGTGAAAGAAAATATTTTTATACTTACATTCATATAACACATACACAGCACGCATATAGAATATTATAAATACACACATCAAATATTGTCCATCATCATCTCACAAACACCGACCTTATTCAATTTGAAATTTAAAACCTCAAGCCTTACTGACAACAAAACCTACATACATATAGAATTATATAAATGTCCGTCTGTATATATCAACAATTCTAAAAAGAAAAATACAAACTTTAAGGTTGACCACCCACCCAAATATCCTTTAAATGTTTCCAATGGTTCGATTCAAAAGGTGATGTGTTCGTCTGTCATTCTATCAATGTGATTCGAGAAAAACGACGAATAATTTATTTTTATCAACGTTCTTCTTAATGTGCTGTCGAAGGCATGATGAATGGGCAACATTTTCTACCATACATCTTCTCGAATATTAGGTTCCAACCAAGGACGTGTTTATTACTGGCCATCAGTATAATTTTGTAACCCGCTTCATTTTGGTTAAAAGTGTGTAAAAGATGACCTATCTATTGACTGGAATGTATGGCACGATTAATCATCAGTTGAACCTTTGAGTCTATTTGGAAATTCTAAATTTTGGTTTTCCAAATTGAAATTGTTTCGTGTTTTATGTAAATCTCATAGGTAATCCCTATCTTTTTTTTGATCTCTAATTTTCGAGATCAGTGCTTTGGAAACTGTAAATTGGGTTCAAAAACAAAGGTGCTGCATATGTATCGCGGTTGGAATATTTAAATTATAGAATAAAAAAGAAATAAATTGTGAATTTCAAAGTTGTTAATAAAATTAAAAATTATTAAAAAAAAAAAAAAAACTTAAAATTTATAAAGTTGTCGAACTGGCTACAGTAGCTTCGGTAAGAAATGTAAAACGAAAACAAACTTTTACCAATTTCGAAAAGGATAGATTAACAGTATTGGATCCCTCATCATACTTCCTTCTGTGGAATTGAACTATAAATTAGTAAATAAACATTTTAGAATGTTAATTTGCCACCATATATCTATTCTCTTTAATTAAGTCAACCGGTGATTTGGGGATACAGTCTTTAAGTTTTATATTTTTATAGACTGCAAAAGTGGATTTATTCATCTTATTAATTAAAATGGCTGTCAGTTAGACAACCATAAATAAATCATTATAATATGTAACAAGCCAGAACACAATATACCTACACAATATCCAACCTCACCTCACATTCGTACAATGTGTGTATATGTGTGTATGTTAATAAAGTAATAAATTATTTAGAAGAATGGAATAGATGTGGAAGCTACAAGGATAAATGATATCGATGCTATGCTTATTCGGGGTTAACCGTTAACGTTCTTAATATAAGATGTAGTGGATGTTTTTTTATTCGTCATTTTAAGCTGGTTCTTTATTGCCAAATGAAATAAGAAGATAATTATGTGCTTCATTAAATAAATATTAACGAGATATTAATGAGGATTTTTTGAAAAGCTATGTAGAGAGATTCTTGTTATCTTCTATGAAATAGAAAAAAACTTTGTTTTCCTAAATTGATACTTTTGAGATAAAAACAGAATTAATATGTGTAAAAATAATGGTGACTCTTTTACTTAAAATATTTTTCAAGAAATGTGGAATTTGTCGTACTTATAATAAAAATAAATCGATTTATCAAAATTTAATATTTTACTATTGGCAATGTAGATAAATAAATAAATAGTTAAACCACGATTTTGCTAACAAAATAAAACAAATTATAACTAAATATATTGAAAAGTCAAAATTATATACCTATTAATTTTAGAGATAGACTGTTAATGGTTAGACTGTTGAAGTGTTGAGAATTTGACAAAAGAAGAAGTTACCTAAGGCTTGTTTCACGCTCTTTGAATATGTTTTAAGTAAAATAATAAGCAGTTAAATTCGTTTTTTTTTTTTTTGTAAAGTTTTGAAAAGCTTAATTGAAATTTGCTGTTATTGTGAAACAAGCCCTTAATAAGTTTTTTTTTTCAATGATTCCAGGTTAAATTGAAATTAAACTTCAAAAAGAAGCTACAAAGCGAAAGTTGTTGAACAAAAAATCAAATCAGAAACAAATGGTTTTTATTCACTTCAGTTATATTAAAGAACACCGATTTTTTTGTGAAAAGTCAATCGGGCGTACTATTTTTTAATTTCCCTTTTTCTTTATAATAAGAATACAAATTATTATTCATTTATTATTTTGTGATAAATTGCCAAAAATTTGTCATATCATATTTTTTTTATACAACTTAGTTCAACTTGCAATATTGACTATTGTACCATTTATGTATATCAACAGTTTTTGAAAATGATTTTATTACATAGTATTCCAACGTGCGCACGGAAGATTCCTTTAATTTTTTTGAATTTTTGTATGAAGTATACCATCTGCTGCTCTCAAAAGTTTTAAATCACAGCCTTGTAATGTCATCCAGTGCACTGAATGCAATTCAGTTGTGGAAATGCATATATGGCTGGGTGGTGCTTTATATGTTTGTCGTGTATTATATGGCACTTCCATCAACTCTATAGTGAACCATACTCACACCAGATTCTTACTATAAATAACTGTTTCAAGCATCGAATCCACACTCAAGTTCTCCAATAACAATTTTTATTTTTTTATTTATCTCACAGTGCATCATTGTTTCAGTGGCACCCTTTGGTGAGTCATTTGTCTGTGTTACAGTGTCCTTAATTACTGTGGCAGAGTACTAGCGAAATCAAACACTAAAAAAAACACATCTGTACATTGTAAGTGAAAAACTGAAGGACTTTTAAGAGTGAAGTGTGGGATGCGTGCACCTGCACATTTTATTTTTTCACATTTTATTTTTTCCCACCAAACTACTCCAATTTATTATTTACTTAAAAATGTTACAATTATAAAAGGCTTAAATTTGAGCAGATACAAGATGATACAAAAAAAAAACAGTCATATAAGAAGTAAGAAAGAGATAAATTGCAACAATGGCCACATATATTTTTTTCTTTTTTTCTTCTTAGTCTTCTTCGATAAATGTCGATTTTATAATCAAACCATTAGTAAAACAGTAAGTACCAAAATAATTTATTTTATTGACAATAATTATCTGCGAACGAAACTCTTCCACGTGTTGTTCCAATTAGCAAAAAACTTAACGTAATCCAGTTTACATATATCTTTAATTTTTGCCAATACTAACTGCACTCTTTTTAATTGCAAAATACCTTTTTAAGTAATAAATCACCTTCAAAATGTTCAGTCATAGGTACCAATTAAAATCTCTTTTCGTCTTTTGAGGCATTTCAAAGAAAAGAAAAATCCTTTTCATTAATTTCAATCTACGGCTGCATTAATAGTTTTTTTCTAAAGTGGATTAAAGAAAAAAAAATGAATAACCTTCTATCCTCATTCATCATTTAAATGTGATGGCAATGGGTTATCCAAGCACGTCATAAAAGTAGAAAAATAGGGCTTAGTTGGAACACAGCTAACAAGTTATCACGAATGACGAAGCATATCTTCATAAAAATGGCAAAAAGATTACAAAGATTTCATGTAAAATAAAGGATAGAAAAGTGCAAAATGACGAAGACAATAAATAATTTATTTATTTAATATTTAAATTATATTAAACGAATTTTCATTTTGACCGCACAATGCATACACACACGCGATTCTCTATGATTCTCTATGGCATCAGTATCTGGCAGAGGTAGAAAGGAGAGAAAATGGAATTTCGGTGAAAATAATGCGAGGAGTCAGTATTTGTTCACCCGGAGTAGATACTTTATGTGTTTTGACACTCTTGTAGTTGGTCCTATAGGGTTTTGCCACCCTATTCGGGTGTTATATAAAAAAGAAGATATGAGGAGTTTAATAGCCGACAGGGCAAAACACACAGTTTTCCCGTGGGATCATGTTAGAATTTATTTATTTATGTCGTATATACAACCAATACGATGAATTGTTGTGTGTGCTCCCAAAGTCCTAACATACTCTTTGAACCAAAAAAAACAAAAAAAATCTTGGTTTGTCTTGGAATTGGAATTTGCTAAAAATTCTCCATGGGTTTTGATTGTTAAATGTTTTTGGGTTATTTTTGAAGTAACAGATGAAAAGGGTTGTCTAAATAAATAAAATTCACCTAGTGAGTGATGGTACATGGTAGTATGATATTTCAAGAATTTCTTCGGACGACACCTGTTAGAATCTAGGATAATATTGAGAAACAAATGTTTTTGGCGGAAAGTATGATATACTTCATCCAAACTTTAAAATTCTGTAGTTTATTGTAAGAAGAGAAACTCTACGAGTAAAAGAACAACGGAAGTACTTCCAACAAAAAATATAATAAAACAGCATTTGAAAAAAACTTGATATTGACCTTTCGAAGCAAGCTACATTAACTTTGTAGGAGTAAAGTTTTTTTTCGTGGAAAGTAAAAACCAAATAAATCAAACACATCTGTTAATCAAACCATTCTCGAATCATCATTTTTATAATTGTTCTCACTTAAAAGCAGAAACATATCTTCTCTATCTAAACTGTTTAAAATTATTATTCAATTTTTCCGCTTGCACTAAACGAAAAACTTCCGGCATATAATCTTATAATCTTATTACATGATACCTTACTTCTTCATAATGATAAAATTCAAAAATTTAAAAGTCTCTTCTTGAACTTAAAACACGATGAATATTAAAGAATTTTCTTGATGAAAAAAACTTAACTTTGTATAAAGAGATAATAAATATACAAAGTAAACTAAGTGCTCAGAGACATAGTTAAATTCTTACAGACAAGTTTCTATCACAGATTTGTGTTTGAATTGCAAAACAACGACAACCTAAAGAAAACTAACAAGAAACCAACGATGGAAGCAAGCAACAAGTTTTTTTCTTTTTATTTTGTTTAATATGACAACATGCAAGGACGAAAAGATGAAAATAAATAAAAAGCAAATTCACGTTCGGGATTATTAAATTAAAATTACCCAACGTGAAAGTACACAACATGAAAATAAAATCAAAACCACCCTCCATTTCTCAAAACAAAAAAAAAACAAAAATATTAAACACAAGAAGATGAATCTCACAAAAATGTAGGAAGAAAAATAACGAGAGAAAAAAAGTTTTAATGAAAGATAAAAAGCAAACGAAAAAGCTCAATGAGGGAAGATAGACCCGACGAGAAGCAAATATCTTTACTTATACGTCCTTTAAGTTGAAGTACTTAAATGGCGCGAACACAGGGAGATGGTTGATCGCCAGAACGCATTCATAAATCATTACAATTAAAATCGCTTAAACGGGCTTAAAATTGTGAATAATCTTTATTCGCTTGCCGCACTTCAATGGTAGACTTGTAGAGGCCGAAGCACTAAATCAATGATAACTCACATTTCTGCAAACACCAGGACAGACTAGCAGGTGATTTCATAATTATTTGTTAAAATTAATTAAATCATAATCAGAAATTGTTGGTTCATATATGCATTAAACTATTATTGATTTCACTTAAAGTGGAATTTAAAGAGCCAAGAACCATTCAATGCCAACGTTAAGTTCTTGCGTATATAACTGATTGTATGCATGCTTGCATCAAAACACCGTTCACATATCTGGGAACAGGTGTGTATTAAAGTTGTTTCAACATGAATAAATAAAGTATAAAGTTTATCCCATGAGAAGATTTTCTCCTAACGAGCTATTGTGTTCACCTTCCGAGAGTTTTAGAAAATTCAACAGACATTTGCATAATTTCAGCTAAAGTCAAACTTCATGCCACAAAAGAATAATTAATTGATAGTTTTCTGAATAAACTACATATATTGTTATGTTTATGTCGTATACGATTCAAAGAATTTGCAACAATATCGTCTTGTTTACATATATTATGATGGGGTGGTTAAAATGACTGAGTTCCTTGGTATTCTGTCATGTTGTAGAAGTTGAAGATTTCTTTATAGATATCTTCTTATGATGTCTCAAAAAAAGGATGAAAGGTAAAGAATTAAGCAAGAAAAAATATGTAAAGCTTTGTATCCTGTTTGTACTTTCTCTTTGATAACTTAATAAATTTCAACACAGAAAACCCTAAAATTTATAATTTTTTTTCCTGAATTCATCATAAAAATTCGGGGTTTCATATTACCATAAGAACCGTTTTTGTTATTTTTCCAATTTTTTTTTAAACAGTTCTTAAGATTTTTTATTTTCTATTTTAAGGGTTCAAGTAAAAATGAAAGGCACTAAAATTCGGTACTTTTACACAAATTAAAATGATTGGCGCAAAATTATAGTCCATTTAATTCGAAGCTAAATCAAATTTAGTTTGACACTAGTCTAAAATTAAATTTTTGGCAATTATAGACAAGTTAAACTATACTTTATCTTTAAAGACTTGCATCAAAATTAAAATCATGAAAACCCTATTTTAATTTTGATAGTGTCACACTTGCTTCTCTCTGACTCCTGTCAATTTGGCATTTTCTATAAACCAAAAAAAAAAAATTTGAAAAATGTTTTCGGAGGACGAATATTTTGAATTGTTTGACGACATGAAACTGAAATTGTATGCCCTTTATTTCGTAAAGCGGCATTACAGCATTGTTTGCAAAGATCAACTTTTTAACTATATATATTTCTAAGTTATTTATAAATATAAAATTAAATTGATTTTAAAATTAAACAGAAAATAGGAAATTTTACCATCTTGTCAAAAGAAAAAAATGACAGCTCACACTACGCGGATGACAGATTGAAATATGTATCGAGCTTTTTTCAAACTGTCATAATCTTGTAAAAGTATTTTATAAATAATCTCTTTTTTTCCTATGAAATTTGAGATTTCCGTGACTTAAAAGTTAAATAACATACTATTCACAATTTTCGAGCACAACATTAAAATGTCCGCTCTTGTTTTCAATCAAAATGCCACCAATGATACAAAAAATGTTCAACTGTCACCCGCGTACTGCTGATTTTGACACTGCTCTGCGAACGAGAAAGAAATATATCGTTGTTACCTAAAAGCCCTATTATCATTTTATTGACACATTCCGGGCTGATGACATTTGACGACAGATAGAAAGGTGTGTTTGCTTTGTTTTCTCAGCGAACTGTCACTGTTTAAGGCGTGTTCTGCACAAATAAGTTAGAGAATTGTTTTAAACCCCACACTAGTTGTCAGTACTTCAGAAAGAGATCTTCCTGAAATCCAGTAAGGCATCAAGAACATGTAACCCCCAGTCAAGCATTGTAATTAAAATGTTCTTCAATGAAGAAGACTTAAGCCCGTTTGCTAATACTTGACATAAGGCCTTAAATACAACTTAAATTTTTAAGTTCCACTTAACGGTTTGCACGAACTTCAAAGTTAATCATAAATGTACTTAGGTTGAACTTAATTTAAGGGGAAGAAAAAGAAGCTCATAAAACCTTATGTTTTACTAAAGAATTTTTTGAGGTACATTTATTCCTTAAAAAAAGTTTAATTCCAGAAATTTTTTATTAAAACTACATAAAATTTATATTTTTGCATCGAATAAAGCCAAAAATAAGCATATTTCGTTCATTTTGATGCCCAAAATCAAATATAAAAATATTTTGTAGTAGATATAGCCATTTTATTCACACTAAACAAAACTAAACACACACAATAATAATCGGAGACACTAAAACAAAACAAAAAAACACGACTTTTTGGATGAATTTAGCTTTAGAATTCAAAAGAAACAATTGGTTTTATCACACCCGGAAGTTAAATTTTACTAAAAAAAAAAGCAAAAAATTAAAAATAATAAATAAATAAATAAACGTGCAAAATTGACATTTTGACTGAGATTTCTATCATGAATCTAAATCACAGCTAAGTAGAACATGTTTTTTCTTGTAACAACGTAGAAGTTAATGTCGAACATAAGAATTAAGTTTAACCTAGTTATGTTGTAGATTAATGAAGAGTATGATCAAACGGTCCTTATCTTGATAAAAATAAATTAGCAAAAAGTTCGAGAACGCTCTAATTATAACTACTGATTTGATATCATTATATCAAATAAGTTGTTGTAATTAGAGCATTCTGGAACTTTTTGGAACTATGAGAATGGGGACTTTAAGGATGTGGAAGGGGTGGAATTTTTGTGTGTGGGGCTAGTACGAAGTGTAGTTTACATTTATTTGGATGGTAAGAAGCGTTTGGGGTGTGGGGTGTGATAGGAGAGGGTGGCTTGGTTTAAGCCTCAGCGCTTTAGTGACTTAACGGCCAAGCTACTTAACGGATACGCAACTTTCTCGGCTAAATGGTCTATATGTTTTTAGTTCCTAACGCAAATTTAGGGTTCCAAACTCGAATTTTTCCACTGAGCCCCTGATCTGCTGAGTCGCTAAATTACTAGATCGCTGAGCCTCCAAGCTACTGAGTTGTTGAGTCCGAGGTTTAAACCAAGCCATTATCTTTTATCAAACCCCGAACTCCTACCGCTTCCTACAACCCACATATTAGTATACTCCACCCATTGAACGCACACGAAATTCCTCCCCCCACAACGCCTCCTAAGGCCCCCGCTCCAAAAATTCCACACCTACAACATCTCCTAAAGCCTAACCGCTCAAAGCACCACCCCCTACCGAAAAAGCTCCACCCCAGAGCTCCATCCCCTGAGCCGACGAACCTCCTGGCGAAAAATACTCACATCTTGAAGGGGTTTGCAATTATCTTAACTCACATTTCAAAGTCTCTTTATTAACACGATAAGTACCTAAATTATTTGCAAAGCTTTCTATACAACACTTACATCAGTTGTTTGAATGAAATCCTAGCATATTAAATACTACACTTTGGCAAATATCTGTTTTCTTAAAGATTAAATTAGTTCACTCCTGCATTGTTGATGTTTTACATTTTAATTAATATTGCAAATGAACCTCCTGCAGGATATAGCATAGCAATTAAAACACAAACCATTATGAAAGTGTTAAGTATCCCCTCCAAACTTTTAATCGAAGCTCATTTAGATGGTATATCACTCATTTAGGTTTGGCCTTTTGTTCCCTAATCAAGCTAAAACTTTCCATTCGCCTCATGTGCTATTCTCAGCAAATAAATGCAATCGAAAAAAAACTCTTTTGTTTGATTTAATTGCTCAACTCAACCACATCTGCAAGCTTTAATTGCACAGATCATTAACCGGAAAAAGCCTTGGCCTGGACAAAAAGCCAACTTTCATTTCATAACACAAACGGTTGTAGATGAAGGTCACACAATGACACCAGAAAAATGTTTTATTACCCTCATTGTCTTGTTTAAAAACACGAAGAAGGTATATAGACCAACTTCAACGTGTCTATAAGTATAGTATAGAGTACACTAATCGTCATCAAATATTTCTTTCTGGTTGTCGCCACTCATCGTCATCACCCAATAAATTAAACGCCCAATGTTAGCGCATCCACTTTCTCAACCACCGTTCCCAGGATTTAACAAATTTCTCTTCGTAGAAAAGATTAGTTCGGATTTGTATTTATGTTTCAAAAAGCACTTTCAGTGATAAACTTAATTAAAATCAAGTTAATATTTTCGAGAGAACTAAACGAGCACTCACTACACACACTATTGAGGTAAAAGGATATATTTTTCTTCTTGTTTACGTTGTGTGATGATGCTACTTGTGCAGTGTTTGTGTAACTCACATTTTAGCTGGATTCATTTCCTATAGACACCAAGTTAGTGCTGATGGATGTGGAGACGTTCCAATATGAACGGTCGGTGGTTACTGGTTTCATTAAAAAAAATAACGTTTTCGTCATTCCGGTTACTAGTCACTCTAATTTTCAAAGCAGATTAAACATGAAACAACAAACAGAGGGGCCTTAACTTAATACACAGAATGGATGGATGCAGATACGATGCATTTTGTGTACATAACTGCTACAGGATTTTTCGTTTTAGATATCGTTCTCTTGCGTCGTCCTACCTTATTTCAAAATACAACCTACTTTCACACTGAAGCGAGTTTATCATAACATAGTGATTTTTATTCAAGCTAAACAACACAGCCATGAAAGTGGTTAGAAGGGAAAAGGGTATCATCTCCAGAAGGAGAGAAGAAGTGCCACCGTTTGGTCGATGCAGTTCCAGACCAATTGCAACTTTTGGCATTTATATTTTACAAACAGGTGATCCAGTGGCACAAATGATGCTGATGACTTTATTGTCTTTTTATTAATAAGTTGAGTGGATTGGATGATGTCTTCTTTTTTTTTAAGTTCGTATTTTCAATTTTTTGAGTTAATCAGTTTAAAAGTAGAATGAATTTTAAGAGAAGCGAGATTAATTAAGTTTGACTTTTAATTAGCAGATTTGTAATTTATAGACAGACTATAATTAATTTTGAATGAATATGACAGAAAGAGATGTTAGTGAATTAAAAAGGTAAAACTTTTTCTGAAGTTCGTAAAATAACAAAAAAGGTGCTATAGATATAGAACGATAAACATTTTGAAGATGGTTTTCATTAAAAGAGAAAACCATGATACGGTGGACTATTCTACGTAAGGGGCCGGTTATAGCGACCTGGAAAACGAATCAGGAAAAACTTTTCAAATCGATAATTAACTATGTTCAGATTTTATTTGAAACAAAAATGCAAACATTTATCGATGGCAAATAACTCACACAATTTTTTCTCATGATAAAAATTTCAATTATTTTCCTGATGGAATTTCCGTACGAAAAATTAAATTCCATCAGGAAAATAAATAAATTCGAATTTTACAATAAGTTCTTTGAATTATTTGCCATCGATAAGTGAAACATTTTTGTTTTAAAACAAATAAAAACATAATAAATTCTCGATCTGAAAATTTTTCATCTTTCGTTTTCCTGATCGCTATAACCGGGCCCTAAACTACAAGGTTTTTAAGTACCAAATGAGACAAACCAAATCATCTTTCAAAAACTTCTAAGCCCAAAACGGATAAATCCGATATGCAATTTTTTGCTAAATACAAAGAAAGTTAATACAGCACGACGAATATAAAATAAATTAGTCAACAACTTTTTAAACAAATGCATGCGTACACTCCGTGTCACTTGATTAAAAACAGGCAGTTTTGTGTTTTATTTTAACGATATTTTTCAAACTTTCACTTATTTGGGAAAAACTGATTACACAATGAATGAAAGCTGTATTTTATTTGATTATGGTTTTTTTTCATTTCTTCATGGTGAACATGGTTGGCCTACTGTGTTACGTGAAAAACATTCGAGTTATTAGGTTTAACTCCCTGTGTATGCCTTAATCTTACTTACGGAGAACCTTGAATTTGAAGCAGCTCTCAGTATATCACCCGTCTTTCCTGACATGTTGTTGCTTTGCTGACATTTAATCTACTTTTTCGGGTCCTAAAGATAATAGTGGTATATAACAGCCTCTTTAAATCTTGCTGGCAATGAAACTGATGGATTTGCCTTCTTTCCGGTAAGCTCGAATTTGGCCTATTTCCTTCCTTTTTACCCATAGTTGTATATTGTATGAAGTTGTTACTTGGATTAAGCTTCCTTATACTCAAAGTACACTTTTATTTGGTTTAAAAAATGGTAAAGGGTAGATTTAGCTATACTCTTCCTATAATCAAGTGAAAAAAAAACCTTTCTGCTAAGCGTCATAAAAGTTGCAATCATCAACTTAATCAGTTTTTCCTAATTTAATCAAGTGACACGGAGTGTATTCTAATAATCTATTTTAAAAAACAAAACAAAACAAAAATTTTAATTTTGAGAAATGCCTTCTTTGAAAATCTGGTTTCATTTGAATTTTAAACTCCTTAACAAAATAGGAATAAGAAAATAATTATTGTGTATTTAAGCCTTGCAAAATATAACAAGGTATCTTAAGCCAATTTATTTCGTTGATAAATATTATAATTTTATTTCTCCACCTGAAATTATTCACTTTAAGAAAATCCCAGCTAAGAACATGAATTTCAATTCGTCTTGCTTTATTTCAATTCTATTTTAACACAGAAAAAAAAAATACTTCTTCGCAATAACTCAAATTGACTTAATACTACACCCAATATTTTCTTCAAAATATTCAACAGAATTTGTTTGGTTGGTTTTCGTTTTCTTTTAGAATATTTTGCCTAAGCTTATTGCTTATCGAGAACAAAAGCGAGCAAATAAAAATTAACTTTCTTATACCCATTTCATTTCCCAATACCATCACATCTCCCAGCAGCCAGTGAAAGCCAAAATGCCATCACAGCGCAGTAACTTATACAAACGTCTTATTTTTTCATTACTCAACAGGTATAGTATACGAGTACGAGTGTATCCCATAGGGTTTAAGCTTTTTCTTCTTTCATCTCATCTCTAATACCGTGGTAATCGTGCGATAAAATCACCAAACCATGCTCAAAAAAGTTTGTCTTTCAAATACTTTTAATATTATAATCTTAGTCTGCCAGAAGGCATATCGGTGGGGTATAAGAATGACGTGTTCTTTAGCCTCAAAAGTTATTTGAAAAAGGGTTCGAAAGGAATTTGTCAAACCAATCCTACTGACATTAACAACGACAGAAACATTTGTCACAGCGTCTTACATTTATGTTGTGCTTTCGTCCGTTGCACAGTTTGTGTGAGTGATTGTGTCAAAACATTATTATGTTGAAAATCAGAATAGCTCCAGCCATGCATTGTTTGATATCCTTTAAAATCCGATTTTAAAAGTTTTCCAAACTCTGATACTTAGAATTCCCCGAACTGTATCTAGAATGCATATGAACCAGCCTTGTTACAGGATTTTTTGAGACAAGCAGCTTAACATCGAAGCGCTCCAATAATTTGCGATGGATTACAGGAAATACGCGCTAAAAATTCATCTTGGAAATTATTCCATTAAAAAAAATTGTCACAAGTATATATTCCGTATTCCGGAGTATAGTGCGGTACATAGTCAATATATCATGTTCTTCTACATCTGTTTACTTCACGAATATTTAAACAAAAGTGAAAGTCGCCTGTAATAACTCTGTATCTTCTATCTTTATTACCATACATAACTTCGGTTGCTTATTCACCTCAATAACACCAAAGAGCAAATTCCCCTTGATTGAATCCAGTTGTTGTCACAATTTTGTTTTTTTGTTTTTTTGTTTTTTTTTTTTTTTTTTGCCAATACTTTAAAAAAGTTTATAAAACATGAAGAAAGTCAAAACTCAACATGAAATTCAACCAAATCCCATGTGATCAAAAATGAGTTAACCATCATTCTTTATTTATTAACTTAACATTACATACAACAGTTTTGCTGCCCAAAGAGACAATTTTCAGCTCGTGGTCATAATACGGAATATCTTTGGTCTTTAGATCCTACTCTTTTCATCAAATTCAACTTCTAGGAAAACATACCAGGACAAATGCATCGAAATAATGTGTCTTCTTATTTCAAACTCCATAAGGAAATCATCAACCCTAAAACAAAACTGTTTACACTTTGTGTGGAACTTAAGCTTTCTGCTGTGGATTGCAATTCCTGAAAAGATAAATAAGGTGATAAGACCAGCCAGCCATCTGTTATCCACAACACTACCCTTCAACAGACTTTAATATTTAAAAGTCTTTTTTTTTGGAAACAGCACGTTGTTCATGATTCTATTTCTAGTGGTTTTTGTTGGGATTTTCCAGGAAGCTGTGCTATTCATTTTGTGCAGAAATAAAATGGCTTGAAGCTGTTGTTACCACTTCAGTTGTGATTCAGACCATTAAACGTGATAATCTTTAAAGAAGATAAAGCCATTTTCCCTTAATTCTTGTTCCGAAGGATGAATGTTTCCGAAGCGTGGAACTTTGGAAAAAACTTTGAGGAACAAAAAGGTGATGAGATTTGGCGGAATTAAATATTTCGGGGAAAAAAACCTGTGGAACTCGTGTCACGTCTAAAATGTCTGGAAGCAAATTATACGACCTTGGAGTGTGAATGCAAGTATACATCAATGCAAACAAAATTAATGAATGCATACATTTTTGACACTCGGCTAATGGCATCCGTAGAATGGGATGTACGCGCTCTCAAAGTACACGAAGATCGAAAAGGATAAAACCCATTCGCCAACACCTGCCAAATGCATCTTTGTCACCGTCCTCATTTCAACAACCACAGATAATCCAATTAACAATCAATCAGTATTCTGGTGATTTAGACGATCTGCTGGACGTTGCATCTCTGTTGCTAACACTGTTTTGTTCCTCCGATGTGGTTGCCTCAAATCAACCCTCGCTTAAAAAAAAAGAAAATGTCATCTCAATCATCTTTAGCAGCAGCACAACAATTTCTACTGTCATCATCAGCCGCAATCAACTGCTTCACTTATTTTCACACAACCAACAATATAGTGAGACACCTTATCGCATCCCTTTTGTTCGCTGCCAGGTTGGGAATCTTCATCATCAATAATATTGGGTAAGAATTGGTGCTGCTTCCGGTGGTCTGGAAATATTTCGAAGTGACATCAATTACAATTGCAATTACACTAGCTTCACAGGAGTTGGCGGTGGTGTAGATAGTCTTGGAACAGTGGGTAACCAGTAAAGTTTGTTGGAAAGTCTGAATGATAACATCGACACCCCAGTCATTGGTTTTACAGGTTGTCATAGTTTTGATTCTTACGGTGTGGCAGCATAATTGGAATAACGTACAGAATACAGAAGAGCCCAACGAAGAATTTCCTCATATCCGGTTGCGCCCCGGAAATGGATGCTTCGTCATTGAATACAACCAGGACTAGTGATCAGAATCCTAATTTGGAACAAACCGTAGTTGTTGTATCATCGGGACCTGCCATAGGACAACTGAACTGCAGGTCTTCAATGAGACATTAACATTAGAACGATAAATAAATTCAACAATTTAGTTAAATCAATACAATCAACAAAGTCAACAGGAAATGTATAGCTGCCATAACTTTTTCGGCAATGTTCATTATTGAACTGAAGCATCATATCAAGCATTATTCCTGTTCGTGTAATCACATGGGAAAGGGCAGCTCGATAGACTATCAGTCAGTATAAAGTTCATATTTTTTTTTTTTTTCTGAATTGCAGAAAGTCCTTTGCCTCCTTTGCGTCGGTTTTGTGACAAGGATTTCTATTGCTGTCGGGTATGGTTTTTCATTTGAACTGGATGAAAATGAATGCAATTTCTGCTCTGCACTCGTCCTTATTTTAATTATGTACCTAATCCTACATCCTTTTGAAAATTTTAACAAAATTAAATTTATCTCAATTTTACTTAACATCGTCGTTGCATATATTTTTTCTGGGAATGTTGTCCTTGGAATAGTACAAGGGAAATAATTATAAGTTGACAGTCATGCACTGCACACAGCACATTTTCTTGTATAAGGGAATTCCCTTCAAATTAGAGTGACACCAAAAACAAAATAAGTAAGCTGCTTTGACTTGGCGAGAAAATTTGTCACACAACTTACAATAAGGTTTCCGTTTTTGTTTTTTGATAAGTCTAGCGAGACATATTGTTGATATACATTTTTGCTCAAATAACTTTGAATTTTTCAGGAAAAACTCAAAAAAGGACGAATAAACTTGGAAAAGTAAGGTCGTGGTATGTTGTGTGATGGTACTATAGCTTCAGCAACGTCACCGTCGGTAATGCTAAAAAAAATTGTTAAATTTAAATTCGATGTAATGTATGGGGTTACTTTTTGATTGTGGGTTATTTTACTGCATGTGTACGGTGACCATTCGTCTCTTATTTCCCGGGACAGTCCTGTATTTGAATAGACTGTCCCGGGTTTTTACGTACAAATGTCCCGTATTCAATATTCCGTCCCGTATTTGCATTTGCATTATTTCATTTTTCATATTATGTATATTATTCAAACATTATATTATTCGGCAGAACTCAAAGTTTCGTTTCAATATATAAAAGTGTAAAGTGAAAGAAGAAAGAAGATTAAATGTAGGTACGTACATAAATAGGTTCCTCAATAAATTTTTGTAGTTGTACGTTCTTATAAGAACTGATTTAGTGTAGCTGTAGTTGTTCAGTAAATAAAGAGAAAGACTGGTTCGCACAAACTTGATAAAAAAACAGAAATGCAGTAGTTATATTAACAGTACTACAAAATGTAACCTTTACTATAAATTTTAGCAAAAGAAAGTGAGCCATTTTCGAGAAAATTTGGAAAAACTAAAACTGTTTAATGGAAGATAAATCAAATTAGTCGTCTACAACCAAAAAATACTACCCGCGAAGAACTTCATGTTCTTAGGCTGTAGATTTGGTACGCAAAGTATTTAGGCTGTAGATCTAGTGAACAGACAACAGCAAATTCGAACATACAAAATGCCTCGAATTTTACTTGACCTTTTGAGCAAATACAAATAATTATTTTGAGTTATGATTATGCCTCTGGTACACAGGTCATCAACTTGTACTCCTCCGTCTCCTCCCGTAGAAAAAAATTTTTACTCGCGCTTTTCTATACTTGAATACGTGTGAACAGCTAAATGAAAAATTGTAAGAATGTATGGTCTAGCCGAATTTGACAGTTCCATTTGAAATGCAAGGCACGCATACAGAGTTAAATCTCTGCAGTTTTGAAAGTTTGTTGGCAAAAGTGGGTGGAGCCTCCTGAGATGATGTTCTCTTTATTTATTATTCTATGCTCTGGTAAGTGTAACTTAATTTTTTTTCTGTCCCGGGTTTGGCTTTGAAAAATATGGTCACCGTATGCATGTGTCTTCTTTTAAAAGAGCTTTAGTAAACGTCTTAGTCTGAATGTTTGGTTGTATTGCTCATTGAAATGTAGAAAGAATTAGTTTTTTTTAGTGCTTTCGATTTTAATTAAATAGAACAAATATTGTTTTGATCGGTAATGTAATATGAATGGATATTTATTTCCATTCGGGAAATTGCTTGGGCCAGTTAAAAGTTAACAGCACAGATAAAGCTTTTCAATGTTAATATATTTTTTTTTTCGAAGATTTAAATTTTTCCCAATATTCTATAAATGTGTAAATTTATGTTTATGGAATAAAAATAAATTAAAAAAATCATTGAAAAATAAGTAATGAATCATGAAATTTCTTAAAAAAAGACTTTGTACCTCTTTTTGTGTTTGATATACCTTAGGTTTATTTTGGGTTGGAAAAATGCCTCATGTTTCTTTTAATATTAAGAAAGTTTGAAAATTTGATCTTCTTTTTTTAGAGACTTTAAAAATATTCAAAATGAATATTAACGTCCTTTTTAACGAAAAATACCTAAAAAAAATACTTATATTTTATTTTTTTATTTCCATCCTATGGGACAGGGCAAATTGATACAAAATCTCCATCGAAATTATTGAAAAAAGAGAACGTACCCAAATATTTTCTTATATCCCTAATTTCAAATTCCCCACCGTTCGTTTTGGGAAATAAACAATTTCCAATGAAGCGGCATTGAGATAGCACAGAAATTGCACCCCACATACTATACCTACTGGCACTTATATTATATGTATGTCAAAAATGGAGAGCAGCAACAAAGCTGATTATTATTTAAAAACCAGGACGACCAACAGCTGAAGAGAAAGCGAATGAAAAAACAAACCCTGAAGACCAAAGTAACATACAGATTATGACTATGACCGGCATGAAAAAGGTGGCCAAAACAAAACCCAATGGAAAAAACCCAATGGAAAAGTTTTTGGGAAAAAGTCCATCCTTTCAACAAGTGCTGGCTATTATTATGATGGTAGTAAAAATCTCATAAGAGCTTTTAATATTTTACAATTTTTTTCTCCTTTTCTAATTAATTTTGGACAAGTGTTAAACCACACAAAATGGCTACACAAAGAAGGTCATTAAAATTTTAAAAAATTAAAACTTTTTGTTGCCAGTTGAAGTATATCATTTATTCAAAACATGACATAAAATGCATCAAAAAAAATAGCAGACAAAAAGTTTGTTATAATTAACTCCTAGCGAAAAATCAGCAAAATATAGAAGAATAGGTCTAATAAGTTGGACTAACGTCCATTCCAATTATTCTGAGAGTTATCCTTACAATAATAAGTTCCGCTAATAACTCACACTTTGCTGAGCAAATGAAGAGTTTCCGTACTTTCTTCTTACTGTAAAAAAAAAGGAAATATTTCTTGTTTCTCCTTTTAGTATCCTTGATAGTTATAGAGTGTAGGAAAAAATTGTCCCTTTTTCAAACTTATCATTGTTAAATGCAGACACAAAAACTACTGTCGCCATTTGATCGCACTGACTGACTGTTGATGGGTCTCATTTCTCTCCGTCTCTTTCGGAACCGAGAAAAAAGATTTACAAACTATGTGACTAGACAAAACATTTAAAAAAAATTGTAGTAAATTTCTTTTTTAAGAACTAAAATGTCGAGGGTAAGAGTTAAACAAAATCTTTTGGGTTGACGACCGACGACGACGACAACGACTTCAAAAATTGAAAGAAAAGGAACAACATGGCTTTTCACGTAATATCAGTTGTTAGAAGCAGATCTTTGGGTTCCTTTTGTCATTGTCCTAGGAATACTTCTTTTAGAATAAGCTTAATTCTACCAATAGTGTTGTCATTAGCATCATCATTACTATCATTGTCTTGGATATCATCATTATCGTCGTCATGGGCATCGTCGTGGTTTTGTGGAGATCTTTATTCCCTTAGACGGATAATAAATGAAGTCTTGTGTACAAAGGAAACCCTATAGCGACTAGCTTGACATCAAAAATAAGTACGATAATCATAAATGAGTATGATGGCAACACGACCTTGGACTTTATATTAAAGCACGTTCCTGGTCGGAACTATATGAAAAGGAAAAGCACAGCATCAGGATATCATATGAGCGCTTATCAGAGGCCTTAGCATTCTAGTATTCAAATATAATACATTGGTGAATTCAGGGCCTCTGAAAATTGCATACGGATGGATAATGTGTTCCGTCGATTATGTTAATAAAACAACTGTGTGGTGTGTGAGTTCATCTCTTTTTGGGGTTAAATTCATAATATATTTTTAATACATTTAAGATGATGGCGTATGGTTATGGAGAAAGCAAATTCAAACAAAAAAAAAGTTGAAAAATGGAAAATGATTTCCGACATTCACTAGACAGCAGCTGGAAATAGCGTCATGTGACCAAAAATTGACATGAAATGAACCAGTACAAGAAAAATTGAAAGACATTACCCTGCGGTGAATCGCAAAATTCCTCATACAAAAGTACAACATAATGATGATGGTTTGGAATGTTATTTTTGTTTAAATTTGTTTCTTGTCGAGACGTAATTGTTCCTCCTTTCACATTTAAGTAAAATACAAACACATGTTTAAAATATATAGGCAAAAAAAGAAAATTAAAAAAAAACTTGAAAGATTTTGATTTGTTTTGTTTTGAATTTTCAAAAACCAATTTAAATTCAAAATATGAACAACGACCTTTTCAAACACCCACTTATATTTAACTTTAGCACTGCACTCTTGAGCCATCCTTTCATACAAAGTATGTGTACCAATATCTACGTTTGTCTGTATGTGTTTTTATATCATGCAAAAACAGTGCAACAGTGCAACAAAATAATAAAATTAACGAAAATTAAAGTTGCGGGTACAAAAAATATATACAAGGCGAATTCATAAATTCGCTCTATTTTTCATATCCTCATCAGCGTTACCGATGTGGCACAATCGTGCTTTTTTGACACGAAAATTTGCTCGTGGCACGGTGGCACGAAAAATTTTAATGATGCACTTTTTTTTTTTATTTTCATGTTGTTACCTAAATTAAATTCATATAATAACCTAATTTAGCATTGTTGTTTTTGTATAACTTTTTTTTTTCGTTCGCGGCAACGCTAATCCTCATTCCTTTAACATAAAAATTGCATTTGAGGGTTACTTTTATGGAATCACTGCAATGAAAACCCAACTGAATCAACTTGTCGCTGTCCACAAATCTACATTATCAACTGGAAAAAAACAACACGAAACAAAAAAAGATTTACAATTTCGGTGTCGAAACTACAAGTCATCCTTTCTGAGTGCCTATACAAGTGTATGTGGTGGTGGTGGAGCACAAAGCCATACAAAAGGACATGTCAGAATACCAATTATTATCCCTAGCTGAACATACTCAGCGTATAGTATAGATGTTTCGGAAAAAGGACACACATGAACATGGGGATACAAATATCAACACGCAACTTTATGGTATAAGGACTAAGGAATGACGACAATGCACCAAAACCGCAATTAAAGTTTCATATATTTTTTACATATTATTTATTTATGCTGAGAGAACAATAAATTGATAAAAAATTTGCAACACTTTAAAATGCATGGAAGTGACTAATTATTACAGTGCATATCATTACACTACTGCACCCCAAACAGTTCCATTTTAAATTTCCTTACATACACAAATGAGAATTTATATCAGATGATTTATTTCATTTTGCGGATTTTCTAGGATGCACACAGTAGGGTCTTTTGTATAAGAGAGTGGAAAAAAGTCTATAAAATGTTTAGTTTTATTAACTGAAGTATTGGGAGAGTTAGCTGTCGTGAATTTAAAGACAACAGTTGATTGTTTTCGATTTTTGTTACAAGAGGCTTTGGTATCCATTCCATATTCAACTTCGTTTGTTAAAACTTTTCAAAATTTATAATGACATAATTTCTTGTTTAAAAGGAGTTACATACACCCATACAGGAAAGTAAAAAAGCATTTAGTAAAAAATCTTTTAAATTGTGAATATTTACTTATAGGAGTCAATTATTCTTATTATTCTTATTTATTTTTTTTTTTTTTTTTCAAAATTGGGACCACTGTGTGCCTTGTTGCTGAGTGGGTGACCATACTGTCGATGACACGACGACTATGCTGGTGGTACTTGCAACACTATTTTCGTTGTCGGAATCTCAATCTTGCAATTACTGGTAGACAACCATCGTACCATACTGCGGTCTTTGCGGTTAACTTACAACAAACCAACTTAAAACACGCGAATTTCGGCATACGTTAACAACACACATAAATCATCAATTTTTGTTTACAACATTTTTAGCCGCAAACACACGTTGACATACGGATAATTATTTATGTATCAAGTCATGGATGTTGGTCTTTTGAGTGGGTTTGATGTTACAGGAAACGTTTGAAGAACATTTTTATATGGGGTGGATATGCTGTGCTAGGTTAGAGGGGTGTCGCACATTATCGAATTATGATTATTGTGTGATAAATCATTATTCATTTTGACATTTAAATTCCAGGTAATAAAGTGGTTTTAGAAAATAAAAGGTTTTAATCAGCAAATGTTAAATTAATCTGAGAATTATTCATTCAAAATATTGATTGATAGGAAGAGGTTTGAGATGTGGAGGCAACATGTTGAAGGTAACCTTAATTAGTATAAAATTTTGTTTGCTTTTTAATGTGTGGTATTTATTAGATAATTTTGCATCATGGCAGCACTGTCCAATGTTGTTATTTCCAATTTTAAATTAATATAATGGATTTATGTATGTACTCATAAATGTTGCAGGTAATTAAGATGCATGATATTGAACTATGTACGTTTTGCATTACAACCATTTTCATGTTTAAGGGTTTTTCAAACTATTACCAAGTCATTTTTGACTAAAAAGAAAGCAGGTATATACTTAATTGTAGGTATATACTTAAAAATAAAAACTCCATACAAATATTTAATTTATTTTTTTTTTATGAAACATTTTTCTACTCTAAAAATTTATTTTATATTTTTAATCTCGTTAATAAAAATCCATCCCAAGTAATCTCGTTAACAAACAATAAAACTTTAAAATCATCAACAAAACATTTTCATCTTCAGAAAACATAATAAACCGTATTTTTTTTCTCCAGAGCTATCAAACTGTTTTCATCTTTTTCATTCGGAAAGCCCATTACAAATCGAGAAATGTATTTTCTGGTTGTGGTTTGTGGTTATTTCTGTCGTTCTGGCAATTAAGAGGATTAAGTCTTTTATTCTACTTCTGGACGTGACCTGTCTCCAAAGATAATCGTGTATCCTTCTTTTATCTGATTGGTTGTGTGTTAACACACGTGTTGTTTCCGGTCACAAGTTGATACGGTTTTGGGTCAATTCAATGAGATTTTAGTATATCATTTTGTGTGTTTTGTTCTGTAGGTCCCTATATTCCTTGGAAAGAGGATGTTGAACTTTGAGGACATACATATACTGTAATACTTGAAGATATACACATTTGTTGAAAAATAATTAAATTATAAGAATGGACAGTAAACATACCTATCAAATTAAATGGACTGAAAAACAAAATATAAAAAAAGTTCCTTGAATTTTACTGAAATGAATTAAAAAATTTTGATCGGTTTAATTTTTTTTTCACAATATTTTCCCGAACTTCATTGAAATTCCTGTTACATACAAGCAAACAAAAATATAAAACATGTTGTATATAATACACTTAATATTGCCATCAATTTATATCTTTTAGTCGTTAACACAAGAAGCTTCCGCTTCATTCGGGTCAGTGTTATTGTTGTTAAGCAAAGTAGTGTTTCTGTATATTGCTATGTATGTGTGATAAAATCAACACATTATGCATTTAGGTCGAGAAAAACAATTCTCATTTTCCAAAATACCCTCACCCAACCAATCGATTTTTTACCCAAACACACAAGTCGGTTGCTTTTGCACACACATTCTGACGTTCTAGTATAGCAAAGCAAGTAGAATCAAGATCTATGTTGACGACAAAAAACAACTGGAATGGGGGCGATGATGATAGTGTTTTGGCGTTATAGTAAAAGGCATTTGCTGGTTTCTCTTCCTCTTACGCTCAACACAAAAAGCTATTGACACAAACATGAACACAAAGATGAAGTAGCACCACCTCAGGCAACTGAAGAAGCAAAAGATGCTTCTGTCATTAATGAACATTAAGCAAGAAACCGAAAGCTCCTGTTTTCGTAGTTTGGTTTGCTGTTGCTCTTTTTAAAAAAGTTTTCTTCGTCTTTCTTTTTAAGATAATTATGCACATTCAAACGGTTGCCTTTTAATAAAAATAAAAGTCTTACGTATAGTGGCGATATTATGGTGCGAGGCATGCATCAGACATAACGAACATGTCAAGAACATTTTCCTCTGAAAGTGAAAGCATCTGGTTCTGGTATTTTAATTCAAGTGAGTGGTAATGAGTATGAGGGTGTGCTCACAATGAACTTGAGTTTATTTTTCATTTGTATTATATGTACATGTATATTTTCATTTATTCGTTGAGCTCTACGAGAATGGAAATCTTGTTCATTTGGATAGTGTTTCGTGCGTTTTTTTTCTGCAAATTGCACTTCTCCCTTATTAAAAACATGGATCAAGGATCTAATAGTATCTAACTAAAATAATTAATGAATGAAAAAGCAAGTGACATAATCTAAAACAATTTTTACAAGATAATTTACCACAGTAGAAAGTTGAAATAATACTCTTTAGTTCACTGGAGTGCATACGTTACTTTTTTCTCGGTTAGTTGTTTCTCCCTCTGAACTCTACGAAAATACATATAATATCAAACCGATATCATTATAATATACCAATCAATAAAATAGAATATTTCTGTAAGCATCAACTAGACATAATTATAATAAAGAATATAATCTGATATTCTTCTTCTTTGACGAATGGTATAGTCATTTACTAAGGAGGAATTTTAACACGGCACGACAAGGTACACACACAAACACATAATTGTTTTTTTTGATAGATTTATTATTATTATATGTACCTGTCTCTTTGTATTCTGATTTATTGCCGAAGAATATAAACTTAGTGTCCTAGGGCATAGTGATTATTGTTATGTGATAGTGCTTTTTATAGACAGCCTAAATTAAGGCAATTCAAGGAATAAGGCGAATAATTTTTTATCTGTTTGCATTTCCAATAAAAATAAATAATGGTGCCGTGACATTGTGCCAAGCGTCATTGTGCCAATTTCTAAATTTGGCACAATGACACTTTCGAAAGCGACATTGGGCCGAATTTTTACATTTGGCACAATGACGCTTAAGTAAAGCGTCATAGGGCCAAATTAATTTGTGACATTGGGCCGAATATTTACATTTGGTAAAATGATATTTCATTTTTGTTGGGGCATAATTTCATTATGAAATAAGGCCCCAATGAAATAAAACCCCAACAATAGTTTTGGGGCTTAATTTAATTTTATTTTAAAAACAATTTGGGGCCTTATTTCATTTTTCATAAGATGAGTCAGATCCTTTGCCATTTTACACATCGTGTATTATGGAAGAAGGACAATTTACCAATTGTTTAATTTCATCCCATAAAACAACTAAACTGATTGAAATCGCGCGATTTTTTCAGCTATTCTGTTACTTACTAATGCTTTTCAATGTAAAGATCGTGCTGCAAACCATCAGGGAGTAACAGAATACCTCGTCAAAATATTCTATATAGATAACCAACAGCTGCTTGAAACATCCTTGAGGAACAATTTTAATAGTTCCGTCCATAAAGATGGTTCTGTTGGTCGGTGGAATGTTCTCTTCAATCAGTTTAGTTGTTAAAAATAGCACAAGAATTTATTGTTAAAGTACATATCATGCATTGTTCACTTTTGTATAAATAAAATACATATTTGCAAGTTTATGACAATTCTTTTAAATTTCAATAAATACTTTGAAAATATGCATTCGCAAATAAGGTTTAAGTGATGGTAAGCAAAATCTAAATGTGTACTCAAAGCGTCTTTGTGCCCAATTGGCCCTATGACGCTTTACTTAAGCGTCATTGTGCCAAATGTAAAAATTCGGCCCAATGTCGCTTTCGAAAGTGTCATTGTGCCAAATTTAGAAATTTGGCACAATGACGCTTGGCACAATGTCACGGCACCTAAATAATATGCAATCAACATTCAAATAAGACTGATAGTAGAGGAGTATTAAATTGTTGGTTTGTGTTGAGATGGTAGAATGAAAAGTTTAAATTAAGACGAAAATTTAAATCCCATTTATGCGAAAACTAAAACTAGTTTTAAAAAATTAAAAATAAACAATAAAAAGACCAAAAATAGCCAAATTAAATATTATTAAGTGGAGTGTATATAAATGAAATTCAATTTCAAAGGTTTTGTGGCCCTAACTATAAGTTTTGCGTTTCGACCTAGTTTGATGGTGGGCTCATCAGCTAGATGACATCAAACATTCTCTAGTACGCAATAATTGTCGATGATTACCGACTGCTATATAAAATTTACAGAGAAAACTCACTGTGAATTTTTATTTTTCTAAAGAACTTTGATGAAAGTTAGACATTAGAATTAAGATGTTATGCTCGTTGCCAAGCGAAATTAATAGCTTTAAAAAAAATAAACAATAAAAAGACTAAAAATAGCCAAATTAAATGTTACTAAGTGGAGTGTATATGAATGAAATTCAATTTTAAAGATTTTGTGGCCTTAACTCTAAGTTTTGCGTTTCGCCCTAGTTACTTAAAACTAAAACTTTTAAATTAAAGTAATTTCTAACAAATTTAAATCAAATGCAAACACAAATCAATTACTTAAGTGCATAGACTTTAATTTGTGAAGCCTTCGTTCTAAGAAAGGCTTTCGTTCCCGATGCGTTACCATACTGATTTTTCTCGTTAAATCAAGAATAATTTATTTCAAACCCATAAAAACAAAATAACACAAACAATATGTACAAATAAAAATAAAATTTAATTCCAAAATAATGGATATCTTTTTTGTTAATCATAATATAATCGCAATTCAAATGAAAACAAATTAAATTAAACTTACAAATTAAAAAAAAAAAAAAAAAAAAATGATGAAAGAAAAAATAATGAAGTATGAGAACAACAGTACACCACCAAGAGCTATCCTACTTTACATTTTAGAACAAAATTAGCAAAACAAACTTTGTCCTTATTAGAGCCACAATGAAACTATTCACGAGGGATATAATCAGACACCACAAAGCACAAACAAAATACATCCTTGATGGGAAAAAAGAAGTCTAAAAATTGAAGATCTGTTCCCCATTAAACGTGCTTTATGTTCATAATGTGGTTTTTATTATTTTCCTACCGGTATAACTTTATCCTTGTTTATTATTTATTAACCAAACGAAAGAATAATGGAATATCCTCTCAAAGGACGCCGACGTATTTACGGAACCTAATTCTCATATATGCAAACATTTTTTCTCGTATCCTCATTGCACAGGACAATTACCCTGCTTGATGGTTTATTCTTTAAAAAAAATATATTCATCCTGTTCCAAGAACACACATAGAAAAAGTTAAATCCCTAATCTATCAACCGAAAAAAAAGTATACCCATCTAGGGGGAAGAAAAAAGGGATAATAAAAATAAGAAATGTTCCACAAAATGATATAGCTCGCATGAAAGCCCTGATGGAATTTCATGTAATAAAAAAATGACTCAACACTGCTGATGATATTGAAAAATCGTCTCAATTTGTACGGCATGTTTGTTGCACGAGTACTGTTGCCGCGAGCAGTTTCTTGTTGTTCCCACTCCGATTTGTGTGTTTTGTTTTGAATCTACGGATCTAATGGAGCAAGAATTATGGTTCTTGTGTTTTTGGGTCGAGTCGAGAATCATCTTTCATCGTCTTTGAAGAGCGGGAGTACGGAGAATGAAAAATCTTCTCAAGACATAACATGTTTTTTCGTCAACTTTCATTCATGGTTGTCGTCAATCAGTTATTTTAATTTTGAGAAGAAAAAACAACATTTTTATGCCTCAAAACATTGAATGTATCTTAAGTCAAGTAGGTAATCCTGTCTTTTCCTTTAATTTTGTTTTATTTAATCGAAACCCGAGAAAAGTCCTTGAAGTACGGAAGTATGTTCCTTTCTGTATAGTAATTTGTCAAAAAAAACGATAAGGGAAGCAAGAAAACAAGAAAAGTCTAAATTAAATTCTCAAAGAAAATCTAGGAAACCCTCGCCCAAAAGCATCTTGATAATGTTAATGCCCGCGAATATATATTTTCTTTTATATTGTTTCGAGTAAAAAGAGAAAAGTTTATGTGGGTGTAAGAATTATTTCGATTCTTCCTAGACTTTGAACGGAAAACAACTTTTATTTATATTTTGTTGCACACATAAGGAACATTGGCATGGGGTGTTGAAGGAAACACCAGCATTAAAACAGGAATGTTATCAAAACAGATCAGCCTCAAGAATAGGGTTGGTTGTTTGAATAGAAAACTGACTATACTCTACTTAAAAAATGCCACCACACAAACTATAAGATAACTCAAACTATAGGTTTCATTTTATGTATATCTCTATGTGAGCTTTTCAGTCTTTGAGACTGTTATTTTACTACAACTGCACTACAATCAGCCATAACAACCATCACCACACTTTTTCTCATCTATCTGTCTGTTTGACTATATCAGCCATAGGTAGATGCTTGAATTTGAAGTTTTTATTCATACTTTTGTATGTATATTTTTTTGTTGTGATGCGCAAACTCTCAACACAGTTTTTATTTTCCAATCCTTTTGTTTTTCCTCTACGTGAGCTTTTAATTTATAATTTTCATTATAGTCCAGTCAAATTAGACCAAAAAATTATCGGACCTCGACATTTAAAAAAACAAGCAAAAAATTGGTGGAAATGGTAGAGGATGATGTCGTGAATGAAATGTCAAAAGTTCCAAAAAAATCCAATTTGGGCAAAATCCGCGAAATTTTCGGCCTTTTTCCGGTTTTTGCCCAAAAACTTTTTTTTCTTAGGTTTTACGGCAAAAGCGTTCTGGTATACGATAAAAAAAAGTTTAGAACTTGGAATGTGGTTGGTTGATGATGTAGCATTATATTGTGTGATGATGTGGGGTGTTTTTTTTTTTTTTTTTTATTATTTGAAATCTTTTAATAGTAAAAATTAGTACAATTAGTTGGGTTCGTTAAATTAAATAACTACCCACTTTAATTGTTTAAATTTTAGCTAAAATCACTTAAAAAAAATGTATTTTCACTTTGGTTCTAAATTTAAATGATTTTGTTCTTCACTGTTACCCACAGTTAATTTATTCAATGAACCATTATTAATTTTCTCTAAAAAATCAGATATGGATCTAAAACAATTAAATGAAACTTTGGAATCATGTAAAAAGTTAAAAATTCAAGTTCAAATGGGGCACTAACTAAATCACTTTAAAGTTTGTTTTTTTTAATTTCTGATTTCAATATCTAAATTATATTTCCAAAACTTTTGAAATATTTAAGACTGTTCAACAAATAATTTCAATTTCCATATTTGATTTTTAATTAATTCTGTGCCAAGTTTCCATTCAAGTTTTCAGCAATTTAAGTTAAAACGATACACTTTTAGATTTCCCAGCACCACTTATGTAAATACATTTTGCTCTTTCGATTTCAACATTCATATAATTCGACAGTTTTTATAAATGAATTCACCACAAGCAAATCCAATTGGAACCTTGTGTATCAACTTTCAAACTTTGCTTCCACTTAAATCCAGGAGGTACACTTAATAGCTTTCATCTTGAACTCAAAGGGCCTTACCAATAGTCAAATTTAAACGTGACTAAAATATTTAAGTGGACTGTAAATAATTACGCATACCAATAACCAATTTAATAGTTAGCTTAACGCTATCGTCGCCTTAAGTTTTATAGTTGAGAAACTCATGTTTAACTTCACGGTTAAGCGTATCCCCGCGATTGTAATGTCAATTGTGACATCTCAAAGCAAAGAGAGAAAAAAACAATTTCGACAGCGAATGTAATAGATTTAGTAATAGAGCGGCGTTTAGTAAAAGACGTGTTCAACTTTGTTATTGGTAAGCAAACAAATTAATTGGTCTTTAAAATTTAAACAGCATGTTTATCTAAACGCGTGGTTAGCGATTTGTTATTGGTAAAAGCCAAACTAAAAACAATCATTTATCGACTAAAGGAATTTTTTTTTTCTCCGAAATGCGAATGGCAATATTTTGAGAGTACTTCAGGGAAAAAATTTAAATGCCGTGATAGGAGATTCTCTTGACATGAAAATTTCTGATTTCTCGAAAACTCAGTGTCGCGCCCTAATGGTGAATACTTCGGTTTACCTAAACAGTCACAATTTTCCATTTTCTTTGAATTAACGTTAACTGTATAAACAGGAAAAAAGTTTTCCCATTTTTCGCTAGGAAAGAAATTTCTCATCGTTAGATGGTATGAGTTTAAGGATTAAAGGGTATTTTTTGTAACTCAATAATATTTCAGAAATGTGAAAGAACACAGCTCTAAGACAACCAGAGCATTTAGCAACAGCAAAAGTGAGTAACATATACATTCGCCTCACTTTGTATGTTTTTACTCTTAAGTTTGTCTTCGTTCTGGATACCTTATATAAAGAACAACATAATCTTTTCTTTATTTTTGTTGAAAAAAGCAGAATAAGAAGCCTGCAAGCAAATACTAACAGAAAAGTCACGATAAGTGAGCTTTTGGCAACATCGCGCGGAAGAAAAACAAGTGCAGGAGAAAAACCCAGCGCCTGCCAGCTTAAAACACTCACTGACGACAAAGAGATACCAAACATTTTGTCCTTCTTTTTTTCAAAAGGTATACTTGCACCAAAATAAAGGAGGTAAAAATATATTTTTAGGTTACTAGGAACGATGGCGCAAAGATTTTTTTTTGTAAATATGAAAGACTTCGACAAAAACTTTGCATTTAACCTACTCTTTTTTTTATTCCCCTATACCTTCGCACGATACACAAATGGCTTTTTATACCGAGCTATCATACTTAATGTTGTTGCTACACTTATCTGACGCAAGACAAGAATCCTTAGTTGGGTACAAAAACGGCAGCATCAAGAACAAAAGTGGGAAAATACATTACAACATCTTACATACAAGTGTAAGTATACGTACACCCAAACTGTAATCTCCTGAAACAGAACACGGAACTGCCTCTTTCTTGTTCAGTTTTGGAAAGAACCAACAAATCGGAACGGGGTGAACGCACAGAGTAAAGTCGAGTCATTACAAAACACAAATAAATGGTTGCTGGATGCAAGGAGGATGGGGATTGGTATTTACCAAATTTTTGATGGAAAACAATTCCTCCCATGGTTGGTTGCGTGCTGCTCTTCTTATATTACGATCAAAATGCAAGTATGTGTACAGTTCTTTGGCAGAAATGCTGCTCCCTCTGTCAAAGCAATGCCTATCATTATACCGTTGATAAAGCTTCAGTGATTCACGGTTATAATGTGGTTAAATGATACCAAAGTAAACACTCAAAAAAAATATTTAGGATATCAGTTTAAATGTTAGGTCTGGGAACAGTATTTTATGTTCAGTTTGTTTGCCAAATTCTAGTGCAATAATGCAAGTATAAGTATATAACAAAAAAAAGAGAAGAATATGCCAGAACATGTATAATGAGAAAGATTACTTTAAATTTTCCACACACCGCACTGGACAACATTCATTTGGGTACAAAAAAAAACTATACCACTTTTAATTTGTTGCTTGGATAGTTTCATTATAGAAAATGAATAACCACTTTTAATTACAAAACAAAAAATTAAGTTTAGCGTTCAATTTTGAATATTTGATTTTAATTGGATAGAAAGTTTTAAGGTTTTTAAAACTGATAATTAATTAACTCATTTGTGTTTCATATATGAATTTGAAAATCTATTCCATCCCAAAGTGGAATATGCTTTAGAAGTCTATACAGCGGGTGATTGGTATAAGGTGCACCAAAAAGCTTGAGCGTGTAGATGGAGTTAAGACAAGAAAAAAATCCTAACGGAGGGGGGTCTATTTCCCCCCGTTTAGGCGGGAGGGGCAATTTTCTAAAACATTGACTTAAATCAGAAAAAAAATATTTAAAAACAACGGTGAATGATACAAAGCCTTGTTATATTTTTTTGGAAAGTCAGAAAACTATTCTTTTATTTAATTAATGAATTAAGTTGTTTAAGTGAACAGTTTTAAAAAAATTAATTTTCAAACTAAAAATTTTGAAAAAAAAACTAAAAAAAAAATTTTTTAAACTAATATTTTCAAAATTTTATGTGATTAACTATTATTTTTATTTTCAAAATTCAATGCTCTTATTAATTTTTAGTCAAAAACAGAAAACCGGATGCCAAAATTTATCTTAGTTTGTTAGAATGGTGTGGAGGCGCGTTTCGTTTTAGAGATTAGTGATATGCTGGCATCTATTTTTTTTTTATTTATCATATTGTTACAATAATTATCCATTAATGAAATAAATAACGTAAACAAATTTGCTTCCGTCATCCACCCGGAAACGAGCTTTAAATCCTTCACTTTCTAAGCGTGATGACCGTATAAGTATATTTATAGTTTAAAATCTTAATAAGAATAATTGAATTTGAATTTTAGAGCTCTACCTATTCTTCTAATTGAATATTAGAAAACTATATACGAAATTTAAAACATGTTATTGCATTTAAAACATCTAAATAGTGTTTCAAATTAAGTAATATTATTGAGTTTATACACATAGAGGAATAAAGACGGTTTCAAACTCATCGAAGTAAATGCCGCTTAATGAGCATATCGAGTAATTGTTATTGCCCTAATTCCCTGTAACGGAAAACACTCAACCCGAACCCAACAAAATTCTTCTGCATACATTTGTATTTGTTTTTCTTTATATTTCTTACGTTTTAACTCAAGAAAAATTGCTACAAGAGTAAAAAAAAAAAACAAGTCAATAGTAACGACATCCTACGAGCAGTATTTGAAACTAGATGATGATTTCTCTATATATATCACAAAAGACTTTTTATTAAGTATTTCACTCATTATTCCAAAATATAACATTTAAAAATCTATCTGGACAAACAACTCCTTTTCGATAATTGTGGTTTCGTGTAAAACTTCTACAATACTTAACAATTTAGCATGAAATTCATGTTTATTTTAAATTCAGCTCTTTAACCAACCATACCTAAACTTCGAATAAATCAACTTAAATATAAATTCAACTTAATTCAGTACCCTTAGTATTGGCCTTTGAATTTCCTAACTTAACCTTATAATCTTGAATATCTCTGTATCAAGCCAAAAGATGATACACTCATATAATTATGACCCATCTAAAAGCTGACAACTCCTTGTTCCTTTTCTTTATAAGTCTGCTTTATACATTCAAAGTTTGAAAACTTTTCAAAGGAAATTTTCAAAACTTTAATCATTTGCAATTTATTCTCTGTCCACACAGTCCTTTCGTGACTTATGTCCACACTAGAAAATTTAATTATTTACATAGTAACACACATTTTCCAGTAATACACATTTTCTGCAAATGCAATAGTACTAATATCCTCGTGCATAATGATGATAATTAAAACATATTTCTGAATATAAGTGTCCCTGTCCCTATTTTTTCACCATTGCATCTTTTCACTTTGGTCCTAATGAGGTTGACTTTGTATCTCACCCAAGGACACATTCAATTTAATTATTTCTAATAAACATTACCAACAGCCCCCAAGTAAATTATAACTTATACAGGAAACACAGTTGTGTAAGACTGATCATGAAACGAAGAGTTATTTTCATGAAGATAAAGTTGTTTCTAGCAGTAAATTATGCATATATATATACAAATGTTAAATCAAGAACATATAAAAAATAACACACAAAAACAAAACTTTATATAAGAACAAAAATAACATAAAAACTTTTCCCGTTAAAATAATTGCTATTCCTTTTTTTTTATATCCTTTTCTGAACAGAAAAGGAATTCTGTAAAGGAACACACTATATAAAGAAAACGAAACACTATTTATTTTCCGACTGCCATCTTACTGAATTTAAAATAACATGTCTGTCAATTTTAGTAACTTGAAACAAGAAATATTTGTGCGTATTTTTTTCAGAAATGTAAATTTTTTGTATTTTTTTATAAGGTAATTAAAATTAAAAAGACGATAACGTTTTTTTGATATTTGGTATCTACCCGAGGTAATTTTGTATCTTTCCTCCTGACCATTGAAGCAGATATCTTACCCACCCATTCATAGTTAATTGAAAAGCATGTTCTTTGATATTTGGAAAATAGAACCGTGAAACAAGGGGTTAAATATTTATTTAACATTTTCTATTCTAATTAATGTTCTTACTCAATTTCAAAAATGTCCATTAACTTAAAAGGGTAGATGCATTTAATTAAAATCAAATTTTAGCTTTGACTCTTTGACTGATATAACAATTTAAAACCGATTATATTGCTGTTTGTGAATAAAGACTTTAAACAAGAAAATATTATGTCAGTCAAGAATTTTCTGATGATTTCGAAGTTCTGAATTAAACTAAAATATCGTGCCAACAATCACAACAAAGTTTTTAAAAAAAAAAATGTTTGCTTCCCTTTTGAGTTAATTTGTATTGATTTTGTCTGTTTTTGAATGCTTTTAATAAACTTAAGGCTTTTTAAACTTAAAAGGTATTGGTATTTTTTTACTCACCAGTAAAGTTTCTTTGCGCTGTATTTCCACGCTCTTTTTTGTCTGTTGGTAAAGATTCACGCAATATTTTCATTGAACTCAAAGGTACACAGGAGTGGTTTGAAATTTATCAGTTTTAAAGCGTTGTTTTTTAATGTGGATAATTATTAACCTCAGGATATATCGTGGGCGTAGCAAAAAGTTTAACTACCGAACTTAATTATTTTAAGTTCTAACAGGTTTTTTTTTTTTTTTTGTTTAGTCTTTAAAATCTTTATTTTTTTCAAGATTTCGATATCTATAGTAGGCCGCACTCTTAATCGATTGTTTTAAATCCAAAAGTTTATTACAAAATCAAGTTTGTGCATTTTATTTTAAATTTGAGTGTGTAGGTTTTCTCTTGGGCTCAAATCCAGCGTTTCGATTTAACGGATAATTAAAGATCCCTTTTTGTTCTGTATCGAACTAGAAACGCACACAAAAGGATTGTCTAAGTATGTGTCTCCACGTTGTGTGCATTTAAAAATTAATAAACAAATCAAACTTTTAAATTAAAAAAAAATGTTTTTGTTTTACTATATATACAATTTTTAATAATTTTTACAGTATTTTTAATAATTTTCACAACATTAAACATTTAATATTTAGCTAATTTAAATTTATATAAATATATTTAATGCTTTTCATGTTGAATATTTTTTTGTTTAATTTAAAAGTTTTATTTGTTTATTTAACTTAAATTTATGTTTTGGTTTTAAAGATTTAAATTTTTTGTTCTGCGAATTCACTTCAAAAATGTTGCTCACAATAAATATTTCATTTCCTGTGGCTGTCTGGTTGTCTGTAAAGTGTGTTATTTGCGGGCGCAATGATAAAATAATTCATCTTTCATCTATTGGCGCCCAACGTAGGGCTTTTATTTTGACTTTAGAATCTCAGAAGGTGAGAGAGTAAATATACCCTGATTCATTCAATAAAATTTTAAAAGAAAATATTCTTGAATATAAAAACTAATCGCTTACGCTTTCATGCTGAACATCTAGTAAATGGACCAATGCGATGTACCGATTTTTGCAATGTATAATGTTAAGGTATTTGTTTGTTTTCTCTTCTCTTTCACTTTCAATTTTAATCGCTAGGTCCTCAACATCGGGTGGTTAAAGGCAGCATTGTGATAAAATTACAAAAAAATAAAAACTTATAAATAGAATGTGTTAGAAATCACCCATTTCTCAGCATTGCAAAAAATTGGAAATCGGTGGATGCGAAACAAATATTAAAGGAGTGGCTGTAAGCTCCATAAGGCGACGATAACTTTTAGATCAAAATAATCTTATAACACAGCGTTGAATAACGCCCCGTAATTTAAGTCTCGTTAAAAATTAGGCGATCTATTTGTCAAGGACTTAAAACTAACATATTTTAAATTCCATGTTCAATCTCCGTGATAAAATCTTAGTTTTTTTGCTTTCTTGATTTTAATCAAACACATTCTATACATTTCAAATGAACTCTATAATCGCTTCATGTATATTTGGCTCCAACTACAACAACCTTCAAAAGCAAACTTTACAATGTTGAAATCCTCTCAAGTCTGTAAACAGCCAAATGCGGATATGGGAAAATCTAGTTGACATTGTACCGGAAATTCCCATTGTGAAATGCACTCTCTGCATAACTTTTTCACATATTGCCCTTCCTAACCCTTCTACTATTCTGATGTGTCCCACCTGGCAACTGTCCAAAATCTCTTTCAAATGGTTATTCTTCTTTGAATGTGTGATTTTTGTTTTGTATGGTATAATACTTTGAACCGAACATAGAATATCCTTCGTCGTTGTATAAACGCATTCATCCATGAACTAAATACAGGTAAGGTTAAAAGGTTTTGTCAGTTATACATATAGTCAAAATGCAGAAACGTTTTAAAAGCAATTTGCAACAATTATACCATATCGATTTTCGATATCCTATACATTGAAGTAAGTTATAAATTGTATGTGCGAAAAGAAAGAGGGAAAAATTTGTCCAAACTATCGATTATAACGTTTATTACTACAAATAGATGAAGTTTTATTAAAATAAAAGCCAATCTGTCGGAAATGGCTCAATTATCAGGAAAGTTTTGTTCCTGCTTTTTTTCTCTTCCCCCAATGCATATTTTCAAATTGCATATTTTCAAATAACATTAAACATCCCTGATACAACAAATAGAGACATTCTTTTTTAATATTAATACATTTTGGGAAATTTATAAAGTTTTCTTAATTGCATTTTGTGCGGCCCATACTAAGTCAATTCCAATGTTTTAAGAAATGATAACCAAAACTAATTATCTTAGGCCACTCACCTTTTGGTTTTGGTTTTTGGTTGGTAGACCAACGTTGTTAGTTATTAAGTTCGTAAGATGCACGAAAGCTACAAAAGAAAACATGCAGCAGGTAAAATGGATAAGTTTGCTAAAACTTTATTTTACCTTGTCATGCTGAACGAACTACGAAAGAACGAAGAAGAAGAAACTACAAAGTCAGTTCTAAAAAGTTTTTATGCTGCAATGCAACGAACGACGATCCTAAATGTAGGACGAACAGGATGTCCGTAATTTAAAAACTTCTTATTTTAAACTTCTTATATACGCGCGGTGTGTGTCAAAATTGTTAATCAGACCACTACGTCCACCATTGTTGTCGTGGAAGAATTAGTTGTTGTTTTAGGCCTTATGGTTTTGTGTTTTGTAACGTTTTTAAGGTAAAACTTTGGAAATAAATAAAATTATTTTGGGGTTATGGTTGAACGTACAAAAAGTTGACCAAATTGAAGTTCATTAACAGGTAAGTGCTCACCAGTTTTAATTTGTGTGTAATTTCAAGTGCTTTTGAAAGTTCATTTGGCCATGTAAAGTGAATTTTACATCCTAGTTACCTCTCAATGTATATAATAAAGTATTTTAGTCTAAAACCCTGATTGGACGTTAATAATTAATTAATTAGATGTTGGCTTGAAAGTCATTTCATAATCTAGTGTCAAGTAAATTTTTAAATTAATGACATACATATGTACGTAAGTAAATTCAAAACTAGTAGAGTATTGTTAAATTTTATGAAAAGCCGATTAACATAACCTTGGCAGTAACTTCCATTTAAATGCAATCCATTTAATACATGAAAGTTAATCCAACCCTTTCACCCTTAATCCTCGACAATTTAAACTCGAATGAAAAAAAACATGCAAAATGTGGAAAATGTCTTACAATTAATTAAATTCACCGCAAGTCAGAAAGATTCAACGCAGCACTTCAGCATTCTCATCCACGCCAACCGAACTCATAAACAACGCCAACTCGACTCGCATTCATCGCAGGATGCTGCAACTCAAACCACACTGCAATGTCTTTTATGGGGATTCCTTGGTGGGTTAAATACCTAGAATTTCAACAAAATAGGGACAACGAAAGATGGGTATCTATGTCTTTGGATTTGTGGGCGCTCGCAACGCTTTTATATAGCAATATTAATATAACGTATTTCAAAGTAACAGATTGCGGTGGATTAACCTTGCATCGCAGTAGCAAGGATTCAGCCGTTTGCCAAGGATACCTTACTCCTTTATAATAATTATTAAAATTACTAAATCAACGAAGTAAAAGTTAAGGTCAAACTGTGGAAATAAATTAATTTGTTTACTCAGCAAAAAAGGTGTACGAATACAATACAATACGTATACAATTTTTGGTTTGTCTTTCCACCAAAAAATAAAAAAAACAGGATGAATTTAATTCTTTAGCTGTATATATATTATGTACACATTGATACAACATGAAGAACCATTAAATCATCTGGTTGTTGGGTTTTTGTGTTCCGGGCAAAGAGATATTTATCATCTCATAATTTTACACAGATTATAATTAATGGAACACACTGTCTTACAGAAAGGCAATTAATTTTCCAGTTTTCTAAAATAATTTAATTGATTTTAGTGTTTTATCTGCTGTCAGGGAGAAATTTAATAAAAACTCGGATAGTCGAAATAATATATTATGAAGATTTAATAATAAATCAGTCAAATTTAATTTGAAATGGATTTGGCTTCGAGAATTTTTCATATAAAATATTGAATAGAAATAAGATATATAAAGTATAGTAAATTGCATTGATATAGAACTCGTATACATATATATAGTAACTTTTAATTTTTAGCATTTAACTCTCAGTTCAAAATTATGTTTGAGCATATCTAATCCTGATGACAAATGTTTGATGTAGTTTGCTCATTCTAATGCACTTACTCTGACAGATCACATTTCTTGAGTTAAAGTGTCGCCAGGTGACAAATAAAACAATTTGTTATAGATTTTTTTTGTTAGATAGACTTATGCAGTTCGATGCAGCCAAACTGAGAAGCAAACGTCCTATCTTTCCTGTTCTGACAATCTTTTCTGGACGAACTATAGTCTAGGTAATACTATAGTTTTAATATTAGTCTCCGAACATTGCGAAGTACATTTAAGACGGTCTTCATTACGGAGTTGGTGTGACTAGGCAGTCGCTAATTGTGTGATACTAAGGGCTAGTCTTTTCAGCTCTGGTTATTTGATAATTTCAGTTGTTAAGCATAGATTTTGTATAAGCTTCTAAAGTTACCAGCAAATGGTTAAATTCAACCAGAGCTGAAAAGACTGACCATTACCTGCTTCATTTCTTAGATTAATGAGCGCCTGGTGAAATTCATATAGCAAATATTCTTTCCTATTGGTCCACCCCTTTGATTAGATACGAAGCTTACACCAAATAAATGACAGTCGACTTTTCGTTATTTAATCCAACACAACCTGCTTCATTTCTGGGATTCATGAGCACCTGGTGAAATTCATATAACAAATGTTTTTTCCTAATGACAGTTGATTTTATTTAAATGATAGTTGGATATACCTGCAACATTTCTGGGATTCATGAGCGCCTGGTGAAATTTATGTCGCAATTATTCTTTCCTAATGTTCCCACCATTGACGTACTAGATATGGACCACCAGTCGGTTGAAATTTTCATACAAACAGCCAAGAAAACTAAAAACGCCATCATCTTTTAGTGTTAAATACGTGTACTAATTTCGCCATTAGAATTTAAATGAAAATGATAATATATTCATCTGTAAGTAACTCATGGCATAAGGAGTGGATGTGTTTTGTAAAATAAAAGTAGTTGGATAATAATTTCCACCAAAATATTTCAATAGTAAATAATTAATTAAAGAAATCATATCACTGCTACGCAGATTCCCTGCTAGTAGTTGATGGCGCCCCTAGTTATGTTGGAACAATCGTGAAGTTGGCTACTGGCGGTCCATACCTAATACGTCAATGGTTCCCACCTTTGGTAAGATACGAAGCGAACACAAAATGACAGTTGGATACCTGCTACATTTCTGGGATTCATGAGCGCCTGGTGAAATTCATATCGCAAATATTCTTTCCTAATGGTCCCCCCTTTGGTTAGATACATATGAGCACCAAATAAATGATAGTCGACTTTTCGTTATTTAAGCCAACAAAAAATGACAGTTGGAAACGTGCTTCATTTCTGGGATTAATGAGCGCCTGGTAAAATTGATATATAGAAATATAGCAGGTATCCAACTGTCATTTTGTGTTTGCTTAGATAACGAAAAGTCGACTGTCATTTATTTGGTGTAAGACTCGCATCTAAACCAAAGGGGGGAACATAAGAAGAGAACATTTGCAATATGAATTTCACCAGGCGTTAATGAATCCCAGAAATGTAGCAAGTACATAACTTTCATTTTGTCTCTGCCTGAATGACGAAAAGCTCATAATTACATCTGATCTTCTTTAAGAGAATTTTTTAGTAAATTTTCTCATTTGGTTTTTAATTATTTCATCTTAAATTAATTAATTTAGTTATTAAATATTAAATAAGAAATTATTTAATTTGAGATAATTGCTTAAAAAATACAACATTATTTTGCACACGGTTGTTTGTGTTTTCTTTCTTTCCTTTCTGATGGTGATATAAAAAAATTCTTTAAAAAAAAAATCGTTTTTTTTTTGTTTTATGTATTCTATATACTTTATTCATAATGAATGGCTTTGCAGAAACAAAAAGTTATTTAGTATGAACTTCATACTTAGAAGGAAAACAACATTTGAACCATTTATCATACCCTTGACATTTATCTGCTCACAAAAATAAACCAAGTCTATATTAGGTATTTAAGGGTTGAAAAAAAAATTCAAAAATGTCTTTAATACAATCTATCCATCATTCTTTGTCCTTGAAATATCTTCACTCCTTACATTTCCAGCCCACCCCCGCATTATCGACTCAATAAAATTTGTTTGTGGTTAACTTTGTTAAACCCTTTTACAGCTACATACATATATACCTACACACATGCTTTCCAAACTTTCAGTACCATACATTCTCGTTAAAAGAATACATTCCGGTGTGTTTCAACAATCCTCCAAATAGGTCTGTCTGCCTATGGAAATCTGGCACAATATTTGACAAACAAACCATCTGGTATCTCTGCCTTGTTAAAGTACATCGTCGTCAAAGCACTTCATAATTTTTTTTTTTTTATACCAAACAATTTAGTGTTAAATTTGACGCAAAAAACAATTCTTTACTTTTGAAACTTTGCCCGGTGCTGAATCGAATCTCTATTCTTTGAATATTTATAAAAAAAAAAAAAAAAAAAAAATTGGATTTGGACATGTATAGCCCTGAATTCATTATGACCGAATTGAGTTTTAGAACTCCAAGGATAACTTTATTTGGTCTCCGACTGTAATTGGTAATCAGAAAATTCATTCACTTCCTGATTGATTTATTTTAAGTTGTTTATCCGCTGACGTCTGTCCATGGCCATGGAATGGATATGGAGTGAGTAAATTTAGCAAAATCTGGTGTAGATTTCAAATTTTCGTAAGAGGGAGGCCATAAAAACAAATAGAAATTAATTAAGAGTGACATGTGACATCGGGTTGGGTATTTGTGGTTGTCGTTTGCTTTTATTGATTGAATATACAAACATACATACATACGAAACAAAATCCAGAAGAAAAAAACATACATAAATCGGTACAAATTGAAGCTTAAAATAAGTTTCGTTTTGATACGTGACTTTTTTGTTAAATTATTTCTGTTAGGAAAAACTACGAACAGGGTCACAATTTTTTATGGAAGAATAATGCCTCTTTTATTTACACACAATAATAGAAGGATGGAGTCGGACTTTTTTTTTTGAACTATGAAACTCATCTAACAATTTTTTTTTTAAACTACGACTCACTAACAATATATTTTTAAATAACAAAACTTATTTTTGAATTTGTGATTACTAAAGTTTGTTCACAGAACTTACAAATGTGGCCAAAGATAACGATTTTCATAATTTTACAAAATTAACAAAAACTTAAACAAGGGAAGCTACAACACACACTCTTAGATAGTTATCGATATCGACAACGCTGTGTCTTCTCTAACGATATATTAAAACTCATCATAATCGTAGTTGCGTTCAGTCAAAACTATAGCAAACGTTGCTCATTAATTTGCCCGTTAATAATAAGGCCAGTTTGAGTAATTTAATTCACATTATAACACTATTATACGGAATCAGACTCTCTTTAACGGTATATAATTTGTTTACCACAGCACGGTAGCACAAAGGGAATGCTTTCGTGCTTCTGCTATTTTGGTATGAAACTTCGAATCGACAGCACAGATGTTCTAAACTGGAATTCCCGACTGGCTTGGGTTTGGTGGGTTTGTGTGCGAAAAAAATGAAACAGAAACTGCAACAGAAAACATTTGACACTAATTCATTACTATTTTCGCTGAAGTTTTCCATCACATTTAGTCATCAGTTCATCACCATACCGACATCGTTCAGCTTAATCTCAGACTCCCTAGATGCTGGCATTCAACATATTTAATTAACAGCTTTGTTCGCATGCATGTCTCAATTTGGATTAGAAGGGGCGAATCATATAGCTGGGTTCGTGTTATCTTTTAATTGATATTTCCATTCTTAACTGTTAGGGTACGAGCGAGGGATCAACTTTACTGGTCCTTTCTTAAATGTTTCGTTGATAACATTCAGCATTCAACAATTTTTTTTTTTACAAAGAGTGCGTTCAGTGACTGACTGACATTGTGTTGATTTGCTGAAGCAAGTCAATCAATGCTTTTGACAGAGAACATTTTCTGCCTTAAATGAATCCTTAATGGGATTTTGGTGGTTCACTTAATTCAAACAATAGAGTGACGTCGATGTGTGAGAGCCAAGGAAAATAGAAGCTGCTTTAGACATCTGTATGATACCTGGGAACTCTGAAACATTGAATCCTCTTAATTGGATACTTTGCCGGAATATCGAGATCTGTGGTATTTCAAGGTTTTATCCTACCTACACCCATTCTAACTTGCAACTTAGTCTACAATGTTGTCGTTATTCACTATTACAAAGCATGTGGATGTGAGTGAAATTTTCTTATCGTTATAATGTAGTGTTGATGTAAAGGTGGTTGTAAGTAATGTAGATACTTGTCAAAGTTTTAATCGAATTCAATTTTCAATTATATGACTATAATGCTATGCTCGTACATACATATGTACTTTTATATATGTAAAGGGCGCTTAATTCTGTTATTAAATTCGGTTGAAGTTGTGAACAATTCTTGGATATTAAAGATTTCTTGCACGTAATCCAATCTTAATTAAAGTCCTAGACGTAGAGTAAAACCACATTTATCAGGTGCAAAACAAGGGTCAATTAAAGGGTCAAAAGTACTTATTCCGTATAGCTTAAGCTTTAATGAGAGCATTTATCATATACTTATTATAAGTTTGTAAATTGTTTAAGGTTTCGATATGAGGAATTGATTATCAATTTCGAAAGTTCTTTTTGTCAATTTTTTTTTATTGACAGTAACGCCCGATACTTTCAAATTGATTAAAACTCTTACCTTCCATTTCTCTTGCCAGCAAAATTCGACACAAATCAACAAATTTAATGCCATGTAATTTTCCGCTTCACTTCGATTCTGATATATGTCGAATGTCAAAACGTCTTTCCAGAAGAGTAAACACCAGTCAAAAATATCTAACACATGTGTTAGTAGCCTTTAAATAAAGTAAGATATCTTAACCATTAAATATCTTTGAATTTATATTCCAATATAACACATGTACACCACACAAGTGTCTTGTGCAAACATTAAATTGCTTATCAGCATGCTCAGTTCAATTTGAAGTTTTATTTAAAACTCCAAGATTCCAAAGACTATAGCACTCTATGACAGTATGTCGTATGTAGGTTTATTTATAAAACTATGCCCGTCTGTATATCAACAATAAAAACTCTTAAAAGAGGAAAAATCCTAAAAGGATGACCACTCACCCAAATCTCCTTTAAATTCTTGAAATGGATCGCATACAAAAGACAGAAACTCTTCGGATTTTCTCGTGATGAAAATGAAAACAAATACCTTTCTCTTTTTCTGTTAGTCCTTTTTAAGTGAAGGTGTGTGTGTATGTATAAAGGATATTGACTCGCATGAAGGGTTACCATACAACAAGAAGCAAAGCAAAACAAACTCTCCTGCTCTGTCAACTTACAAAATAAAGTAACAGTGAATGGATGACTTTCTAATGGTTTTTAACTCCTTGAACGAATGATAAATTCACATTGTTTAAGGCGAACAAACTATCACACAACGTTAAATATAAAAAAAAAGGATACAGGAAGGATTCATTTCCGGGGTAAAAAATCCTGTAACCCGTTCCGTGTGGTGGGCGGTTGGTTGAGTTTTATTTCGTCTCTTTCGCCATGGTTCGTTTTGTTTAAGTTTTCATGTTTTCAAATCAAATGAAAGGCATCCGTTCAGGCTAAAAGCTCCTTTTGGGTCAAAGGCAAACAAGGCTTAAGGTGTGAGCACAAGTGTTTACTTAAATGAAAGAACTTGAGTTCTTCAACCCTTCAAAACAAAAGCATCCTCTGTTGTGCGTTTATTTTCATTAATGGTAACTACCTTCTCTGAGCTCATCATCTCCATCGCCTGCGGGGACCTAGTTTTATTCGCAGACCTCACACAAGTACGTGTTTTAATTAGATTCTGAAGTACATTCCCCCGGAGAAAGGCGAAATCAGAAAGAAATGAAAAGATATCAAAGTGCCCTTCTCAATTATTATACTTTTTTTTTATTTCTGTGTATCGTACATGTGTGCTGTGTGCTCCCCTTCATAAGATGCTATAATTTTTTTTTCTTATAAGGCACCTCCAGCAACCAGCAAAGGAATATTAACAAGGACCAACATTAAATTTCTTAAGCCCTTTCCAACTATGTCGTCCCCGCCGCTGTTAGTAACATCGTTGGCATCGTCGTCGTTGTGGTGGTCCTTTTATGATATAAGTACAATTTTGTGAAATAAAAGGAGCAATGTTTCATTTTATGATGAAAAAATATTCAGGCAAAGCACTGGAAAGAGGAAGGAAACAAGGAAAGTCATTTCGTTTGGAAGAAAATTTAATATAATAATGCAAGCACCAGGATGTAGATGAGTGAACATTGAAACACTCGCAAGGTATAGTTTTGCTACAAAAAAAAAAAAACATAACAGCGAGTTTGACAAAATGTACCACAACAAGAAAGAAATAGTTTAGGGATACCTTTTCAATGAGAATCCGGCTCGAAGGACTAAACATTCTAATAGCGTGTGGTAAGACTTTCAAATGAAAAGTTGTATTTATTTAAACTAAATGTTTTGGAATGTAGCTCCAGCTCCACACAAACACTCCATAAATGTATCAACAACCCCTGTCCCTGGAATTGATAGGTAGAAATAAAATAAGTGTTTTGTTCTTGATTAAAAGTTAGACAGTTGTTTTAAAGTTAAATTTTAAAATTAAACTTTCTGTTTTCTTTTCATAAAAACATAATCTTGAATGAAGAGCACTTGTTCTCAAAAAGAATGTCCTACTTACTAATTTTAAGTGATGTCATAAATACTTACTCGTCTTTATAACCTGATTCACTTTTTTCATCTACACTTTAAAAATAAATATTACCATGCAGTGATGCCATTTTCATCTCTTAAAGCTTTAACGATTATTAATTCAAATTGTCTCCACTTTCTTTACAAATGTTGGACGATGTGTTTCTCATGTTGTCAGCTCAAGATAAAAATATGGGTCATGTGTACCTTCATCAAGTGGAAGAGTCCCCTAGTGTCCTTATAAACTTGCTTAATGAACTTGTCCCAATTGTTTGGAATTTTTAAGTTGTTTTCCCTTCTTGATGTTATTTTTGTTCTTAATAGTCTTCTATTTTATTCTCTATAGACTTATTTTTAATCCTTTTATTAAAATTTTACTTTTTGAGTTGCATTGAATGATTATTTGGACGGAAAGAGTCCAACAGGAGTTCTGGAAGTTGACGGTTTGATGCCAATGAATCAAAAATCATAAATAAAAAAGATTTTCATCATCATTTCATATTTTAAATGGTATGGAGAATGTGAGAGAAACATATCCCATTCCGATGCCAGGACATGAACTCATTTTGAGTTATACATTTATATACTGGTTGGGACTGGGAGAGATTGATTAAGCGGAAGATTGCTTGCAGAGCAAATAGCTCCGAAAATTCTACCAAATGCATGTGATTGCATCCTGAACTATGTCCGACGTAACATTATGACAGAGGCAGAAAGATTAACGCGATGACAAAGCTATTCATCCTCAATTTACCGATTCGTCTGATATTAATTATGTCTACTTTCTGTATGTATCCGTCAATGTTTTTCGGAGAAAATGTTGAACTTATGATATCGGAGGCATGATGAATGAGACTACCTATGTTTTGTTGAATCCAGTACATGTTCATTATGCGACGATAAAATTTTTCTTTTTTCTATTTTAATAAAAAAAAATACAACATATTCATTTGAGAGGAGACTTCGAATTTATGACCCGTTGAGTCTACCCTGAAACTTTAATTCGTTCAAGTTTTTTTTTACAAATGGGTTTGGTAAAGATAGGCGTGAAGAGCCCAAAAGAACCGCATTTTTTTTTTTTTTTGTTTTTTATGCAAAGTTCATAATCACCACCTTTTGGGACAAAAATGTTATGGTCTCCAAAAAGTTTAAGGTCAGTTCTTAAGTGATTTTTTGCAGGGTTCACAGACAAGGGAGCTGTTTCTGCATGGGCTCAAATATATAAATTATAATACAAAATCAAAAAAGGGTGAATATGCAATTTTTCTCCATTTATTCTACTATTTACATTCCTTTTATTTTTGGTTGAGAGAAGAGTGATTTGTGGTATAGAAAATGCTCAGTTCAGTGAATAATCTATTTTAACCCCAGATAAGTTGTCCAGATCAGAATTTATTATGTCAAAGTGCTATACTGAGATTGGCATTGAAATTTATTGACTTTTTATGAGGGTTTAAAGGTGGAATTCTCTTGTCTTACATATTGAAAGGGCAGGCTTTTGTTTTAATCAGTGGCAGGCTTTTGAGACAACTTGGATTTGGCAGTAGGTCCCCTTGAAAAGTTAAACCAGTAACGCTCTCAAATGGATTGGTTGAGATTGTAAGTTTAGCTAAACGTTTAATCTCAAATCATAGTCCAGTAAATGCATATGTATATCAGTGAATACGTCAAATCCGGTAGTAATAATAATAATAATAATAATATTTAACTATGTGTCTGTAAGGCACATCGCCTTTTAAATTCAACAGTTGTTGCACGACACTAGTTAGAAGGAACAGAAATATAGGAAAGCATTGTTTTGGTACAACGGATGGAGAGCTAGTTAATTCTTATTTTTCATACCTCATGGGCATAAGCTGGGATCATAAACAAGTCTGCAAAAAATCAGAACTACCAGATTTGACGCACATTATCCCGTAATCTCAGGCGACGATTTTACTGGACTATCATAAGGCTGTGAAATTTGTTTGCATTTGTTTAGGTAAGCTGAAGATCGTTGAACTTGTATTCTTTTAGTTAAATTGAAATTCCTCCAGTACTAGAAGTCAATGAAATTTTATAATTTTTTTTAAATTTAGTAAATTAATCGTACTTACATGATGATGATAAAATGTAAACAAAAATAACTTCCTCATAGTTACACATTCAATCAATATCAATCAAAATAAAAACAATAATACTTATAAAAAAAACAAAACAACAGAAATTTTTAACATTTAATTAAGAACTTTATTATATAGGGTATTTTTTCAACATGTTTGTTATACATATTTATATTTAATTTACATTTCGAATTATGTTTCAGTAAATTTGCATCCAACCATGGGTAACAACTGAACAAATTGAACATTCAAAAAAAGTGAACAAAAGTTATCTCCGTCCGTGGGAAACAAACACCGACAAGATTTCTGTACATACGAACACCACAAAAAGCCAATCTAAAGCCAAAAAAAAACATAAAATAATTCCACTTTATAGGATTTTATATATTTTTTATTCCAAACGGATAGCTAAACCAATGAAATAAATATTTATTACTATTCCCTTCGGCCAACACAATACATCCTTGATTCAGGATGGTTACGGTGGTAGAATTTTGTATTGTTAGGTATTAAGGATTAAATAGTAAACCCCCCAGAAGCACGTTTTTACTTTATTTATTTGGTGATTTTCAAACTCAGATCTTTCCATCAACCACATCCACTGAATTTTTTGAAATAGATATAGAAAGATTTTTAGAGTTTTACATTAGTTGTTACACTAACAATAATGGCATCGACTTTTGACACTTAACCGCGACTTAAGTCTTGAGTGCCTTGTCCAGACAGCATCCCGACATATCAAAATGAACAATAGGATGGACAGAAATGTTTTTAAAGTTTTAAGCACTCCCTTGGGTCCGAAAAAGAACACTTTTTATTTTGTTTGTAAATGACAGATTCTTGATGGTAAAGTTTAACGTGAAGTTAGTTTGGGAAAACTTGTAGCAGTACCGCGCTACATTATATCCCCATGACATTTAAAATTCATGAATGACAAATTTGAAAAGGGTTTTTTGTTGTTTGTAACTTGTTTTATTGGAATTCTTAAAATTATGCCATAGGAAATTTCGCCAAAAAGTGTTTTGGAAAAAAAAAACAAAAAAAATTCAAAAACCCTTTTTAAATTTGTCATTCATTTATTTTAAAAGTCCTTTCTCTGGGGATAATGTGGCGCGGTACTGTCATTCATGGATATTACTTAAAATTTTTCGAAAAAGAACCAAAATGTATACATGGAAATTATGCCCAAAAAAAGCTCCTCGCATAAACGCCGGAAAATATAGAGATACTTTTTTCTAATTTGTTTTATTGTCGTTAACCAACCTACATATATATTTTAGCATACTGTCGCATCTTATGTGAATCACCTTTTATGCAAAATAAGTCTATCGGCTCGGCATGTCAGCAAAGAACCTGCTCCAAATGAAGCACCACCTGCTGCTATGAAAATGGTTTTTATCATGGCCGTGTATTTTATCCAATGCATTGTATCCAGTTCAGTTGTGGAACTGTGGTTAGTGCAACATGAGGTTGTCACTGCAATATCTACAGTGACTCACACACCTACCACATCCTATATATATAGGACTTGCTGTACAAATCACAGTTTTTCGCATTGATTGTATGTACACTCAAGTTTGCCATTTCCTCCCACTATTCTAACACAAACAAATTTATTTTACATTGCAGAGTTATAGCGCCCGCTTTTGCCGTTGCAGTAGCCTGTGCTGTGGTGTCCTTAATTATTGTGGCAGAGTAACAGTAGTGAGAAGCTGAAGAGCTCTTATAGGCAGTGTTACAAACATGGCATTCTATAGCATTGTTTTGTGGGTGCAACTGCACGTTCACCAGTTAAGGGTGAAATATGTACAAATGTGCATTTTGACAGAAAACTACACCAATTTTTGAATTGAGATTTGTTATTGTTTCCTTCAGCTGGAATTAAGGGTTCAATTGTGAGCCAATTTTGCAGGACAACAATTTGTGTAACAGCGAATTCTCTGCCAGTAACAGCAATTTATTTGACGCCTATATGAAGAGCTAATGTTTTGCTGCGTGGATCCTACTAACGCTTGCATGACAATAACTCAGTTCGCCGGGATTTCTACCATTTCTACATTCTATATCCACGAGCGTGTGTGGGCGACAGTGGTATTCGCTGCTCCACATAAACTCGTTACATTTCTCATTGTGTTTTTAGCAGGGTGGCCTTTTAAGTCGACAAATTATTTCTTCTATATAATCAACTGTTTATAGCTGATTATAATTTTTGTGAAAAGATTGGGCCGGAACACATAGTGTACTAAAAAAATTGGAGGTTCTTAAATGACTAACTTAACAATCGAGTGATTATAAAGAAAAAGAAGAAGATTTAATATATAACGTTACTTATGTACATATTGTACAATGCATGTATTTAATTATATAAGTACAATGTAGGGGAGAGCGTGGTACACAACAGTGTATAGATATTAAAGAAATAATGGTGGATCGCTCGAGCTTTGATTTTGTTATTTTGATCAAAAGGAAAAATGATAGCTATAGCGAAAATTCCGAAAATACCCATTCACATCAGCCAAGATTTTGAGCACTTGATTAAAACTAAGCAATATAAGTAAGTGAAACTGTTTCCGGGACTAAAATTGATTTCATTTAAAATAAAAACAAAAATTCCTCGAATATTCTTCGCAAATCATATACATATACTTACGTGTTTTATACATGAAGTTAAGACTAAAGGGTTTTTTTGGGTTCTGGGTTATTTTTAAATTCATATGTGGTAGGTACCACATAACATTTTATTTATTGCGGTTTCACTTTAAACTAATTTGTATCTTGACTTTTTCATCACACTTATTACTCTCAATGATGATTTCCATTCCCATTCCCATTCTCAAAGACTTTTCTTTACGTGCGAGTAGAGGAGGTACTCTTATTCAACCTTCGAATATCAAAATTAATATCCTTTTTTATACATACATACACATAATAGGTACAATGTTTATGAATCTCTCTTTCGCATTTTCTTTTTTATATTCAAATTGAAGTAATCAACTTTTAGGTCGGCATTCGATCTGTTATTTAATTAAAAGGAAACTTTCCACATCCTCACATAAATCTAATCATGCATTTTATATACATATACATATAAGGATCATGAAGGACCTCTATATGCAAACCTAAATGATTAATTTGAGAGTATAAACATCTCGACTGGAATAACTACTTGGACTAACCATGGAAAATAAAATAGATTTATGTTGTAGAAGCTGTAATGGGGGAGGTCGCTTTTCTGAATTCCAGCTCTACTTTCAACAGACTTGGCCTTAAAGATTTTCAGAGAGAAAAAAAATAAAATTATCTGACTAATAGAACTGTTAAATATTTACATACACGTTTTTACAAGCTTCAAAAACAAATTTATATTTGTGTTTCCTTTGAGGAGATGAATGTGGATTTTTTCTTTTTTTATGGCACATTTATTAGTTAATTAAACAAGTTTTTCATTAACAAATAAAGTGCACAACTGGGTCGCACGAATTTAATCTTTTAACAAGTTGACTGCAAACAAAACATAAAATAAATTAGAACAAAATTAAAATATAAATGCGAGATATTGGAAAAACTCATATGAATTTTTATTAAAACAATTTTTATTTTAAGATGCAAACCAAAATCAAAGTATGCATAAAATTTTAATGGATAATCATAAGCTTAATAAAAAAATAATTACAATATCGTTAGAGCGGTTTTTGAATAAATCGATTTTAAAATGCCAATTTTAAGGGCTAAATAGTTTGCATATAATGTACACAAAATAAAAATAAAAATATGTCAACCCGTTTTTCAAATATTGAATTTACAAAAACATATAAAAAAAATTAAATAAAATTAAAACAAAGCAATTTTTTAAAATGTTGGAATTCAGATTTAATAAAGTCATTATGGTAAGGTTAATAGAGAGAAAAATAACGTTTTCCATAACCGTCATATGCCAAGTACCTACCGTATTTTTTGAGCTAAAAATTAAATTCTATTGAAAGAAAAGGAACAGTTCGCTCATTTCATATGTGACCTAAAAGTCCAAACAAATTTACTTTTTTGTAAAAAAAACGGATTCTCACTATATTTGACTAAAAATAAATAAAAAATAAGAATTTCGCTAAAAAAAAGTATTCACTTAATAATGAAAAATCTTGTAAAGAAATTCAATATACAAAAAAAACTTGAATAAAACATTTAATTGAAGAAGCTTTAAAAAATACAATAACTTGATTCTTAATATTTTTTGTTTAATTAATATAAGACATGAAAATTGCGAGTATAATCAATCATTTAGAATTTCAACTATTTAATCTTAAATTTTGTACTCTCACTTATTTCTTTAAAATTGATGGTAAATCCTTATACTTTGTAGGCCATTTCAATCTACACAAACACCACTTGTGCTACGTCCCATCACTACAGTTTATTTAGAAAAAAAATATACATCCAACAAGAAATCCATCTTCATCAAACTTGCTGTCTGTCAAATTCCAATTTAAATCAAACTTCCAATAGATCAAGCAAAACGATTTATTGTCCTATAATGACCTTGTCCTCGAACAGTGCAATAATAAAGAAATTATAAGCAATCTGTGTTTTGCTTTTGGAATTTAATTGACCAACACAGCACAGTAAAGTTATGATAATCATAAACCACCAAGGTTTTCTTGTATAGTTATAGTTTAATCCTTCCACAAAATAAAGTTTACGAAATTAAATTGTACATAATTAAAAGCTAAACAGCATCCCACTAGACAACTAAATGAAATGAATTCATTTATTCCAATTCATTAAACTTTAAATCAACTTTATTGTGAATTTGTTTGTACGAATACGCACAAATGAGATATGTTCTCAATTCAGGGCTTCAGTAATCTTCGAATGCCTACCAAGGACTTCTAATGAAAAAAATACGTGGCAAGGCAACACATACAAATATGCAACAAAAGCAACAAATAGCAAAAAATGCTGCAACATCCTGAGCTCAAAATATTCATACAATGCATATACACTCCACAAAATTTATTGCACGCTCCGAGAAAAGTAAAAAAGTACTTTCAAAGATTTTGAGCAAAAATAAATATGCGTTCCACTGAGGGTAACAGCGCAGGACATTACCAATTCTGGCTCGGAGAAAAATTAAATGTGAATCCTTGTCAAAACCAAATGAGAACATTCAGTCTCCGTTACACTTTTAACTCGATAACAACGATGCATTTAATAAACGCTATCTGCCGGTCCGTTCATTTTAGCCCCTCTGCAAGTTTTGAAAACACAGTCTAAGAAAAATTTTTGGGCGTGTGGGTGAAAATTGAAAAAAATAAAAATAAAAAGAAATTTCAATTCAAATTGTGTTGTTCGTCTGTTTTGTGTTATAAATAACGGTATCAATGGATCTTAGACCGTTAAACTACGATGAACTATGTCAGTTAGAGATGTTGCGGTTGTCGAATGCCACCATGGTACCGGTGATGGTAATCCCGGCTACAGCCATCACATCCATCGATGGTAATTCAGTAGGAAATAGCGGTCACCGTATGATCGGAACCTTAATTAACGACACCCACCATCAGCAGAAGCTGGACTCGCCTTCATATCAGTTGCACCATCATCCGTCTTCGTCCGCTACCACCTCCACCGCCTCTGTTAGTGTCAACCCTATTGTCACGTACCAGCAGCAACCCTATTATGTACAGTCACAGTCCGGTGGCGCTGGCATGAGTAATGGATGTGGCAGCAGTGTGGGAAGCGGTGGTGGAGCCGTAATTATGCCATCCCTGATTACCGAGCAGACTCCCACAATGGCTCCCATTGTCAGCAGCAGTTTTGGTGGGGTCATGTATCCGAGCGCGGCTGTTGCTGCCATGGAATCCACTGGATGTCCAAGGCATCGTCGTCTATCCACCTCTAGCACCTGCGCCACTCTTACTCGCTCAAAAGTTCCAGAGAGCGAAGAGAACCAACAGTGGAGGCGGCGGATGAGTAATGACAAGCGTTCCGCAGAGAGTTCTGACAACGGAATGGACGGCAAAGAAACTGTAGCAACTACATGCATTCCCGGATTTAGTTTTGGGGGTTGTAGTACAATTGAAAACAATGAGTACGAAGTGAGGATAGCCGGCCCCGGAGAACGAGGCGCTGGTGTTTCCAAATCAAACAATGAGGATTACCAAGTTGTTGGATGCAATGCTTTGGCTATGATGAGCATTGCCGGTGATATGGTTACCAGTGGGGCATTTGTAGGGACTCTAAGAAGGGCTGGGGATTGTGTAAATAACAGTAAGGCTGGCACTCCAAAGAGGGTTTCGTTTAAGCATGAGCCCGGCGATGATGGAATGGAGTCTATTCAAGTGGCCAGAAAACAGTCGTGCTCCGGTGGCGCTGGAACGTCAGCAGAAATGTATAATTCGTATATGAGCTTCGATGACAATTTCATGGATTATCAAGTAAGAAAACGGTCTACTTCAAAGGGCAAACTTATTTGCATTTTAATAAGGCTTAGTTAAGGATTATTTTTGTATGTCTGTTCTATCTTCTGTGCCAAAGAGGTTAAGTTAAGTTTGAGTGTTTTTTGTTCCATAGATGCCCTCTTTTTAGACGTAGGTACTTAACCTCGTTCTCGTTTTTATCCTTTATTATACCTTTATGCTTAATATCAAAGAACCACAAGGAATATAGTTTGAAATAAGTGCTAGCAAGAGTTCATAGGCACGGCAGAGAAAAAAGGGAATCATGTGGTGAAAAATTGAATGAATGTATGTATGTATGAAAAACCCTCCATTCTGGTCGATGTGACAGAAGTTATTAGAGAAATAATTACAAGAAAGGATTTGTTTGGCATTGCACTTTTAGGTCCCTTTTACATATATATTTGTGTTATATAGTTATTGCAGCTGCAAGAGCAAATATTAACATTTCTAAAGGAGAAGGTAAATACCCTTAAAATGTATAAGAATACTGGATCGCTGTAATGAATCCAGCGTCAACTCTATAAAACATTACCAACTTCAAACTATAGCAGGTTGAAGTGTATATCATTTCAAGTTAATGAATGTTTACATTTAAAACAAAGAAGTGTCTTTCGTTGAATGAGAAGCAATTACATTTATACGAGAATATAGCTTCGTTTGGTTTTACAGTTCAACGGAGCATTTAAGTCTAGAAATTACGTTAACCGAAAATTGTGTGAATTTCATTTTCAAAAAAGGAAGTAGGTACCTATGATAGAGAAATGTCTTGCCTATGTAAATTCGTCGAAATATTGGTATAGGTGATGAGAATTAAATTTAAGACATAAATGGTAGGTGCACCTGAAGGTTTTCCTTGTCAAAAGGTTTTACTTCGATAGAATAGGTATACCTATACCTACGTAGGATAAAGAATATAAAGAATACGATTTTTAGAGCATGAAACAGGATAGTGTTTTTTTTTATTAATTCTCTTGTATTTGAGAGCCGGAAAGACAAAATTCGTTATTCGTCCGAATCTTGTATTTATATACAACATTTTAAGGTAAATAATAATAAGAGTGTTAGAGTAGCATGCTTGTTTTTTAAATATTGAATTCACAAAAAATGATTTTCAAAAATTATTTAAGACTTTACAAAACAAAAATTGAAAAATAATTGTATGCCATGTTATTTTAAATAGCTAGGACAATTTCATTATTGAATTTCGTTCAAATCGCTTAAACTGCTATCGAGATAGTCAAAATTTAAAAATAACTTTACAGTGTTGTAGTTTATAGTTTACAGTTTTTTTCTCTATCGAGTGGTATTCAGTGGTAATATTCAACTCAAAATTTCCAAATTTTGAGATAAGTCACTTTGCTTCTGAGGGGACGAAATAAAGTATTTTATTTTTTAGTAGATTTCAGTAACAAACTAACGAATGTTTTAATAAATTGCACATACAATAAGGTACAATCCAGTAGATTAATGAATACATGTAATTAATATTAATTTAACTAAAAACCGGAATCTGAGCTCCAGGTATTGTTTTATTAATTTCAACATTGCAATTCAAATTTGTACTAATTTTGTTGGTAATTTGTTTTGGTAGATATAGTAAAATTATGGCAGCATTTTATGTCTCGTTAATTGTTTCTGCTTCTCTGTTTGGTTTTCACTAAATTTAATTGGCTAAACATTTCATGTTTCAAATTGCAAAAGTGAAATAAAAAAGTTCTTTTTACTTACCGCTTCATCGTTTTTAAAATTTTATTTACTAAAATGGGCTTCAAATTTTAGACTGGATTCCAGTCAAAAAAAGTGTTTCACTGGATTTACATTTTATTTCCAGCTAACGGGAAAAAAATCCAGTCAAATCAGGTACCAACCGTTATACGAATTTCCTTGAAAGTTTGGTTTTAACTATTTTACCGTTATTCTTAGAATTACAGTGACCTACAAAAAAAAAACTCTGGGCGTATTACCCTAAAAACCATATTTACCAAATTTGATATTAATCGGTCCACCCGATTAAGCTGTAGGTGCCGAGACAGACACAAATTGCCGGCTCCACTTTTTTCTTCTTCTCTATCATCGTATAATGTCATTTTCGATTGTTATATCAAAACTTTTGCCTTACCTATAGGTAGAGCAAGTTAAATAATATCGTCTATTATCTCAACAAGAATCGTTTTATTTTTTAATTACTAAACCAAGTTTTTTTAAAGACCTTCGTAATTTGATCAAAGATTATGAAAATCAAGATGGAAAACCTTCTTACGTTTTACCCCCCAACAACCATTTGTTTACATTGTTGTTTTTATAATTTCGACTCGTGTCTGTGAATGAATGTGAAGTCGACCCATGTAGGTGAATTGATAAGTGTGCGTTTTTAAGGCAATATTTGTGCAATACTAGTGCAATCTCAATTTAACATCTGTTCAGCTTGTGGGCAAACAGAGATGGAAGCCGTTGTTTCCCATCTTGGTATTCATAATCTTTGAGTGAATGTGTAGACTGAAGATACCTAAAAACATTTTGCTAAAATTCTTAAGGTAGAACTATAATGCGCATGAGCGAGCATGACCTACTGTCAAAATTAAACGAACCGTTTCGTCATGTTTATACAAACATGATGAAGGCACATAAAATCAGTTGTTTTTAGTTTCTTTTTGTGTTAAAAATGCATAATTTGTTGTTAAATTTATTTATTTATGTAATAGATAATTTAATGGAAATTCGTAGTCTTTTTTTTGTAAAATGCAATTAAATTTTTTTTTTCCGATTGTCAAATGCCCACAGCTGTCAAATTTACACATGTAAGTGCTAAGAGCACAGCTCACGCGGAGCTCATGCATAACGAAATGCGCATGTGTCCATTATAGCCAACGCCATAAATGACTGTGCGTATTCGCTCATTTACACATGCGATTTTGACAGTATGATTGATCATGCTTACTCATACGCATTATAGTTGGGCCTTTAAGGCCAGTCTTTTCAGCTCTTGTTAAATTTAACAATTTAGGTTTTATTAGCTGTCTACACATACGGAATCTATGGTTAACAACTAAAATAACCAATGGTTACACTTAACAATTGTGACGAAACAACCTAGAATTTTAGGTTGTTTCGTCACAATTGTTAAAGTCGCTTTTTTAAAAAGCTACATTTTTACACAAGAAATTTTAAAAACTTCTCTCTAGAATAACCGCATGTCAAATCTTCTTTTACATGCTTCTTCCAACCATTTCAGAATTTAAAAAAAATAATAAATCATCTCTAGAGAAATATTTTTCGGAACAGAATATTCTCCGATTTCATAATGGTCAAAAATATCACTTAAAGCCCACTTGATCACACTGCGACACAAAATGCTAGTCGCAGTCATTCCATTTAAATGTGTCTTGGAAAAAATACTTCTTTGCGTAAATAGTTCAATTAGTATAAAACCGGAGAATAACTGTTTTTAAGCATCATTTACCCAAATCATAAATGAAGGCAAACTGTTCCATATTAATCACATTTTGAATGACATGCTTTCCTATATCCTCTCCTCATTTATGAATGTTGCTCCTTAACCAGCATCATCCTTGTTTCATAAAACCATCTTCTTTTGATCAAAATTCGTATAATTTCTCTTTCCAGACAACCGGCTTTGGAGGCCTACCCGACGTAACAGAACACTCAAACATCCGTCGTTCGATATCCAACAGTGATTCCATTGAAATCTCAAGCATACAAAAGACCAAAGGACTCACCATCAAGCCTAGTACATCCAGGCAAAGTAAGAACCAAAATGACACCCAAGGACACTCATCGACGAAGCGGAACTTTTGCATTTACACTCTCTCATTGATGGCAGCACTTGCCCTATCCTTGGTGGTGGCGCTGTTGGCTTACCAGCATTTCTTAATGGCTCCCAGCCGTAATTCACACGAACAAAGACTGAAAATAGTCCGGAGAATCCTTCGCGATATACCGCTGGTTGATGGACATAATGATTTTGTATGGAACGTCAGGAAGTTTGCACACAGTAGTCTCGAGTTGGTTGAACTCAGTCACGATATGGATCACAAATCAATGTGGAATCGACCCGCATGGTCTCAAACGGACCTCACACGGCTGCGGCAAGGCCTTGTGGGAGTGCAGGCTTGGTAAGGATATAGAAATACATTTTAATTTACTTCATGTTGTTTTACATTTAAAATTTTGATCACATTCCAAATTACAGGTCAGCATATGTGCCGTGTGAAGCCCAAGGGCTGGACGCAGTCCAACTGGCATTGGAACAAATCGACATCGTACATCGATTCGTATACATGTATTCAAAGGATACAGCCTTAGTTACTTCGTATCAAGAGATTTTAAATGTTCGACATCAAGGATTGATTGCATCAATGATTGGCATCGATGGTGGGCATGCCATCGGGTCGTCATTGGGTGTATTGCGCTCTTACCATTCTCTCGGTGCCAGATACCTGAGTTTGACACACAAATGCGATATTCCATGGGCTGGTTCGAGTTCATCGTCATCCGAGGTTGGCTTATCCACTTTCGGCAAGGCAGTGGTAAAGGAAATGAACCGTTTAGGCATGATGGTTGACCTTTCTCAATCGTCAGATCAGACAGCACGTGACACTCTGCAGGTGACGCGAGCACCTGTGATTTTCTCACATTCGGCCGCACGTCAACTGTGTAACTCCACACGTAACATTCCTGACGATGTTCTACGATTGGTAGCGGACAATGGTGGACTGATTATGATTAGTTTTGACTCCGAAGTTATTTCCTGTGGGCGTCCGGCGAGATTGCTGGATGTAGTAGCACACATAAAGTACATTCGTTCGATTGCTGGCATTCAGCACATTGGCATTGGGGCGGGTTATGATGGTATTGAACTACCCCCTGTGGGATTAGAAAACGTATCCAAATACCCCGACCTGTTGGCCACTCTTTTGGAGGACTCTAGCTGGAGTGAGGAGGACATTGCGATGTTGGCAGGAAAAAACTTTCTTCGAGTACTGAAATCAGTTGAAAACGTGAGAGATTATTGGAAACGGGCAGCCATTCCACCGGGTGAGGAGTACGAACAGCTTCCTAAAACACATTGCACCTATATGTCGTCGTGACCTATAGTACAGGCTTCGCAACAACAACGACCTAATCAAACTCGATTCAAAAGACGTGATTGGACGTTATATTAAATGATGGAACACAGCAGTATTAGTTATAGTAATAAATTCTGGCTATTAACTCACATAATTTAAGTTTTTTTTGTTCCTATTTTCGGTCAGGATCTTTTCTCCTGTTAACCATAATCTTGTGATAAATTGTTTAAATATTTGTATAAGGCATTTTAATTTTATTTGGAATTATTATTTTATATATAATTTTGTGTAAGATGGAAATGCTTCTTTAATTAGAAAAATAGCAGTTTTGCATTTTTACATTATATTTATTTCAATTAAGACTTTTAAACTTTAAACAACAAAATTATATTCTTAAAATTAAACAAATAAATATACAACAAACTGACTAACAACGCTGCAAAAAAAAAGTTTAAATATAATTGAAGATTGAGCAAAATTTAAAATAAGAAGTAAATAAATTTAATATTAAACGTTTAGTACTGTATTATATTTCGGAAAAAAAAAAATTGTATAAAATAAATTTATAAAATATTGGTAAATATATTTACTATGAAATATAAATGTAAAAGAAAATAAAATGATATTTAAGAAACAATAAAGATAAACAAATACAAATGAATTTTTAATGTGAGTAAATGATGGTGTTTTATTTACAAATATCAATGAAGAAGAAATAAAGGAATGGGTGTTGTGCACACGTATAGTGTACATGAGTGAGGCACCAAAATGTTTGCATACTTTTAAACATCGCATCCTAAATGTCATTTTATCACGGTGAGAGCAGCAGCAGGTGGCGAGTTAGCTCGCACCGCTGCTGTCAAACGCTAAATGGGCATATCAAGTAATTATTATTGCTTGAATTCACTGTAACGAAAAACACTAAACCCGAGACGAACAAAATTATTCTGCATACATTTGTATTTGTTTTTCTTTATTTCTCTTGCCTTTTAACTCAAGAATAATTGCTACAAGAGTAAAAAACAAAATAAGTCGATAGTAACGACGTTCTACGAGGAAAGTTTGAAACTTACTTTTAAAAAAGATGATTTCTCTATGTGTATAAACTCAATGGTAATGTCCAGTAAGACCAATAGTTATGAAATGTACCTTTTCAAGCACATGGACTTCAGACAAGACTCGATTAGAAGTGGAAACATTGGAGGCGATGGTTAATTTGCGATGGTTAATTTGGTGATGGTTAATTTGCCTTTTTCATGTTTTTAGGAAATAAAATAAATAAAAATTAAAAAAAAAAACTGCGAAAAATACTGTTTTTTTTCATCGACATACTGCTATTTTCAGTTTTTGAGGAAAAAGTACTGTTTTTCGTCCAAAAGATACAAGCGTTACCGATACATGATGTGGATAGCGCTGGGCTATCCATACAGGCAATGTAGGCAGCTGCCTAGGGCGGCAGATTTTAGGGAGCGGCACATGTTCAACGCTTACAATAGATATAATGCTACTTTGTTTGTAGATTCGATCTTTTTGACTTGTTCACTGGGGCCCAACTATGTAACTCGATTCTACTTTTGATTCTATTCGCAAATCATTTCCGATTCTACTTTCAACTGGCACTATGTATGAAATGAGAATCGAATAAAATAAATCCCAAAAATATCCCACAATATTTCCGATTTTCGAACGAGTCTCGCATTCTATTTGACAGATGAATTGAAAAAGGAGTCAATAAACATTTTTTTTGTGAAACATTTTAAATTAAATCAAGTTTTTGAATGAATATTAACTTAAGTTGTTGAGTTTTATCAGATTGTTTCCAATGGGAAGTAAATTGGAACAAGAAAAAACGCTATAAATGTAATACATTGTACTTTGTACAAAACACGGAGGTAGGTATAATGGTGCTTATCGCAAAAAGAATGATTCAAAATGCAAGTACATATATTAAAGCGATTACAGAGTGAAATGTTTTATTTTCAGTTTTGCAATAAAAATAGCGCTTTTAGAAGATGAATTTATGTGTTGTTCCTTGAATTTTTTTTTTGTAAAAATCGGTGCGTTTCGTCATTGTGTTGGCCAAGAACATTAACTTCAGAAGCTTTTGTGTTCGCACTTTAAATTGAGTCCTTACGTTGAAAATGTGTTATTAATTAGTTAAAAACACTTAAATAAATATTAACAATTACAAAAAATATGTTTTCATGCATATTGTATGCTTTCGTTTAATTTTAAATGATTGCTCGCAAACACATTTGCATGCGAACAATATTATGCGAATTCGAATGGTTTTGACATCTACTTTCGAGTTAGGTAGTGCCAAATTTGCGAAAGGAAATTTTTTTCATTCGACTTTCGTTTATTAGAGCGTTCTTATAGAATTACAGAGTTCGGATTTTGCGAATTCGATTATTTTAATTGTAGAATCGAGTTACATAGTTGGGCCCCTGTAAAAGATTGATGATTGCAATCAAACAAAAACAAATATTTATTTCGTTTCGAAATTAACAACACTGAACACAACCAATTCAATCTGAGAATGTACTTTTCAACTTTTAAAATTCTGTGAACAAAAAATTGCAAACCACCAAACTAACCCTATTGAAAAAAATGAGGTGTATAAAAGTCTCATCAAAACTGGGGCCCAACGATGTAACTCGATTCTACTTATAATTCTATTCGCAAATCATTTCCGATTCTACTATCAACTGGCACTATGTATGAAATGAGAATCGAATAAAATAAGTCCCAAAAATATCCCACAATATTTCCAATTTTCGAACGAGTCTCGCATTCTATTTGACAGATGAATTGAAAAAGGAAACAATAAACATTTTTTTTGTGAAATATTTTTAATTAAATCAAGTTTTTGAATGAAAATATTAACTAATCATCGTGAATATTGTGGTTTTTTGAGTTTTATCAGATTCTTTTCCAATGGGAAATAAATTGGAACAAGAAAAAAGCTCTATAAATGCCATACATTGTACATAACATTGAGGTAGGTATAATGGTTCTTATCGCAAAAAGAATTATTAGAATTGTTAAAAATGCAAGTATAATAAAGCGATAGCAGACGCTTTTAGAAGATGAATTATGTGTTGATCCTTTAATTTTTTTTTGTAAAAATCGGTGGGTTTCGCCATTATGTTGGTAAGGAACATTAAGTTGAGAAGCTTTTGTGCTCGCACTTTTAAGAGAGTTCTTACGTTGAAAATGTATTATTGATTAGTTAAAAACAGTTAAATAAATATTAACAATTACAAAAAAATATGTTTTCATGCATATTGTATGCTTCCTTTTAATTTAAAAGGATTGCTCGCAAACACATTGGCATGCGAACAATATTATGCGAATTCGAATTGTTTTGACATCTACTTTCAAGTTAGGTAGTGCCAAATTTACGAAAGGAAATTTTTTTCATTCGACTTTCGTTTATTAGAGCGTTCTTATAGAATTACAGAGTTCCGATTTTGCGAATTCGAATATTTTAATTGTAGAATCGAGTTACATAGTTGGGCCCCTGTGTGTAATGCACGTTACGACTTTGACTACTTCGAAAAAAAAAAGCACTCGATTTGTAAGTTTACCAACAGTACAAAACACATGTATGTAGAGTAAAACGTAGGAAAATATACGACGGTGATATCGAAAGAGATCAATTTAGATAAAAGCACGAGTCTCGAAACATTTATCCGAAAGTTGCTCAGCAACACTTTTGTTCGATTCTAGTCTTACAGAGTACCAATTCAAATTCGAATCGGAAACAACTTTCGAATCGGATTACAGAGTAACCCCACAGCACGGCCATGAAAATATGGTTTACAACTATGAATGACATATGTGTTATTTATATCATAAAAATACATATCAATTGATTGTTGAAACGATGGAAACAAAAATATATCGGAGCGAATAAATGATGTTTTTAATTATTTTATTATTATCATAACGTAACTAACCTGGAATTTTATATCCACATTACCTATACCTATGCGTAAACAAAATTAGGTGAATAAAAAAGTGGGAGGTGGCAATTTAAGATCTGCCTAGGGCGGCAAAATGTCTTAGTGCGGCCCTGAAAGTGGTATAAAAAAAACTGTGTGTAAGGTATTAACGAAACTCCTTTTTATTTTGAAACATCCATGTATGCCATTAACATTAAAATATAATAAGTATATTAATAAAATATATATATGAATAAAATATAATATATATATGAATAAAATATAATATATATATGTATGAACTATAACGATTAGGACAAATGTGTATTATTGCTTCACTAATCAAATTGTGTAAATAAAAATCCTTGTAAAAAGCCGAGTTGCACTCGAAGCTCCTGTACTGTTGCTGCTGCTATTCCGAGTCCGACGGCACTTCTATTTCCTGCAATAAAACCACCACCAGCATTTGATCAGTTTGCATCCATTACCGTTTAGAAAATTATATTATTATGTATGTATTAGTATTTCGTTTAGGTACTTATTTTAATTGTCCGACTTGAAAAAATCTTCAACACAGACTGAAAAGAAAACGTTTTTTCGGACTCGGACGGACTTTTTTCGGAATCCGGGTAATAGGTCCTCAACTATGCATTTCTGTCCTGTAAATTGGTTACTTCAGCCATCTTTAACTACATTCAATTTTTTAAATTATTGACTCTTGCATGTTAGTATGTAATTGACTTTGCAGTTTCAAAGGGAATTTCAATTTATGGGAGAGGCTGTCTATCTCCCTCCATTTTTCCGGGAGGCAATTTTCTAAAAAATAAAATTTATTTTATATTTACAAAGTTGCACCTACTTGCTAAACGGGGGGAGATAGACCCCCCTATAGTAAAATATACTTGTATTTTGTCCCTTTATAAGATCTCATTATTAGTTTGCAACGACAAATTGTTCCCATACAATTTTTAACGCCTTTAAGGGTGCGTAATTATTTTCGTTATTAAATGACCTAAGTATTTTTGACGCTAGCTCTTAAGGTATGTCCAGACCTAAGAAACATTTTATAAACATTTCAGAAACGTTTATCAAAATGGGGAAACATTTCCGAAATGTTTAAGAAATTTTTCTTAAATGTTTATGAAAAGTTTCTCAGGTCTGGACGCTTGATAGACTTTTCTGAAATGTTTCTCTGTTTCCCATCCACGATGGAAAACATTCAATGTTTCGCAAACTTCTGAAAATGTCACGTGGATGACAAAATGGGAAACAAGAAGTATTTCAGAAACATTTCAGAAATGTTTCCTCAAACGTCCACACCAAAAGCAACATTTCTGAAATATTTCTGAAATATTTCTGAAATGTTTCTGAAATGATTTTTAAACAATGTTTCTTGAAATGTTTCTTAGGTCTGGACACACCTTTAGACTATAAGCCCAACAACCAGTTTTGCAATTGAAGCGTTTAGATGAAGAAGGAGTTAAGTGCATTTTCATTTGCAGTGGTATTAACTTATTCGTTCACTTACATATTTTTCAATTTTTAGTTAACCGCTTCATGACAAAAATTTAAGTGAAAAATCAAAAACTAAGCACTGTGGATATTAGATATGACAGAAATTTAAGTTTTCGCTTTGGCATCTTGTTTTTTTGAGAAAAATTGAAAAATGCAAAAATGCACTTCCGATTTCTTCATCTAAATTCTTCAATTGTAAGATACGGCGCACGTGAAGGATCCCTTCTCGCTCTATTTTTCTTCAGTCGGGATGGGCTTTAGTTGACCGTTGTTCCCCCATCCAACCCCATTTCTTCTCCGGAAGATGTGAGTGAAGAGTTGTCGTCCTGTTCGAGATCTTATTCATCCATCGTTAGAAGAAAAAGATGCATTTTATAATTTATACTTGCATTCCTCGTATATACCTGTATATACATACGTACTCAAAACGTTTTGCTATAATACTTAAAAAAAATTCGAGATTTTATAGAATAAAAAAAAACACCTTTATATCCGTTTAGTAGAATATTTTCTTTAATACTTTAATATGTACCATTTTTGTGTTTCTTATAAAGCTCTGAGGAATTTCTGGTTTAACAAAATTTTAATTAATAATAAGTAATTTCTACGTTTATGTCTTGTTTTATTTTTTATATTCAGTTCATTATTTTGGTTTCCTTTTATTCTTAATTTTGTCAAAACGTCTTTATTTTATTTTGAATAATATTTTTTTTTTTTCATTGCTTTATTTAATTGTTTCTTTTGTTTCTGTTTTAAATATTAGGTATTGTATGTAGACACTTACTGAAAAGAATTTTTATATTATATATTCCTCAATAAATTTCTTTTTTTTTTTAATTTTATTCGTCTGAATTAATTTTATCCACATTTAGATAAATATCTTTTGGTTTAGTTTAATAATTATTATATATACGAATAGGTTGTGCACATGTAATTTATAAAAAATTAGTTTTTTTCGTTTTATTTTATTGTTTTTTTGGTTATCTTTATTTATTTAATTTCTTTTGCTTAGATTTCAGTTTTTGTATATGACGTAAGATAAGAGTTTCGGTATTTTATTGCAGTTTTTTTTATTTAAAAGTTTTGGAAATCTTTTAAGCTAAAACACCATAATATGGTTTACATATACGTATATGTTTACTTTTTCTATAACTTCTTTATATTTTTGCACTAGGGCAAAAATTGAAAAAGTCATAATAACATTACACAATCCTGATTACAGCTGTCGGAGATCAATTGTTTGATAAAGCTTCAGGAAACTACTGTCATTAGATCGCAAGAGCCCGTGCTTTTTCAAGTTACCAATAAATTAATTGTGTTCATTAAATTATGTCAAATATCTTCATGTGTCTTGATATAAAACTATCGTATTAGAAGCTTTTTTATTAAATCAAAAATCTGTATACGTTTACTTTTTTTTTTAAATGTATTGTAACGTGTCCTGCAAGTAATAGGAGATGCGGTCGTTATACCCCTATATCATGAAATCACGACTCAAACTTCTTGCTCAAAATTGGGGACATACCTCCACACAACGTCCCTAAATCTATATGACAACCCTGGCACAAAATGACACATTCGATGGAAAGTATATGTTGGAAAATTGGAATAGAAGTTCCGAGAATCTATCTACATAGATATTTTTGGATGGTTGAGGATTGAGGATGAGGAATCGATATTGATTTATGTTATGAAACATACACCTGAGAGTTAAGTTAGGGAGTCAGTTTTGAATTTGAATCCATGAATTGAAGTTGATGATTTATAAGTCATTAACGCAGAGTTATTTTTTGATTTGTTAGAGAAAGAAATTAAATTATATGTCATTATGAATAGATAATCGAACTGACTATGAAATCTCCTTTCCCTGTCTCTTTGCACAAAGCGAATAGGGGTGTTTCTTGTGTTGTAAGTCCATACTTTTGCGAAAAAACAGTTTACAAGTAAATACAACAACAAGTTAAATCCATATGGACTTAAGCTAGTAAGCTAATGCCCAGTTTCACCAAAATACACCACCAGAAAGAATTTTAGTTAACAGGGTAATAAAATTTATTGGCATTTTAACTTAAAATAGTGTGAACCAACATTAGGAGGTGAATTATTATAAATGAGGAAACTTGATGCCAACCCCGGATATTCGCCACACATGGGTCTCTTTCATTAGAGCAAGCGAGAGGAGAGCAAATCAATCGAAAAATTTCAACGTTCCCTTTGTCTTGCATTTCAAATTTATTTGGGACAAAATGGGACTTTAGTTTATTGGCTCTTTTAAAACTGAAAGTGGTTGGTGATGTTGAAAAATGCCATTTTAAGATTTAACAAACCAATAAATATTTAAAAGTGTTTGGAGAAACTGGCAATAAGACCTGATAATTATAAGTCCCGTCAAAAATTTTTTCGACAGCTCTAAACCCATTTTTAAATTTTTAAACTCCATTTTTATTTTGTGAAAGATTAATCTATTTTAAACCTCCCTCAGTCCTTTTTTGTTTCTTTTTTCAACTCTTAGTACCTACTAGTTTTTTTTCGAGTTTTATGCTTTTCTTTTTGTTTTAGCCGCTACTTAAGTGAATTCAGTTAGTATGTGTTTTGTTTTTTTCTTTGATAAATTCTACACAACCAGTATTTATTATAAATGTTTTATCCATAATACTTTTTTTGTTAAATTTATTTGTTTTTCTCAATTTAAATTCATATAACCTTGTTTTTGTTTAAACGTTACACACACGATATATTCCATTACACAAAGTAGACATTGATAAAAATTCTGATATTTTGTTCAGTAAATATTATATTTTGTTTTTTTTTTCTTCAAATTTAAATTTTGTCCAATACAGTTTGTTTCTTGTTTTGTTTTGTTTGTTTAAATTGTTGTATTAATTCATACATTATTAATAGAATATTTAGTTTTTTGAATATAATAATTTTATAAGGTTGAGTCATAGTTTTTTTTTTTCTGTTGGTTTGTTATTTTTATTTTTACTAATCAGAGTATATTGCTCTTAAAAATATGTTGTTGTTTTTTTGTTATAAGTAATTATTTCTTGTTGTATTCATAAGTCAAATTGCGAATTTTTTTAATTGAGTTTACATTATTAATGGGCTTTATATTTTTAGTAAGTATTGTTATTTTTTGTTTTTTTTTTTAACATTTCATATTTTAAATATTTTTTTATATAAATGTATTATCATAAGTGTTTCATAAGCATACAAAAATATATAATATAATTTAGTATTGTATTTAAGCACTATAGAACAAAAAACTTTGTTTTTTTTTCTGTGGGATTTTTTTTCTTTTTTTTTTAGTTAGTGATAGTGTTATTTTTAAAAAAGAATTTGTTCTTATTTCTTTTGAAACCATAGAATCTAAGCTTAAATCAAAAACTAAGAAATGAAGTGGTTACTACTAAAAATTTCTAAATAAAATAACATTTTATAAAAATCGAAAAATACAAATTACACAAATGTATTTGAACAAAATATATAAAATTCTCAAAGGAAAATAATAAACATATAGGCGATTATGATGAAAACGCTGAAATATTGAGACTTCGCACCAAAATCAGATCTGCTTATGGCTATTAGAAGTCAGAAATGTAACCTTTTTTGTAATCCGTACTGTAAGCAAATAGCAACATAAATTTGTTTGCCAAACGAACGATTACTACATAAGAGATAAGAAATGGTTGATGGATGTCCTGAATTTCAGCCAGTAGCGTTCTTTTGTATACAGATTCGTTTTGTTGTTGTTAAGCTTGTGGTGCCGTAACAAAAGGCCGTGTGTCACAGGGCCATATCATACAAATAATATTGTGTTAAAGCAGGCTCCAGGTCAATAAAACTAGGTGTTAAATGGTTTGCAACGTTTCGAGCATGAATACGCTCTTCCTCAGGCAATTTAATTTAAGAAACTTAATTTCCACAAACAAAAATATTTTCAAGAGAACCACACATTGCACAATTGACTTTAAAATACATTTAATTATGAAAAAAACTGCTTATTTGATTTATAAGTGCAAGTGCGTTTATTATGGTTGTTTTTTTAATATTGTTAAAAAATGTTAATTTAGTTTGTTTGGCTTCGTTTTGTTCCCAAATGATACATAACCGGTAAACATATAAGTTGTGTTCGTTGAATTTTACCAGGGTCGAACCAGGTTTTCTTGACAGCCCCAAGAGCTGTAATTTGAGTTGGGTGCGAGTTTGGGTGTATGCTAAGTTTATTTTGGATTTAGTATTAATTTATTGACCTGAAATTCGAGATTTTCATTTTGTACTATCCGAGATTTTCGCAATTCGAGATTTTGTACCTATCTCCACCCCGCTAATATCCCAAATCCAATTTGAATTTAATTCACATTCAAATGTGAATCAAGACCACTTTTATAACCGAAATTACACCATATGGTCTTAGTTCTACTTCAAAATTGAATTTAAGCCATAATTGGATTATGGCTTTGAATCGCATTTTAAAGTGAACTTACACCATTATGGCATTAGTTCGTATGGAGTTCGTTCACAGCACCCGGTCATACAAAAAAAAGTTATTTTTCGATTGACTACTTGGATTCAAAACATTCACAGAAAAAACGAAAGTGACATACGGCCATATAAACTTATGACGCTTTACAAACCTACATAAGGCCATGTGTTCGAATATAGCCTTGTGTCGTTTTACGAAAGCGTCATAGGGCCACAATTCGAAGATATGGCCCTATGACACACGGCCTTATGCTTTGGAACCGGCAATCGAGATCGCATTATGAATATTTCTCCTGTAAACACACCGTACTCAACGGAATTACTCTAATCGTCAAACGTCTTCCATTTTTTGCAATCGAATCAAACTGTTTTTATGACAGGATAGATTTTCGCAAAGGATAGAGCCACGTTTAGATTCATCACTACGATTTTGAGGTGAATTAATCATCATGTTCGTTAACACGGTCAGTTTTTTTTTACCATAAAATCGAGTTAATTAATCATTCAAGTAGGTGGTAGATCTTCTGCTAGGTCCGATGCAGATATGGTGGATTGATTTAATTCAGATAACTTTGCAAGCTTTCATCTCTTTTTTCTTGAAAGTAATCAACTTACTTAGAGGAGGGTAATGAATCTTTTGAGATCACTCCCAATATAAAATTGAATTGTATGGCACGATAGCTTTATGACGAGTGCTAGCCAGCGGGTATAATCACATAACCACTCCAAGTTCCAAATAATTCCTTTTGTGTGAGCTTCTGGTTCTAGTTCTACATTGCTTATTGCTAGATTGATTTCAAAGTGTCATCAGACAGAAAGCAACCAGAAACAAAACAGAGTGGGAAAGCATCATATATTATTTTACATTTAGAAAATCAGCCCAAATGTCTTTTCTATGAAGTACAGTTAGATAGTATACGTAGATTTATGAAGAAATCAAAAATCTCATTACAAAAAAAAAGGAAAGTTTGAACCAAAGCCATTATTTTTTAAGGAATAATTACTTTCCATAATTCATTGTTTAAGTGGATATGAACACTTAAATTCAATAAAACAAATAAAAAATATAAGAAGATTGTTGTCTAAAGGTTCAATCCCTTAGCCCATATTGCAATTACTTCTTATTGCAATTATTCACCGATTAAAAACAAAGAAATTAATTTTCAAACATAATAATACGAATATTTTATTAACAAATAATTTTTTAAAACAAAATACGTCAAATAAACTCGTTTTTTTTTTAAATTAAACAAACGTAATACAAACATATTTATAAAGGACAAATATTAATTCAAATTTGTCAAAATTTAGAAATAAATACTTATAACAAAACAAAAATTACCAAACGAAATACATTTTAAGAACTAAAAGAAAAAACCCTGAATTTGTTATGGTTGTCTGAAGATGTTGTAACAACATAAATTATATATAACCCGACAACAACTATTTTGTTGTTTTCATTATAAGTATTGATATATAATTATAATAATAATATTTAATAGTTTTATATATCTAAAGAAACCAGCTAATAAATTGTTAAGATATAAAAAAAATATCTATAAGTAGGTATTATTCTTAATTTTTGTTGTTTTTTTTTTTTTTTTTTTTGTATACAGAGGGCAATTGTTTTTTTTTTTTCTTTTTTTTATATATATAAAATTAAGACACTAATATTTATTTATAATTTGTTTTGTTTTTTTCTTCACACAATGAGTTTTGTTTTCGTTTTACAATTCGAAAAAAATTCTAACACATAATTTTTTTTTAATCACTTTTTTTAACTTTTTTGATACTACAAAAAAGATTATATTTTTTTTTATAATATATTCTGACGATCACAATTAATAAGTTTTTTTTTTAGTTTTTTTTACTATTTTTTGTTTCTTGTTTTCTTTGTTTCAGTTTTAGTTTTTGTAATAAAATTTGTTTTTTTTTGTATTAATTATAAATATTTTATGGTGGAACAAAAGGAATCTTGGGAACATAGTTTTAAATACATATAAAAATTTGTTTTTTTTTTTTGTAAAAAGAAGAGATGAATAATTGTTTTATTGTTTCAAAAACGAACATTTAATTTGTAAGTCAACCTTGTTGTTTAAGAACTTGACAGTTTTAGGTTCTTCTAAAGTTGACTTGATTGCAATTTGTATTCCTCAGCGCTCGTGGGTCTGCTTCGGAGAATATTTGAAACAATTACAGGTTAAGGCCATTTTACCAAACTTAAAAAAGGAAATAATCTGAAATGTAAAACTCATAGGCGCATATTCATAAATACTTACTAATATTTTATATCAATTCTTTAGCGATGAATTCAAAGCTTGAAACGAAAATAAACGAACTTTTTAACATAAAGCGGACTTAACGATTTTTTTTCACAACTTTCGTTGTACATATTTATACCTACTTCTGTTTACAGACAATGTCTTGCACTGAGAGTTTATGTCTCAAATATAAGAAAAAATGGAAACTAGTATATAAAATGTATTTAAACACGAGGATTACCTTAACTGAACATGTCGAACTTATTAAAGTTCATATAGTGTAGTGCCATTTTTATTTAATTAATATTTTATTTTACTATAGAATTGCATGTTACAAAAACTTCTGGTCTTCTTAATTATAAGAGATCGGTGAATCTAAAATTTTGCATTTTTTGTCCTGTTTATTTAAGGTATTTAGGTGCTCATTGCATCAGGTGAATTGAAAAATCAATAGCTGGCGAATTAAAGGAAAATGCCAGGATTACACATGTGAGTTTTACTCACGAAAGCTACTCGTGTGAGTAATTTTTTGAAAAATAATAGTAAAAATAACTCTGTAAGTAACTTACGGTAAATTAAACAACATACGTAAGCTGTGAGCTGGGTGCGGAACGAAACGGTATAAACAAGACATCAGTTAATTACAGAAGTTTCTTACAGCTAAGTTTTCAAACTTATGTAATTATTTTTTAACTGTAAGTTCAGTATAATATAAACGTTATCGTAAGTAATATTTTGAAGACTTGAGTATGTTGTGAGTAAAACTCACGTGTGTAATTCTCGCCTAGTGAAAATCGTATGACAAACTCGTTTGGCCTTGTCAGTGTCAAAATCCGAGTGTACAAATGACCAGAGATGAAATGAAAAACTATAATTCAAAAATTAATTTTTTCTATATTAATATTATATAATCAGGCCCAGAAAATTTCATCAAAATTGGTCAAGCTTACCGTTTCTGAGTACATGGTCATAGGTAACATTGAGGCTTTTAGAACACCTGTTCCAAAAGAACCCAATTAGCGCTTTTCTGCGTAGTTTTGATACTAGTATATAAGCAGACACCATATATTTTTTTATAAATAAGAAGAGATAAGAAGATATTTATGCAATAACTTCCACTTATTAATTATTTCCTTTAGCCATTTTTTAAATGTTTCATTATTTTTAATATAAGTCATGATTTTTAATAAAATTCGTGATTTAAATAGTCATAATTTTTAATAAAAGTAATGATTTTTATTTAAAAAAAAAAAAAACGTTTCTTTTCTTTCGGAAATATTCTAGTCTCTTTAGAAAAATAAAAGAGAAAAATGTTTCTCATACAGCTAATATAAAATATTACGACCAGCTGTAATTTCAATCCTTTTTTACAGAGCTTACTATAGTAAAATAAATCACTTCTTAAACCTCAGCAATTTTTTTCTTTTCACATAATTTATCCAAAAAAATTAGCATGTTATTTCAAATAAAAGGGGAACTAATTAAACTGAATTATATACCACGTCGACCAGCACTGCCATTGTTGTTTGACCTATGTAATCTTAAAGTAAGAGCAGATGAAATTCACTTCGTTGGAATCTGTCTGAAGGAATTTCGTATAAACTATTTTGGATCAGACGTTTGTGGTTTAGATAAAACGATCTTGGGACGCGTTGCACGCTTACTCGCTGAACACCGTTCGCTACAGAAACCGTTTTTAAAAAAGGTTTTATAGTAACCACCGTAACGTCTCAATAATTGCAAACAATTATATTATTATTTTTATTGAGGGAGTTTTTAATATTATGAATTTAAAAAAAAATTGTTATAGTCTGGTTATCGGCGAAACCATATTAAGATTACATTATGTGTGTTTTACTCACGAAACTACTACCATAAGTAACTTCTTATAAATTTATTAATGTAAATACATAACTCTGTAAGCTACTTATAGTAAATTAAAACAACATGCTGAAAGTCGAAAAAAAGGAAGCTCTCAGAGTTTTCTCAACAAGAAGAATCAATAAGTTTACAGCTTACGGAAATCATTTCAAGTCTGTGTGCGTTCATTTAAGAGTAAAAGTTTGAAATTTTTTGGTGGATATTTATTTGTTTACATGGTGGTTGAACAGAAGGTGAAAAAATAAATTTGCTATTTGAAATTTAACATTGACTGAAATTAAACCATGAATGCGTTAACTTTTTCCATTCAGTATACAAATTTGAGAAATCTCCGTGGGTCTTTCACTTAACAACTGAAAACAGGGTCGGAAATCGAAATCAGAAGCCTGATAATTAAATGAACTAGTAAACTCCTTTGATATAATGTGTACATTGATTTTGACTACAGAAAAGGCTTTTCTCCTTATTCTTTGCATTTTTAATATGATTATATTTAAATTCAATGGATATACTATACATGCACAGAAAATGTAGTTTTTTTTTTTTTTTTGAATATACCCTAAAATAAATTAAAATAATAATAACAGTGCTTTGTGGCACAAAATTATGTGTGTCTATTTAACGAAAGGTTAATAAAATATCTGCCAAGAAATTCATTTTAAATAACTGTTTGGAGCAGAATAATAATAGTGTCAGAATCTTTTTCTTAATTTGTTTTACTAAACTAAAACAATTATTGTAACTTTTAATTTACTCCAATTTTAATAATGATATTTTCCTTTAATAAAGATTGATAATATGCCTTTAAAAACAAATAAGATGTCTCATTTATTTTTACCACAAAAACTTCTGTTAGAAGAATTTCTAATCTTTTCGATTTTAAGACATCAAACTACCATCATCTACATCCTTACACTTTACGTATTTTAAGTTTATTTAAATAGTTTTTGATTGTATTTTTTGTTTCTTCACAAGTTGTGTCTTTGTTTATTTTTTTTTTTTTTGTTATAAAGAAAAAGGCAACGACTTAATAATTGTTTTATGAATATGTATATATATAAACTATTATTTAACTATTTTGTTTTAACACTGATTGAAATATTAACTAACAGAAAACATTAGGTATATAATAATAATAATAATAATTAATTTGGTATAATGAAATACAAAATGTTTTTCTCCTGATTCTTTTTTTTTTGTTTTAATAATTTATATTGGATGGTGGTTGGTAAAAATCTACAGAGTTAAATATTTTTCTATTTTTTTATTTAGTTTTTTTTTACACATTTTTACTATATTTAAATATAAATTTAAACAATGAAGATATGAACTGAAGATTATGTGAGATTTCTAGTTTTTTTGATTTGATTTGATTATTTTGAAAAAGTTCAAAAATTGTGAGTTTTGTTTATAAAAAAAAATCAACTGGTTAAGTTTGTTTTTTCTTTTGATTTGATAATGTATAATAATAAATTTAAAGCTAACACAGTATAAAAGAAAAAATAAACTTTTTTTTTTAATAACGTAAAACTGACTAGAAAGCAGTGAAGATTTTATTATTAAACTGTGGAGAAAATTAGCACACGTTTTTTTAATAATTTTATTTATGTCTCTGATTTTGATTAAGAATTTGTGGCATTTTTTTGTTAACCATAGTTATTTGGATTTTTTATTTCAGTTTCTTTTCTTCTTTTTTTTATATAATAATAAAAACATAACAGACGCTTGAATGGTTTTTCGGGCACCAGTTGATTCTTAATTTTCCACCACTCACAACATTAATTATTATTTCTTTAAGAAATGAAGGAAGATGTTAACAAATTAAGTATTATATGCTAAGGTACATTAAAAATGGATTTCTCTTTACACTTCACAAAATTCAGTCTGCCTATAGCTAGTTAAAAATATAATTATAATCAAATAAAAAAAAAGATGTAATGATTTAATTTTTTGTTTTCCTTAAGCACAGAAAGCAGTTTTTTCACTTAACTACATTTAATTTCATAGAATTTAAATAATTTTTTTGTTGTATATATGGATGAGTGAATTAACAATTTGTGTTTTTTTTTTTTTTTGTATTTGTTTAAGTTTGAAGCAAAAAATTAATGAACTGTACAACAAAACAGTTGGCATTGTTTTCTGTCTTTTTTTTTTTTTTCTTTTTTTATGTTGGTTGAATTTTAAGAGAAAATATTGTTTTTTTTTGTGTTTCGTTTTACGTGGGACAGATTAACATTTTTTTGTATACACTTGAATCATGTTTATTTTTTTAGAGTGTGTGTGTGTGGTGAAGAAAATTTGTTTATTCTTCTTCAGACCATTCAGAGTCATCACTATCAGTTGGATTTGAGTGCAATTCAAGCCAATGATAGTCACGTTGATCAACGAAGTCCCATAGATAGATCTAAAAGAAGAGGAAATTCGAAGTGAGCTCAGTAAAAAGTTGAGTTGTTTTCAGTGGACTTGGAACCTTGAAAATGGTTGTCACATTACCATACCTTAGTGTTTTATTGACTTGTCCGATAAATATATTTTTTTAAAAGAATTTATTTGTATTTACATGGAGCTAAACATTCTAAGTAGATAAAAATATCAAAGGAAGAACCAAGTGACTGTTTCTGGAAGTAATTGCACAAGTCATTCATATTGGTTAAGTCTCAGCATGTATTGCCAATTGAAAAAAAATCAAACCACATAAATATTCCTAACCAAACATATAAATATACTTTTTTGAAGGATCAGGAATTAAAGGAAGATGAAACAAGAAAAAGAATTACTTAATGGCACTTAAATAACGAACGTATTGCTAGTTTAAAAAAAAAAAAACAAAAAAACTTAGGACTACTTAAGAATTAAACCTTAAGTACTAGACTAGCCTAAGGCTTAGAAATCTAATTTTAGTGGGCTTAAAGAATGATAATTGTTTTTGTTTCTTTTTTTTATTATTATTTAGTTCCTTCTGTGGTCTAGATTTAGTTTTGTATTTATATTTGTTTGGGAGAGATTATTTTTATTATTTTTTTTTTATTTATCACATTTTAGAGTATGTATATTCAATAGCATCAGCTCCGACACATTTAAAGTGTTGGTTCCGACCGATTGGAAGAAGATTTGATAAGTTTTAATATATCAGCCCTGTACAGAGTGAAATCAATGGAAAATTTGGAAAAGGGAATTACCGTTACTAATATGTATAGAATTTGTTCTTAAGTTTGTTTAGAAAAATATAAAAAACAGAAACACTTTTGCGAGTTTTATTTTGAAGTCAAATCCATCATTATTCCAAAACAAAATTTCGCAAAAGTGTTTAAAGACAAATAAATATATATGTTTTACTTACGTCGAGTAAATCAATCAGCTCATCGGTATTTCGATGTAATTTTCTGGCACGTTGTGGTAGGCCAACATCAACTAAATCGCCATTCGGGAGAGCGTGTTTGTAGAAACATTTATTGCCAAAGGGACATTTGCCATCACCCTGTAAAATTTAAAATTGAACTAAAGTAAATATGTGTTTTATATCTTTACAAACATGTTTATAAGTGCAAGAAGATTTCACCAACTATAATATTAAAATAAGAATAATTTCTTCATATCTGATGTAATAAATAATCACTGACCAGGTACAGAATATAGTGTCCAAAGGATGGAGAAAAAGGAAAGTTAAAAAAACACTTCCATATCAAACTTTGTTACCAAAAATATTGATAGGGATCTTGGATTTCTTGGATAATACCATTGATCTAGTACTCAGGCTGTGTTATAAAATCTGACGTCCTTGATCTCTTCAAAATAAAAATATACACCAGTATAACCTTTTCTGTTCACTTTTAAGTTTTGTTACAAACACCTTTGTCAATAACCGAACAATCTTTTAATAAATAAGGAATAAACTAAAACCAAAAGTAATTCATACAGAACTAAAAGGTTTTGACAACTTTAGGAAGGTTCTTTTTTCTTACATAATTTGAGAGACACTTAAGAAGTTATGAATAGCATTATTATCATTTCACAAAGTGCGAGTGCTTAGAAAAATTGAATTGAAGATGACAGGTGAGATACCTAGGTACATTGATTTTGAATGTCTGGCTATTACAATGGGAGGGAAAAATCTAGTCGAATAAAGCATTCAGTATCAGGTGAAGCTAAATAAAAAATATCTGTACTTTAATATGTGTCTGAAGTTAGTTTCTAACGACGAAAAATGCAACTAATGAATTGTCGTATTGGGGTATCTTCTGTTTTACCGACAGACCGTAGCATTGAATTTAAGTATTAAACTAGCGGTTGCATCTGTTTTATAACATTAATCATATTAACTCTCGAATTGACTTTTTTCTTCCAATGTTCTCCCCTATGTTGCCGACTTGCACTCACCTTAAGTGAGTTTTATTTTACTAAAAAGCCAAGTGAATTGACTTGGTTTTATTCGCAGCAAATCAACAATTCTAAATCATGTGTAGCCAAACAAAAAAAAAGTCAAGGATGCTTCAGAACGGTGTAAAAGTTATAATATAAAACAATTAAAAAAAAAACAAGAATATTTTCTTTCTTACCTTTTTAAAGTACTTGCAGTCTTTGATGCCAAGCGCATTTCTATAATCGACCAACAGTTTGTCCTTTTCTTCCTTTGTTTCCACCCAAAAGGCACTGGGGCAGACAAAATCCGAAGCGACACGACATTCAGGACAAGCTCTGCAAAACCGAACATTCAAAATGAAATAAATTTTAATAACTTTTTTTCTTTTCCAATACATACCTGGTAATCTTGTGCTCAAACTGCTTGGCTTGACGCCACTTCCGTATGCACTCTAAACAAAATATATGACTGCAATTGGGTAGGATACCGAATCTCTTCTCTCTTCCGGCCTTCTCCATTATCGTATCAAAACATATACCACATTGCTTGTCCTTTGATCGTGCAATGGCAAACGACAATTCCATATCACGTTCGTGCTGCTGCAGGCATTCCTGTATGTGCTTCCGCCTCTGTTGCATATCAGTTGGATGTAGACAATACAAATCGCACATCTCACACAGCTCAATGTGCTTGTAGGTACAGGCTAGTCCAAAAGGACAATCATATTCATAAGGACACAATCCACCAGGAATATGTATGCCATGTTGTTGATTAGCAATCAGAGCGTTGCCACCACCTCCAGCGATTTCGGCCCAGGTGCGATTAGGATCAGCGTCTTTGTTGTCTAATACCGATGCTTGTTGACGAAATTGTGGAATGAAAACCGGCGCATTTGCCCAGGACCTGCTGGTGCTGGGCCTAGCAGTTTCGGTGGTTGCTGATGCATCTGATTCTGTAAGCAATGACATATCATGCGAAAACCTGCACATGTCTCCGAAACGACATATGCCTCGCACAAAGAATCGACACAAAGTTGAATTTGCTTCTGCTGCTCCTGGTGTATGGACAACTCCAGTTCTTACTGCCGTTGCAGATGTTGTTGTTGCAATCGCTGTTGCACTCATTTTTATTAATTAAATTTTCGTTATTCTCTTTTTTTATTTTTGTTTTGTTTTATTGAGCAAAAAATGTTATGAAGTATATTATATTTTCTGGCAGAAATAGTTCAGGATTTTTTTCTTCCTCACTACTTTCGATTGTTGGTAGTCGAAATTTGGGTTAACAACTGGTTTTATATATTTTGCTGAGAATTAAAAAATAATTTAATTAATTAAGTTATTTCTAGTTTTGATTTATAATCGATGTATGATAATGATAATGAGTGATGTTAATAAAACTGAGTGAGCACTTCCACAAAACAATAAAAACTAAACAAATTAGAACAAAATTAGGACACAGGGAAATAAATTCACTGTCAAAGCATGAATTCCTACTTATTATCCCAAGAGAAATATCATAGTTAAGAAATATAACAGCAAAAAAGGCATAAAGCAGCAGTAGAAGAAAATGTGAACAAAATGTTCAATATAATGGCGTTTATATATTTGATGGGCGTAGAACTTTGGCGAAGCGAGATACAAAGGTATCAAGTACTTTTCAAGCAGAGGTAAATAAATAAACAAATAATGGTTTGCACTTCAGACTAACTAAGAGTTGCAATCACAAAATTGATGAAAAACACTAATTTTCTAAAGGTAAACTTTTTGTTTCTTTTAATTTTAATAGTTATGTCCAAAATACTTAAAAATAAAAAAAACAAAACACTTTTTTTTATTTAAGAAGTGTGTTTCTATTCATTTTTGTTATTGCAGAAATTTGTTCGTCTGACGTTAATGAAAACACCCTCCATCTGTACTGAAAACAATTAACTCCTGTGATCTAAAAACCGGTTTGGGAAGGTTTTAAAGAACTCAACGAACTAAGCAAAAACAAGATTGTCACTTTCTACTGGGTAACAAGATATGTTAGGGTTGAGTCAAACTAGAAGCTTAAGCTCTGGCAGAAACACCCTTGACTGGATCTGAAGCTAAACCTTATTGCGGAATAGGAGGAAATGTGATTAGAAACAAAAAGCAATTATTTTGAAGCTTGTATCAACCTGAATAAGAACAAAGTAAGAATCATGACGGTATTTCTCACTGGTAACTGCAAAAATAATATGTTCTGTGATAACCAGGATATTTGAAAGAATGCACAAAAGACTTATCTGGAAATTTACCGCGTCATATAGGCCCCTATCGCGGTTGTCGATCAGCGATCGCAGAAGCAACTACTCTCACCGTCGATCGACCGCACAATCGTAATTGTGTAACTTGATCGACTAGTACTTGAATTATTGTGAATGAAAAAGTATCGATTGTGAATTATTCATACTTTGACATTTGACAGAAGAATTTTTTCAGATTGTTTTTTCTTTGTTTTAGAGAAGATTTTTTAATAAAATAGTATATTTTGTACAAAATTAGAAAAGTAAAAACAAAAATGGATACAATTGATGTATGGTTAAGTGTTTCTGAATCTGAAGAGGAAAACGCAAGAAGTTCGGTTTTAGAAACTATCAGAAGACGAAGGCAAATAAGAGATGCTTCCAATCCCTTAGAGCAGGATGATAAACTTTGGGAATCTTTTGATTTACTTTTTTTTCGTACCTTTAAAAATTATTTTCGATTAACTAAACCATTCCATGAGTTTTAGTACAAACTCCTGTAGCGATTTCTTTGTTTTTCCATAAAATTTACCAAAACTTCTAGCTGCTTTTTTTGTTGAAACTTGTTAAGCCCTGAATCAAAAATTATATACAAAAATTATAAAAGCATTGTTTTATTAATCAGCACTTTTTTTATCAAAAAAACACTCATTTTGTCCGCAACGAACTGTTGCACATCCATCTAACACCGCAACGATCACAAAAATGGCGTTGACAACAAGCGATCGCAAAATCGACAAGTATCGATCATGATCGACACTCGCAATACCGATTTCTCAATTTAGCGATCGTTGTGATCGATTATCGATTATCGATCAGCAATCGACAATCAATGACGTAATCCTGGCTTAGTTTTTCTATGCGCGAATCTGAAATGGGTCAAGGTTCTTCTACGATGAGCGTAAGACCGGTCATGCATGCCAGCACAGAGCCGACGGCAACGGTAAAAAACGAATCAGCTCTATTGGTTATTCATGTACAAAATGTACGTACATATTTATATAATTTACATAAGTGGTCCTTTTCGACTTCGTTATACACAGTCAGTGTAGAAATCGCGTTGTTCGCGCTACTCAAAATTGACAGTTCTAACTACCATGAGGGTCACTCAGTATTAGAGGGACCGCAACGATCGAAGAAATTTGTATTTGTCAAATTCCTTACGGGGGAACCCGCTAAAATTATCAGCCATTGCAGATATTTAGATAGCCGAAATTTGAGCTCGTTTGGATAACGGTAAATGGTGCCGATAATCGCTCAGTTTCAAAAAACCGTCGTTTTTTCAGTTTTTTTTTTAATTTTTTTTTTTTTTGTCTTGATAAAATCTTTTAAAGAGCGTTTAAAAAATTGATTTCGAAAATTGATTTTTGAGGTCAACCTACTCTGTATACTAAATACAAAAAACGAAAAGGGTTATAATGATATAAAATAATATCTTATAAAGTTCGATCTGAAATCAGAGTACCTATGCAAAAAAAAAACTTTGGTATGAAACTACGGTATGAGAATATTAAAACAAAAATTTTTAGTCGGAGCAGTTTTTTTTTTTAATCGATGAGCTTTAAATAATTTTGAGAACTAATTTGTAACATCTTTAAACTAAGATTTATACAAATCTTGAATTAACAATACAAAATTTAGAAAAACATCCATGCGCCGACAGGCGTCTTTATTTCTGTTACTATTCGGATACAGTGATAGTCTTTTATTTTGCATCTCTTTGTTTCCAATAATTCACATTGAAAGAGAACATTCGATTTGAAATTACTTAAAAATGGACAAAATCGATTTGTGAAACACATTTCACTTTGCACATATCGTTTTGGGAAAAATTAAATCGAAATCGACACCAGTGAACTCAAAAACACCCAATTTTGTTGTCGATCAATTTCGATTTCATTAAGAGTGAGTGAAATGTGGAATCTAGCTATAAGTTTATATTTGGTGGAAGTTCCGACAAACTTTAAAATGACTTATTTAACATCAATTTACAACGAAAACGCAATCTAATATTTATGTCTCAAATTACGTATGTGGAGATCATTGCGCTACAAATGACTACTATACCTTCGTCAGAAACTAATTCATCAATTTTTTATCACAGACAAACAGCATTTCATTTTTGACACTTCTCACCATGACCAAGCAATTCAGAAATGTGCAGAAAATCCTGTTCTAAAATGTTCTGATCCAGTGAACTTGAATGACAGAAAATCCGACGATTTAAGAACAGTTTAGAAAATGTATTACTGATAAGTAAAACTTTGTGCTTTTCTTCCCAGGACAATTTAAAAAATTGTTGGGTTACTGAAATATATTATTTAGACCTGTGCTAAGATTCAGCTATTTTAAACTTCCAGGGAGTGAGTGAGATGAGTTGCATTTAATTGAAAAGCGATTCAGATAACAAATGCAATGTTCCAGGAGGTGAAATGAAACGTCAGATTACTCGCCTAACATTTTGGCCGGCAAAAACAAGAATTGACTCTCTTTATTGATACTTTAAGGAAACGTGCCGTGTCGCAAAATGGTAAAATATTGTTGTAAAATTTATTTGTTTAGTCTAACGAACTTCCATCACACCAAGACGGCGCTACTGATGGAATGCAGCCGTTATTGCCGGCCCCCAACCTGCAAATCAAGTGGCCTGTTCAGTATTTCCTTAAATATATATTTTTTTTTAATTGTTGCGTTCCTCTTATTTCATATACCTATATTTCTTTGGAATCCATACGAGGTGCTTATAACAACATATTTACTACGCATATGTTTTCGGGGTATGTGAAGTTGCTGGTACGAAACATGGAAGGCAATATGTGTGTTTTATTGAGAAACTAGGAAAATCTAAGTAGATTAATAAAAATTCAACAAAACGATACAGTATAGGTAGGTAGCATTTGCTATAACTAAGCCTAAGTTCACAAATAAGACACAGAACTGTTGTAAATTATTTATCGCCCATAAGAATTAAATTCAGTTTTATTTTATATATATAAATATGTACCTATAATGTTCATAACTGTAGGTGCCCAATAGAATGCATTTAATTCAGCTCAAGTTAGTGTACATGCAATAACATGTTCATTAATCGTTATCATGATTTTCAATTGCGTTTTATATTTTTGTAGGTACCTAGCTCGACCCACCTACTTATTTTTTTAACATACCTAATCTTTTCTGTAAAGATCTCATTTGAGATCCACATTTGTTCTTAAATATAAAAGAATTCAACATATCAATTGACACGAGGCCAAGCCCTATTTATTCTTCTTAGTAGGTATCGTTTGCTTAGAACCTAATTTTTAATCATGAGTTGACAAAAATAATAATTATATATCTAGGTACTATATATACCTTTACATCTTCTGTTACATGCAGTTTGCACATTTCTCAAAAAATAAGAAAATAAAATAGAGATCAATTGTGATCAGTTTTTTTGATGATTTTGCTACCTTATTTTTAATTTTTAAAGTTCTATCAATTACTTAAACCCCTTTAGTTTTAGAATATCAACTTTCTGAAAAATTGCCAAGACAAAAAACAAAAGACCAAGTCTCAACCAGAACCCAAACTTCAAAGTACATTATGTACTTTCTTATTTATTACCTACAATAATTATAATGAATATAAAATACTTTGTTTGTAAGCATCTTTTCATCATAAACAAATTCAATAGTCTTTGAGCACGAGGTAATTTGCACTTATAAGTTGCAAAGATTAAATACTTCCAAGATGCTACGCCGATCTATAAAATTTGGTAAATAGCTAATTCGAAACACTAATTGAATGGATGTAGGTACATACAACTAGTCAACTAAAGTGCGTAATTTACTTTACATTGCATCATGGCAATAAAATTTACAGTGTCGACCTCGGACGTTGGAGCCCCAACCTATTATAAGTAAAAACAAAAAAATAATGTAAATTTAATTCGGGGGAGATAAATTACTACGAAACTACAAACTCTGCAATTTATACATTTTTGTTCGAAGGAATTAAAAATCGTTTACAAAGCCCCCGAGCAAGCAAAGTGTTCTTTTGTAGTCTAGAAATTTTTTTTCTTCAAAATTCGAGCACGAAGGAGTTTGCAACAGCAGTTTTTTTTTTTCGTCTCAGTACACCACTACTACCACCATTTTGCAACACAAACAATTTTCGGGTTAAATGCACTTTTTACTGGAATATTTTTCACTCATTTTTTATTGAAAAATTTACTATTTTTTATCACATAAGGAATAGAAAAAGCTTTTTGAAAAATAATTTATAAAAATTACCTGGAATTGAAGATTTTTTAGACCACAGATGAGTTTTTTTATTTTTTAGCAATGGCTCATCTATTCAATCACTACTTCCACCCTTCCAAGTTCACTTCTTTTTTGCTTCTGCTTTAATAAAATTTTCTTCTGTCTGTTGTTTTCAATTCCGTTTTGTGTTCTCCTTCTGAAAAAATATTTGAATGGGAATGGTCTAAAAGTTGTGAAGTTGGATGCAGTTTTAAAATTGTACCGTTCTATGTGGTGCCAAATTATGTATGAAAGAATACAAGATTACGACACTTTGGCATTTTCACTTTGTTGTTGTTTCACTTGTCACGTAATTTTCACTTGTGACGTAAGCATCTTGCCATCTTTTTCTCATTGATTGGGGCGAAGTCATACTAAGTCACAAGTGAAAAAAACACAACAACAAAAAGCTGAAAAAAAAACAAGTGTCGTAATTTTGTATTGTTTCATTCATGGTGCCAAACTAACAATGCAGTTGATTATAATATTGCATTAAGATGTTCACACGTCGCGAATAGAAAAGAGCGTGTACAATTTTTTTTTCTACGGGAGGACACGGAGGAGTTGATGACCTATGCTATGCGTCACTTTCACATGCGTCCTTTTCACACCGAAACAAAAACACGGTTTTTGACAAAAACTGGAAATACGTTCACACCGCACATATACCCATTTTTGTTTGACATTTAATTTTGTTTTGTCAAAAACATTGAAATTGTGCTTTCAAATAAACTTTTTTATTTTGTTAATTGTACCCTGCTTTAGTTTCAAATGAAAATAAAATTGAAAAGAATTATTTAAAACTGATTTTAGTGCATTTTTAATAATTCTTAATGAATATTTGGTAAATTCAGTTTCAAATGTTGACAATTTCAATTTTTCGTAAAAGTTCTGTTCAACGTGACGCCCTGAGGTCGGAACCTAAACATGAAAAAACAACAATATTTCTCACACTTTTACAAATCTATTTTATCGCTACGGGCTTACTGAAACCGAATCATCGTCCACAAACAGTGCCCGAGCGTTCTTGGGCCGATGACAGGTTTGGTGTTGGTGTACGCAAGTCATAACTGTTAAGATTTAAAGGCAAGCCAAAAATATTTTGCAAAACGGTTGGGAACTGTTCTGATAAGGACTATGAAGCAGCCTTCAGAACATTTTATCGTTTTGCACTTATAGCATAATGTTCTATTCCATTCGGTATCGATTCGTAGTAGTCGCATTGAACACAGATAAAATAATTTCTATTGACAGTCTTCATTGACGTACTATTCTTCGCCGTCAAGGTTATGATGAAAGTCAATAACTTGGCTGCAATGAGATGAATATATAATAAAACAATTTATAAACTGACAAAATTTAAAAGTACTTCGGGCTTAGAATTGTTTCGTCACAAGCAGTTGGTTCTTCAATTATGTAGACGGGTAGAAGAAAATCAACATTTTCTCTGAAATATTTACTCGGTATTATTATAGCTTCAACAATTCGGATAAATTAACTTACATTCCATCTTTAATTGATCTTGGGAATATAGTTGGAACCGCATCATCCGAAAGAACTTTACGGCCATGGCCAATGAAGTGAAATTCACTTTTCTCAAAGTGACTGTCGCACACAAAAAAAATCTTGGATGCTGTTGAAAGGTCAACTCGTTGGTTGTTCAAGGACCAAATCGCTTCCACCCAACAAGCTCTAGGTTGTCCCCTACAAAATAATCTAAGAATATAAACAAAACAACCAATGTTTAGAAATTTTATTTCCACACGAATTCTTAGGTGCATTCTTACCTTGAAAAAGACACATTTTTATATGGGACGTATTTAATATTGCAGCCAACTATCGAACACTTCATTTTAATATATTTTTTCTTATTTAAAAACAATATATATTTCACTTTTTTTTTCACTTTTTATTAAAAATCAAACTTTATCATTCAAAGAACTACACAAAGTGACAATTCAACATCCAGATAACAGTAAATTCAAATTCTTCTTAGTACATGGTTTTTGTCGCTAGTAGTTGATGGCGCCCATAGTTATGTTGGAACACGAGTGAAGTTGGCTACTGGCGGTCCATACTTAATACGTCAATGACAGTCTTCTTTCATTTCTCATTCTTCACAATAGGGCTTTTTAGGTAACAACGATATATCTCTTTCTCGTTCTCACAGAATTGTCAAAAACAGCAGTATGACGAACAGCTGATTTTTTTTTATCATTGTTGACAAATTGATTGAAAACAAAAGCGGGAATTTTAAAGATTTGTGCGCGAAAATTGTGAAAATTGTTGATTTTGCTAATTAAAATAAATTTTTAAGCCACGGAAATCACAAATTTCACACAAAAAAGAATACCGCATTTAAAAATTATTTCCAAATTGTTTTCTTCAAGATCTTGAGTTTGACAGTTTGAAAAAAGCGCGATACATATTTCAATCTGTCTTCGTCATAGTGTGAGCTGTCATAATTTTTGACAAGATGGTAAAACTCCCTATTGATTGAGTGCTGAATGTTTCTAATTCTGTTTGATTTGTTCATCTCACAATTTCAACTGGTTTTTTTATAGGGTTTTGCAAAAACGAGTGGTTTTTGTAAACTTGTTACACGCCAAAAACGTATGGAAAAACCTGTGTTTTTGATGCAGGTTTTTGATTTTTCACATAAACCGGGTTTTTGATTCGATGTGAAAAGGCTATAACGTTTCTAATGTTTATTATGTGCACAACTTAGGATTATTATGGAAGACAACTCAACTATAGTCAAGTTATCATTCTTTTTGATAAAATCGGTTCACAAGTCAACTGTCAAAACAAAACCAGTTACAATAACCTTTTTTACGAATCGGTCGAACCAAGCAAATTTACTTTGTTGGATCGTCCAACAACGTGAACTTACTCATAAGAAGTCTTAAAGTGTGAAAGAGAAAATTTTGCGGATATAGCCGCCTGTTAAAAAGCCCTAGTTGACAGCTATCAAATATTTGACTGTGTTCACATTGGACTCACTCAACCGACGCATGTTGTTCAATCCGTCGTGTTCAATAAGTCCAATCCGTCGAGAGAACAAAGAATTCACGAAACCACACGAAACACAAAAAAATAGTGAAAAGTTTATTTCTTATGTTTAGGGACAGGCTTTTCAGCTCTGGTTAAATTATATCCATTTGCTGGTAACCATAGAAACACATACAAAATCTATGGTTAACAATTGAAATAAAAAATGGTTACAAATAACCAGAGCTGAAAAGACTGGGCCTTAGTTGAAATTCAAAGTGCAAAGGTAAACAAAAAACAAAATAGCGAATGTCGAAATAAATCCATGAGAATCTAAAAAAAAATAGTTTACTGGTTGAATGCCCCGTTTCGCCCGACGACAAAATGCGTTGAGTGAGTCTAATGTGGATCGGCGCCTAAAAGACTGCAACACGTTTTTGCTTGAAAATCGAACGTTTGGAAGATCCAAAATGTCGTAATGTTAGAAAAATATTAAAAAATCGAAATAGAGAAACATCTCTTTGAACGAAACTTTTTCCTTTTGAGGTAAGTACAATAACAAGAGTAGCAAGACGAGCTCAACATCGTTCTCTTCAAGCCAAACGTTCGATTTCATAATAGTCTCTTACGCTTACCCAATTCTCATCCTTTAACATACATATGTACATATGTATATTCTAGTTACATATATAAAATTTGCATTTGGCTTTTAAAGTCCTTCCGCAAGCAGAACCGTCCAAATTTTAAAGAAATAAACTAAAATCCTTGATAAATTGTTTATATAATGACATTTTTTTTTGTTTATTATATTCGTTAAGATAAAACATTTTTCTTTTTTATACAGACTTCAATATATGTATTTATTATTTTCCTTTTTTTCTATTATTACTATATTTACTTCTTGATATTTTTAATAATGATTTTGTTCTCTTCAAAAAAAAAAAAAAAAGTAATTACGTGAAAAAATTGCTAAATATAAAAACAAATTTAAGAACATTTAAAAACTGAAATATTTCCGTTAAAACGTTTTTCCTGTTTGTTTTAATTCCTTAAAACGATATATCCATGCACCCATTTAAGAAATTATTATTTTTTTTCTTTAATATGCTCGTATATATTACTAGTAGTTTATTTCATAATAATAATTATTATTTCAATATACAGTTCGCTTAAATATTTATGTTTTTTCTGCATGATTTTTTTTTTTTTTTTTTTTTAATTTAATTACAGTCAAATCATTAGATTTTTTACTTAAAATGAGTTGTTTTCAATAAATTTAGTTGTGATTGATACAATTTGATTTAACTCGATTTTATTTATAATATTTCAGTTTTATGTGTTTTAAGATTTTTGTTTATTATTTTCAGTCTCTCTCACACCTTGATCTAAATTTTATTTAATTTTTGTTTTTTTTTTCTTACATACTCACATATTAAATTGCAGTTATATAAAAATATACAGTTATTTTATTTCAATAAGAATAATTGTATTTCTTTATTTTAAATTGTTTTAAAGTTGAGTAAAATTGATTAAGACAAAAAATAGAAATAAAAATTTAGGATGTAATTAAATTGCATGATTTTTTTTATTTGTATTAAAAATTTACAAACTTATTGAGAATAAAGTTGTTTTTGCTTTTTTAGTATTGTAAAAATGTAGGTAACTAAATTATTAGTTAAATATAGTTTATTTCCTTTAGGAAGAATAATATTTTGCTTTAATATATAAATTTTTACACCTATGTTTAATATTACAAACAAAATTGTAATGAAACTAACAAAAAACTTAAATATAATTTAATTTTTGTTTTGTTTTATGAACAAATTATTATAATAGAGTTATTTATTATATGTTTCGTTATATTTCATTTTATACAGCTGCTGCTAGGCATTGCTATCAATAACCGCCGCTGATTGCCTAACAACAATTGCGCCGGACGCTGCAGCAGGCACCTGTTCTTGTTTTTCGCGCTTTCGACGCATCTTGCTCCAGAGCTCGTGACAATCCTGCCAGGTAGGCAGTTCTGGGGTAGGCATTCTATAGAGAAAAAAATACAATTGAAAAAAATATTCTTTAAAATTAAAACCCTTCAACATACTGCTCTGGGAAGACGTTCTTCAGCCACGGCGATTTGAGCGCATCTTCAGCGGTTATCCGCTTATCTGGGTTAAGCTCAAGCATTTTATCGAGTAAATCTAACGCGGGTGTTGGCATAAATTCGAATTCTTCACGTAATCGCCGACGATGTAGCTTCTTCTGTTTGATCGCGTGGAACAGAGGTAATTTTATTACATTTGGCCAAACAGCGGGAGTTGGTGAACCACAAAGCCGCGCTATGGTCTCCAGTTGAGGCATTTCAGAGCTCGCCTGAAAGAGTGGCCGTTTCATAAAGAGCTCACCCAAAATGCAGCCGCAGCTCCAGACGTCGATAGACGGACCGTAACGTTCTTCCCCCAAAAGAAGCTCTGGCGAACGGTACCACAAAGTTATGACTTTGTTGGTATATGGACGCTCTCGGTCTTCCGCATTGTACAGACGGGCAAGACCAAAATCAGCTAGTTTGACTTCACCCCTGAGAAAAGTCATTATGTATTAATTGGTTTAAATTTTAATGAAATAATATCTTAATGATGAAACATTCTTTTTCAGGTACTTTTTTAAAATGGATGGTTATGTGAATGGTTTTTTAACAAAATTTTAACTTGAGAGACCCAAAAGTGACACAGTTGTTCTTTGCTGCCAAAAAGACAGCGCCAAGAAGACAGAATATCTATGCTGCCCATTTTCTGATCCATCTAGTCCTATCCCGGACATTTATTTGAAAGTAACATTGCTTCCCAAGTGCGAAATATCTTCGATTTATGATCAAAAATAAAGCATCCTGTGATGACGACATCAACCATAGCGTAAATCATCTTCTGTGACCAAAAAATTCCCCTGCTGAAAGGAAAGCTCTGCACTGCAGTAGTTCACCCAGAGCCTACATAAGTGCACAATGTTGGACAATGTACAAGAAATGTGATAGAAAATTGACGGCTACTGAGATGAAGATGTTTCGCTTGAAAGCAGGAGTAACAAAGCTAGATCGAATCCGAAGTAAAAAGATCCGAAGAAGCATTAACCTTAAAAATACTCGTTTGTACTGTACAACAAACTCAGCTGGTACTGTCACATACTTAGGAGACGCTAAGAACCCCGTCCAAAAGGCACTTTCATACAACGTTCTGGTACAATCGCGGAAGAGAGGCAGGCCCAAGAATTCCTGCAAAAAACAAATGCAGCGACACCAGCACTCATTTGGCCTCAGAAATGGAACAATCCATAACCTGGAAGCTAGCTAGTGAACTGGTGAAGTGGGAAAGATGTGATACCACTCGAGATCATAGCATCGTCGGAAAAGGCGAAGAAGAAGAAGAAGTGACGATGAACTTGCCAAACAGCATCAGCGCAGAAATCAGAAATAGATCAACATTTGCTGATTACTGTTTCTTTGGGCTAAGTAAGCAAATGAGGGATAACATATTGAGTAGGATTAAGAAGACGCTGTACAAAACACTCATCATTTCAGTCCGGTTTTATGGTTCAGAAGCATGGACACTTTCTCTATCGGATGCAAGAAAAATCCTACAAACTATTTATGGTGGAGAAAACACAACAAAGATCTATGAGTTTTATTCAGCGAAAGAAGTCTAGGCGAAAAACTTCGTCTTCAACCGATAAATTGGCTGGGCCATGTAGAGAGAATGGACACTGACACCCTACTACGTTCGGTAGTGGTAGTGATACGAATATGATAAAGTTTCATTTCTGAAATCATATAATTTGTAATTAATCGTTTCCTCTCAAAATAAAATCCTACAATTAATATAATAGAGATACATAATTTGATAACAAAAAATTCTAACTTACTTGTTGTTCATCAGAATGTTCGAGCACTTTATATCGCGGTGCAGGAAATTCCGTTTGTGGCAGTAGTTCAAACCATCGAGTAGTTGCTTCATAATGCTGGCATTATTTTCTTCACTAAAGGCCACCATTCCAGATTCCAATAGTCCCATGAGATCATGGTCCATATACTCAAACACTAAATAAAATGAACCCTTATCTTTGCGGAATTCCAAAGCATCTTGCTTATCTGTTACAATCTCATGAAGATTCACAATATTTCTATGATTCAGCTGGCGAAGAATTTTTATCTCTCGCACAGCTGTAATGGGGAAACCTTCTTTCTCGTGTTCCAGCCGCACCTTTTTAAGAGCAACTAACTCTGAAGTGTGATTATCACGGGCCTTATAGACCTTTTAGACAAAACAAAAATAAATAACAAATGCATTTGGATAGATTTAATAAAATTTACCTCTCCATATGTACCCTCGCCGATTCTTGAAATAATTTCAAAAACATCTACACAACGTTCGCCCCAATCTCGCACATTACTTCTGGAATCTCGACGATTAAGAATCACTGGTCGTTTTCTTTTTATTGACCCAAAACTGGAATTATTTGTGTTTCTCGCACCGGAGCTCAGGTCCATGTCATCTGGACTTCCGATAATCTCATCATCTCCACTCAGATCTTCACTTCCCGGCACCATAGGTGGCATGGGTAAATTAAGAAGAGACTTGTTAGCAGCAGGCGCGGGTGTTTTGGTAATCTTCTTTTCAGGCGTCGGTGTTTTTATTGGGGTTGGCGTTGGTGTTGGTATCGGTGTCGGGGGAGGTGTCGGTGACTTAGGTGATGACATCGGATCATCCCGTGGGGGACTTGGCGTTGGAGCATTAACTAAATCAGCGACAATTACTCCCGGCGGCATTGGTAGCGCTGTAAGGCTTTTCGGTTTATTATTAACTTTGGTTTGGCTTAAGACATCGTTTTCTCTGTCGGAGCTATTTTTGTTATTGTTATCGTTACTGCTACTGTGGCTGTTATTGTTATTAATTGGTGCCTCATCGGCAACGTTTGGTTGCTTGAGGAAACCTATAGGTGGAGCCGAACCATCGATTGCGTCCTTACTTACTGTTTCGACTGTCGGCATAGGAATGTTAACTATATCTAAACTGTTATTGCCTAATTTTACACCATTCGCTACGCGTTGCTGTGAAGATTCAACTACTACATCTTCTTGGGGTTTCGTTAACGTTATAGAATCATTGGAGATACTACTGTCGTTAACATTGATCAATGCACCATTGCTATTGCTTTCTTCTTGCTTTTCAATGATTTCCTATAGAATGACACAAATTAATAAAAAAAATATTTATTGATATAGTGACCTATTTTCTCACCTGAAGAGCTTTCTCCCGCTTGTGCTTGTCCTTGACTAGCTCAGCGAATAAGCTTGTTTCGCTTATTTTCTTGCTGTAGTCCAAGCGTTTTTGTTTCATTTCGTCAATTGGCGAAAGAGAGTCTGTGTGTGACCGGGAATAACGTTTCCTCGGAGAGGGCGAATCATATTTATGTGAGGAAGTGCGTGGCGATCTGCTGCGGGAGTATCTATCACGTCTCGGAGACCTCGAACGCACTGGAGATGGACTGGACATTGTGTATTTATGTTTATGCGAACGAGTTGACGACGATGAGTGCCGACTGTACGGCACATATGGGGGACTACTTGGACTATGGTGATAAAAATCTTATAGTTAAATAGAAAACAATAAGAAATAATTAATTTTACCTCTCATAACGCTTGTTGCCGAATTTGTTTGTATTGAATCTGTTGTTGTAGTTGCTGAAGTCTTGACGAGAAACATGATGTCTGGATTCATGACTGCGGCCGTCATTAGCTTTTCGGCGTTTGTGTGGTGGAGTAGCAGGTTGATGGTGATAGCGATCTATAATGAATAATGGGCTTAGAAAGTTGCTAATTTGTATTAAACTAATGAACTAATACCTGGTGACATTGCACTTATTTTTCTCGTTTCCATCTGCGCTGCGGACTGCCTATGATGATGATGGTGATGACTAACTATGGTAGCATTGTTTCTGTGATGGTGATGATGAAAATGCTCCATTCCTGCTACTTTTGGACTTCCATATATGTCGGCCTTTGACTTACTGCTATTATACAGTGGCGGTGTGTGCGGAGAAGCACCGTATCGTGTCTTGCCACTAGTGCCGGCTATGGGACGTATTGGGGGCGTCCGATGCTTCGGGTTGGGCGTTGTGCGCCTATGTGAAGCCGTTATGTGAATGCTGGGAGTCACGGTGTTTGATGAATTGGGCATCGCAAGATGTTGATTACCGCTTGCACCAGGCAAGTTCGAGGCAGACTCTGAGTAATAACTATTACTGCTGTTAGGACGTAATGGTGGCGTTTCAATGGACAGCGGACTGAGTTCCTTCATTGGAGTGTAAGTCGTGGCACTCATGTGTGTGCCACCGCGTTTCTTGCAAATCGGGGGTGGTGTGTAGTTGGGTCTCTCAAGGAGTTCATCCAAATCCGACAGAGTCTCTATGCTCGATATTGACTTTTGTCGCTTCTTCTTGCGTTTTTTCGACTTCTTTGATTTTTTATGCTTTTTGTCTTTTTTGTTCTTTTTGCGCTTACGTTTGTGGTCCAATTCAGAATCGTCGTCATCATCATCTAGTAAAGATCCATCTGACGACATGAATTCATCGATTTCTTCTTCTTCGGCTACCAGCTCCATCTCAGCCAGCCGCTTCTGTTCGCTACTTGTAGCAGACTTCTGCATTGATGATGAATTCGAGGAAGAATTTATTGGAGAACCAATTATAATGCGACGTAGCTGGCTGGGTGACATCTTTGCAACTTTTTCTTCAATTTCTAGGCTTTCTTTCCGCTTAAGACTATAGCCATCATCGCTACTTGTTGAATCTGTAGTCCTCTTAGGCTTTATGTCATTTTTATTAACAGCAATTGAAATTTTTTCGTTGCTATCCTCGTTTATTTCACCAGCTTCCGGATCGGAAAAGTCTTCCGAACTAACGTCGGAATATTCAACCAAAGCGTTAATATTTTTCGAGGATTTTTCCAGCTTGGTTGATGATGTTCTTCGTCTATGTCGGGATGTTGATTCATCTGAGATCGAAATAGAATTCGTACGAGAACGTTTGTGTTTTTTGTCTTTTTTTGAATTTCTTCTTGTGTGATTTTTACTCGACTTGTGACGTGACGATTGACGATCTTTGTCCATTTTTTTAGTTTCGAATTGGAAAGTCAACTTTTATCTATTAATATTAATACAGATAATGTTTTTTTTATGTTCCTTTTTTAATATGTTGGTTTTTTTGTTTGTTATTATGGTGACATTCAATGCTTGGAAATCATTAAAGTAACAAATTGATTCGTCATTTCGATTTTTTTCAATAATAGAATTCACAAATGATTATTCAATCGTACAAGTAGCACTGAAATTTAGAAAAGAAAACACACAAATAAATTAATTACAATTCTTCACACCCATTAATTTTCCTATCCTATCTTATAAGCAATTTCCGTCTAAGTTAGAAATCACCTATAACTAATGACTATCACCTTATGCAACGCTTACACAGTCAATAATTTGACCTCAACCAACAATAAAGTGTTTGTAAAAACAAGGCTGTATGCGTGCATTTTTTTGACAAAAAAAACAAAACACTTGATTTTGCATGATAACAGATAATATGTGTACGATGGTTGTCGTCGTTTGACTGGAGGGTCATTCCGTAATTTTTAAAACGATATATTGATGATAAATACCTAACTGACATTTTTAAGCGAACACGATATCGTCAAAAATTTGCTTCACGTAACTCAATCATCATCGTGTTGTCTATCGTTTATTTCGGAGAAGGTTTATTGTTTTTCCGAATTTATAAAAATGTCATAAACTTTTAAATTGACAATACCTGACAAATTTGTAAATACAAAAATGAAAAAATGGACACAAAATAAGATAATTTAAGATAAGATAACAGTTTTGAGGTTTTCATTGCATTTTCTGTGTCTGGGTGATTCTATTTTATAAGAGGTAATGTGTGCGGCAATCATTATAATAAATTTTGACATTGAAATTCAATTTTTAAGCCTTAAAAAATCTCTTATTATTAAATTAAAAGTATACTTATTTATTATACTTTAGCATTGTAAAGAGAAATTAAAAAATTTTTTTTTAATTTTCAATAATTTTCGAACTTTATTTTTGTCCGTATCTACCCTGGCGGATTTGACGCGTATCATGCTTAAATTGTAAAACTTCACACACGCTCTGTTATATCGCTTTCATTTGTTAGCTGGTGCGACGCGAAAGTGCCGTTCGGTGGTTTGGTCAGGTGATTATATCTCTTCTCTGAGAGGCCAATATATTTTAAATTCGTTTAATTTAATTGCATTTTCTAAATAATTTCAACAAACAACACTGTAAGTATGAAGTGTGATATAGTTTTTGACAAAATATTGATTTTTTAAGTTAAAATTTTTCAATTTTTCACAAAAATCGTGTTTGCTCTGTCGTATTTCTCCTGGAAAGATAACTACACAACGCACACAAAAGGATTGGTTGAGAGTTGTAAGTCACTAGGCCGTGGTTCTTCGAAACTGTCAGTGGCACTAAATTTATTTTATTATTTAGGTGATTTTAACGCCAAACTAGGAAGAGAAGACGTCTTTGGTGGCATAATCGGAAAAAACAGCCTGAATGGGGAATGGAGAAGAAGATATAACAACGAACTGTACGGGCTGTACAGCAAAACTGACCTTGTCACAGAAGTTAAAAGCCAAAGACTAAGGTGGCTCGGTCACTTAGAGCGAATGGACACCAATCCTCCTGCCCGGCTGGCCTTTGAATCCAACCCCGTTGGACGGCGCAGTATAGGAGGACATCGTAGCAGCTGGCTTACGCAAGTGGAAGAAGACGTCAACTAACTTGGCGTGCGAAACTGGAGGCAGCTAGCTAGAAACCGAGCCGCCTGGAAAAGCTTGTTGGTTGAGGCCAACCACCCCGAGCTGTAGCGCAACCTTAAGTAAGTAAATACATAATATATTGATGATAAATACCTAAATGAAAATTTTTGTGATGATACAATTTTCAATTATGCACATATTTTTTGTAAAAAAAATATGCATTAAATTGTTTTCCTTTTTCCGTACGTTTGTTTTCAAATTTCCGTACGAAAAATTAAATCTTGCCAAGTTTATTGTAAATAAATTTTTTACAATAAATATTTGTTCAATTCAAAACGTTATCATCACAAAAAAATTATTGAGTATAGGATAAGTATAGGATTTTTGTTTCAAATCGAATGGAAACATAATAAATTATTCATCTTAATATTTTCCCTGTTTCGTTTTCCTGATATCTATAACTGACTTTTAAGTCCAATTTATTTTACTGTACTTAATTGCATTGCATCGCAGTTTTACATGCCTTTATAAAACTTTTTCTTACAACATCAGGATCCTGACATGCAGGCCCCGTGGCGTAGTGGTTAGTGTGTCGGACGATCACGTCGGAGGTTTGGGTTCGAGCCCAGCTTCCAGAAAACCTTATTTTTTTCAGGGGCACTACCAGTTGCAAGGAAGTGACAAATCCTCCAAGAGTAAAATTGTCATGAAAAGTGCATCTCACCTTAGTCATTCGGATTCGACGTAAAACTGTAGGTCCCCTCCAATCCTGTAGAATTAATAACGCACACAAAATGTTGAGAGTTGTAAGTCACAAGCAGGCAATCATCGTTATCAATATTTTATTCATATAACAATGTATTCATGGATGAGAAGCGAATTTAAGAGGATCACAAAGTGTAATGACTCACCTTTACTTAAGAGTGAAAAGAGTTAGTGTACATAATTGCCGCTCAAAGGAATGAAACGCCCAGGATATCTGTTCACCAAAGTTCATAAACAAGTATTGTCAACTTCTTGTGGATGACGACACATATTTTCACCGGTGGCAAGAGTATCCGAAGACCTTTTAAATGAATAGTTTCACAGACCATAACTTCCAACAGCCGCACCAAACTACGAAGAAATGCTCGAAGAAGTCAGTTGGCAGTGAAAAACTCAAAAAAAAAAGGAAAAAGCGATTGGGCTAGACGAAAAACCCTCTAAGTTCTGGCAAATATGGCTTATGGTTCTCATCTCTAAATTTATCAGCGAGAACCAATTACCTAACTAATCAGTGGAGGAAAAGTCAAGATCTCCCAATTTTCAAGGCAAAGGGTAAAACTGCAATCAAGCTGATTTAAAGAACCAAGAAGATTGTTGCGGCTATTACCAGTGCGGTTTTGTTTTGGACAAATCAGATAGTAAGAATCAGAATGGAAAAACACCGTCATTCCCCAAGCGACCGACGTGCGTGCTTGGTTTCTAGATTTTGAAAAAGCGTTCCGTAGACAAATACAAGATCCTACATGTATGGCTTTAAGAAGAGTTCCTAAAATCTAAGTGCGGATAATCATGGATATGTACGAGCAATTGAAAATAAATGTAAGATGCACAGCAGGCACTGAACATTTCTCAATCGAAGTTAGGAGCTAAGGTGAGAGACTCGAAAGTGACTCATGTGGATTTAGTTTTGTTTGGTCAGTGCCAAAATCCAGTGTCGAAATGACCTCAGTGCTACACTTAGTGTCAACAATTTTTTAGCAAAACGAACGTCTTTTTAGTGTTATTTTTCATTTGTTTGAAAGTATTGTATGTTTAATGAGAACTGACTAGTAGGCTTCTTGAATTTTGTATGCTGGCAGAAATTTCAAATACTATTGTGTGAGTGAAATAGGTGTGTGCACTGTGCACTGATTTCTACACTTGCTTTTAATCAAGTGTAGCCAAAACGACACTGAATGTAGCACTCAGTCTCAGTGTAGCACTCGCAGTGTTTGTTTTGCTCAAATTTGACAGTTGTAGCTGCACTGAGTGTCATTTGCTCGATTAAAAGCAAGTGTAGAAATGAGTGCACAGTGCACACACCTATTTTCACTCACACAAAAGTATTTGACATTTTTTACAGCATTATTTACTTTGGCTTCTTACTCACAAATTTGTTTGGTATTAAATAAATAAAAAGAACTAATCCCACTGATATTTAAACAAATATAGCATACAAAATGAAAGATCAAAAGTTCAGGTTCCTTTAAAAAATTCAAAAAGCCTACTAGTCAGTTCTCATTAACATAAAATGAAAAATAACACTAAAAGACGTTCGTTTTGCTAAAAAATTGCCGACACTGAGTGTAGGACTGAGTGTCATTTCGACACTGGATTTTGGTTCTGGCCAAGCAAAACGAAATCCACATTAGTTGTTCTTTGCTGACGATGGAGTCATCATAAGTGAAGATGATTGATTCTTGTAACTAGAACATTCAGTATGTATCTATAATTAGACTATTTAGTTCAGAGTTAAGTAATGCTAACTGGTTTTGCTAATTTTTGCTCTAACTATGTGGGTACATAATCATGTCCATCTTTATTTCTTGAATAACATTCTTAAGATCCCTGATTCTTTAACTTTAATAGAATACGCTAAGGCTATTTATATAATTTCAAATATTTAAATCGCATATATTACTAGCTTAAATTGTTTAAAGATTTAATAATCAAGGAATTAGCATATGAATACTTTTTAATAAATTAGGTAAACCCGAACTTACAAAATCCACTTTGAAATAACATCATGCATTACATTTGTAAGTTTACAACAAACTTTAAACATCATTCTTTTAGAATTTTATTAAAAACTTAAGACTGTTTAATTTTATTTTATTAAACATTGCAAAAACTTTAGAAATAAAATTGTGAAAAACAACATTTTATCGATAAGCTCTACTTTGAAACAAATCTGTCATTTTGAGGTTAGGTTAAATTTTCGACAGCTGTCAAAAAACAAAAAAAAATTGACAACGAAAGAAAAGAGCGAAAAGGAAAGCTATAGTTTTTCAAAGGTGATTATTCATTTTTCTTTGTAACCCAGAAAAATTAGAAGTTTTTGTCAAAAAGAATACTATAAAAAAATATATGAAATATAAAAATAATATTGCATTAATTTTAAGAAGGAAATATAAATAAAAAAAAACTCACCTGAGATAAGAAACCCCACGAAAATAAAAGCCGCAATGATCAACCTGTCATGGGATGGATGTCTTTCCTAGAGCTCTCGGCCTCAGCCTGTCTGTCGTTTCCGTGGCCAAATTTAAATCAATCGCGCGACCGCAGGGTAAAACAATTTTACAATTTTTCACAAACTTTTTCTTATCTCAATGGAAATGATCTTTTTATAGTCATAATTTCACTGGTATTCACAAAAAAATAATTAGCAAAGTATTTTTGATTTTTCTATCTTTTTGTAGTTTTTTTTTATCCAAACATTGTTTCTTTCGCACACGTTTTCAACAACTTTTAATACAACACTTTTCCACTAAATTGACACTTTGTTTATAGAATTTATTGAACCGAATTTTAATAAGATTTGTGGGTTCAACCCAAACGAATGGGATAATAAAATAATAAACTCGGACCTCGGGAATATTTTCAATTCATTTTGCGATGGCGAAAGAAATTTTTATTTTCGTGTACGTGCGAGTAGGATAGTAGTACTTTTTGCTTTGCAAAAAAAAAGTAAAACATCCAAGGAAATTGGAAAAAATTGAACTACACTATTGGAAGAAAAATTAATTTAAATTGCATTTCCTCAGGAAAAGTGGAAACCTTTTTGTGATTTATAATAAATCACGAAAATATATATTTCATAAGTTTTTTTCGCTTTTTTGGGGGTGGTAGAAAGGAAAATTTCTTTCAATTTTTTCGTCGTTTTTAGCAAGAGCTGTATATGCGTGGTGTATGATTACGACAGAAAAGATGGAAGAAGAATGTCGTGCAAGAGAGAGTGAAATGTGGAAAAGAAAACTCATTGAAAACTGTTGCGAACGAGGTTAAAAAAAAATAATTCAATTAAATTGTAGTAGATTGGTATAATTTAATAGGGTTGACTCGCTTTATTTAGGTATCGTTTCGAATAAGTTAGAAGGAGACCAACTATAGTGTTGAATTTTCCATGATTGCTAGAAAAGCTATAGATGGGATTTTTGTTTGAGGTAACTTAGGCCAATATGACACTTCATTGTAAGTATTGAAGTTATTTGTTGAAGCTCTTGAAATAACCAAACGAGATTTTAAGTAATAACAGAAACAAGATATTTATTGAGAATGAAAACTAAAAAACAATAAATCGTTATCAGAAAATTATTTGATAATAATATTACAACTAAATTGATAACAAAAAATAAAGTACAGTATAACAAAATCAAAGTAGTTATTTTACAAAACTTGAATATACTATTTTCAACAGTAAGTTGTGGGCTAATTCGTAATGTCATTTTTTTAACACAAGTCTTAAAAACACAAATCTTGCAAAAAATCACCGCTAGAAAGTAATTAAATAATTAAAAATAAAACTATTATATTTTCAGCCTGCGTAGCTATAGTTAGAAATTATACCAAATTTTCCAGCAATGAAAGTTGACACGAATGGAATTAATTCAAAACACCACCCATTGTCAGGGCTCAAAACATGTTTCCTCGAAAACTCACAAAACTTACCCTACATTTCCACCAGAGTAAAACCCAATCCAAATTCTTATACGCAATCTCATCTACAATGCAACACGTTTTTTGTGCACTTGGCAAATAATGTCCACCCTTACTTCGTGTCATCTCTGTCAAAAATCAAATTGATAGTTTAATTGCTGGTCACCATTGGATTACATATCTGATGAAAGGACGAAATGTGCAATAGAGCCACGGAATGAATCGGAGTTTTACAAGATCTAGATAAACAAATATGGATTTGTGTTTATGGCCGTATTTTATTTAACAGTTGCATTTTTTGCAAGTCCATATAGAAATTTAAAAAAACACATTAGTTTACAAGTAAATAAATAACATAACATAAAATATAGATTTAGCAAACTCCAGATAGTTATCGGGATTTATTAAAACTGTCTTATTGCGTATACTACGGTGTATACTACAATAAAAACCCTAGTTTCGATGCCACGCTAATACCATGTTGTTTGCGCGGCATTACTGGTGGGTTAGACGTTTACCATGATATTGATACCACCAGTGTGACACAGGTATTCGGTGTGTTTTAATGAACTAAATTATTTTACTTTATATAAAGTAGAGTAAAATGTCCATGCATTACAAAAACAACAATTACTTTATAGCGAGTAACTCTTACTTCTCCTTTTATCCCTATTCTTATTGGGGATAATATATTTAGTCTTATTTGTGGACCTTTTCGAAAACATCATCTGCGTACAAACTGCATTTGTAAAATGTTTTTTTAATTTTTTTTTTATTATTTTTTTACACTATCAGATCTTTTTCATAAGGTGCTTAGAGCAAGAGCATCGGTTTATGAAAGAAGATTTGCCAACACATATAATGTCAGTGGAACACATTCATCATTTAGGGCAGGTGTTAGTTGTTACTGAGCAAAATGCTATGAACATAAAAACACATGCACATAAACATACACAAAAACATATACAATATACATAGGTACATTTAGTCAAATTTACATGGGAAAGAAAACAACAAAGAAACAATTAGGATCGTGGAGCACTGGTTCTAAAGATTGTTTTAAAATTAATTTTACTCAAGTTAAAATCTATTGCACCCTCGTTCATATTATAAAGCTTAGGGCCAGTTGTACAATCGGGGTTCAACGTGGTTCAAGTTCTTAAACAACTGATTTTACATAGCTAATCTCTGTCAAAATTAGTGGGTTAAAAACTTGAACCACGATTGTTCAACTGCTCCTTAGACATACGAGTGAGGGGCTTATGTAAGCCATAATTAGTTCTGTGATGTTCAACATGTAAAAGTACAGATATTTGCAGGTGGTATGACCCCCCGCGGTAGTTAAAGCCAATAGAGGATAGCAAGTCCGAAGCATCAATTTGTCCACAAACAAGTTGATTAAGGAATATATATTATATGTTAATAAAATGTTCGAAAAAGCAAACACAAATGTTGACGCATTAACTTTGTATTCGAAAAAGCAGTTTGCGTTCGTCACAATGTTTGTAAACATTAATTTACAAATGCAGTTTGCAAGCAGATGACGTTTTCGAAAAGGGCCATATATAAATTCGCAAGGTTTCATTTGCATTTTTTTTTGACAGAAAAAGAAGTCACTTAATTTTTCTCATCGTGTAAAATTGTTCATTAAAATAATTTCATAGAAAAAGTTGTATCTATGAACGTACTTATGAACGTACGCTTACTGCACCACCTTACCGACACGCCACTTTGACGGTTTGGTAAAGGCTTTTTATTTGAAAAATGTTTTGTTTTTATTTACATTCCAATTTAAATTATAAAAATAATTGATTTCTATAAATAATTCCAGTTAAAATCGGTACATTAATAGTGAATAAATAATGTCTATACATTCCGCCAGCTTGGGTGAACAAATTCAAGTGAGTTTCTTATGATTGAAGGTTAAATTTTGCAATGAAAAAAATATTTTTTGTTTCTCTTCCCAAAGGACTACGAAGTCCTTCAGTTATTGGGAAAAGGAGGATTTGCCAGTGTCTACAAAGCACGATGTTTAAAAACAAATACCATGGTTGCTATAAAAATGGTAAAACAAATTCAATTTCAATAAAAAAACTTAGTTAACGCATAGTTTTCGTTTTATTTAAGATCGACAAAAAACTCATCCAAGGTGCCGGAATGTCCAATCGTGTTCGCCAGGAAGTTGAAATCCACTCAAGACTCAAGCATCCTTCTATTCTGGAACTGTACACCTTCTTTCAAGATGAAAACTATGTGTATCTGGTTCTGGAATTGGCACACAATGGAGAGCTACATCGTTATCTTAAGCAAAGCATGCGTCCTATGACTGAACCTGAAGCTGCCAGCATCATGCGACAGGTGATATCAGGTTTATTGTATTTACACTCGCACCAGATACTCCACCGAGACATCTCTCTATCCAATCTGCTCTTAACAAAAGACATGCACGTCAAAATCGGTGACTTTGGCTTAGCCACACAGCTCAAGACGCCACACGAGAAACATATGACAATGTGTGGTACGCTACATCAACATCCCAAGCTCTTGCAACGTCTAATCGATGTTTTAATTTTTCAATAGGAACACCAAATTACATCTCTCCCGAAGTAATTTCCCGATTATCCCATGGACTACCTGCCGACGTCTGGGGATTAGGGTGCATGTTCTATACTTTACTTGTAGGACGGCCACCTTTTGATACAGATGCGGTGCAATCTACTCTAACAAAAGTCGTAATGTCTGACTTCCACATGCCTGAACACCTTTCGTACGAAGCCAAGGATCTAATTGGCAAGTTTCTTCGAAAGAATCCCAATGAACGCGTCTCCCTCGAAGAAGTCCTTAGGCATCCTTTTATGACAAACCATTCCCCAGCTGAGAACAAAACTTACAACAGCACTGTTTCCTCTCTGGACAGTGGAATTATCACATTTGCAAGTGGTAAGTTATTTTTGTATAGAGTTGATTATAAATTTAATGAAAAACTTTTCAGGTTCTTCTGGGAACTCGCGCCAACTCATGCGGTCATGCTCGACTGAAAAATTCAAAGCAAAGCCCCTTGGACAAATCAACGAAAATCATCCGTACACACCATCAAACTACTCCTCCTTCAATAATAATCATCAACAACAACAGTTCGACAGCATGGAAACCGATAGCCGATGGCCTTTTCCAACCGAACCCCCAAACTATTCCCAAAATTTCAATAAGTTCGATCACAAACCTGTCGATCCGGGTGGTGGATACTTTTGCAATGAAAATCAGCCGCCTGCTCCGCAGTATAACCAATTCGATTGTTTGCCACCGAAATCTATTCATACATCGTCCCCTCTACCGCAAATGATTGCCGTTGCTTCCAAAGTTGAAGAAAAAATAAGCGTTCCACCTCTAAATACCGAAAGACTCTTGCCAACGAGACACAAAACTAAAAATGCCATTATGAGTATCCTGAAGACGGGAGAAGTTGTTATTGAATTTGTGAAGTACAAGAGTCGGTTACAGGAAGACCGCATCACAGATGTCTGCTGGATCTCCAAGGATGGCATGAGAATAGTTCTGTGTCAACCAGATTCCGGACGGTAAGTTAATTCAACATTTAATAGTGAATTAAACTGAAAGGTTTTAATTAAAGGGGCCTCCAAATCGGCGAAGAACCGCCAGAGATGCCAATAAACGGTGCTGATGGCATTTTCAGTTATGAAAATCTACCATCCAAGCACTGGAAGAAGTACATATACGCATATCGCTTTGTCAGCCTTGTGAAGGGTAAAACCCCGAAAGTTACATACTACAGTGCGCAGGCAAAGTGTCAACTTATGGAGAGCATGGTAGACTTTGAAGCCAGCTTCTACAACGGAGCCAAGATCAACAAATCTACGTCAACTCTAAGATTCGTCGACCAGAATGGACGAACTCTGACAGAACCCCTGAATATGCTCCCAACAACGATGAAATCACATCATCAACACTTCGAAGAATGTCTCAAGCACTGTCATGCGATCTCAAATGCCTTGGAATTAGTCCAGGGTAATGGAACATTGTGTTTTCCAGCCATTATTGGTAAAAGACCACCTCAGGAGATACCAGCGCAAATCTCGTGTTTGAGGGACAATTCGAACTTTGCGTATTCAACTCCAAAGTCGCAACAGGTAAAATGAATATAATTTAAGTTATAGCAATGTACATGTAACAATCTTTTTCCAAGGGTTCATTTAATTTTTCAATAAGCACACTGTCCTCAGTCCGAGGAGGTTCAAATAGTAGTGCTGCTGCTGTCCAGTCCAATGTTCCTATGAAAAGAGTTAATATTCCTGGAATCGGAATCGCCACTGAGGTAATTTATCATTCCCTGCCCCATTATTTATTCTACAAGTTTACTCCTCTAGCTATCCCATGGAATTGTGCAAATTCAATACCACGACGGATCGCACATTGCGGTTATACCTCAAGAACAAGGTGGTGGCATCACATTTACCCAGTCTGGTGGAACATCGACACACTTCGCCCAACATGAAGCCCTGCCACATTTGGTAAGAGACAAACTCAACGACTTGCCCTTGGTGACAAAACATTTGAATAATGCTACACAAACACGTCGAATTCAAAGCGATTTCTATCCATCGACACCACAAACTGGGAAACTGCAACCACCTGAGCTACAAGCAATTAATCAAATGAAATATTTCAGATAAAATGTTTTTTTCTTCGTACTTTATTTATATTTTTTAGCATTACTGATATAAGTTTATGTTTTAATAATAATTTATTAGTTTATATATATATATATACATATATTTGTAGAGGCATTTAATAATAAACAAGTACATTTTGTAAAAATATTATCGACTCTTTTTTATAGAGTCTTTTTTTTTATATAATGCGTTTGATTATTAGTTTATTAAATTATTTGTATATGAACTAAAACATAGATACCTAACCTATATACATACATATTTTATTGTATAGCAAATAAAAATTACACGATTATTAAAATAAAATTTATTTAAATAAAAGAGAATGTTTTTTACGACTAACAGGCCAAAATGTAATCGTAAAGAAATAAATTTGACATAACAATACACTATGATATATATTTTTGCATCTGCTCTTTATCTATTGTGGAAAAGCTTTCGACAATTTGATCAAATCTGTCTTAAGAGGTTATCTAACAGAGAAGATTATCGCAGTTAACAAAGCTACCTACGTTTAAAATCTCAATTCGAAATGCGTTTATGTTCCTATTGTTGCTGTTGTCGTGTGTTGTTTTAGATCAGTTTTAGATCCAAAAAATATATTTAACTTATCAAACTTATATGTTTTTAAATTTTAATGCAACAAAACTTTAACCAAATGACATTCGACGTCGATGCAATTCGTCAAAAAAAAGATATCGAAAATATGAAACGAAAGCGAAAACAGCAAAAACAAACTTCATGTTCGCCACCAAAATCGACTTCGTATTATCCAATCGGGTCACAGAAAGGTTTATGAGGACTTCGAAATCCATAGTAATTCGACAAAGGTGTTCTATCACCATTGTTTTTGTTTTTCTAATTGTTATTGGAGATATCTTCCATGCACAACTTACAGAAAAAGCATGAGGAATCCTGCATCGTTACCAGATAGTGAGTAATCTGAAAGTTAAGCTAAGAATAAAGACTTACGATCAAAACCCGGAATACAAAGATACTCAACATTATGGTCATTGCCAGTTGAACAGATGAGCAACTTTCTGTACTCACTCAAAGAATGTTTGAAAGAGCGACGTTTACAGTAAGAAGACCAAACACAAAGCCGCGACTGTTCCGCTTGAACTTACAATACAAGTCTAATAAATATTGCAGAGGATGTGAGAAAAAGAGTATTCCTTTCCTTTTCTTTAGGTTTAGAGAATATCGACTTTGTCGATAAATATTTTACGTAAACGCTGCAAAAAAAAGTCACTTCCTTTACTCAATTTATTTCAGCCTTGTTAAATCTGGCAAGCTTACTCCTTAATTTCTAAAAGCAGGTTAACCTGAATCTTTATCTCATTTCCGCCGGATTAAATATTACATTACATCAAATCCACCAATCATCTTGTTGAATGGATCTGAAAGTGATTTCTTAACTCGGATTCAAATCCTATTTCGACAATGAAAATATATGAATTTATTCAGAGCTTTTGTAATATATGAATCTATTCAGAGCTTTTCTGACAGGTTAAGTGTAAAATTGAACGTTTTAAAAACCAAAAAAGCAAATTCACTTTGAATACTTGGTACCTACTAAGTGTTTTTATTGTAACAACATACCCAACTAACTGGAACGCTAATGTAATTTTCAAAGTACATTTGTCTTGTTTCGTTTGTTTTTGTTGATCCGCTGGAAATTCTGTTGGTCTCGTAAAGAGACTCGTCGAATGTTAAGCTTAAAAAATTAAACATAAAACAAAAATTAAAAAAACTGACTAAATTATAAATACAACTGATCAATTGATTTTTTGTTCTCTTACCTACAACCTACATACTTATTCGTATATTTAAACTTTTCACTACAAAATTAAAAATATTTCGTTGTTTCACTATATTTTTGAATACAAATTACAATACTAATTTATACAACTTATTTATGTAATTGCATCATAAGTACTTAAAATTATTCTTAAACCTAAAATCTTAAAATAGTTTCACTTTTATAAAGAGTGATGATAATAATTTATTTAAGAATCCTATCATTACAACCTTTTAATATTTTTATTATTTATATAAATGTAATTGATTTTATTATAATTTGAATTACGTTACTATGAATCCTTAGAAGCAAATGTATGCATTATTTTTTTCTTGATATAATTATTTGTAACTTTACAAAACATAAAAAAGGACGTATTCCTTGTTTCAAGTCTTGTTTTATTTTGTTCGATATTTTTGTGTTGAATATTTATGTACGTATTTTTTTTTTAAATGATTTTGCCAAAGGACAGATTTGATTTGTTTTATAAATTCTTAATTATGAATACTAAATAAATTATATATGTTTACTAATAATAAATTTGTATTTTATTAAAATGTTAAAAATTGCTTGTTACTGATTGTATATGGATAGAGATTTTTATTTTAAAGTTAATTTTACTTTCTTTTTTATAGTTATGTATAGAATTTAAATTTGTTTGTATAATATAAATATTTTACATAAAATAGCTATTTTAACACTTGAATGAAAAATTTTAATTAACTAAGTATGTGCTTTAGTTGATAAAAAGTGATATTTTTGATTTTATTTATTTATAGTTTTATACAAAGTTACATTACGTATATTAAAATTAATATTGCTTATTATATTTATTTTAGTAAAAAATGTTTTGTAGAAAAAGTCAAGGATTTCATCAGGTGGTTGTTTCGTTGAGTGAAAGTTTATAATAAAGAAAACTGAAATAATAAATAAAATTAAGAAAGATTACACAGTAAGAAATAAATTCTAAAAAGAAGAGGAGTCCAAAACTACAACAAAAATAGACTTTCTAAACTGATATAGGACTAACATACCGGTGCCATGAATCTCACCAGATTTATCGATTAGCGAGTTAAAGTTGGTTGAAGTAAGATACGAAAAAGATTTAGAGATAACAGGTTTCTTGGTTATCCACTGGAATTTCAAAAGATCAACATACAGATTCCGCAATGAGGAAACTAAAATTAAGTTACTAAAATGTCTGCGAAACTATCAGATAGAAAGAAGCCAACATCATCCTCTCTGAGAGTTTTACAATTATTAATTAGTTTCTCAAGGTAACATGACTAAAGCAAGAACTGTATATTAAGTAAGCATCTCGATGGGGACACAAATTATGGAACTTAAGGTCGCAGTGGCATCAATCAAACCTCAGTTATTCATGGATTTATTAAAATCGTAATCTTTAACTAGACATTTTATAAGCATAAAAGTCCAGAAAACAGGCACATACACTTTTATCAACTATGGACAATAATGGTACATTTTCCGTCGAGTTTTCGCCGTCTAAAATATGTAAGAAAGTAATACCAAATTTTTAAAACTTTATATGACAAACCGATTGAACTTTAACAGAAGAATAATAAGAATGAACATTTTGTGATAAGAAACTCTTGACACCAGGAAAAGGATAAAGTAGAAGCTTGAAATAGCTTCATATTTCATAACACAAAATAAGATTTAATAAATATAGAACATAAAAAACACAAACGTTTTAAAACCTGCAATGTCTGCATTTTTTTAAAAAGAACAAAAACAAAAACAAAATCAAGTTTTTTTAAAAGTTAATTTTATTAAAATAAATGAAAGATTCAAAATCTTTTCTTGTGTTTATTGCAATTTTTTTATAAAATCTATAAAAATAAACAATCTTAAAACTCAATTAATTCAACGAACAAGTCAATCAATATAGAAATAAGACAAAAATAAAAAAAATGTATTAAATTAAAATTCACTTCGTTTTACTTTTGATTTTAAGTAAAATTATTTAAAATTTTATAAGTATTCATAATACAATATTAAAATTTTGTACAAAATAATAATAATTATTCTTAAATTGTATTTATAATAAATTTAAATTAAATTCCATCGTTACTTCAGTAGATACAATTTTCATACCATATTACTTTATATTACCGTTAATTCGTTGGTAGGAATGGAAGGAAGATAGATGTTTATTGTTAAAATAATATAATGTTCTGAAGAAAGCTTTTGTCTTCAGATTTTCATTACTTTATATATAAAAAATGCAAATATACATATATTCTGTAGTTTTAAAACAGCAAATTACAGAAGAATCGTTTTGAGCAAACTGTTGTTGTTTATACACGAATAATAATTTAAGTTCAACAAAAAAAAGTTCTAAATTAATACAAAACCTAACAATAAAATTGGACGGAATATAGCGGAATGGTTTTGTGATTGAAGAAGAAAATGAAACTAAATTAAATTATAATTAATATAAGCAAAAATAATTAAAACTAAACAACTGCCTTGCATTTGTTTCACAATCTTGAATAAAATGTGATTTCCTTTGCGCATTGTGATGTGTCGATGTTGTGTGATTTATATATTACTTTCTAGTGATATGTTTCTAATCTTGGTGGCTTCGCATGACATAGTTTAATAAAAAAAACAAAATTATTAAACTTAATCCAAAAACACAAAAATTAAAACTAAAATTAAACTAATCTTAAAAAATATACAAAAGAATTTAAAATGAACGTTGCGGTGTGTGGCAGGTTGGAATTGAATTTATTTATTTTAGCTCAAAATGAATCTTCTGGAATATGTCCTAGAAACGATCTTTTGACGTTGCGCTGTACTCGAGTTCGTTGAGATTTTGAATTTCCTGCAGTTCTTGGAATTTTTCATGATCTCTAATGTGCGCATAGTTTGCTGAAAGGCACATAAGATAATGCACCAAACTAAGGATGACCAAAAGAGTAGCCAGGGTGGCTAAGATGAACATTACTTCCGCATTTTCAACACCATCTTTGCAGAATGCTTTAATTTCGTACTTGTCGCATATTTTCATTTCTTCAATTTTTGTGCTGGCTGGAAACATGAAATCTGAAAGGAGAAAGAATAAATAATTAAACAGATTTTCATTGAATTACATTTTTTTACTTTTAAATTAAAAAAATTAAACAAAGAGTATGAAGATTTGTTTTTTTTTAATAATATTTAAATTGGCTATTTTTATTCTTTTTATTGTTTATTTTTTTAAAACTATTGTTTTGTTTTTTTATGTTTGTGAAATAAACATATGACGACAAGCCATGAAACGCTATGGATTCTTCTCACAATGGTTAAATACTTGTGACTTGTTTTTAATAAAATTATTCGGCTGTGATTTTGGCAGAAATTAAAGCGGCTTCCCGATTTTTCTAGCCAACTAGTCAAATAAAAAAGTAAGTACCTCGAATTGAAGAGACTGAAACAAGTGACAGAAAGGACACTGGAATACATCGTAGTACGCGTTCTGATGAAGATGTCGCATATTAGCTGAAGATGTCGCATATTAGCAGTCAACGTTTACTAGATGACGTGCTACACAATTATCCGAGTTTTTTTTCTGTTGAATTGGGACTGAAAGTCATGCGGTACCAATTATTTTTACTGGCTCCACAATTGTTTCACGGTCACGGATTTTTGAGAACAAGACATAGGTTCTGGAAGTTATCAAAGAGAATATCTGACAGAAGTGTGAGAAGTGATTGCCCTAATTTCTCGCAATAAGAATGAAATAAGGCGCTCTATGACCAAAAACTAAAGCGGCGTCCACTTGACCGATGTTAATTTTAAAAACTTTGAAAGAAACGGATCGACCGACATATGATAACGCATTTTGGAAGTGCTTCTTTTTATCGTCTCATTTCATTATAATAGTTCCAGCTGAGTTGGTCGTGTTGTATTTTGTTTCAATGGTCCCGGATCTTCTTACATCTAATTAGATTAAGCTTCTGCTATTGCAAAGCATTTATCTCAGTCGTCTCAATTTACTCACAAACTCTTTGTACATTGTCCAAAATTGAATGTAGAGCGTTCCTGTGAGCTTAGGTGGCATTTTTCGGTCACAAAACATTTGTAGAGTTCTCTATCCACTTCTTCCAATTTACGCTTACACGATGATTGATATAAATTCTTTACTTATGATCATATTCAATACAATGTATAGAAATTAAGAGGATTTTTTCTAAGCGGCAATTTTGAAGATGTGCCTTTGTAAATGTTGGCAAATCGCAGTTCATTAATAACCTAGATTAAAACAGTAGCCGCTGAAGATATTTCTTCTAACTCCCGATACATGCCCAACCTAATTTTTCCTAACGTTACTCCAAGGCTTACTTTTTTATCTATGTTAGGAGAAGGGCAGATTGAAATCGTTTTTCCAGCTATAAATGCTTGACTTCATCACTTGACTTCAAACAAAAAAATAAATTGTGTATGTCTAGATTTTTCAGCAGTCGGTAATCATCGACAATTATTGGATGTCTAATAGTTTGATGTCATCGAACTCATGAGCCCAAACCAGAGCGAAACAAATATTTTGGATTAAGGGCCGCAAAACCTTTTCTATTAGTTTAACATCGGGTGACTGGTTTTCTATTACCCTGTATTAGTCTCAGATTAATAAAAATATACAGAGGCATGAAGTGCCTAAATTAAAGGTTTGTATTTGTGCGAATTCCATAATGTGTAAGAGCTAATGAAATATTTCGATTGCTTTCTATAATTTAAATTCATATTTCTATAATGCAAATTCCTTTAAAGTCCTGCAGATGTTTTTCATTCGTATATTAATTTGCTCTTACCTACACTCCAAAACACACATAAGACCTCTTCAAATGCTCCTGTTTTCTATACTTACAGAATTGTGTCAAGTCGATGCAGCTCAACGACCTCTCCACACTAGAGCACATATTCCAGAACATCGTATAAATGAATGTTACAATTACAAGGAAGCATAGAATCAACGTCCAAACGAAATTCAACAGATATGTAAGTCCCATCAACTGTATGCACGAAGAAGATATAAACAAGAAAAACCGTCAATGTAGGAGCTCTACCACATCCTTTGGGATGAAAACTTACCACTGCACAAGATATCCGTCCACCCACTCGAGACCGCCATGCTCGATACACCTTGTAGCGCGTTGAACCAGTTGCTAGAAAGCCCACGAACAGAATCATAAATCCGAGAGCAGCCATTCCTGCCGCAATTATAGTGAATATCATTTGTACAGCTTCAATCCTGGAAAATATACATAAACACGTTTATTGTGGGCATAATTTATTGATGGGCAATTCTGAGTTTGCCTCAACACACTTACCATATGAGTCGCAAGTGGAACACTTGGTCCATCATGATTATCGTGAGTGAAGCTCCACGATACATGGTCCCACAGAATATTCCCACCCCCAGCAAACACATAAGGGTGGCTATTAGAGTGGCATATGGTATTCGCGCCATGCATGATTGACAGCAGTCTCCTATGTAACGGTACGGAAAAGAAAATAATTAAAATCAATGTCATTTGAGTGTGGAGACATGAGAAGGAGAAGCAGCGTCCTTGTAGAGTGTGGTTGACGGATACGGTTAAGGGATACCCTTAATGGTGGTTGTGGCACCCCATTGGGCGCCAATTAAAACCGAATCTGACTGCCACACAGGAGGAAGAATAAACGAAGCGCAATGGTGATGATGGCGTTTTTGATTATGATTATATTTGCTAAGTTAAATGAGCCACAAGGTGGCACTTGTCATGATTATTTACGGTTAAGATGGTAGTGGCAAAAGCTACGCCACTACCATCATCATTATCATGGTGCTGTTCATTTAAGTGAAACGGTAAACGCACGCTTAAGTGTACACAATAGATGAGCATAATGGAGTACTAGACATTGCACATTTAGCTCAGACAAGTGCAGCATTAGGGAGAACGACATTTATAAGACGAACACAAGACAGAATAAACAAAAAAATATAGAAATAAGATGGAGTGCTTAAATGGCGTGTGTGTATGTTTAATAGGTTGATATATATTTTTTTTAAAAAGTAAGTGACTCCATTAACTGTTCAGTTATTGTCGTCAAGATATATTAATTGAAGCGCTATATAAGAATGTATCAATTAATTATAAATGAGTTTAACCCAAAAGAGAAAGCCAAATAAAAAGTCAATGTATCACGCACAAATTTAATTCAGAAGAGTTATGCTTTAATGATTATAGAAAGGTTAATTGTTGTAAAATACTTACATATCTACAAATATAAATATCCATTACTACATTTTGTTGCTTTGTACAGTGTGGCTGATGAATTGTGCTACCAAAAAAATGTGATAACATTTTTTTAAGTAAAAAAACAAATGTTTTTCTTTTTTTAATTTAAAGATTGTTATTTATATTCAATGAAAATAATTAGAGTGTTAAAACTTGAATTTGAATTGTGCGTTTCTATTACGCTCTTGAGTCGGTAGTTTTTTTCTAAATAAAGTTTCGGCACAAGTTTAACATCACACTTCCGAGTAGATGTACCAAAATAAGGTTGGTAAACTCTTTTGGCGAATGTGGTATAGTCGCTAGAAGACTGTAGCTACTCCAAGTGTTTCAGTTTTCAGTATCAGCATACAGCCACTGCACAACGATTTTAATTTTTTTTTTCTTATAAGAGGACGAAAGCACGCTACTCTCAATCGACTTCGACTTAAACTGCGATGTAAACAAGCATAATTGTCGAATATGGAGTGAGTGGAACTCACTTTGTAAAACTACCGTTCTTCCTAACTTTTGTGTGCTCTTTTTGTTAGTATTAATTAAAATTGTTTGTCTATTGTTAATAAAAATATAATTAATCAATTTTTGACGATTATATTGCAGTTTTATTTAATTTTCCTAAATGCTTTATGAAATCAAGTGCTGCCCTGTGATCTTGTATAGCGGCAATTATTTTATAGCTTGGTAAACAACTTTTGCAGAGTATGAGAAAGTCACAAAGGAGCCTCATAACCGAAATCGTTTGGCTAGGAACACAAGAAATGATTGCTACTGATGACTGCTATCATACAAATGTAGTTCTAGCGTTTCGACTTGGATTGGAAATTTATTTGCTCGAATTGGTAGCACACCAAGTCTATTTGTAAATATACTCTATATTTTGAATGCGTTTCAAGTTTCAATGAATGCTCAAAAGAGAAGACTAGGAGGAAAAGCATATATCTATACACAAAATGTATTTTTTCGGCAAGCTACTGCGAATTAAAATGTAGGTTGCGTTTGCTTATATTATTAAATTGCGAAGAAATAAGCGTTTAAGCACGTACTGTGAAACTAGGGATTAATATTTTCATATTAATTAGCCCTCTCTGTAATTAAAAGTTATATGAACATTACGCAGTATTATTTCGCTATCGTAATTGTAATACTTAGGTAAACAAAAGATTACCTATTATACAACAATAAATACCTATTTAGGCAACTGAGATTTTAAAAAAATGATAGCTCCATAAACTCGTCACCTTTTTCCTCTTTGTTTTGTTTATCATTCTTCTTTTCTGTCATACTTTTATTTACTTCCGATTATAGGAAGGTACCTTAGGGCATGCTATAGATTCGTAAAAAAAAAAAATAAAAAGCAAGGGTGGATCGAATGAACTTTCTCTGTTTCAATAGCAGGATTTCAGGTTAAATTGGTGTTAAGGTTCAGAAATGTCGGATTCACCGACAAGAGTAGAGATAGGACCGATTGATTTAAGGGCTGCTTGGCTTTCTGAGAAGATGCAATTATCCGAAGTGAATATCACGTTAGGAATTTTAGCTCAAATTGTCTAAATCGGATCTGCGGTTGACTGCATTGTTGTTATCTATGATAAGCAAACATCTCTAGCAACATTCTTTTTGAAAAATGTTGCTCTGTTTGAAGAATTTCAACATTATCAAAATCAGCTGTGTGTTTCTCTTCAATTAAGTGGTAAGTTAATGCAGTCTTATGGGAGGCGCCACTCTTTAGATCAGACCTATGACCAGAAATGCGGTTCTTTAGTTTTTGTGCAGAAGTTTCGATATAAAGGGATGAACAACTCGTCTCCTTCCCTCCTAAACAATTGGTCCTATACACAACATATGCTTTCTCCAGAAACTTTGCAACTCTTGCATTAAATTTATTGGACTTGTTGAATTATTGATTGGTTAGGAATTTTAGTAAAAACAATTAAATGTAGGTTCGTTCCAAGCACTTCCAATAGAAAGTATACAATGATTTTTATCAAAATCGTTAGAGCCGTTCCCGAGAAATATTGGAAAAGGAAACACCGTTATATGGAAGCTAGCTGTTATGACCAGGAGAGAACAAAAAATTAAGTTTTTTTTTCTCTAAATAAACACCGAAAAATTTACACATGAACTTTGAAGAAAATCCGTCAAATAGTTCAATTCAGTATACAGACAACCTTACATCAGCAAATGCACACTGACTAGCCGACCTACAAAATACAATGTGACTGCATTTAAAACGTATCAAATTCACATTTATTTCTGGTACACTTTTATGAGTGAGCCATAAAAATGAAAAAAACTGAAATGGTTTATATTGGAGAATGATAAATCACAATTTGCACGACCTAGTCGTGCCCTTAATTTTACATCTCATTTCACTTTCTAACACCTGTGTCAATTAAATTTTGTTCAACATTTATTATGAACTATGTACCTATATTAATTTCAATAAAATGATTTTGTTTATAAATATAGATGCATGTGAAAACTGGCAATAAATGAGGTGCATCTAGAAAACAAAAAAGTATTAGCAATCAAATACGAACATTATTACGAAAGCGCATTACGTGCTTAACAAATAAATACAAAATTTTGAACAAAATGGCAATAAAAAACACATACAAAATAAACACAAAAGGGAGGCAGTTAAAAATAGTAAAGTGCACAACAATAACAACAATTTGATAGAAGAATACCAATAGTTAATTTATAGTAAAATTTTAAAAAGCGGAAACTACACAAAACATAATACATATAAATAGGTGTGGCTGAAGAAGGGTGTTCTTCTACTTCTATTGTTCACCTCTTTGGTTATTCCATCCACGTTCCGAGTATCGATCTAGGGAATGATCCGATCGATAATTTGCACTCCGGTGACGATTCGGTTGATGAGTGTTGTAAGCGCGGGTTAATATTCCGTCGTCTTCGAAATTTGTCTCCAAAAGGATATCTTCGCGAGGATCTCGCACACGATCGCGATTGATCTTTGTTGTCATATTTTTAAATTAATTATAAAACTAAGGAATTCTTTGGTCTTTAAAGACTAGACAATCGTTTTTTTCTTATTCGTTCACTATCTTCGTATATATCGATGTAATTCTAAAATAAAATGAAAAATTAAATTAAAAGAACAAATAGAACTTCACTTTCCGGTGCAAGAGCACGACTTGAACTGAGAAAAAGAGAAAACGTCGATGAAGCTGAATGAAGGAACGTGATTCACCGTCCATTAGCTTGCTAGTTGAGCAATGAATGATAGTGAGGGGTTTTTGTTCTATACGAACAGTGAGAGTGTGACACATAATTAATGTTAATTTAATCTAATCTATCGCTTGAACTCTCTATTATATGCGGACACTGATAACACAAGCGAATACGAGAACATTTGGGGGATCCATTACGTTGCAAATTGGGACACTAGGGTTGAGAAATATGTAATTAAGTCATATCAGTTTTCAGATTTTATTTTATCTGGAATAACCCTGAGGATAAGTTATATTATAGAAGACAAGAGTTGACAAGCATTAATTGAACTTGCAGTCTTTTTATATCAGCGATAAACAAAATATGTATAGTTTAGTTCTGTTAGAAAAATTTCTATAGAATAGATGAATGAGGACGTGTGTTGTTCGTGAAATGCCAAATTTAATATTACTATGATATGACTTATTTCACTTAGTTTATCAAATTGTTGAAGTATCAAAGTTATTATTAGTTATTGATTACAGGTATCAGAGAAAATTTTGGAATCAAGTGGACGTACGTTGTTTGTATTTAATTTAAGAAAATTCTAAAGCGTATTGTAATTCCATAGGTTTCAAAAAGCGGAGTTGTTCAGATAATTCTGAAAAGCGTTATAATCTGCTAGTTTATACGTTCAAAAATTAGTTTACTTCTTAAGTAAATACTTTCATATTATTTCGAAATAAAAAGAAAATAGAGAATAGAACTAAAGAATAGTTACCAACCACTCAATATTTTGAGTTCAGATCGAAGGGATAAGAAAGACGAAGCGGAAAGATGATGATACGTCACGATGTGCTTCAGGCTCTGACGTAAACTTTCTTGATTCTAGCTTGCTATTTCAATTTTGTATATAAGTCGACGAAGGTTTGTTTTCTACCTGATAACCATTGGATACAACGTCAGTCACTAATAACTATTCCTTCTGGTGGAGAATCAATGTTAGTTTACTCTACGTGTTCCAGAAAACATAAACCTTAAGCTCATTAAAGTATATTCTTCAACAGATTTTGTTCTAACTATTAATCTAATGTAGCACTTCGTCGAAGGACATCATTGAACATAAGCCCACGTAGCGTCGACAACAACCATCAGGTCAATGATAACTGGTCTGAAGGTACGCATATCCTTTACCCTAGACAGAGGAATTCCTTTGTAATATGGTTGCTGGATCGAGATCTCCCATTGCATTTGTAAATATCAAGATGAGGGAATCCTGATTTGCTAAGCACCATATCCGCCATTTCAGTTACGAAGTTTAAAAATCATGGTCCTTTTCCGTAAATGGTGTCGTGTAGAATATGTTTTTAAGATTGTGCTAGTTTGTCTCTAGTGTGCCAATGTATTTTTCTTAATTTCAAATTGAAAAAAAAAATTAATTTAAAAACACCCCTTTTAAATTGTACTTATATAAACAAATCTTAAAGAAAACTGTACGATTCGGAAAATTCCTCAAAAGAATACCTACTTAATTTTGATGTCTTTACTCAGCAGAAAGATGCCGGTTGACAGTTATTAAAAAAATTAGTGGAACAGCAGTTTCTTTTCCAGGATTTATTTAACTGTTGCAATTTAGATAAGCCGTGGTACTCTTATACTTTACTGGATTTATACAGTCATAGCATCTGCTTTAACGTTAATAACAGCTGTGACATTTTTAAGGACTCTAAGTGCAAATTAATTCATTTTGCATGGAGTTTGTTTTCAGAGGGGTTGTTTTTCTTTAGATAAAATCAGTGAACAAGTACCTAAAGAAGAAGTAAAACATATTTAAATTGTTTGAAGAGTACAAAAGTAATAACTACCCATTTTTTTTGTAAAAACAATAGTCCAACATATGCGTTTGGAAAGAAGACAATTCTAAAGTAACCACCTTTTGACAGCTTAGCAATCGCTCTATCTTTACTTTCCCGTTAAGTTTTCCCAAACAGTATTTGTATCAATGGATGTAGCAGTTGTGACTAGATCAATTTTTCGAAATTCAGCTGGTATTGTATCAAGTTTAACTACCTTGCAGTTTATGAGGAGATTTATCCAAGTTTGGATTTACTTCATTGAAGAGGTTCGATGTAGTTAAAAAATTATTACGTGCTTGGATTGTGGAAAAAACAATTGAAGTGAAAAGTAAAATCTTCTTAAGTAGTATCTTATTTGGCAACACGGTACAAACAAATAATATTTTTTACCTAGTTTAGCGATTAATTACACGACGACGCGAGAAGCATCTTGATATGGTAGGTTTTCAAAGAACTAACTCAATAACCTCATATACTTTTGACATATACCACGGTTCAGGAATCCCTAAGTTTTTCTGATAACACAAACAAGTAGTTAATCAAGTGCCTAGTTAATCTTTGCCTAGTTATCCTTATATTTTGTTTGCAAAAACAAAAATATTTTTAATTTCCGGCAGCGATCCATGTAATTTATATGAAAACAAAAGAAAATCTAGGTTTTTATATTTTAATATCACACTGTTGCCGAACCATAGTAACAAAAATTACAAAGACGCGTGTTCAAGAAAACCCGTTCTTCCTGAAGTTTTACGACATCCTTTGCCATAGGACAGTGAATTCTTTATCTTCCGCCTGTTCTATTCCTCTTCCCGACTAAAGCATTACCTCATTCACCAAGGATGTAATTATGAACTGGGGAGCAATGATTCCCTGCCATTCATTCCTCTAGACAATAATTATACTTACACACTGGCATAGAGAAAAGTTATAGGAAACTGGAGTGAGCCTACATTTCCATTATACCGACATTCGTCTTCGTCCTGCTGCCTCCTATCTCCACCTACCATACAACCTAGATATAGTTGAGTTGAGAATAAAAGACTGTGTAAGGCTTTTTCAAATTAATTTTATACTCTCAGCTTGCTGTTTCGCGCACAGCAGAGTCCTCGTCTGCACATTGTCATCCTGCTACATAGTTCTTTTTCTTAAACGAACAATTATTATCATTGAGACAAGAGTTGATCGCTCGGTGGCAGGCGTCCTGGCAACCATAGAGCAAGCAGGAGAAAGGAAGATGAACAAAAAAAAAAAAAACTATTATCATCATTAGGTATATCGCGAGGAAGAACTTTTACGTTGTAGGCCGCATTTGCATTTTAAATATGGAATTGAAATTTCAAGCTGAAACTGGTGGTAAAATGGTATCCTTTGTACCCTAACATTTACCCTTCACCAGTAAATGGGTTTTCTACTAGCTTATCCGCCCCTCTGCTGTTTAATTGTTCGAGCTTCGTTCTAAATTTTAACTAAAAGTGGATAGGGTGGTGTTAAATTGTGGGATTTCTTTTTTCAAGTTAGTTTAAGTAGTTTTTGTATGGTTTTTTTCATTCTTCATATCTGACGAACGACTGAAAAGGTCCCTCAAAGATGGTTAAATTAAAGTGTCATTTACACAAATGATAAAAGATATAATGACGATGAGTGTATGTCTGAGGCAAATATGTACTATGGAACTGTCATATTTATGTCTTCAGATATATATTTTTTTGTATTTAAAAAAAAAACGCGGTTAAGATATTTCTCCAGATAGAATGTGACAAGGGAAAAGTCAAAGACCTTCTGTATATCATTTAAGATGAAATAAACAAGGATAAATGGGAGGCATACTAACCCATCTACGTTTATCAAACACATTTAGGAGGGCATAGTTTTTTTTCTTACACCATTTAGTCAAGTAGGGGTAGGAGTCGCTGTGTAAACGAGAGAAGATAAAACAGATCTTGTAGCCACTTTATTTTAACGACGATTGAGAACAAGAAGAAGACACATTACACATCAATGTGTACAGAAGACACAAAAAAAAAACTTTGTCCATGTTGAACTATGTGCTTCAATTTTTAGTGATGGTTTCTGTAATTTAATCCGGGTGTATAAGTTTGTTTGAACAGCAACACATGGGTTGGGGGTAAGAATTCGATATCTTGTGAAAAGTCAACACCCTAGTAATGCAACGAATTTTAGGGGAAATCCTTGATTGAAGGATAGGATAACACCAACAGTGAAACTTTTTAAAGATATATAAGATATCTAAAAATGCTACAAGACGAAAACAGAAAAAGTTTTTTCAGGAATCAAATCGCGTAAGTAAAAGGAAACTTTATCTCTTTTAGAAGGGGGAGATATTACGAATGTAAGACAAGACCTCAACGCTAGATTAAACTAATAGAAACTTGGGAAAAAAGGTTTTTTGTTTTTACAGGTGTTGATACACAAAATCTTAAGTTATGTTCAAGAACTCGCATCCTAAAGTTTGAAAGTTATTTTGTAACATTCAGATGTTAACACATTTTTATGAAGATAAGACTTTTTGCTACCCAGAATTTTGTATGTTTGATAACATTATTGGAAATTTATTTCAAACATATTTTGTTATCGTATATGTAGTTACATAATATGGGTACATTTCCTTTTTCCTAGACAAGAATATAATTATTGAAGGGATAGGTTCAAAATGTTCTAATAGAATAGTTAACTTATGACTTTATGCAAGTTATTAGTACTTAGCTATATGCAGACATTTGGAAATGTTTTTCAGAACAATTTTGTTTTGGATAGGAGTTTACTCAGAAAAATACTATTTAATTGTCAATAACATAAGACCTTTGCTTTTATAGAATTTATGTACAACTAAAATTATTTTCTTTTCTAAACAATAGTTTTCTTTCTAGTTGATAGATTGTGAGTATTATTATTTTAAAAATATTGATACTTCCATTAATTGGTATTTATTGTAATAACGAGAATGGAGAGTGGTAAAGAGTCGGTAACGCTAAAGTGCCGGGGACTTAATGGCTGCCGGTATAAGCAAATAAAATAGCTTTGCTGGTCAGGGTAAGAACATGTCCTTAGGATGATAAAAATACATCAAAAAGCAGAATAACTGCATAAGGTGGTCGATGGCATTTAAGTCTGATGGCCGGGGAGCAAATTTTGGAAGACCAACACCTGCAGCAAGTAGCGTCAGTAACACTTAATGAGTGTTTACAAAATGGAATATTTTCCAGAATATCCCTTATGCAGTATGTCTCGCTTGTCAAAAGTCAAGTTGTTAAAATCATACAAACAAAAAACAGAAGCATTTCTGTGTCGAAAAAACATGTTAAAATTTTTCGCAAAATTGCGAAAAATTTCGAGCATTATGGAAGTACTTGCTAATACAAGAAGCAAGAAGAAGAAGTACTAATCCTTGACCGAGCATAAATGATCGGTTCAGAGCTAGACAGGTTCAGAGGAACATATATTTCGAAATCTGATGGTGACTATTTTGATCAATGTATGAATTGACAAAATTAGGAGCTAAAGGTGTTGATGAAGATAAGTCGCCTGAACATACTTAACATGTGCATTGTGCAGGTCCTATGGTAATTACAGCAGTGTATGGAATTAACCTAAGGTTGACTACCATTTAGCCATTTAGTAGCCAGTTACATGAAATCATATGTGAAAAATTGCAAAGTGATACTGCGAAAAGCTCTAACCCACCAACACTGTCTTCTACAGAGTTTTGTATGGAGACTAGGAAGACAAACAAACAAGCAGTGACCTCTAGAAGAATCAATTAGTAATCTGGACAAAGCAAAGGCGAACAATTTATCTATAACTTCAAAAACACTGCTAGGAACAAAAGAACAAAGGAACATGGTAGACTCATAACGTAGATGAAAAGCACACCTTGAAGTGGTCTACTTACAGACGTTGCAAAAAAGAAGCAAGAAAGTGTGCGCAACATAAAGCAGAGTACGGAGATGGCTCATGCAAACCAGTCTTTTCCGGAACTGCGGATCTACCAATAAACCTATCTTCTTAAATTCAAATTTATCTTATTTAATACATATGCCCTCTCTTCGATCAAAGTAAAAGAGATTTGCCAACGTGTTTCCCAATTAAATTTCAAAACTGGATTCTTTTCTTAAAGCTATAACTTTATGTAATCAAATTATTTTACAACCTTAAAATGAAAGATTCTGTCATAAAGTTCATTCGGAATTAAACTTTGCTGGAGTATAAAACTCCTTGAAGACAACTTATCTTTCAACAAGAAGGATAAGTTGTCTTCACTTTATTACTTTTTTGTATTTAGTATTGATATTAAGAAAATTACTACATTATTATATTAAGTTCGTTAACTTGTGTTGTCAAGAACTTGCAGGTCTAATATTCCATATAATTTCTTTTGATAAAACATCTGAAAATTGCATTAGTCTTTCATTTATTCATAAAATTAAATCATTAAAGTAGAAAATATTATTTTCAGTCCCTTTTTGTCATTTAAAAATAAACTATAGTAAGATTAAATCTTTTTGCAATTATAAATTGGATGTTAAGGTATCTCCATGAAAGAAAATGCCTTCAGGTCAAAATGTTAAAATAAACAAACGCAATACAAACTCTCATCCTTATGTGCTGCTTATGGGCCATACACACCCATATTCAATTATTTTTTGGTAATGAACGCATATATACACAACACACTACACACATGTTTACCAAAAGCCTCCACACAGTAATTATGCGTGGTTATTATGCTTTTCCAATTTTCTCTCATGAATATTGCTGTTCTGGTTATATTAAACGCTTTAGCCCTTGAGGGCATTACAAGCATCACATAGTATGCACAACCAAGCCGTCATAGTCCAACCAGCAGGGGACATACCAATAATGAAGGCATAACATTTATGTCAAAAGATATATACGTTTGGTGTGCTTTATGAAGCAATTAAGGGCAAAATATATTGGAGACCGAAATATAAGCCATAAAGGCTCTATAAAAAAAAAGTTCAGTATGTAAATGCAAGAAGGGTCGAAAAACACATGTAAAGATAAATTAAATAAAAACCCAGTAAACTTACAAAAATATTATAGAGGTAAGAATACAAATTAAAAAAATGCAAATAAGGATTCAGAATGTTTTTACGGTACAGGGCTTACTACGTATACATTTCTTTTTTATGGTAATAAAGCAGAAAAAGGTCATTTAAGTTGAAAAACAAAAGATTGCAACTTTATCAATTTAAGAATTTAAGGTTAGAATTTTGATTACCTTAAATTTTTTTTAGTTCAAAGCAGTACATTATACATTTTGAATTAAGGACATTGTTGATTTTGCTTATCCGTTAGGTACCTTAAGTATAAAAGGAAAACTATTTTGGACATTTATTTGAACGAAACAGTGCTTTTTAAGTGCGAAAATTGTAAAAAGCTTGATAACGACGCATCAGAAACTGAAGTAATTCGGCTCATAATTCTGATTTTCTGATCTATCAACGCGAATAGTTCCAGATAATCTTCATAACCATGCATACAAATTGGCGACGGTGCAAGAAGTATCCAAACACGACATCAATTCTTGAAAAAAACTCATGATTGGCTATTTTGAAAAATGATGCAAGTGTTTTTTTTAGTGATGAAGTTCATTTTCTCTTGAATAAATGCATCAAGAAATCAAACATACAATACTTTCAATGAAATCAGTTCCGAGAATTGCTGTTTTTTTTTGTTTGCTTATTATGGACGGAAGGTAACCTGAATGTATCTTTACTCTAAATCCCAGAACACAGTGGCATTCTGCGCTGGGCTTTCTCATTACCTATCAAAATCCAATTGTAGATAGAGATGGGATTTACTAGTTCTGCTAAATCAAGGAATATGTGGCTCACTTATGACAATAGGCCAACAGGAGATCATACAAAAAAAAATATTCCACACAACACTCACTGGGGCAGCTGCGGAAATAAGTGGCAGAAACGAAACAGTGACCCAAAAAAATAATCAATAAACTATGCATTTTTAGCACAAATAAAACAAACTGAAAACTAGTGATTTGCACATGTTTTACATGTTTATCATTGTGTAAATGGCTTCAAGTTGCTTCTTCAAGGCTCCGCATGTACGTTTGGATTTTGGGAAAGTTGAAGCCCAAAGAGCAAAAAGCGTCAGTTCAAAATTAGGGGATAATTTGATGATACACCACATACACAATATATGCAATTATTTGAAGTAAAACTGACAGGCTACTTACTCGATAAAAAATTATAGGTCAGGTTAATTTTAGTATCAAAAGAGCACAACCTAGGCTATTCTAAATAGACTCGCGGTATTACGAAGTCATGTGTCCACGATTATACGATAGAGTGGGGTCCTATAATCATGGACTTTTTATAATATTTAAATACCTACTATTTATTATTATTATTACGTTACAAAACTTAGTTTACAAGAAATCTATGGACATGGCAAGTTGCCGTCTGCCAAAATACCTACTATTCTAATTTTAATAAAAAAAATAATTAATTTACAAATTCATTCCTCGATAGTATAGTGGTCAGTATGCCTATTCACGTCAATTTTGACTTCCAATAATTTTGCTGACTATTCAGTCAGGATGCTTAACCAAAACTCAGTTATTATAGGTACCTACCTACAACCTCTACAACTTATAACTTTGTTTATTTTTGGCTGATTTTACTTTTCTAACTTCTGTTGAGCTTATTTTGGCTAATCTTAATTGACCTAATCTTACTTTGCAAATTGTTTGTATTTAATGAAGCGAGCTAATAAGGGTTACCTAATTATTTTTGCTCCTTTGTAAATCCTTTTTCTTTTTGCTACGTTATATCAGCCGCATCAGCTTTAAGGTGTATTAAAGAAATCCATAAAAATAAACAAGTAAAAATACAAAACCAACCAAATTTCATGTCATTATAATCCAAATAAAGCATATTTTAAGTTGATTGCATAAAGCAACCCGTAATCCCTTCAAAACATTCTCCTTTTTCTTTTTTATTTAACTCCATATCAACATTTGTCTACAAAAAGCTCGTCCTGCCTTAAGAAGCTCATAAAATTGTCATGCTAAAATTGATTTACGTTACAAACACCCCAAATCTCTCAAATTCCCAAACAAAAAAAAATATCTCAAGTGAAATAAATCGCTTAGCGAACGAATCATGCAAAACTCATGCAAATGTCTTCTACTTCTCTACATCAAATTTAAGGTTTTACGTTTCTAGAACCACATGCCGCCTTCTCTTTGTAAATTGAAAAGTAACACCAAAACCAAACACAATTCCAATCCAATCCAGCAACTTCATTTTCGCCAACAAAAAGTCTTATTTTTAGGAGGGGGCTATAAAAGGAGGAGGGGTGGATAAAATAAAAAAAAAAAAAGAACCCAAGGGAAGCAGGGAAAAAGAGATGCGTTACCGTTCTTGCCTTTGGTGTGGCGTGTGGCTGTGGGTATATGATTTTTCTCGGCTAAGGTTTTGGTTTACTGCAAATCCCCAAAAGGGTAATGTAATGATAACAAAGATAAACGAAAAAGGGATAATAAAAATAAAAAAAAGGAAGAAATTCAAAATAAAAAGAAAACCATGCAAACTGTTATCTTGCCCAATCGAGTAAATTGGTGTGGGGGGAATTGCGGTAAAAAACTGAATACAACAACTTTCAACGGTTCAACTCAGCAAGAGGAAACAGAGAGACAATAGTTAAAAAAACAGGTTTTATTGGTCAACGTCAAGTCGTTTTATCAAATTTCTTTAAAAATTCGATGTTCGATGTCTATGTAAATTAAAAAGAAAAACCCCAACCTACTTACCCATTGTGTTTTGTTGGTGCCCTCAATTAATAAATTGCATCCAATAAAAAACAATCTTCTTATTTGCTAGAAAAACAGGAAAATTATTTAAATTACAAGTGTTTTTTTATGTTGCACTGGAGTACTGCACTTGTTTTTGTTTACGCACAATTGTGAATTGGTTTATGAAGCTACAAGAAGTTGATTGGGGTGTGAGTGAGACAAAGGATTAAGTTGATTTAAATTTATGGGCTGGGCACACTCTCGACAAAACATGAAAACTAATTTTTGTTTTGATAATAGGTACAATAGAAATTAATTATAATTGCAGCTTTATAAAATCATTATTTCTAATTTCAATATATTTCACTTGCTAATGGGAAAGAAAAATACTTCAGCGCGAAAAAAAATTGTCGTGAGGTCGCAAAATGAACAGCACTTCCCAAGTAAACAGCCAAACCGAAACTGAAGAAAGGAAAACATACAAAAGTCGAATTTGGTCGAAATACTGGGAAATACTGTGGTGAGTTTTGGTGTTGTGCGTTGTGAACCGTCTACTACAATAGGAGCAGGCGTTGCTTGCAATATTTCAAAGTAGGTCACAAAAATGCACAAAGGGGATTGTATGTAAATTCATAAAGAATTCGCTATACTGGCTGAACGGAATGATGTAGTCATAGCTGTAGTAAGTAGCGCTGTCAAAGCTACTGTCAAAATGTAGCTCAAAAAAGTGTCAAAATGACATTCCGAATTTCGGAGTTAGCCGATGAGGAATGTATGTATTCGTTTTTTAACCAGGGTTGTTATATTTTTGAGAGCGTTACATCACTTTGCATTTGCGTAACGTTGATTGTTTATAATTTTTAATTTGTTAATTAATTAACAAAATAAGATTCACCAAATTCGGAAATTGCGTGCACTTGATTCACCAAAGCAGGGAATCTGCGTAGCAGTGATATGATTTCTTTAATTAATTATTTACTATTGAAATATTTGGTGGAAATTATTATCAAACTACTTTTATTTTACAAAACACATCCACTCCTTATGCCATGAGTTACTTACAGATTTCTTGTTTGATAGAGAGATCTTCATACATAAATTATGGCTGAAGATTATAGGTAAAGATCAAAAATTATAGGCAAAGATGAACATGTTCATCTTTATTATAGCAACTAAAATTACTAATGCCTATTTAATGTAGCCCCAAGCCACTTTAAATTATTTTTGGGGTATTAAGTTTGAAACTTGAATATTTTCGTGAAATAAATACGTAAAAGGAAATAAAACTTTTTATGAACTACAATAATATATTTTCCATAAAATTTTAATTGATAATGTGTAATATAACCACTTTCTGAAAACAAAATATGAAAGAATTTTGCTTACATCATTGTGGTGTGTACCAGCATTAATCATTTTGATAGCAACTTGTTATAGGAAATCAAACCAGATGGTATCTGTGAATTTTTTTCGTCTTTAGGGTTTAAGATGTACATCTGTCTCTTTTTAGTTTTCTTCAGTTCTGCAGGTGCAGAGACATGTAAATCCACCATCGACAGTGACAGCAGTGCCAGCGGCAGCTGGTGTTACTGTCATGGTGTCACGTTGGTTTTTCAGAATGTCTGTATTCCTCGTTTTCATTTAAATTCTAATGTCGAAATTAGTACACGTATTTAACACTAAAAGATGATGGCGTTCTTAGACTGTTTTTAGCTGGAACAACTTTTCTTGGCTGTTTGTATGAACATTTCAACCGACTGGCGGTCCATATCTAGTACGTTCTGATATTCACCTAAAAATGTAATAGAATAAAAACTCAAAATAATACTCATCTCTGGATTACCCCACTATTTTTTTTGACGTTTATTGTCACTTTTTTTCAGAAACTTTTCTTTATCAGCTGTGTGATTATTTAATTTTGGTGATAATTGTTTTATTTATATATTTTTCAATAAATTACACCACAAACCATGTTACGACAATGTGTTCCCAAGTCTCCAGTAAAATCTGTAAGTAAATTCACTATATTTAAATCCATTACAACACAAATCAGTAAAATTCTACAGCTTGTTTATCGCTGCCAACACACAGGTGCAGAGAAAATCGACGAAATCCGTGAACGTCTGGCAAAAGGACCCAAATTCCAAGACTTTGTTCAGAATCCAAATTACACTAATGACGAATGGAATGAGTATGAAGGAAAACTACGTCGCGAAAAGGGAGAAAATGAACGATTACGATTACCTCCCTGGTTGAAGACAACAATTCCGACGGGTAAGAATTTCAACAAAATCAAGGAACAACTAAGGGATCTTAAGTTGGCAACTGTATGTGAGGAAGCAAGATGTCCCAATATAGGCGAGTGCTGGGGCGGTGGTGAACATGGCACACAAACTGCCACAATTATGGTTAGTGCGTTAGACATAATGAAATCAATTGACCTACTGATAACCTTTCGTTTGTTTTTTAGTTAATGGGAGACACTTGTACACGGGGTTGTCGGTTTTGTTCAGTAAAAACAGCAAGGAATCCACCTCCATTGGATCCAAATGAGCCTGTGAACACAGCTACAGCTATTGCTTCTTGGGGATTAGATTATATAGTCCTCACTTCAGTCGATAGAGATGGTTTGTATAAATTCCTATAATTAATCAGTCAAATAATCTGCTAGCAATCAGTCTCAAGGAGTTAATTCTTATTACAAAATGCTGCGCTTTATTTGTTGGGGTTTCCTTTGCTAGATACACGATCAGGGTTAGATAAGAAGATTCGTTGAGTAGATGCGATGATGTCCACATGTCCCAGCCATCTTAGACGTTGTATTTTAGTATAAAGTTCATATAGCACGTCGTTGAATCTTCTTTTTCCCTTTGCTTCAATCCACACAGAAGCGAAAATCAATCAAAAAATCTTTCCTTTAAAGCATGCTTTTGCCTCATAGAGAACAAAATAATAATAATTAAGTTGTTGTATACCTCTCCTTAGTTTTATGAAGCAAAATAGGTTGCATTATAACGTGTTATTTTGCCTTAGGTTATTCTTAACATTAAATGTAGTGTTCTTACCGATTTTTTCGGATCAGTCAGATTTGTCAATAACAAAGCGGACGAATTTAACAGAGATGCAGAGAAACGACAATTTGTCTCTATTCACCCTATCGATAGATGTTATTCGTATCGATCTTGAACTCGTGTTCTATTTTCCAAAATCTGTGACACTTACTTAACTTACGAAAGTTGAAGTACCTTGGCTAAAACCACACTGATAGGGCCCAATCAGTTCATTGAAGAAGGTCTTAACCGGTCACACATTATAGCCGACAGGATTTTATAAGCGACGTTTAGGAGATTGAATTCATCTGTAATTGGAAAATATCGGATCGTCTCCTTTTTTGTAAAAGGGGCATATTGCGCAAGAATTCAATTCATCGGGCATACTTTAATTCGACCTAATCTTACAAATGAGTTCGTAAATGCTCCCTACAAAATAAATATATCCTGTTGCATTGAATAATTCGGATGGTGGGTTATCCGAACCAGCAGCCTTATAAGATTCTGGTTTGGCAACTCGTCCACTAGACTTGTCCTCTCAGTAATCGCAGTTTGTTGCGATGTATACGTCGTTACCTTTCAATTGCACTTCATTTTATCAATATTTTGAAATTGGTGGTTGCAGGATTCTAAAATTTTTCATCCTTTTTAAATTTTTCTTCTGAGATTAACTCTTAAAACTTAGAAGAAGTTATTCTTTTGATTTGAAGGTTTGTGAAAGTTTTCTAATTCTAAGTCGAAACTACAGTACGATATGTAATGTACATAGATGAATACAAATTTATTTTATTCTAGACCTTTCTGATGGCGGAGCTACCCATATCGCAGAAACTGTTAAAGAAATCAAAGCAAGAAATCCCAACATTTTCGTAGAGTGTCTGGTTCCTGACTTCCGAGGCAACCTTGATTCAGTAAAGACAATTGCCCAATCAGGGCTCGATGTGTACGCTCACAACATCGAAACTGTCGAGAAACTCACTCCCTTTGTCCGGGATCGTCGTGCCGAATACCGACAAACCTTGGCAGTCCTCAAAGAAGCCAAGCAATTCAACCCAAAATTAGTCACAAAAAGTTCAATAATGCTGGGTCTGGGTGAAACTGACGAACAAATCGAGCAAACTCTTAACGACCTTCGTGAGGTTGGGGTCGAGTGTGTAACACTTGGTCAATACATGCAACCCACTAAAAAACATTTAAAAGTCATCGAGTACGTTACACCAGAAAAGTTCAAACACTGGGAGGAAAGGGGCCAAGAAATGGGATTCCTTTATACAGCCAGTGGGCCACTGGTCCGCAGTTCATACAAAGCAGGAGAGTTTTTCATCAGCAGCATATTGAAAACTCGACAGGAAAATACCGCCAATAAGTTGTAAATACTCATCCAAGAACTTAACCTTGTTTTATTGTTGTTGACATCAAAATAAATAAATTCCTAGAGTCTTTGTTTTTTTTTTTTTTATTTCATTCATAATAATCAATCGATTCAACAAGTTGCCCATCAGCATTGGTGTTTCTAGGCATGCGTCATGCAACGTCATTTGGTTTTGTCTTTCTTGACAGGAATTGACATTCCAAAAAAATTTTCTTCCATTCGTCTAACAAGTTGGGAAAGGTTTCTAAATCGGATCCGCGGAGAAAGGATTCTCAATTAAAGTCTGTTATTGAAAATCTAAAGTAAAGCCTAGAAATACACAACGAAATATAAGCCCAGTGAATTAAATTTATGTGAAACTATGCAATTGATATAATTGCGAGCATATGTTGTGAAAAAGCTTTGCATAACGTGTAGGCGGTCAAAGTCAAGGAGACTTCAACGAACGATTTTTTTTAGTGTTTTTTTTTGTCTGCTATTGAACAAAAAATAAAGAAAAAAGATACACAAAGTACATCTGAAATATCAACGAAATCTCAAGACACAAAGAAGTTATAATACAACAAATGCCCGGCACACGTCACATTATACTCGGACATGTAATGTCCGGGTTGTGCTCGAAAATGAATCGCACTAAACCAGTTCCAGCTGATGTCATGGAGACTCCACTCAAACGATGTTTGAATACATTCGATATTACTTTGTTGGGTAAATATTGAACTTTTATTATTAAAATTGGAAATTTACTTGTTTATAATTTTTGTAACTGCCATCTGGTAGAGGTGATAGGTTGATATATTTATAAAATCTTATGTAGATAGATAAGTAGGTTGGCTCCCAGTCTATTTTTTTTTCAGTAGATAACCCTGTTTTGACTTAAAAATCGATATCAATCAAAAACGGTGGTATCTAGCTATATGACTGTAATTTAATACCAGCTAGGTACCTTTTGACCTTTTCTTTAGTTACTCAAACCTAGAAGGCAGTACATATGTATGTGGAATAACTGGAGAAAATATTACTCGGGGCTGATGGCAAACCCACAATCTTAATGCTGCTTAAGTTAATTAATTAATGATTTTAAACAGCATGTCATGTCGTGATAAGATCACTTGTTGTATTAATAAAAGCTACAAATCTGTTTTGTAGCTATATAAAACATGTTCAAAAATCTCAACATCTATGTATACATATGTACCTGTATTTAAAATCGATATTCGATCTTTTAGGTCTAAATTCTAAATTTATATAATATTGTTTGCGATATATAGGTATATATAATAGCAATGGAGGCGACTGTAAGATTACTTACATATCTCATCGCGGCTTTTGGAAAAATGAACACTAACCGATAGGTTAAGCCCTAACATTTCCAAAACCGATGGTCGGACAAACTTTTTCATTAAACACCTTCAAGTTTGTCCGACCATCAGTTTTGAGATTGTTAGGGCTTAACCTATCGATTAGATTTCAACTTTCCAAGAAATGTGATGAGATGGGATACGGTCGCCTTGCTAAAATAACTTTATTTAAAAATAAAATAAAAGAATAGATTTTTAACTTTTCAAAAAGGTCGTTGTTTTTTAATATGTTTTTTTCTGTTTTGAAATTCAAAATTCAAAATATGTGCAATGGAATTCAAAATATTTTTCAAGAGCAATTTTAATATTTCTTCACCGTATTTAATAGCATCATTTTTACATCAAATCATAACTTAATATATATGTTCTTGCAGGAATTGGCCACATGGTCGGTGCTGGTATTTATGTCCTAACAGGCACAATTGCCAAAGATATGGCTGGCCCTGGTATCATTCTGTCATTCATCTTAGCTGGATTTGTATCGATGTTATCTGCTTTGTGTTATGCTGAATTTGGAACAAGAATTCCCAAAGCTGGATCAGCTTACGTCTACACTTACGTGTCCATTGGTGAATTTTGGGCTTTCATTATCGGATGGAACATTTTACTGGAACACATGCTAGGAGCTGCTTCAGTTGCACGTGCATGGAGTGGCTACGTTGATTCAATGCTCGATGGTTGGATTGCCAATACCACAGTTTCCGTGACAGGGGAGCTTCATGAACAACTCTTCGCAAGACATCCTGATTTTATGGCATTTACCGTTTGTTTGGTATATGCTGCTGCTCTAGGCATGGGCGTCAAAGCCACTGCAGTCTTTAACGGATTACTAACAGCTGTAAATATTTTAGTAATGTTGCTGGTGATTTGTGTAGGATTTTGGTATGCCAACCCTAACAATTGGTCGGAAGCTGAGGGTGGATTTTTGCCTTACGGATTTGGTGGAGTTGTTGCGGGAGCAGCTACTTGTTTCTATGCCTTTGTTGGGTTTGACAGTATTGCTACGTCTGGAGAGGAGGCAAAAAATCCGACATCCTCTATTCCGATTGCCACTATTTTGTCGTTGTGTGCTGTAAGTGTGGGATACATCTTGGTAAGTGCAGCCTTAACTCTAATGATTCCCATAAGGGAGATCAATCCAGCAGCTTCTCTTCCTGAAGCCTTTGGCTCTATGAATCTTCCCTGGGCAAAGTACTTGATATCTATTGGAGCAATCTGTGGAATGACGACAACTCTTCTTGGGTCACTCTTTGCCCTGCCCAGGTGTATGTACGCCATGGCATCAGATGGACTTCTCTTCTCATGCTTTGGAAAGATAAATGTCACCACACAGGTTCCAGTGCTAAATTTGATCGTCTCAGGAGTCCTAAGCGCAATCTTGGCACTTCTCTTTGATTTGGAAAAACTCGTGGAATTCATGTCTATTGGGACCTTGTTGGCTTACACCATTGTAAGTGCAAGTGTGATTATTCTACGATATCGCCCTCTACCATTGGAGGAGAGTGCCGCCTATGCTCCAGATACACCTGATGAAGAAGAAGATAATTCATCCCAATCGAGCATAGATACAGCTTCACCAACAAGTGATTTAATAGAGGTTGCTCTAGCTGGTCGATTAAAGCCACAATTTCGCTGGCTTGAACCACTTCTTGGTCGATTCGAACCTGGTGGAGCAGTTTCAGCTGCAGTTTTGCTATTCACGGTGTTAAGCTTTGCGATTTGTTTCCAACTGGAAGTTTCATGGACGGAATTGTACTCGGGCACATGGTGGGCCTTGCTTCTGTATGGTTTCTTGATCTTCTTTATAGGAGCTTGTGTCGGCGTGATTGCTGTTCATCATCAAAATACAAGGGGTTTGGTCTTCAAAGTACCTCTGGTTCCATATATACCGACTCTAAGTATATTTTGCAATGTGGTTCTAATGGTTCATCTAAGTGCATTAACCTGGCTTCGATTCTTCATTTGGGTTTGCATTGGAATGTTAGTTTATTTCTTATACGGAATTCATCACAGCAAAGAAGGTGAAGCATGTTCAACTTATTCCATGCTCATGACATCATCGGAAGCAGCAAAGGGTCATTGGGGCGCTACAGGTGGACGAATGGGAAAGAAATCGGTATTCCATCGGTTAATAGGAGCAAAAAAAGTGGAAGACAAAAAACCTATAGTCGAGGAAGACGAAGAAGAGCCTTAAGTTAATCTTTTTTTTTGTATATCTATACCATTCGGCATTTTTCATTTTATAAGCTATGAAGTCATTGACCAAGAAACCTAAACATTTTTTTTTATTGATCAATCCATTAGCTGTTTAAAGATCTTCAATTCACGCAGTTCTCTCTTTTTTTATTCGTTTGAAGCTTACCTTTTTTTGTTGGCGAGTATCTTTCTATTCATTGTTTTATTATTTCTTTCAACTTTATTTTGTGCTTATTCAGTTGGCAAACAATAGTCGAATGTGAACCTGCCTAAAGCTTGCTCGATCGTGTTAAGGCTTGTTGTTATAATGATAAAAAATAATTTATTATCATCATGCAGTCATGTGAACAAACACACACGTACTTTTTAGAACAAAGGGAATGGGAACGGGTATAGGGGCTAGTTTAGTCCGACAGTCGATTCAAGCTTCAAGAAATAAAAAGAACATGAAGTGTAAAGATATTGCATGAAACTTTGAAAGAAAGTAATACGTGTTGAATGTGGTTTTACTCATTAAATCACTGAGGCATTGCATGCAAACTCACAACAAGTTTTCAAAAGACGAATGGGTTACAACTTAAGATAACTGGAAGTGGTTTATAGACAAACGGGGATACCCCTGTATTTATTTCATTGACAAGGTTTTCTTTGACTTCGTACAGTGAGTAGGTCGCTTTATGTTGAACAAGGTAATAAAGTGATTTTCTTGAACAATTAAACAATATTGTTTAAAAAGCTTTTGCACATGTTCTTAACCAAGCAGATATGAATTAAAGGTCAAAATATTAAGTAGGTACATATAATGTATAGGTAGGTAGCTTTTTAATATATTGGCAAGCTATAGACTTGTATATGTACATACATAATATTGTAATTGTTATATAAATAAAGGAACTTGAGAGTGGGCAATAGGTATGCTTCCGCACTATCTCGAGTCTTGAGCCTTGAGATTAAAAGCACTCTTCATCTTGGAGCACACTTGAATTTCTAGCTAATGTTCTTATTTTCGCAAACGTCCTCGCAACATTAAAAAGGAGTTACGGAAAATGTGTTTAATGCGAATTTTCGACTTTAAAAGCACACCCGCCGCTGATGCGAAACGAAAATTATATACAAAGGATACACAACGAAATCGAAATAGAAAATTGTGGTATTACAGGTAGATATGCAGCTGTTTTACGTCGAGAAAGTGCTGAGACTCTTCCTTTTGAAAGGTGATTATAATTGTTATATTCGAGTGGACGTTCGGAGGGCTCTCCGAGTGAAATATATACCTAGGTGATAACAAACTTTACTGTATAAATACACAAAAATAACCCGGGAATTATTTGCTTGCGAAAGTCTAACGTTTATAAAGAAGCAGAAACAAAAAATGAAATGTAATGAAATATTTACGAAACCACTAGAAAAATTCGTTTCGCCACGTACCTATTGATTAAATAAATATTAAAAAAGTGAATATTATGCAGGTTAGTAATTGATGTTCCCCGCAATTGATTGTGTGAGAAAAAAAAACTTGTACAATTGACTAGTAATTTGATTGCAAGGACAGATACCCACTTTCGCATTTTCGTAAAACTTAATTTCGCATTTATCATCAGCAGCGAGCTTAGCTGAAGCGGAGATTGATTGATTGATTGATGGACTTATATGCAAGGATATTATAATAATTTTGCCTCTAAACTATTAAACGAATGAATGGCTATAAAAACAACAAACGCTCTCTATTTTATCACAGAACTTGCAAAAATTGGAATTAAGAAAGTTTTGTCACTTGCAAAAATTACTTTACTAATCGTATGCAAGAATTCGGTTCTGGTACATATAGGATTTCTTTTAAGCAGATTTTGAAAGAAATACAAAACTTAAAATGTTCTCTTTTTATTATTTTTTAAGTTTGATTTTTCTTTTCGAATTTGCTTTATGATTAATATAAACAAAATATATGTATGTACAAGTACATATTATGGTTCTGTTTTGATAATAAACTACCTACTTAAGATGATACAATAATTCACGAACTAAAAGTACTTCTTATCTTTAAATTAAATTAACTGGAATTCCCCTATTTTTTAGTTTAATATTTTTATATTAATTTATAATATCAGCTTATAAAAGGTTAACAAAATAAGTTGCTTGATATACTTGTTAATTTATACTTGAAAATTTAACAGATAGCTTCTGTTGAAGAAAATATTATTTTTGTTTGTATTCCCAGCTTTTCACCATCGAGGTCGATCGCAGCTCTTAAATGCAAGAGTTGTGAACTGCCAGACTTATTAGTGTTTTAGAAAGAGAAGGGAGCCATCACTAAAAAATGACGTGTTTAATTTTTGTTATCAATTTACTGACAATTCGGTGGCTTGTAGACTTTATAAAGACTCCACATTTCAGTATATTAGTTACCATAAGAAAACTGAGCCGTGATTTCCTTTTTTTTATCAACCAAAAATCAAAACCAAAGAAACCAGCCATCTTTAGGTTTTGATTATATAAATTTAAATAATTTTTCTTATATTGAAGATGTAAGCACAAAAAAATTAACTACGAATAGTGGTCTCTTAAAATATTTTTATATACCTATGTACCTATTATTTTTTATCTTAAGGCACAATGTTAAGAAAAATACACAAATTAATGTTGAGCACAAATAAAACAAGTCAAACTTCGTTATATTAGAGTTTATACACATAGATAAATCATGTGTAAGTTTCAAACTTTGCTCGTAGGATGTCGTTACTATCGACCTGTTTTTTGTTTACTCTTGTAGCAATTATTCTTGAGTTAAAAGGCATACAAAAATAAAGAAAAACAAATACAAATGTATTCAAAAGAATTTAGTTCGGTTCGGTTTGAGTGTTTTTGGTTACAGGGAATTATTGCAATAATAATAACTCGATATGTTCATTTAGCGACATCTACTTCGGTGAGTTTGGAACCAAACTTGATTCCTCTATGTGTATAAACTCAATGGTTATATAAAGAAATTTCGTGTATAGAGACACATTTAAACAGAATATTTATTAAGTAAAGGAACATTTTCCCTAGAGAAGTTCGTTATAAAGAAGTTTGACTGTAAGTTAAAAAAATCATTAACAAATAATTGGTAAATGAAAAAAAAATATGCATGTGTTTACTAATTTTTAAAACAAATCAAAAATTACAATCAGATAACATCTTAAAATCGAAACATATATGCATACATGGACTTGGGTACATTATGTTATTAACAAATATTTACGTGTAATAAAAATCTTTATTAAAATATATAAATGTATAGAATAAATAAATTAAAAAGTGTTACAATGAAAATGTCTATTAAATTCAATAATACAAACAAGAATAAAATCTTTCTTATTGTGAAAAATATAAAAGTAAATAAATTGTCATTACCACAAGTACCTAGTTGTAAAAATTAAATTATGCATCTGTATATGAATTATTTGAACAATAATAAAAAAAAACTCTTTAAAATTATTATAACTGTTACATAACTGTTACAGTTAATGAGTTAAAACTTCGAGGCATTAAGACTTTTTTTTCCTGCCTTTGAATAAAGCCTATGGATCGATAGGCGTAATCTTGTATTTCTTCATTCATGGGTTTTAGACATACTGACAAATTTTATTGATGCAATATTTCTTCCACGATATACGACTTCTTCCTTCAACTCAACCATGATCTTCTTATAATAAAGAGCATCAAATAAAACAAATTAAAACTGTAAGTAGACAAATCTTTGACATTTAAGAAAACCATAGTAGCTAGCTATGTACTTTAATAGCGTTTTTCATTTACAAACAAAATTTGCTCTTTCCTTCAAAAGATTTGATCTTTTTGCATTTTTGATGTTTCATTTAAATGAAAAGAGGGGAAAAGAGCAAATCTCAACAAGAAACAAGCGATCTCTCGAATTTGGGAGATTTGATCTAAACACTGACACATGAAAACATTTTAGAGCGGATTTTTGCTTGCGTGTTCTTTTTTATTCTAAAACTATTGGATAGCTTTGTATTGTTTTACCTATTTGAACGGTATAGATATATATTATTGCACTCAAATTCATAATATTTTTCATAAATCTTACATTTTTTAACGAATTTGTACAAATGTTGAAGTGAACAAACAATGGTAATGAATAATGATACTTGTAATAGAATGGAAGTGTAAAATATACCTACATGACGGCTTATTATTGCTGTTTGTATGATGATCGTTTGGAACGCAGGCATATTATTCACACAGCCTATTGCGTGTTTAATCTCTGATGTCTTCACACTACGAAAAAAGCAGCCCAACATTTTTTATTTAAAAGAGCACTTCTTGATTTTGAGGGCAAATCTTTGAGATTTAAATGAAAAACGCTATAAGTATTGGTTGTGCCACTTTTATTCCCGAAAATCTCCAATTCTCGAACTCTTAAGAAAAATCTTTATATTTTCGTTGTATCTTAAGTTTCCCTTTTCAAATGCGTATGAGAAATTGAGAACCTATGTCGGAATAGTTTTTCATAACGAGTTTTCTCAAAGGATTCGATAACTGGAGATGTCTAGAATAGGGTCCACTATACCTACTCTATAACTTTGCTGGTAAATAATCTGTTATATAGTTCAACTTTAAAACAAAACTAGACTAACTTTTTTCCACATTTAAAGTTTTGCAAAATAAAAGAACATATCTACAATTTTTATTGCGGTTAAGAACATCAAAGTTTAAAGTTATGCATTCGTAAAAAAGGCAACGACGAATTTGCTACTGTGGCAAGATAACTTACTGGTAATTACTGCTATCTTAAAAATTGTTTTTAATGATATGGTTGCCAAATTTGTATAAATTTGCATCGCATTGGGAGTTGGGAGTGGAAGCAAAAAAGTATATTCAGTCATCAGAAGCTTAGAACGCGAAACTGGACATGAACCTTATAGCGTTTTTTATTTACAAAAAGATTTGTTCACACTATGAAAAAAGAAGACCAACATTTTTTATTTTAAAGAGCACTACTTGATTTTGAGGCCAAATCTTTAATATTGAAATGAAAAACGCTATTAGTTAAAACTAGCTGGAGAGACACTATGGTTGAAAAACAGGCTCAACCCGGAGAAAAAGAAGAAGTTAGCATTTAAAAAAAAAATATTTCTTTTATTATCCACCAAACACATATAGCTATTGATAATTTGAAAAACATATTCACCCAAATGTATAACACACATTTGTTATTGAGCTTTGATTTAAAACAAAAAAAAGTTAACAACATAATTGCAAAAAATAATGTGTAAACATTTTTAGTCATTTAAATGATTAATTTTTTTTTCAAGTTAAACCCAAGATAAAATTGGGTTTAACTAAAATACTGAAAGAATGAATAACAGTTTAACGTAGATAGAGGCACATATAGGTTCTTATACATTATTTGAATGGTCAGTCCAACTGAATTCTTGGCATTTGTTTGTTTTATTGAAAAAAAAATCTATGTGCAATGCATCTTCTACAATAAATCAAATTCTTTATTTTGTTATGTTCGAAATAATGTCACCTGAATTCTACAATTGAACCCAACCAACCGTCGGATCTAAATCAATTGTTTGAAAGATTCAGCGTCGGCAAGTGGTCAATTCATTGTCCAGTTGGTGCCTTTTAAGAGAGAGACCTACTTGACCACTTTTGCAACCATACCTTTTCATGGACCACTCACCTTGAATTGTCAGCAGGATTCAGGAGATAATACAAGGAATAACATAACGCATAACCAAAGTTATCAATGAAAGTGAACAAACATTGCAGCATCCAAATATAATCGATTGGTTTGATTTTGTATACCTAAGGAGGAGGTAGTCCCTTTTTTTGCTTGGGTCAGTTGCCGTAATCTTGACCATCTGTAAGGTGTTATTCTTATTATATGCATCTGGATATGGTTGCAACATAGTTTTAAACAAAAAAAACATACTGCACTGCAACAGCAGTTGATAGTTTGTCAGTGACTTGTTTATCAACATTTACCAAGGCGAACTACTACTGCTGGTGCTTCGTGTGTGAGGTGAGGGTATTTTGTTGTATATTTTTATAAAAAAAAAAAAAAATAATAATCATCCGGACCAGACCATATACTGACAGAATTCGCAATAAATTTTAATGCGACCCAATCGATTACAAGCTTTACACAACTGAATTGAGTTAAGTTGCGTCACTCTCTTGATCTTTACACTTAAATGTTTTAGAGTTCCAAAAATGGCATGAACACTCTGAATGGAAAATAATAATATTGTTAACAAGGTATACCTATACCTAAGGTGATTTGTGGAATATTATTGTAGGTTTATAACACCAATTGATAAATGCTAAATAAATTGGATGATAAATTATGAAATAGGTATAGTGTTAATAATACCTACTGTTTTAATAATAAAAAAAGTCCTTATTTTTAAAAGAAATCAATTTCAATCTTACACGAAAAATCAACCAAATATAGGTACTGCCCAATTTGATCTTGACAATGTCCGCACAGCATTCAGATTTTGAATAAAAACATTATCGAACATATTTTCATTTGATAATGGAGGTTTCAGCTCCCCTTACGACGGAATTAGTTAACAATAAAATGATAGTATCTATAGGTATATCCGACCTATACAATATAGGCTATATGGAATTACTATTGAACTATCTTCTTTGGAATGAGCCACTTATACAGCCCAAACAATAGATCTCTAAGTTGTAATGCAAGAAACCCTATCATTGAATATTCACTCATTCAGCTTTAACTTAGGGTTTTTTTTTTGTATATAATTACAATTTTTAGTTGTTAATTTTATTTTTTTATTGGAACAATTGAAGGAAATTCAAAAATGACTAAATCTGTGGTCAGATTTAACGTGCGTCTTTAAAGCTCAACATTTTTTGAAAAATAAAAAAGTTTTGTTTCGCAAAATTTTTTGAGGAGTTGTTAGGATATATACCAACAGTGTAAAACCAAGTTTGCAGCTCCGAAAAGCATGTGCTAACTTCGTGGTGGTCAAAAAACTTCAAATTTTTTGGACTTTTTCAGTTTTTGCCTTATAACTTCATAAAAGTACATCCGAGGAATTCCGATTTTTGCCGACCTAAAGCGATTTTTTAACTTTATTGACTGGCCTATTTCTTTTTTTGTAAATTTTATTTTTTCTTTAATATTTGAAAACAACTTTCTGATTTTCCATATAACATTTTGAGCTCTAAGAATGCACGTAAAATTTGAAAAATGCACTCCTAACATTTTGCCATCTGACCACAGAATTATTGTAATCAACTATATATTTAGCCACGGGTACCTACCTTGGTATATAATGTTTCATAAAGATTCGACCAACGATGCCACCGTTCATATACTTGGGGGAAACGAATTGGAGTATTTGCTACTAAAATATACTGCAGTAGCTTACGTTTGATAGTTTAATGTACCTATACCTACATTGAAAACTATGGTGAGTTAACTTAACAACAACATCAGGTTACCCACAAACACTATTTGGCAGGAATTAAAGCTAGGTATTTCATATGACAGCTAAGCTAATCATCAGACTCCTTTTAAGTGTTGCTCGTCTATGCCTATAAACTCGTAGGTATGTTTATTCAAAAAATACTTTATTTGTTTTATTGCAGTGGCTGGGATTCAAACACAGGCTTACCTACATAATACTTATGGTTGATTGCACTCAGAAATTCTTATCAATAAGACTATTCAATTAACGTACCTAGGTAACTAAGGAAATACATCATGTTCATAACATGCATGTATTCAATAGGTAGGTACCTAGGTACCTATACAAAATAAAAATGATCAACGCGATCATCCACCTTAACATTGATTTCCCGCAGCGAAGATTTCTTCTGATTAAATCTACATTCTTATCCAACAACTTAAACAGCGTGCCTTCATTAGAAACAAATTAGAAACCAGAGCTAGAATTCGATCTACGACAGGTGGTAAGAAACATGTCCATGTAGCAGCTATAAGCGACAATGCCTTCACCAGCAACAAATCAAAGATTCTAAAAGGAAACACTTTCATTATAATTTACCTACTTGACCCACTCATGGCGCGGCACCAGCAGCAGATGTTAACAGACATCACCAAATCATAGTCTTGTTTTTTTTTTTTAATGATCCTTCTTTGTAAGCGTGCCACATGCCAGAGTGTGTCCTTTTTTTCCGCCATCATCTTTTCTAACTACCAAGATAAAAGTTCTTTAATTATTGAAAAAAAAATAGATTTCCCTCCTTTTTTTAAATCAAATTTTCACCTGGATATTTTTTCTTCAAAAAGCATCTCCAAAATAAAAAATTATTTTGATCTGCCGTACCTTTATGTGAATGTGAAGGTGAAAATCAAGGTGCAATTCACTTTGACCAAAAAAATAAAAAAAAAAATGTATGATTCCATCTGCTCTGTTTGTGACTTGTTTATTTTTGTTCTTATCCACTGCTCTGCTCCTTCATCCTCGTCCTTGTCAATGTTTCAAATTCATCACCAAAAATCCCTTGTAAAACAGAATCCGATTCTCTTATTGCTTGCATCACCCACCATGGATGTGGTAGCGGAGCGAAAGGTACCTACTTATAAAAAGCAGTTCGAATTTCAATGGACGAATCACGCACAATAATATGTATCCTCTCCATGTCTGCCGGGTGGTGTTTATTATCGTCATCATCATCATCCTCATCTTTATCGAAGAGAAGTCCTATATGTTGTCCTGGATGGATACATCTGCTCTTCGGTTGAAAAGAATAAAAAAAGAAGATCGACATAACAGCCTGCGGCTCTATCACTGTAGGTACCTACATCGACAATGCTTGGAAGCAGCATCAAACTCCAAGAAGCAGCAGCAGCACCTTCAGGGAAAGGTAGTTTTTTTCGATGGTATTGTAATCATGATCACCAGCGGGAGGAGAAGATTTAATGACTATTTAATGTTTGGCGGATTTTAAGGTGGTTTTTGTTGTTTATGAGACGATTTTCAATTGAAGATCTTTAAGTTACTGCTCAACTTAATTGTTTAGAGCAATTGCTTAGGCAGTCCTTTTAACGTTTTTTTCCCGCTCTGGTAGATCTCATCAGTAAGATGCTCGCTTCATATACCCTAATGCTATATTGACAAAATTTGCAAAAAATTTTAAGTATTTGCGAAATTTGCAAATATTTGGACACACGATTTAATTTTCACGTCACAATTTGCAGAACTTGCTTTAGATTCGTGTGAACACCTTTTTGGAACAATGATATGGAAAATGCTTACAAACACCCTGATTTCAAATCTCATTTCGTTACAAGCCCGTTGTTGCAAACGAATTTGCACGGATTGGAACCTACCTATATAGTACAAATCTTTCGATCACGTGCATTTGCTAGTTTTTTCGTACTTGTAAATATTTGCAACTTAGTTACCATAACATTAGCCGTATTTTGTTGTTGTTGTTTGCGTGTATTTCATGACACAAATCTGATCCAGATCAGGTCAGAAGGGATAATAAAATATAGCTATTAACAAATTAGAAAGATTTGGGGTCTTCCTTTAATTTATCTATGGGTAATATGTAATTAAAAATACGTTTATAAAATCTGTTTTCCTTTGGAACTTGGTAAAAACTTCTTGCTGGCTCTACATGATGGAGCCATGGAGCCAAATAACTCCGAACCGAGCCAAATTTATCAAGTTTCAGGTTTCAAGTGGCTCCTGTTTGATTTTCAGATGTTGAAAATCAAACGAGCTAGAGCCAAAAATGACAGTTCAAAATAGGAGACAACTTTGATGTTTGACACATTGTATGCATTTTATTGTTGTGAAATAATGTTTAAATGGTTTGGCTCCAAGGCTCGATTTAAATGGCCGGAGTGCAATTTTTTGTACATAATTGATGTTCTTAAAATGCATTGGCTGGGTAAAGATTTGGCTCCGCATGTGTTTTCCCTAACTTTGGACGGGAGCTGTTTGTCCCAGGTCCAAATGGTTCGTATGGCTGAGCCAACAATCATATGGTTGATGTACCTAGTCGTATTTTTAAGCATTGCATTCCAATAATTTGTATGTTTTGTAGAAGTAAAAAACGAAAACGAGAACCAATGTTTTTTTTTTAATATAACTCATTGAACAAAGTACAAGAAGTGCTAATGCTATCTTTTTGATTTAACGTCAATCTTAATATCTATGAAAAATCTAATCATACAAGGAAACGGCGTTTCTTCATACGATTGCACTATAAGAATCCGTTGAATAGGCATTCTGCTTCTTCATTATCCTTTACGATCAAAAACATCGTAAAACAGGAGGTACAACCAAGTGCGTTGCCTCCAACGCAATGCCGATGTAGGTACCTACCTGGTATTTATTATTTACAAAAAATGAAAACAAAACAGAGAAAAACACATAAGAAACTAGAAGGCCGTGTGAAGAGGTGCGGTACTTACCCTATATTTAAGGGATATATCATTTAGAGAGGAATATATCTGCAAGAAAAAAATATTGAGAATACCTCTCTGGGTGCAGATAAGTGGGTTTAAGTTCCAAGTTCCAAGACAATTTGAGCACGGCCAAAGCCCTGCCAGACTCAATTTTTTGCTTAATTCAATATAGTGGTCTGGCAGGGCTGCGCTCAAATGTTTTTTGACCGACTCATCTGTATTCGAGGTTATATTCTCAATAGTTTGGTAAAACCCAATAATAATTTAGTATTTTTCAAAACGTCTGACAGACGCTTTGCCACACTTGAAACGTTTTGGACCGCAGCATTTTTTCTAGCACTTGTTATAATAAAACTAAATTTGATTGGTTACCTACCTATATAGGTATCAATTATTTAATTTTTATGAAAAAAGTGATTTTTTAAGTTACTATAACTCACAAAACTCTCTTCTACTGTTTTTTCTGTTACCTTTCTGACTACGGGCTGTTGGTCTATAAATGAAGGTGTTTTTCTCTGTGCTGCTCGTTGCCAAACACACTCGTGTTACCCTAAAAAACAAAAAAACTCTATAGAAATAACTGACAAAAAACAAACCACTAACATTGCACAGGTTTTTGAAGGAACAACAGGAAACATTTGATATGCGTGCATCTGTCTTCCAGGATATTCACTCACATTTACTCCGAAACGGAATTTAATTCCTGTGCAACGCACTATGGTCGTCTGTAGTTGTAGGTAAATGTACTGTACGTACACCGTTCACTCGATGCATGCCACCAGTCACCACACAACTTCACAATTTATTCTACTTGATTCAAAAACGAAAGGACAAAGGATTCCATCAGATGATTACGGTGGTGGTTGCAGGATAAGCTCAGTCGTCCTCCTGCACCGTAGATATCTTTCGTTTTATATTGACATGGAAAGCAAAAACAAAAAAATGAAAAAAAAAATACACGTAGGTTAGGTATCCACATCAAAAATACTTTTATGGGTTGTTTGGTTTGGATATTTCCTTTGAAACTTTTGGAACATCTGCTCTTCGTTTTTGACTTCGTCGTCATTCTTCATTTCAATTTTTTTGTTTTATTTTATAAATTGTTATGTATCCTGAAGAAAAAGACTGCGAAATAAAACATGCGTTAAGGTTTTTAAGACTTGCAAATTTAAAATTTATAAGACCCAAAACACAAAACACGCCTTTAAGTTTGCAGTTGCACCTGCTCATATTGATGATGGTGATGGGCTTGCAGATTTGAATTTGATTCAATTAAAAAAAAAAAGAAACAAAACAAAATGTAAGAAGTTGTGACGGCACACCTGTAGCTGAAGTCTGAACCAAAATTATTCGAGACTGACTGCACTTTATACAAAATTGCTTAATCGATCTTTGTATCGCTACGCTAGATGTTTTATGGGTTAAAGTTGAATCAACTTTAGCATTTCACTAACAGTCTACGCGTGACTCTAAGAAGTAAGAGCAAACGTGCGAGGCGTGCTTGTACAATATGCGCACCTAATAGGTAGGTAGGTATAGTTATTTACTTTATTTTGATATGTCTTATTATGTTGGCCTTAAGTTAGTTTTGATTTAAAAATATCAGTTAACTTTTGCATCCTAGAGTAGACGAGGTAGTAGATAAGTAGGTAGATATGCCCCTTTACAAAGATATTAGGTAGGTATAGGTACCTATCTAAAGAATTTAAACTGTACACAGTGGATTTGGGTTTGAAAGGCATTGTTAATGTCATTAATTAGTTATCGGTTGTTGGTATTCACTCACCTGAACAAAGGTTTAGAAGATCCATATTAGTGCAATATTATTGACTTGAAGCATCAATTGGGTAGGTACATTGTACATTTTGGGGAACCTACCTACTTTTTAATATTTTGTAGGGTTACATACATAAGGTAGGTGAACCAAATAAGGCCCGGCGCCTAATAAGACCCAGTGGACGGAAAACAACAAAATCAATAGTTAACAGGACTTTTTTTTCTTGGTATATGAATAACCCTTCGTATTTCACCTCACACAAAATAATAAAAATACCAGTTATTTCGTTGGTGTTGAATTTTGTAGTCTGTTGATGTTTTTGAAGCTGTGGCCACGTGGGTTTTATAAAAAAGTGAATGAAAAAATTTATTTTTCTTGGAAAATATTAACAATTAAATACCTTTTTTTTTAGTTAATTTCATTTCGTATACATTTATTTTACTTCAGTACAGCTTTTGTTTACGGGCTAGATTTTTGTTACATAATTTTATAAACAAAACTCTATCATGGTTCTAATAAGGCCTTATTAAGTATATGAAAAATATAATTCAATTTTCTTCCAAATGCAGTTTCCCCACCGAAATCGTCATCGTCATCGTCCAAACAGAGAACCCAAAAGCGAAATCATGGAAGATGAGCGTTGTATTTACACACTTACAAGACATACGTTGAGTTGACTGCAGAATACGAGGCATTCACGTTGATATGCTTAGAACACAAATTGTTAAGTTTTTTTTTTATAGTTATAATTACATAATCACAATTACCTATTCCAAATTAATCTGGAGTATCGTTTTTATGGCTCCAGAATGCTGATTTTTTTTATTATTTTTTAAACGAAATTATTATTTTTTTTTTACTTTTAGTTTTAAGATTTACTTTAGTACTTTTTGTTGTAAAGGAGACATTTGTATGTGATAATTAAAAAATTAAAACTTAAAAATATATGTTTTTGAAACTATTTTGTTTTTTTTTTACTTTCTTGCCTTTTTTCAGGAAGAAATTCAATGTTGTTTGAGAAAAAAAATGTATGGGTCTTATAAGGCGCACAGGTTCCTAATAAGCTAATAATGCCTAACAGAAGGTTTTTTTTTAAATGATCGATCAAAATATTTTGGGATATTTTTATAAAAACTTAGCGTTCGTTTCTGATTGCATAATTGAACTAATTTTTTCAATAAAATACGCGAGTTATTAAAGAAAATAAATAAGGTGGACCTTATTTGGTTCACCTACCTTAGGTATATGACAACACCAGAATTTTATTAAAATTGAATGCATCGCAAATATTACAATTATAAATTTAATACCAAATATATTAAAATTTACTCTTACTACAAAATACAAACATAAAAAATAAATTTACTGCCACCGACAGCTGCGAAGAACCAATGCCTATTGCCTAGTAGGTAGCTAGTACCTTACAGTCTCAACCATGCTTTTGTGTGCGTTATTCCATTCCACAGTATTGTATTGTGTCAACTCCAAACGACTAGTTCAGATGTCCTCATCGTAACAATGATATTTTCTGAAAAAGTAATTAGTTGTGCTCAAGATTTGAACCCAGACCTCCGGGGTGATAGTCACATACTAACTACTACGCCACGGGGCATTATAATTTTAACACAATCTGTTGCTTTAGTAGGTACAAACTGTATTATAAATAGGTTCTTTAGCATAACATTTTAATAATTCAGGTATTTTAATGCGTTCGTTTACATTTTAATATTTAAGTATTATATTTTGATCCTTAGCATTGCATTTCAATCTTTTTTGTATTACAAATAAACATTTTAATACAAAAATTTTATACGAAGTAATTAGAAAAAAAAATTAATATTTATGAAATATTAAAATGTAATTTTTAGTGTATTGCATGTAATACAAGTGCAGTAGGTATTAAAAAGTAGGTTCCCCAAAATGTTTAACCGCGTACTAGCGTACAAAAAGTTGGCCAACAAATACATATTTGTAGGTATATACATATGTACACCAACAACTGCTATCAGCCGTTTAACTGCTGATATTTTTCAATTTTTCAATGAAATTTTTTTTTCATCGAATTGTCCAGTTTCTAACCTTGGGTAGGGATATTTCTAACAACAAACTAGACAAAAACTACATAACTTAGCATCTGCATTCCTATTGAAATTGATGTCATATGCAATTGTATTGTACGGATATCATAATTACCCTTCTTAACTGCACTACCTACCTAACTACAGCTGAAAAATGTGAACCCTTTTATTTGAGTAAGAAATCACCTGGTATGCAAGTATAACTCATCGTATCTTTTATATTTATTCAAATACATTTAATATCTACATGAATTTTCAGAAAATATGTCTTGGGGTGAAATTTCAGTGCCTTATGCACTTAGAACCCTACATTTTGATTGATCATGTTGACACTCATATTCCAAAATGCAATTGACCCAAATTATCATCAGTCATCACATTTTTTCTTCTTTTTTTTTTGTGAATCAATGTGCTGTGCATGGGGTTTAAAATTGAAGAAGTAAGTAGGTATATATGTACCTACCTACATTATGTAGTCAATTGAGGTTCAAGATAATCGATGCCTTTCTATCTAGGAATGGTTTTCTTTTTGAATACATTCTTCTTGGGGCTAAAGGTTATCTTCATCCAATTAAAATTCGTCGCGATCTATACCATGAATTAGGTATAATAAATAAAATTATTCAAACAAAAAATTAACTGAAATGTCATCCTCGTTAAGATAAAGTTAGACATTGTTGACGTTGTTCAATGATGCAGGCTTATGGTAATGAAGTAGATCGTGTAGAGAGTAATCTTTAACCTGCAGACTAACAAATCAATTTTTTTTAGGGCCAATTGTACAATCGTGGCTCAAGTTTTTATATCGCCGATTTTGACAGATTAGCTATGGAAATCATTGGTTTAAAAATTTGAACTGAACTGGTATTCAAATTCAAAATATCTCATCATTTTTTATCAACATTATCTTAAGAAAACAAACACACATTTGATAATTGATTTGGCAATGGCAACGCCAACGCTATCATAGCATCATAACAATGTTGATAACGTGTTCTTTTTTACTGCGACTGTACCAAACAAACAAGGCAACAACATGAGTATGTCAACAAAGTGTAAAAGAGAAAACCAAATCAACTTCATACAAATAATGTTCCTAAAGATATCTAGCAACATAAACAAAACAACCACCAAGAAAAGAAAAAGACACAAACGTAAACGTACTCTGGTAAAAGGTGAAGTAAAGTAGTGTGGTGAATGGTGATCGGATTCGAATCCGATCCTGTAGCTTTGCGAAAAAAGTACAGTTGCGGTCGTATGCGTAGTTATTTCTTTTTATTTTTATTTTCTTGTCTGTCGGATTGTCTCGATCTCATCTCCTCAATCATTGAAGGCAAAACAGCGTGTTTTTTTTATTTGTCTGGATGAGATATTAAGACCGAGAGACTCTTTGCTCCTCAGTGTTTCTGATACCCTTAAAATTTTAAGGGAAGGGATGGAAATTCCTTTATCGACATAGACGAACCAGCCACCAGCAGTAATGTTAATATAGCGAGATTTTGGTTTTTGAAAAGAAGCGTGGTCTAATAGAACTAGACGTAGACGTGAATTGTTGCTAGGTCATTGGATTACATGTATGTAGAGAAACATCACATCAGTGCGTTGTTTGGTAAGTAATTCCTGCGCTTTATGATTGATGATTTCGTCGATTCTCATTGAGGGACGCAGTGCGTATAGAGATCACATTTTTTTTGTATGATTGAATGGGAATCAAGCTACAGACAAGGCATGGGAATGTGGGATTTAAGGACGACAATCTCCCGCATAATTTTCAATGGTTGATTTTTGGGTTATGTATCTGTACATTTATGTAGGCAAAGCAGTTGCTATCTTTTATATTTTACTCCTGTAAGGAAATTTCAATTAAATTAATCCTCCTACTGTATGCACAGAGGGAAGATTCATTTACACACAAAAAAAGAAGTGAAGATGCATAGCAATTTAGAGAATAGAAATGCATGCAACGAGAACCCAGAATATCAGTGAAACGGTCACAGTGATCTGGTGTTTCGATTTTTGTGGGTTGATAATGAAATTATGGTGGATGTTTAAGCAGATGGTGTTATGCCAAGGTGAATTAATTGAATGCGAGAAAAATTTTGACAATGACTCCAGGTTTGTGTTGGCGGTAAAGAAATGTTCACACGGAAATTTCGGAAGGATGTGCATTGGAGGGAGGAAGGTTATCTATCAGAGATACATATTATACCTACCTACCTAAATAGGGGAAACTGGTGTGAAGATTTTAATTTAAATTTGCATATTGTGTAGGTAGGTAGGCATACCTAGTAGGTACCTACCATACCTACATATCAATTTATGTAGATCAATGTGTAATTAAATATTGGTTTAACTAAGTTAGGTACCAATATATAGGTATAGGTAGGTATCTACCTTTAGGTAGGTAGGTATACCTAAGTGTTTAATTTATTTTAATTTATTTTTTAGTGATCAGATCTTAGGTAGGTAGGTACCTACCTATGTTCTTTAAGTGGCATACTCAAAAAACGTTGTTTAGATGTTTTAAAAAGTTGTTCAAAATATAGTTTTTTTTAACTGGACGTACCTACCTACGATTTTGGCAAAAAAAAAAATACTGGCATGTTATTAATTGATTTTCAAAGCTCTTTATTTTTATTAATTATTTCTTATTTAATTACCTAGTTGAAAGAATTTAAGTAATAATTTCATATAAAACAATTTCGTCAAAGATTCCCTTAAGCTCTTATGTAACTTACCACAAGAGCCAGTCTGTACCTACGACGCTTTACTGCTTTTTATTTTTTTTTACCAAAATCAAAATGGCTAATCGACCGCTACGCCCAATAATCGAAATCTTAAGCCTCACTAAAACCAACTGCTTGAAAAAGCTTACTATAGCGCGTACCTATAGCCTTAAATGAATTTCAAATAACTATTCGGTAGGTAGGTATTCCCGCAAATAAAATAACTTTATCTCTTAAATGTATGTATTTGCATGACATGACATTATTTTTAAAAATCTTTAAACGTAAACGTTTTCCATGATGAAATTGGTATGTTGTTTTTTATTTTACTAAGAAAAAATATAAGTATTAGTCGTGTTTTTAAGGGAAAGCTATCCATAGTATAGTAAGATCTTTATATCGATACTACCGATAAAAGGTAAAGTCATCAACTCAAAAACCAGATTCGTTTTTTGGGGAATTCTCAACTGTACTATATATAAAATCCCAAAAAAAACACCACTATTAATAAAATCATAACGCATTAGAAAAAATCTCACACTCATGAGGTATCTGAACTTCTCCACTGCCGCTAATCGCTGACGCATTTTATACATCACGTATTATATTGCGTATATTAACCTGAATCTTGAAACGCAAAAAAAAAACGTCATGCGATTTTGAAAACAAAATATACTATAGATTAAAAGGAAATAGCTTAAAGTGCCTATACTACGACATTTAGGTAAGCCAATTATAACTAATTGGACGTTATTGTATTTCGTTGATAAAAGGTGTAGGTATAGCAATTAAGATAAAAAGATATGAATGTTCTAGAATTTAACTAGCGTTCTTTACTTCCACCCACATACCCCACTTAATTTATATTGACTTAATGATAAAATATAGTATATTTAGGTAGATATTCCTATCTCATTATTTGCTATGATTTTTTTACTTGCGGTTATACAGGTAAGGCAAGTTATGCAATTGTAGCAAAAATGATATACCTAGAGAAGATAAAGAGATTGAGTCGGAAAACATTACAGACTAAATAAAGTTAAAAAATATCGATTTATTTCAAAGTGTTAGGTAGGTACTTATACCTACTTGTTTTATACTTACTGACTGAAGAAGTTTTGCTATGTTCTTTGATTTTGGATTCAATAAATAACTCATCAAGACGAGTGCCAAGACTTATATTGCTTAAGCCATAATTTTATTTGTATAAGATGAGATGCTCTTTATCAAGAGATGCAATAGATAAAAGAAAAAAAGACTTACCTACATATCGGTTACGCTGGATTCGAACACTGCCATCAGAGCTTCAATTTTTACAAAATAGTACCTAGTTTTTCACATTTAAGAAAACTCCATACTTTTTTCTATTTCTCTTGTATTTTAATTCATTTTTAAAGCTTTAAAAACAAGTTAATGCTACCCAATGTCACATTTTATTTTAGTCTTTTTTTTATTTTGTTGAATCTTCAGGCAATTTGTAAAAAGAGCAAGTTTGTGCGACCCAGTTGGGCATCCTATTTTTGTTTCGCATAAGGTAGTACGTTGTACGTGCAAATTAGAACGTTTTCCATATAGATAGCGAAACCGATATTTTTAGCAAAGCAGCTCACTCGTGGTATACTGGCATCAATTTAATGAAATAGCTATACCTAAGATGCAAACAAAAGATTTATTTTTATTATAAAGTCTGATTATAGATAAAGGTAGGTACCTGTAAGATACAGATAGCTGCAACGACATTATTATCAATCAAAAATTCAAAGTTCCCACTTTTTAATCTAGATCATGAAATCACCTTCCCATTTTTTTTAACAAAAATAATACTGATTAAAGTTCAAAGAACATAAATAAATTTAGGTATAGGAATATATATATATCTACATTCTATATGCATACATTTTAAATGAGAATACGTTAGGTATTGATATTTCTAACATGTGTGTACACAATTTTCAAGGTTGATCGGCATTAAACCTATGAATTATGTACCTACATACCTACAATCTACATCCAAATTCCATATTTTGTAGATATATTTAGGTATACATTTATTGTGAAAATTGTTTCAAATGAACTTCGTTAGTGTGTTTATTTTATATTTCTATCTCAATAATATTCAAGGTAACAGATTGTTTCTGTGGAATGCATAAGTTCACATATTAGAAATATTTTCTGAAAATTTGTTTAACAAAATTGTTTTAGTGTAATTTGCATTCCACACATAGGATACCTACCTTAATTTTCCAAAGCTCTGTTTACATGGCCAATTGGTTGAATTTTCGTGTTTTAACTGATTGCGATCGAATTTTGACAAATACATACTTTATAAATTGTCTATCATGTTAGGTCGTATAGACAATAAGACCATTAAAATTCCAATATGAAAATAGGTAATTGTTTGTCTTTCTTTATGATCTCTAACTGTCAACACTCAAAATTATTACAATACATTTACACAATTTTTGTTTTGGGCTATCAGTGTCTGTTCACACAATAACAATAATTGTTTTGGGTCGCGGAAAGAGGGGTACAATCTGATCACATGAGAGTATGATAAGATAATTAATCCTGATTGCTTGATATTGAACACCCAAAATGAGAGTTAAGATTGAGAAATGCCATAAAAATGTTAAAATCGAACATTATGTAGGTATTGTCATGGGAATTCCTAGGTACATTTGGTATAAAATTGTAAAAATATTCGTGAGCTTTTTCTCACAATGGAACTGTACTCAAATTTCCTAAATTTTCAACATTTATATTCACCACACTAGTGTTACAATTTAGCCACTTTAATAACATTTATCCCCTCTCTCACGACCTGAAAATCGAAGAAGTTCTCTTTAATGAATATTTTCAAATACACCTACCTATTTTGATCACAATGTTTTAAACATTTGTTTGATTTCTACCTAAGTAAAATCAATTAAAGAATAGAAGCTATCGCAAGTTTAATAGAAAACCTTATTTTTTATTTTAAACGTCATTAACAGAAAGAACAAAAGATTCGCTTATCCATCTCGTAGACAGACATACAAACAAATACATATTTATTTTAACTTGACAAACAATTTTACAAACTTAAGCAAAATATATACTTATAGGACCATTATTATGTACCTAAGTTATCACTATCGGCAATACAGAGCCAGACTATGTTAGGTACCTACCCACTGTTATAGATACCTAGTCATTTCCTTTCTCCAAGTCTATCTTCATACAAGTATATTAAATCAACTGATGTTCTCATTGTTTTCTGCCAAACAACCTTGTCATGTCTGTAGCTGTCCACTTAAAAAAAAAAACAATATTTAATGACGAGATACCGGAAATTTATCACCTCATTGCCATTTCATTTGTTCATTCAAAGTCGTTGAAGAATTATGACGAAACTAAAAATTCAAATCCCAACGTTCACCTAAAAAAAAATACTAACATACCGAACACAAATCATAACTACTTATAAAAATAATATCTATTGGTATGTACATATGTGTATCTATAAGTATTTCCATCTCGATTGTTAAGGCATGAAGTTGTTTACTAAATGCGTTATCATTTAATCTTCATTAAGGGGGAATTCTATTAAGATTAACCAAATATTATCACTTCTTAAAAACATTTAATTGTTTTGATCGATTTGCTTTCTTATCTCCGATCCATTAATTGTCTTTGTTTGCTTTACCGTTCGGGACTCATCGTAATTTCCTAAGAATTTCCATAAAATTAATATTTTCCATTCTTAACGTGTACCAACACAAAAATGAGTCATCGTTTTGGTCAGCGTGATTCCCAACATAAAGGGAATGTTACCTTATACGGGAATATGTGATGATGATGACGTTTAACGAACCTGTGAAATTCCAATTGCTCTTCCAGACTGTCTGACTCATCTTCAACATATCACACGATCACCACAACACAACACACTAAAAAATGATGCGCGGCATTTAAAATTTAACAACTTTTAAAAGCGATATTTGAATTATCAACCGTCAACTTGTTGCTGATTCCAGTTGGTGACTCAAACCTCAACGATAGTCGACAAAATCAACACAAAAGCAAGAGCTGACTGGCACTTCAACTTAGCAACAAGATCGCGCGGGTTTTTTTCACGTTATTCCCGATTCTTTGTGTAAAACGATCGTTATTTTGCGTAGAATTCAAATCAGTCAGTTTAAATTTAACGGCCAAGCAGCCACACAAAGCATTATTTTTTGTAACCCCAATTGCGGCACACGCATTGGTTTGTTTGGTTTGGATGGCGACAACGACTTACAAATTACAAAAAATTAAAGAGAAGTATTTTTGGACTTTTTTAGCTTTGTCCATGCGGGTGAATGATTAATATGTCGCTCATTGAGACGGAACTTATATTTTTCAATGTTCGATCTGGAATTTCTTGTCAGTTAATTCGTCTTATGTGTCTGGTTAAGCAGTGTCGTTTAATGCATTTTGGCTGCAAGGAATGTTGGTCTTTGCAATTTTCTGATTGGGACGGAGGTTGAGGGAGTTGGGAATCATAAGTCAATTTATTCAATATCTAGTGGAGAATGGGAACATATTTGTTTTTCTGTCATGCTTTATTTGTTGATTTCAAAGATATCAGTTACAAAGCACTATTGACGTCACAAGACACGTGGTGATCGGTGGGTACCTTTACATTTATATCTTTCATTTATACAAACAAAATTGTTCAGACTAGAATCAGGGAATATTTTTACTTTCACTTTCTTGTGGCGAATACTATACATTATGCGTATTTTGGTATTGCGTAGTTTGTTCGTTTACGTTTTTGTTTTTGTCTGTCACAGTTGTTGTCGGTTTCAATTGGCAGTTGTTGTTATTGGTATTGCAAATTTTTCCATTGGAATTCTTTACTTGTTTTCGATGTCGAAGTCGAACAAGTTGAAGGTGGAATATATTTTATTTGCGCATGTATCTACCTAGGTAGGTTAATACCTAGCTAACATTTGAAAGCTTAACGTAGATTAGTTTGCACAAAGTTAGATATACTTATTGTTCTGCTTCCTGAGGATAGTAGATCTATTTCTGTGTAGGTTGGCAAAGGCTGTGAATTATGAAGTTGAGTCATAACATTTGTGTTCATCAAAAAGAATTCTCAAACTTATTAAAGTCGTTTTTATTTCAAATGCGTAGTACCAAGATTGACGGTTAATATGCAAAATAGATTTTGTTTTGGTATTTTTGTATGGTTAATTATTTCCCGGGATTTTAATCATCATACATAAATTCACGTAATTTAAGATACCTACTTCACATATTGCTACAGGAATGACGAAGCTTTGTTGGGTACTGACACAAAGTATCTGTTAAGTATACCTATCTACCTACAACTAGGTAGGTAGGTATATTAAATATACCTATAGCAGTTTTTGTTATGGAAAGCTACCCATTAGTAGATTATATAGCAACGGAATTGACGGGCGTAATACTTTGTCATACGAAAAAGTAGCTGACTTTAATTTTTGTTTTCCTTATTCAGCAGCTGATGTTTTACTTCATCAGGTAAACATTTGAGGCTCTGTTTTTTTGTTGTTGTTGCAACAACACCACACACTGACTTTTGTTGCAAGCTATACCTTACTGCTGGAAAACTAAGTTTTCAATGCTATGGTTGCCAAATAGTTGCCAGATTTAGTCGGTATTAAAAAAAACGGTTCTATGGCAGGTATACGTATAATGTTAAAAAAAATCTAAAAAATAAATTCTGGTGAAAAACAATGCCATTGGCAATAATTTTCTAAAAGTGATCGAATTTTTTTCATATTGTAAAGAAGGTATTATAGGTATGCACATATATTGGTTTAATAAAAAATCAAACAAATACTTTTTTTTTCAAAATTGTTAGTTGCTGTATTAATCAGGCTTTGCTGAGGTTTCGTCGAAATCAGTGTTGCCGTTTAAGAGAATACTGTTCTATATGGCAGGCACCTTTAATAAATTAAACTATTTCCAAAGACAATTTTTGGATAAAAATCACAAAATTTTATCAAAGTATTTCGGATTTTTTCGAGAAAACTGGAAACGCCTGATTGTATAATAATATAAAAATCATTTTAACTATGTGTCTGTAAAGCACATTGCTTTTTAAATGCAACAGGTGTTGCACGAAACTAGTTAGTTTCAAAAATTACAAAGAACTAAGTTGGAAGAAATACGCCCCAACCTCTTAGCCTGTAGGTGCATCTTTACATCCAGATTAACAGATAGATAGATGGACCAGACAGAAAGAATTACCGGATAAACATAACGTGCCCTAAAACTATGCAAAAATAAAAACAAAATCAAAACGCAATAAATCGGTGAGTGCACACGTGATCCTTACATCAAGTGCACCAACAAAGCAATAAGATCCTTTTCTGACGCCCCTAAGTTGCCCTTTGAACAGTATTACCTATTCCTTTAATTTCTTTTTATTCATGAACTACCAACCCTTCAAAGATATTCTCCTTAAAAAACAGAAACGCACCAACAGCGAGCTGTTGCACCCTTAGTTCTTTTTTTTTATAATGCAAACTGAATTTTCTTTTTTCATTGAAAATGATGCACTTGAAGATCAATATGGGATAGGAAACGTCTATTCTCAAGTACCCTTTTTCTTTTATCAATGAAAAAAAAACAAGTATTTCATTAGAAATGGCAGGATATCCTCTTTTCTTTTATAAAAAGTCGCAGGAAAATCTAGAAAAAATTATCCTTTATGATGAAAATGGAAAAACATAACAAGTTAGCATAATAGATAGACACTTTTAACGAGAAAAGAAAATAAGATTTTTTTTTTAGTTTTCTTGGCTTAGTTTTTATTTTGTCAATTAAAAGGATAAGAAGAGGATCTTTTCAGCAGGATTGTCAGAATATGAAGGGTGTGAACTACTTATCATATATCCGAAGATATGAAATACGTAGTTCTTTTTTTTGTCAGAAAAGGTGGTCTTGTGATTGTAGTTTGAGAAGGGTCCTAAATTGATGATGGATATACTGTTATGATTTTTATAGAACTCCTTTTATAGCTTCGAGAATCAATGTTAAATTTGGTAAGCTTAAAGAATACCTATATGGTATGAGTAGGTACGATACATATATAATGCAAATATGTATAGTTCCTAAGTTTAGTTTAGTATAGATACTAACAAAAAACAAGTTTACTTTTTCACCGAGTAGGTTACCGTTAAATGCCATTATCTACAAGTTACCTACGTTGTTCAACAAACAAATGCCTATTATGATTTCTCTCAGAACTTATAGAACTCACTAACACCTTAGGAAATAGATTTCAGAAATAAATGGAAACCTATGTATGGCTTTAATTGTTTAATGTCCATAAAGCCTTTTCAATAGGTCTTATAGTAGGTACCGGCGAGTTACAATAAGCCAAAAAATATCACATCTACATCGGATCTAAATTAATCTAATTCTGACGGAAATACATAAAGCTTACACAAGTTGCAGAATTTTTAAGGAACATCGGGAACCAAAACCTGCCCGCAATACAAGAGGTCTATTTTGATATATGAAAGCTTGGTTTGGATACAAACTTCAAAAAAGGATACAAACCTAAACATAGACAAACATTTAGAGAATTGCGTCCATTTGATCAACCAGTGCTTTGAAAACAAAACCGATATGGCACCAGCATTAATGTATTAGATATGGACCGCCAGTAGCCAACTTCACGCATGTTCCAACATAACAACGGGCGCCATCAACTACTAACAGGGAATCCGCGTAGCAGTGCTATGCTTGTTTTAATTAATTATTTAATTTTAATATAATTTGGTGGAAATTGTTATCAAACTAGTTTTATTTTACAAAACAAATCCACTCTACATGGCATTGAGTTACTTGCACATGAATATGTCATCGTTTAAAGGCCAAATTAGTACACGTATTTAACACTAAAAAATGATGGCGCGTTTTGACCGCTTTTATCTGGAACAACTTTTTTTGGCCGTTTGTATGAAAATTTTACCCGACTGTCGGTCCATATCTAGTACGCCAATGGCCCCCAGGTTTAGAAACCATACTCAACTTGCTGTCTAGACATTATACCTTTCGATTGCTTTCGCTCAGTATAATAGTTGAGCCTTTAATATAAAACGATTTGTGCACGGCCGTATTAGGTAGGTACGTATTGGAATAAGCGTTCAGAATTTTTTATAGGTTGTAATTAAATACAAAAACAAAGTAACTTCTTGCACTTTTCAAAACAACAGTTTGGGATTCAACAAATAAGAACAATATTGAGAGGATGACAGAACAATGTTGACAGAACAATTTAGACTCCAACCAATAATAGTGTTGGTGTACACAGCTTGTTGTTGTCCACTTCTCAATGTTGATGATAGTTTATGAAAAGTGATGATGCATTTCACGTTTTTAGAGTTTACACGTTCAGTCATTTGACATCAATCTGTAGTATAGTGTTTGTAAAAAAAGTCTGTATGCGTGTATTTGTTTGACGAAAAATTAAAACCCTTGTTTTAGTTCCAGTTTAGGTCCAGTTCAATTTAAAGCTTTCAAAACGTAAAAAAAATGTGAAAGTTTATAAGTATAACGTTATCGGTTAGCATAATAATTTAATAGCCCATAGTCTAACTTCATCAAACAAAAAATGCCAAATATATTAAATTTCTAAGTTGTAATGTAATAAACTTTCTTTGAATTTATTTATTACAGAACACGTTCAAAATTTCCAGCATCATATTTAAAATTTTATACAAAATAAAGTATCTAACATAAAATGACTAAAATGGAAGGATTGGTAGGTAGCTTTTAAAAACAAAAATCATTTCCCAATTCGATCGGTGAAATTTGTAAAATAAGTCTGCAATTACAGTAAAAGCATCTTACAAAATATTTACCTCAGCTCTACAATATTACATCACAATAATAAACCGTCACGACGACAACAATAATTCGCCGTCGCGACTTCGTGGTCGCTATATACGCCACCGCTATCCATCTAAACCATAATCGAGAGACGTAGTTTGGTTCGTTCACCTTTCTGCAACTTTCATCAAAATAAAATATCTACAACACTTCCTCATGGCTCGATCTACCGACCGACACTATCGCAAGCAAGATGCAAAAGAAGCAGCAACAAAAACGGCAAAAACAACATCTACACGGCAGAAGGCCGACGAACTTTGTTGTGCATGATTATTTCGAAAGTTGTGCTAGAGTAAAAGTTATCCGCCATTTAAAATCACAATTAAGTATCTACATTGTTCAACTTTCTTCTTGGAGAAATTATAGCTGTAACTAAATGCGGAACCAGCCAGCCACAGTGTGCAACTTCAACTTTCATACGAACCAGAAGTCCACTGACCTCGTAAAAACGCCATGAAATCATTAGAAATTCCACTCGAATTCCATTCATTCATCAAGAGGAACGGTTTTTGTTTACTAAGTCACCGTTATTGAGTTAGATAACATGGCTGAGGGCTGCTACTACATCCAAGTCAGGTGAGTAAGTCAGCGTATATTGTTTTATTATGTGTCAGAGAAGTGCAACGCTACCAAACTATTACCGGGTTCAGTAACACTTTCGTATTGTTTGTCGATTGCATTAGATGAGGAAGGCTTCAACTTTCTTCCATGAGCATTCAAGATTTCAACATTCAGTGAAATTATAACGCCATCAGTGATGAAAGTCACAAAACGACCTAAAAAACAGCTCCACAGTACACGCACACATTTATTGTAGATCAGTGGGGAAATTATTTATGTTAATTCATTCATTGCGTCTGTTGTAATAGATCATCGACCTTGGTGAAAACCTTCGCCTTAACAGCCAACAGCGACATAGCGCCTCGTTGACAAACTTGCTGCACGCCTACACACTCAGGTGACGCTTTATTTATACGCTACTTGAATCCAAAAACAGCTTTGGTGACTTTTTGATTAATTAATTTTATTTTATTAGGTACATATATTATGGTTTCGCAAGCGGCAGTCATTTTTAACCGTGAGACGAGGTTAGGTTTTGGGTCGATGACGGTCATAGTGACGCGACGCTTCATTCAAAGCTATAAGTACTAGATTTTGGATTTCCTTTCCCTCTGGCCTGGCCATAGGTTAATGTGGATATAGTCTTGACAATGACTGCCGGTTTATGCCCTCTATTGTTTGAACATACTATTTTAAGCTTGAGATTAAATTTTGGGCACACGATTGGATTTTGATTCAAGTTTAAAAAAATAATTATAACAATGCGAAGTGAGGGCAAATGCACAATGCCAAAGTTGCGAAATGATAGTTCGATTTTTGACTATGAATTTGTTTGTCATGAAGGTCGATCTATGTTAAAGGTTAGTTAATTATTCTCTTTTGTTTTGCATTTGAGTTATCAACGAAATAGTGACAGGCACAGGAGATTTGTTGTGGTTTCATGTAGATGACATAAACTCAGTGGCCAACTATGTACCTACATATTTAAATCTTATTCGCGTAGCTTAATTACAATGGCTTGTTTTCTAAGTGTCTTGGACCGACAAGTATGTCTGCACGAATTTGTTCTTACAAGCAATTGTTTTGATTATACGACGGAAACCAGAACCAGCCTACTAATCGTGTTCAAATAAAACGATCAAACGACCGACGCGTCGTTTGTAGATGCGGTCTGTTTCATATTTTTATAGAAATGGAGAAAGAAGAAACGAAGATCGTTAAATTTTATACAACGGATTATGATGGGCCAGATTTATTTGTTTCGCAAGAAACAAAGCTGTCAAAATTTGTATGGGGAAATTTTGCACTCAAAGTAGATAAATTAAAGTTTCGGATTAGAAAATGAGCCTAAACCACCCAGAAATATTAGTTATAAATTTATGAAAATTCAATTGTTTGTGCTTTAACGAACATAGGCCAATCACGGACTTTTTATAAAGTGTTTATTCGTGGGGCGTTCATGTAAATGCAAACGTAGAAGTGGGTCGTTCATGTTGACATACAAAATGAGGGAAAGTTGTTTCAAATTTTCTTGGTAATTGAAAAATCCAAAATTTATTTCGTTTAATACCTTTGGTTTACCCAGAGGTGGTCAATTTGTACCCCTCCTTCCGCCCCAAAAAAAAAACTTGGTTAACTTTACGAAACACTTTAGAGATTTGTCTGTGCCTATTTGTTTCGGTCAGGTTTGAGCTGACTTGCGAATTTGGACAAGGACGACGTCATCAAATGCGGAGTCCTTCTAATGCAGGTTTGCCGCTATTCAAATCTCGACGATATTTAAGCGGCTCTATGCAATAGCTCCGAACGTATTAACTCCCAACAACATAAATCCTAATGAGCTCATGGAGCCTATTCAAAACCTTTTTCAGATGAGTCGATCGTTTTCAATTTTATTTCTAAACCAGTACCAGTCCCTTATGGAACATTGAAACCTTGCACACGTTTTTTATTTGAGATGCGCTCAGGATTTGACTCCTGTTGCAATGCATTGACGTTTGACAAGTTAATAATACTTGATGGCAAGCAGAGACTAACATTAAAACTCTACGAGGGATTCTGTGGCCTCATGGCGAGTGTGGATATAGGCTATTATATAAGTGTTTGACCTTTGACCAATTGACGTAGGAAAAAGCTGGAAAATCCGCACCGAAATCACATCAAAAAATTAGTGACGTAGGTATTATTCTATTAAAAATTAGGGCAAAAGTATTTCGTTATCTTTAGAAACATATATATGTTTTATTGATGTGTACCTATTCTGCATCTGTTTACTTTACAAATAACAAAACAAAAGTGACAGTTGCCATTTGCAAACGGTATGGGATGGGGTAGATAGGTACCTACATAGCATCTACTAATTGGTTTTGATCCTTGTGTGCCTATAAACCGGTCCATTGACACCACACCGGTGCACGCACTTTTTTCTTTTTCAAACTTGGGGGACCTTTTGCCCCACCTGTTACCCCTACATGGATTTTCTGTTGATAAAATAGTACCTACAAAGAGATTAAAACGAGATCGGCATCTGTTCGGCAAATGAGTAGTAGGTAAGTATCGATTATACCGTACCGACACATCATCAGGGTGCTGCCCAACATTGATCGTTCATATTCAGTGGTCTTAATCACAAAAAGTCACTAACTATTTTCAAAAAGTAAGTATCAACATAGGTATGAAGGTAAAACGGTGTACCTACCAACATGTCATACATCATGCTACAATCATACTTAAAACAAGACCAAATTGGCCTCATAAGATATTTTTCTAGGTAGAGTTTATAGGCTTTTTACACACTCGAGTCGATATAGTGATCATTGGGTGGACTGGCACTGGACTCACTGACTTGAAACAATTATTTAGATTTAAACTGATATGTATGCCTACCCCTACATCCTGTTTAGTCTACCTACACAATAACCCAATTCTATATAAAAAAAAAATGCATCCGTCTGTATGAACAAAGAAATTTCATGGTCCACAAAACAAATTAGTTCAATATTCATAAAGATCATACAGCAATAACGCACCGCAGGCAGTAAGCAAGCCGCAGCTCCATAAAAAATCAGCTTTCCTGTGCCCAACCCAGAAATAAACTAATAAATAAAAAAAATTATAGGTAGATCTACCCTATGCATGGTGCACACACGTCAATTCCCATTCTTAATTAAATTTTAAAATAGAGTTCCGTTCCAAAATTGGACATTTCCACTTGTCACAAAGTGCGCACACGGAGAACAGTCACTCCATAAAATACCAAATGCCACATTCCATTGGAAAGTATCACATTGAGGCACAACAGATCCTGGGGTTGGTTTGGTACAGTACGTGCCTTTGGATACCTACCAGTTCTAGTCATTCGCTAAATATGCGATCGCAGAACTTTATCATTATTTTTTTTAAGTTCATGCGTCATCAACACGCGACGATGATGATGACTGATCCTTGTGGGACTTTTGTTCTTCGAAATCAAAGTTAGCATTTTAAATTGTGGTGAAACTATAACTGACGACATTGTCATCGTCTACCACATCCACATGGATAGCTGATCGAGCTTGTTTGAAAACACCCAAGCCAAAGAAGGATGATGAGGAAAATATAGGACAAGCTAGGTAGGTAAATAAGGTATGTAAGATTGATAAAATGCGCAACATATCCTTAAATCCGAAACATGTTGGTTCTGAATTTTTGTAAACACATTTGAATTAATATCGGCTGGCATTGCTGGCAAGACAACCTTATAATCGATGTCTCTACCTGCTACCGCAATTATTTCACCTTTCGTAGCATCTGCGTAACCCATGATCGATCGAAGTCGAAGATGCACAATTTAACGGAGGTGTCCCGATCACGATCCCATCTTTGTATTGGCAATAGTATGGGACTGCACTGGCTGGATTACCTGTTCTGTTTTAATGTGTTTCTTAAGGAAGAAGAGAGAAAGAAAAAGAAGGTATTATTATAATTGACTTCGACTTGGCTTGGCAGATGCAATGAGAAATAGTTCGGAGTGTAGGATTGTGAATAAGCACATTAAAATTTAAAAAATAACTAAACGTGAAAATCAATTAAAAAATTATTTATAAGTTAATTATTTAAAAAGATATTTCAATCGCTTAACAAATTGGGATACCATTTATTTTATTTCATCAAAAATTTTATAAAATCCAGATTTTTACTTTATTTTAAGTTTTAACAAAAATCAAAATAAGAACCACTGGTAAATCCCGCAGCAGAACAGGTTGGAGCGGTGAAGTCCGAAATTTGTAGTCCCAATCTACAAATGTATATAATTAACATTGTCGCAAAAAACAGAAAATGATTTTTTCAATCTTTTAATAACTATTAAGAAAGTTTATTGCAAAAGATTGTGAAATTGAATAATTTCATTTATTTCGCAATATTAGATTTTTGCAATGACATTGTTTAAGGTTAAAGTGTATCTCAAAAGAGAGAAGAAGTTTATTTCGCTGATACACGCGCATAAAACTTTTTTTTTTAAGCTGGAGCCAGTTGAAGATTGCTTTTTATAATTGAATAATTATAATTTTTATTTACTGAAATTGAATAAATAAAAATGTAGATATTTCTGTTCCTATTATTATCAGACACATTTTTAGCAAAAATAAAAAAAAACACGAAAAGATTTCTTTATTTCCTAATAATTTACTATCTCTGATGTATAGTCCAGTCAAATAAAATAAACTATATGCATAAATTTTGTAGAAAATTTAATGGCCTTTAATTTTACTGTGGGAAAATTTCAGTAAAGACGCATAGTTTCCGAGATGTAAGCAAAAAACCGAAACCGTGGTTTTTCGCGGATATCTCAAAATGCACTAGGAAATTTTATTGGATTTCTTCAGATTCAGATTCAGCGACCAAAAAAAACATAGAATTTGAAAAAAAATCCATTTGTATATTTTTTGTAACATGAAGCCTAAACGGTTGGACCGATATCCTTTAAACACGGTATATAGGATATTTAGGGTGACAGTCAGGGTTTTTTTTTTTTGAATTTTCGTTCTAGGCCTAAAACTAACGGTACCTTGCCATATAACGGTTATGAAAAAACACGTTTCTCTCAAAATCGGCTCTAACAATTTTGATAAAATTTGACATAAGTGATACGAAAATAAAAGCCTTTCAGATGGCATGAACAATATTTCTTTAGGAACAGTTTTAACGGTACCTGCCGCATAACGTTTTTTTTTTTAATTTTGACTTTCTCGTTATCGACTGAGTGGATTTTTACAAAATTTTATTTCTAAGAAGACCTAGATAGCCAAATAATAATTTTTGATTAATTAAACAATTTTCTTTTTGGAAATTGAATATTTTGAAAACCAATTCATTAAAATCTTTTTCGAAATTTATTTTTCGGATGAAAGTTATTAATTAGCTAAAATTGGCATTCACCAAAATTTTCAAAGAAATATTTTAAAAAAATTGTTTAAAAAAATCGATTTTTTCGAAAACTGGACCTACATACGTTTTTAAAAACAAAAAAAAGTTAAATATTGTAATATTTAAAAATTACTGGCATACCACTATTTTCTTGGAAAACTCTGGTTGGTTATCAATCAGTTTTTAAAGTCATTTTTTTATTTATTATTTTTTTTATTATTTTATTATTTTTTTTTAATTAGGTAGGTAAATACTGCCTATTGAATTCTAAATACGCTGAAAGAACTAAAAAAATTATTTCATAGGTTCAGTTTTTTTGCAAACTTCTTGGAAATTGTAACAAAGTCTGTTTTTAGACAACATTGCACTTTGTATTTGGCGCTTTTGCTTTAATTTTTTGTGGTTTTGCTATTAAACCTAATCCATAGAAAACGAAATAAAATGCATGACTGGGTTGCCCGAGTTTGCTCTCGTTTCAAATAATAGGACTACAAAAATTGTTTTCATGAAATTATGAATCATCATATATTTTGTTTTATGTTGTTTAGCTAAAAACTATGAATTCCATCTTTTGCTCATATTTATTTTATGTTCGATACCAAACATAAATGAATCGGTTCAGTCGTTGGAAAGTTCCGGCCAAATTTGTAAGAAGCAACTCCATATCTTCGTTATGTGCATTTTTAGCCAAAATCCTGAAATGCACTTATGTTTAGAATAATGCAAATAAGTACAAAAAGTTTCATCAAAATCGTATGAACCGTGTTCAAGAAAAATTGGAAAAACTAATACTGTAGTGGGTACTGGGTACCTCGTATCTCTCAAATAAACGTTTTAGTTTTTCCGAATTTTCTCGAAAACTCATACGTATACTCATAATATTAAATAAGCAATTAACGAGCGAAGGAGAAACCGCCTTGCTATCATATAGTTCAGCTTGGTTAAAAAGATTTTAGATTTAATGATCAGTCACCCAAGCACTTGCACTTCTAAATATTTAATATTTAATGGGTTATTGACATTGTTAAATCATAAAACGACATTTTCCTGTTGCAATGCCAAAGCAACACAAAATTTAATTCCAAAAATTCTAACCGATAGTTCATTTCATTTCATTTCAAATATCTACATTTTAAAAACACCTTTTAAAAAACTGAATTGGTAGGTATTAACATTTATAATGTATTTGGCGTTGGATTTCGGAAAAATTTGCTTCGTTTGGCCAAAAGACACCAAGTGCGAAAAGCTTATCGATATTACTTTTGAATTTCTACATACATACATATGTATGTATGTTTAATTTAATGTTCATCCAAAACTTACGGGAAATATTTTATAGACACATAATGTATGTATTCTAGTGTTAATAAAACATCGATAGTTTTATCGATTAATCGATTGTTTTGAACTATCGGAACTATCGATAGTTGGAAAAAAACATCGATAGTCTGTTCAGTTGATGTGTTTTGTTTGTTGTTCGGGATTTTTTTTTTTTTAACGAAAATTGTCCTCGAATTAAAAAAGTCTGAACTGAGCCTAAATTCAGTTGGTTGCTGAACGTTCTCTTCTCAATGAACAGTGAACACAGTTCTGTTTTTGACAGTTCAGTTCGTTTTCAGTTTTCACTGCCTTTATAGGGGAAGTCCCTCATCGGCATTTCATTGCAAACTAGATAAATGTTTATATATATATAATAAATATAATATCTTATATACATTGATTATGCATTTTATTTCATATTTATTGGTAAGTTTTGGATTCGAAAAAAAAACGAACTCGAGATAAAGTCAAACATGGGAAAACGATGATGGAATGTTTTTTGCGGTTCGATTTTCTGAAAAACCTGCAAACCGGTTGAAATGAAATTTGTTACACCTTACACCAACGTTTTTTAATATGAACATTTATATTAAAGACAAACATTTAAAAAACAAATTATTTCAAGCATTTTTAAGATTATATAAGAAACAAATCAAAACTCTTTAAAAATTCGATTTTTATTTGTATTTTTTGTTATGGAAAACTTTTTTTTTAATTTCCTTAGCTATATAGTTTCATTTAATTTGTTATTTTATATAATTACACTATCGATTGTTTATCAATTAATCGATTGTTTGAAAAAAAACAATCGATACTATCGCAAACTCAAACAATCGATGTTTTATTAACACTAATGTATTCCGTTTGCAATATTTGAACAGTGATTTTAAAACGTTTAACTTCGTTTTCAATGAGTGAATAATTTTACTTGCCACAACAAGTTTCAATATGACACATTTTTTAATGTGACACATATAAAATAAGGTTCACTGCAAACTAAGTTTCTAATCACAAACAATAATCAATTTCATGTTTCGACTTGGTTCTAGTATCCACAGCTGCTGTTCAAAGGAAAAACAATTACTAATTAGTATTGCAACATGCAGTTGAAACTGTCCTCGATAAAATTGAAAGTCACTTTGAAGGTCATTGGTCTACGTGTTTCCTGTATAATCATTAAACTTGAATGAACTTTTAAAAGAAGTAGGTAGGTACATATAGGTGGGTAGGTATACGTTTTGCATGAAGTTGTGAAATACTATAAATAAACAGAGAACTTAATATTCCAGGACAATCCATGTCGCAGTTATGTATCTAATTTACTGACTAAAATAAAGAATCTACGCAAGTCATGGAAAAAATGTGTTCTGTCATTGTCATGTTATTACGTTTATCAAATTAGAACAGCAGTTTTCGAACACACAATTTCTGAAATGTGGTATCAAATTACCACCACATCGACATCACACTCCTTCGCATGTTTTTATTCTCGCTTTCTTTACACACAATTTTTCATCAGAAAAAGTAATGCATGTGCTGTGTGTGCTTTGTTCAATTTTATTCCTACTCAACACACTCATGTAAAAAATGTTGCACAAAACACAATATGAAAATGTTGCTAAGACAAAAATTGATCGAGTCTGAATCTAAATGTTGCTTGTTATATATGTATGACTATCTCTTTCTTATCTTTTACATTTTAAATTTTATACCCGCATCATCATCATTGGCATGGCATCGTCATCGTTTCGATTTGAAAATAAAATAACAAAAAAAACTACACACAAAAATACAACGCCAACAGAGCAACCAGCAGTAGAGAAGTTGAAATTTGAAATTTCATTCGAAAAGAAATATCAGTTGAATACGTAGAAGCAGACAACGTGGACGTGTCGTTCTGTGATAAATGTTGCTTCCATTATTTTCGTTTCGTTAATATTTTAAGTTTTTTTTTTAATTTATATTTCGAAATTCAATATTTATCGTTATTCTTTCTCGTGTCGTTGTGAATTCATAAAAATAAAAAAATATTCTCTCTAGACACTCGTCCCACATTCAAAATAAAAAAAAATTTAAGTTTTTGATGATTATTATCGTTATAAATTTGTATTCCATTAAAGTGAGTGCAAATAATTTTCACTGAAAAATAAAGTGCTGTGCATTAAAACAAAATAAATATTTGTTAAACAAAAAAAAAAATAAGTTATTAAAAAATAGAAAATGGATACTGCTACTGCAACTCCCACCTCAAATGGATATACCACCGACTCTACACCTGCCAGTAACAAATGCCTTATCGTCGTTCCTGATTCAACGGCATCATCTTCGGCAGTACCACAAAATTCCAGCGCTGGATCAGCTGCAATAGCCACCGCTTCTGCAGGACAGAGCGGTCTATCTACACCAAAGAAATTTCTCCTGGACGCTTTGACCCGTAAAAAACTCTACTCGCCCGGTGGCTGTGATATTCGCTCCTTGCACATACGTTGCGAGCCCGGAAATTTGAAACTCCTCAAGGATCGCTATCTTTTGTCAGCAGAGAGAACACCTGTCCCCACCGACTCTAGATCTAGTTACAAACATTTTGTTGATCTATCGAGCTCAAATCTTAAGTGCGTGGACATTTACACAGAAGATCAATACCTTTGCAAGATCATCAACGAACCACTACCTAAAGTTCAAATGGCTTACTTCAAGCTGTCACAGGATAACTGCCAAAGTGACATATACGAGCATCAGCTTGTGCGATCGGTACGCGACATAATACCGATGTCAAAAAATCGCACCTACGTCATTGTACCCCAGTGTGCTGAAATATACGAGGATTTGCATACGTATATTCGTAACAAGCGGAGACTTGGAGAAACAGAAGCTCGATCGTTGTTCCATCAAATATGTCAGACTGTACAGGTGTGCCATCGCAATGGAATTATTTTAAGGGATTTAAAGCTGAAACGATTTTATTTCATCGACGCAGAACGGTAAGTTTTAAATAAAGTGAATTTGTCAAAAGATCAAATTTTGCAATAAACCGTTTTCTTTGTTGTACCTACTATCACCCAAAAACAAAAATTGCAACATGTAACTTGAAAAATTCAAGAATTGGGCAACAAACACATACTACATTGTACAAGCTGCTGCACCAGCAAACCTAGCATGTGGTGTTGCTGTCGTAGCCTATTCGTGGTGTGGTGCAATATCATGCCCATTTAGTAAATACGTCCGATTGCTTCATTGCATCAAGAATTTTTTCTTTATTTTTTTCTCGAGTTTCTGACGTTTTTTTTTTTTTGGATTCTGTTTTGATGTCGGTGCGCAACTTTGCAGCTGTCATTGCCATTGCAATATGTTGTTCTTGTGCAATACAATAATAAATATAACTGATCACGCAAAGCGGTGTGTAAACACTGTAGAGAACAGTGCCGTAGGTGGATTAGTTACTGCTTAAGTAGTTATTTTAATCCTTAAAATTTGAATGTATGGTTCACATGCAAAATGATTGCATACGCAATTGCTTTCCAAAAACGATCTCTTTTGATATGCAAATTTAGTTACAAATTTCTAACTACTGTTATTTGTGTGAACTTGGACATTCCCCCTGTCTTACTGTTACTATTCTTTTCTCTGCTTTTGTTTTGCTTAGATGTTTCTGTAGTAAAAAACTTTTCCCATTCACCGTTAATATTCGTGGTTGAGAGAATGTTAAAAGAAGAAAGGCACAAAGAAAATTTGTTGTAAAAGAGGGATGAATATTACTCAGGTTGAGTATGCTATCATGAATATAATAAGATCTAAAGAATTTTCGTTGTGCGTAGATTTGTATCTAAAAAAATCTAGAAACATACTCTGCGACACAATTTTGATTTATATTATTTTCTTCTTTATAATGAATGCCATGGGAATGTAGGTATGCTGTGGTTTGTTATCATGTTAAAACTGTGTGAACTAGCATATCAAGATTTATAGGTACCTAGTTTAGTTTATAAAGTGATCATAGAGCTAGCTACCTTACTTTATATTGCTAATATGATAATATCACTTCTTTACGATGATTATAAAATTGAATTTGTGTTTACTAATCAATTTTTATAGTCACCTCATCCAAATAAAATTATCTACAAATTACAATCTTATGTTAAAGATTTTACTTTATTATTTTTATTTTACTGTGAGAAAGTGATTTAAATTTAAAATTAAAAACCTTATCACAATTTCATAGTGCTTGTTTAAACTTAAACTGAAGTTTACTACCTGAAGTTTACTAGTTTAAACAGAAATTAAAGTTTAAACTTGCGCGTTGAAACAGGGCATTGTTTCTTCTTTTAGGATGACGTTTATGATCTCGAATTAGATCGTTAATTTCCTACTTCATCTATGAATCTGTTGTAATGTTCCCCAAAAGTTAAAATCTAATGAACTAAAATTTTAATTCAATTAGATATTAATGTAACTGGCTAATAAAACTTTTTGCTAAGAAAATTCGTGCTAAAAATGTATTTAAGGAAAGGAAACAAAGTTCCCCAAAAAAATCATGACTTAATTTAATTGCATTATTTATGTTTTGAGTTGATAAAATCAACAAATCTATTTTAAATAAACTTTTTAAATTCAAAGTTAAAATCTTAATTTCTTTTCAAATTAATGTTTAAACGATCGCTTAAAATAACTAAAAACAATGCACTTGTTTTTGCTACAAAAATACAAATTTATTTTACCCTTCTGTATTTCGATTTTGTGTATAAAATTTAAACAAACTGAGCAACGCCTTTGTAAGTATTTTACCAAGGTGGTTTTGCTTACTTCACCACATTGTTTCCTAAAAATATCCGAATCGATGAATAATGTATAAATTTAAATAAAAAAAAATCTAGATGGCAAAACTCTAAGGTCATTACACACCAATTTATTTAAATTCGTTTATTTTCGCTCTTTTATCACATCTTCTATTCTCTCATTTTGCTTTGAAAACATTTTCTTAATAATCACCAAAAAAATACATTAAAATATAATTTTGGCCATGACTGTGATCTAAAAAAAAATAGTGTAGGTATACAATAGAATTATTATTAATTTATTATTTGCTGCCCCCTTAATTTTTGAATAAAAATTCACTTGCGCACGTCAATGTGCTCTTGAGTTTCTCACAAATACTCGTTTGCATCGGCAAATTGAATTATGTCTCTGTCTCTTTCGTATTCATTGGGAAAGCCGCCAGCGGCAATAACTATCGCAACTAAATTTGCACAACAATGTTTCCAGCACAACTGTACATCGCCGCGTCGTCGTCGCCTCTCTATACAACTCAAAAAGTGATCGTGTTCGTGTTCATGTTTCGTGTATATTTGCCGGATAATGTGTGTGAGAGCCATCTCGAGGTTGTGTTTTCGCAATTTTTCTTTACCCACATTTATGTGTATTATCAGGGTTAGCTCGAGGTTGCCACATTTTTTTTTTTGACAGAGCAAATAAAATTATTGATAGCGTGTAAATTTGATGAAGGAAGGTGGAAAACAGACGAATGACAGGTAGAGAGGGAAGATAAAGAAAAAGATACATTATTTGTGGGTTATCATCTTTTCGGAAGCTGTGTGCTCATAATATTGTGTTGTGGGGATCATATCGATTTCAATTGTGGAGCAATTTCAGCGGGATGTTGTGCAAAGTGGAGGCACGTTTCCTCAGTCTCAAGGGGAGATTTTTATGGATAATAATTGAAATCAGATACACAACAACAAAAATTTAGTTTCTTTGCTTCTGTTCAATATGCGGTATTCACAATATACCGATGTGTTATTTTGTATTGCCTCCTTTTGTGGTTGTTTATCTTCTCGTTCTGTTTTCATTTCCATTTTTGTCTCTTGATCTTGAGCAATGATCACACGTTTTTTTTTGATAGTTTTTCTTTCAACAAAAATATAGGTCAATGTTAGAGAGGTGAGGAAGGTGAAGAAAGATCAGAGGCAATACGAGTATCACGTCATTTACCTTTGTAGGTAGGTACCTACACCGAAACATTTCGAGGGAGTAATGTTTCGGTGTACCAATCTACCCAACCAAATGATGACATACCTTTTAGTCTGTATAATGTATCATTGGGTCAATCGATTATAGTTGACGCCATCACTGTCATCATCGTCACCACTATTGCCGCCCATTTTATGTTGTCAGAGAGTCACAGAGTTCAGCAATAATTTTGTTGCACGAGTGATTGTTGTTGCTCAATTAACTAAATCGTTGAAATTATATTTCAAAATCTATAGAAATATATTTCATACGATATATGTACGAGTAAAATAGGAGAGGTTAAATCGATTTTCCTTAAATGGGTATATAAAGTGACAGCTTTTGTCAAATATGGATAAAAGCATTAAGAAATCTTAACACATAGCTCTTTGTGATGAAAAGAGAACAATCAAAGTATTCACTATTCAGTGCAATAATTTCAATGACAACACTGACAACGAGAAATGTTCAAGATGTGACATCATTTTGACGTTTTTGACTTTTTGTGTGTCTGTAGGTAGGTACCTACATGAGATCAGGCATTTATATATAACCTTTTAATTAAGTGGCGCAATAATACGACCATCGACCCAGCCCAATTAAGATTTGTTTGTTTAAATGAGTCTGAAGCTTTTAAAAGGGGCATCTACCTTGGAGATATAAAAGTGATTTTACGATATATTCTATTTGTATTTTACTTTGTTCGATGTAGTGGATCTTGTGTAGGTATTTAATTTGTGTTGCTACTCTTAAGATATCAATGGGATAATATTATTATATATCAAAGTTTGTGAGTTTCAATTAAATTGTAAACAAATGGATAAGAAAATAATAATTTAGTTCTTTTAAAAGGGTCGTAATTTTAAGTCAATAATGTAGATAAGATACATTTATAAAGCGAAAACGATCACGAGTGTGTTTACTTCATAATATAAACACCATTATTTAAACAAAAATTAGTAGTTTGGTGCCTATAGCTTTTGCTTCAACCTTCAACATAGGTTTTTAGGTTTTGATTAATTGATTACAATTTGTGGCAAAAAAAAAACAACTAACTAAAATAAGATAAAAGCCGTGCAATGTTGGGAAATAATTTTTTTTAAGTGGCGCCCAAATCTAAGACTTCTATGCTCACACAACTTTAATTTTTTGATCCTAAAAATTCCTTAAGCACTATTCGAATTTTACATTATACATATCTTCCTATAACATATTTATTTTTTTGACATTTTTGCCTATCTAATATAGACCTACCTACAATAATTTATTTTCAAATAAAACAATACTAATAATTTTAATTTCTTTTTTCCTTTTCAGAACGAAAATTCAATATGAATCTCTGGAGGGTTCAATGATCCTTGATGATCCCATGGATGATACACTCTACGACAAAATCGGATGTCCTCTCTATACCGCCCCTGAACTTTTGTGCCCAAATTCAACGTATGCTGGCAAGCCTGCTGATATGTGGTCTTTGGGAGTAATTCTCTACACAATGCTAGTCGGCCAATATCCATTCTATGAAAAAGGAGGCTGTAATTTAATAACAATTATCCGACACTGCCAAGTGCAAATTCCTACGGCACTTAGTAAATCAGTGCGTTGGTTATTGAGAAACTTGTTGCGACGTATTCCCGATGAAAGATTACGAGCTGAGCATATATTTTTACATCCCTGGTTGGAGGAACAAAAACCCGCTTATATGCATGTCTCTGTTGATACAGCCTTTTCGGATACTGAGGACGAAGATGATGATGAACAACCAAAAGCTAAAAGAGTGAAAACCGAAACTGACAATCCGGTTAATTTATTAGCAGGTTCAATTGATGATTTCAGTGATATGGGATGATTGCTATGGATTGTTGTTAATTTGTTATGAGTCCCAAGGATTCAAGAAAACTATACAGTGGCGCGCGCAGTAGCTTGCGCTTTAAACATTTGTTGGCCTAATGTCACAAACATGAGCCTGTTGTAAATGCTGTTGGACATTATGAGCAAAAAAGATGGATCCTCCTCCAGCAGAGCCCTGCTTCTGAATTGTCTTCTAAGAAAAAAATAAAGGTGTTTTTTTTTTCTCTAATGGTCGTCCGATGACTAGAAAAGATAAATAAGTGGGAAGGCGGCGAATGATTGGTCGCATTTGTTGAATTTTTATTATTACATTCGTTCTTTGTTAAGAAAAAAAAAAAAAATATAAAATTGAAAAAAATTGAAAAATAAAACTGAAATGGAATTAGAAAAAAAAATCAATAATTGTATAAATTTATTCGGAAAAATGAAGTACATATGTAGTTAAACTTATGTGGTTTAGTAAGAAAGTAATGCAGACATTGATTTTTGAAAGCTGGTTTGAGGTGGCAAGAATTACCTACAAGTTGGGAAGAGGTATAATCTTAGACAAGATCATGGCATCTCAATCTCATAAAAGAAATAAGAAGGAACGGAAATAAACAGGTAAAGTAGATGACGGATATAAGAAAGTCTGATATAAGAAAAACACGATTATAAGACAGACATTTAAAACACCATGCCACATTCCCATAAAGATACGTGTTAAATTTAACTCATATATCCGTCATTTACTGTGTAGGTATCCTTATTCTGTATTAGCGAAATATCTCTTTAAATCAATGTTAAAGTTGGATCTGATTGATAGGTAGGTACTATGATCGAAAAAGGTAGTAGGTACCTGTATATATTATATATCTACCATAAATTAAGGTAGTTGTATGTAGCTCGAAACCTTGATCTGAATTCAAAGAGCTTAATTTTTACGACTTATTTTTCTTTAGTTTTTTTTAATATTTTTTTTTTCTAATAGGCCAGAAAGCAGACACAAAATTAGGTTTCAATAATGCAACAGAATACCTGTCCAATTTTAAGATTGAATAAATGAATATGGTTGGCTAGTCTTTCAGAAAGCAGTATAAAAAATATGGCGGGCCAAATCTTCTTTCTTGCTTCGAATATCTATAACACTTTAGGAGTTGATTTGTGAAAGTTAAGTTTAATTTTTCAAAATTTTAGTACCAACTTTTTTTGTTTTAAAAATTTTAAGAAAATTGTTATACGCCATAACTCTTAAAGTGTTATATTCATAAGAAAAATAATTATTGTACTTGGAAAAACGAACATCACAATTTTATCAAAAAGCTGTGAATATTTTTGTATAAAACATGTGAAATAAAAATCGAACTGTTCAAAAGATTTTAAAATCAATTTTTTTATGTTAAGCCCGCAAAAAACAAGAGCCATTTCGTCCAACGCAGTCGTGTACTTTATTTATGTTAAAAATGAAAAAGTAAGTGTTGATTCGAAGTGAAAACTCATCCGGTTGAAATTAGCAAGACTTTTAAAAATTCCGGATTTTCGGGCCGAATTCACTCATTGTTTTTTTTTTTCTGCAAAAATGTTAGTCCTAACTTACTTTTAATTCGACTTTATCAAGGCATAGCCTATTTTGACAAACAATTTTATAATAAAGTTATTCGAATTCTAATAATCTCTAGGTATTTTAATTTTGCTTAATATACAGTTTATAATATAACTATCCGCATGCTGATCAAGTTATTTTTAAATGAATATTCTTAATTATTTATTTTTAATATTTGCAAACTGCTTTTATATAGCTATTGTATATTTATAATAAGAAGGTTTTAGTTGCCTATACTCCGATGTGTTTCGCCCAAGTGTGGATGGTGGGCATCATCATTCGTCAGTCAGGCTATCAACACTCTCCTAAGACACATATTTAATTTTGGTATATGGAAGTGACCAAATAAAAGGCATAGCAAAAGAGCGCTGCGAATTATATTTACATTAAAGGAAAACTTTGCTCAAAGTGGCTATAGGAAGGATGTTAACAAATAAAGAAATTTAAATAATAACTACAACTCTTACTAATTGGTAATTTTTATTTTATTTTAAGTGGAGCAGTTGAAAGAAGGAAATTCAAAATAAGAAGGTTTTTTTACTCCGATTTGTTTCACCTAAGCATGGATGGTAGTATTGGCTACTAAAACCTATTTAAAATAAAATAAAAATTAACAACTACATATTTAAACTTCTTTCTTTTAATTATATTTATATAAGGCGTGTTTTATTGAAAAAAATATTTAACTTTACCTGTATAAAGTAGAGTAAAATTTCCATGCACTACAAAAATAACAATTATTTTATAGCAAGTAACTCTTACTACTACTTTTATCTATATATCTATATAATATTCTTTTTGGCGATAAACCATTAACAATATTTCTCCCCCTTATCTGTGAACGTTGGCATACAATCTTATAGCCGATGTTATACTGGATGGTTTTATTGAAAATTTCTTAATCTACTTAGATTTTCCTAGTAACATTCTCAATAAAACAAACCTATTGTATTTGGTTGCATAAATGTTTTTATACTATTTTTTGAGTTGCTCAGGCAACTCTTTTTCGGTTTGAAAAATTCAGGCGCGCCAAAATAAATAATGTCTCAAATTCGGTCGTTAGCTCTCGGATTATATATGATGGTCTTGCAAAAAAACGCGTATTAATGCTTAAAATATTCTGTAAAGCATTAGAACAGTTTCCTCATTATACCTATACCTATATCCTTCATAACCTACATAATATTTGTATCTTCAAAAAGCCTAATAACAAAATAGCTTCCATCATACTACTGCTCTAGAGAATAGCTCAAATTTATATTAACAACCTTCAGCAATTCTATTTTCTGTTAGAGCTTTTACAATAAATTAGTAAGAAAATTTAAATTAAAAAAGTAAGTGATTGCAATCAACTTCAAAGTTAAGTGAAATACCTATCACCTTTATTTGATATAATATAAAAAATAAACTTTTTAAATTAATTTTCATATTAGTATATAGAATTTGTATCATTATTTATTTTATTTCTTTGTTATTTATTTGATGAATTTCAAAAAGCTTGTCTACACGTGTTGCCCATCATTTCCCAATAAGTAAACATGTTTAAACGACTTGTCTAATCAGTGGGTGAATGAATTTCTCGATTGGGATATCTCAATAATTACATAACTCTCGCATACGTGCATTGTAGCAGGAAGATCGGAACAATATATGTATAATATTAAGAGAATTTCTATGTGATAAAAATAAGTGATTCACAAGAACATTTTTTTTTTTTCAAAATTCAAGTTTGTTTGAACTTGAAATTGAATCATAATTAGTAGTTACTTTACAAATATTATACAGTATTAAGTATATGTACATTGTACATACTTGACTATCTATTTTCATGCAAATATTTCCGATGACGCAAACCAAAAGCTTTATTATAGAGGTCATACTTTATAATTTAATTATTATATTTAGGGGAGAGAGGGGCACTTATGATAGCGACTTGTATAGATTATTTTATAGATCCCCGAAATACCACGAACTGGCAATTATACCAGCAAAATACCACGAAATTGAAAAAAATATTTGATTTGATGTGGTTGATTGATAGGTACTAAACATAAAGAGCACGAACTTGATCTTGTGACAAATTACCTTCTTGTTAACGACTTGGAAATTAATTTTACCAGTTGAAAAAAAAAAATTAAAAAATACTTTTTTCGAAATATTTGTATGCAATATTTATCGGGCATACAAATATTCAGGACCATCTGAATATCAAATTTCATCTAAATCGGTCAACAAATTAACGAGATAGTCGGTACAAAAAAATATCAATTTATTTCCTCTAGGCTAGGGGATAAATCATGAACCCTACATACCAAATTTGAAACTAATCGGCTTAACCGTAGTTACTTATACAACCAGACTGATAGACAGATAGACAGACAGTTGCCAGGCACAGGAATTTCCCTGTCGCTAGCATGAGGTCTTTTGCTACAGTATGACTGGGCTGACCAGCTTTGGGTATAAATACCACTTTAACTTCACACCATGCTTTCGCTACATATCCCCATATAAGGCTGCTTAAGAATATGTTTTTCAGATGTGGAGCTAAGACTTCTTCACATTTTTGTAGCATCATTAGAAAGATGCCATCCATTCCCGGAGATTTATATGGTGAGAAGGAGTTAAGAGCCCATTTTATTCTTTCTTTAGTAATAATGTCCGATGGTGCCGTATTTTCTGTATATAACTCATTCTGAGTATAGCAGTTCTCGTTGGAAATACATCCTGGACAATGAGTTTTAATCAAGTTTTCTAGGGTCTCATTGGCTGACTCCGTCCAATATCCATTTGGTTTTTTTAAAAGAGCCCAATGCAACTGCTTCCTTAGCAAGGATTTTTCTGATTCTAGCCAATTTAGTGGTTCCTTCTATCTTGGGGCAAAAGTTTCTCCACGAGCTGCGTTTTGCTCGCTGTGTGTTTCCACTTTAAATTATCTTTGACTAGATTTATAAGTTTGCCAGTCATTATCAGTTCTTGTACGTTTGACGACAACATTGAAAAGTCTTCTTGTTTCTTTCCTGATCATGCCACCATGGTGGTGTCTTTTTACCTTTCCCAAATGGTTTGATTGGACATGCTTTTTTGAAGACTTTGCTAAGAATTCCAGTGAATTCGTCAGTTGCCTTATCTATACTCCTAGTTTCCTAGTAAAAGTATAAAAATTCAATTCTACTTCTGCCGTAAAAGTATCCCAGTAAGTTTTTCTATGGTGTCTGGTATAAGGAATTCAATGATTTTCGTCTTTCATTAACCGAAAATCCCTTCAAGACTGATTTAATTTCCATTGGCTTGTGGCGTATACTTTCCATTTTTAAGTTTTTAATTTATCAAGACAAAAGTAAAAAAAAAGAAAACTTTATTTGGATGGAAAGCCCTTCTTAACTTAGTTAATTTACTTCATTGATGAATGAATGAATGAATGAATACAAAACCTAATACAAACAAAAATTGAAATGTCTACAAAATTGAGAAATATTCTGCACCATCACAATACAGTTTATACCTAATTATTTATTTAAATGATATTAATTAAAATTAATTAAAATTAATGAATTAAAGGAAATCAATAAATAAATAAAATTATTTCGTACAGTTGTTTTTATTAACATAAAAATAGATACTTCGAAATATTGGAAGGTCTCAGCTAGTCTACAATAAATTCATATTAATGAAATATGTGTTTCATATTTTCATAATTAAGCATTTCTAAAGTCTTATTACATACCTATTTCATATATCGTTCATTGCCATACTTTATAAAAACAAAATAAAAGGCGAAATCTTTCACCACCTGAGATTGAGTAAGTATACAATATTCTTACATTATAAATTAATTGCAGTCTATGTTTTTTTCCGTGAAGCGTTGTCTGTAGCATGAAACATTTTCTTAACAAACCTTGCTGACTGGTTGAGGACGCAGCTAAGAAATCTTGAGGAAATATTTTTATTTCCTCGTTTGTGATAACGGTTGAGTTCAGCGGTGTTTTACAACGTTTATTTATAGTAAATTAATACCTTCCTAAAGTATGATCACACGTTTCTTCTAATTGGCCAATGTTATTCCGGTTAAAAGTTGCAGATGGTGTTGCAAACATATAAATTCTCAAAGAATAAAAAAATAATGCAAATAAAATTACCAAAAAATCTATTTGCGTCAGGTGCTTGGCTTGACTTGGCATTGCGCGATCTGTAACAATATACCTACGTCTGTTGATCCGCAATCGTTGTCGTTCCGGGTAATTTTAGTACTCAAGGTTAATTCTCAGTGGGTGTATATTTCAGTTGTTTTTAAGTAACTTCTGCAACCAAACAAATCGAATAATAAAAGAAAAAAAGAATAATTGTCTTTTAGCTTTTAGCAGCGTATAAAACACACAGTTTGCATTTGAATTTGCACTTGGCTTTGGGTCTGTTTTAGGCGCAAGTATCTTTTTTGTTTCTTTGAAATTATTTTGTTTGTTTGAATTATTACTGCAGATGTTGCAAAATTATCTTGCAACTTGACTTCTGTTGTTTTTCTTCTTATGTAATTTGATACTAAAGCACCTACCATACCTGTATTTAGAAATCTGTATAGAAGAAAAATTTTGTTTGGTATAGTTATCTTGTCCAGGAAAATTATTAAAAAAGATTTTTGTTATGCAAACGTTTTTATGTGCGAATCTTTTAGAAGGATTAATCCTCAATATACATTTTTAGATTTCGGAAGTAAAAACATATGCGCGTCTTTTTTTAATTATACAATTGTCACGAAAGCAATAAGCAAAACCTTATTTATTAGATTTCGCTAAAATGCCATTGAACGGTTGAGTAGTTATACACAACATCACAAATTAATTTCTGTAATGACGTTTCGATTATTTGCTGTCAAACTGGAATTTTAAGGCTAATATGCCTTTACGCATGCTTTAATCAACCTGAACTCGATTTTCTCAGCTTCTGCTCAATGTAAGTATAAGGATTTCTTGGAGTAGATTTCTATTAAAGGCGGCGTAATTTTACTCAATCATTAATATGAGAGATTATAAATAAAGTTGTAAAACTCCCTCAGTCAATTAAACTATCACTTTTTTGTTAATGTTAAATTAGAGTTTGTGTATAACCCCGAGTTTGTATAATGTCATTGTGGCAGCTTAAAGCAAAAGAGCGGAAAGAAAACAATTATACAGTTCTAAGGATTTTTTTTCAGTTTTTTTTTTGTGTTTTAACTTAAATATGTGAGTAAAATATAAATAATACATTTTTATGCAATTGATTACCTCTGTTGTTTTCAAAATAACACAAATGTCATTGCAGTAGCTGTCTTTTTGACAACGAATGTAATAGATTCAGTTATAGAGCGCTGCTTATAAAAAGGCGTTGATTCTTGGTAAACAAACAGATTAACCATAACCGGTCTTTAATATTTAACCAGAGGTTTACAAAAACGCGTGTATTCTTAGTATTCTTCTTTAATTAGGTAAATACAATTTATTTTTTCCTTGGGAACCAGTTATGTAGTTCATTTGTCTTACCACCATCATGTATCTAAAGTTAATTTCTCCTTATTTATTGTATATGCTCTTTTATAGACATTAGGAGGACTGAATTCGTAAAATAAACGGACAAAGCTATAGGTAATGATTATTTTCATAAACAAATCCATTTGGATTGTCAGCTGTCTGCTATGAACGTGGAACCTGAGTTACGATCACAGCGATCATTTGAAGGACCAAATTACAATTGGTTTGTGAAGTGGACGTGAATCTGACTACTTAAACTCCCCAAGGGACGTAATTTGTAAGCAGCAAAAGGTATGCTATGAAAGTATTATAGTTTCTATGTATATTTATAATATTAGTATTTTACTAGGCAGTTGATATCAAATGACTGACCGTGTAAAGGTCGCCTCTTACACAAGCATGATTTAATAGTGACAGTAATAGTAACCGCGTAAATATACCGCATGCATGAGTCAGTTAAGTAAAAAAAGTATCAAAACTTGACCGTTGTAACTGTAAATATTAAAAATCTTTTTCGCCACACACACTCTAATTATCAGGCATATGTCACACATAACAGAACTATTCGACAGTCACTAACACAGGCCATCAACTTGTTCTCCTCCGTCACCTCCCGTAAAAAAAAACACGCTCTTTTCTATACGTGAATACGTGTGAACACCTAAATGCAAAATTGTAAGAACGTATGGTAAAGCCAAATTTGACAGTACCATTTGAACTGAACGGGCACGCATACAGAGTTAAATCTCTGCAGTTTTGAAAGTTTGAAGGCAAAAGTGGGTGGAGCCTCCTGAGATGATGTTCTATTTATTTATTATTCTATGGTCACTACTTACGAAATTGTCGGTATATAAAACCGATAAAAAAAATTAAAGGTAGGTATACCAAGATTGAAGAACATCGTTCCAACTGAAGTTCCTTTATATTCTTTTAATCTATATAAAAATAAAAATTGGTCCATCAAATTCATTCTTAACAATCTAAACGCTCAGAAAAACATGTTCAAAAGCTCAAGAGAACTAAATCAATTAATCATTAATTACTGAAAGTAACACGAACTACACACAAAGCTTAACTACTTCTTTGCTCAAAAACAAGATTTTAAATCAGTAGTACATTATGGCTAAAGAAATATGAAATCCAGCGCACTAGGTCAAAACGTTTCAATTACCAAAACCAGCAGCAGTCGCAGTAAGAATTGCAGCAACAACCGCATCTATAACTTTATTTGACTGACTCTCTACCTTAGAACATTATTCGTGCTCAAAGTATTGCAAAGTTTCAGATAAAAGTGATATGCATATGTCAATGCTAACTGGTCCAACAAGCATAAATGAGATCGAGATCAAAGTTGTGCCATAGTCTATAAAAAGTCGTCGCATAACAAATGTCACTCTCAAGACCGTTGTTCATATCAGACAAACGAAGAAATAATAACACAGTTAGGCTCAACTATACTGGTGGCATATTGGAAGTTGTCAGTTGAAACCACCATGAAAAGCAACTACTAAATTCAAGTTTACTGTTTAATATCTTGTTATAGAACGCGTTCTTAAAGATGAAGTAATATGACGAACAGTTTCTGAAATCGAAATGAAAAGTGGTATCATTCTGAGGGGGTCAGGCGGAGTAAGATGACAGAAAAAAAAACAAGACACACACGGAGCATATTGAAAGTTTTAACCGAGATTCTTTTGACCTTCTTCATGTGTTTACGCGAAATGTGTTCTGGTTTCATCACCGACAAATGTATCTGTTTACATTTAGGTTGAATTGTTGCTCAAATGAATCAAAATTTCATGAAACAAAAAACGAATTGCTTAACTGAACAGAAAATAGTTTCACAATTTTTTGAAACATGGCACTGCGCACGAGTCTTATTTTCACGCTCCTTTTTTTCAAAATAAAACCGACAAAAATCGTTTATAGTTTTTTGATTGCGCGAGATAAATATCATTAAAACGATCTATTTTCATTCGAAGTCTTGCCACATGATTGGCACCCCCTATAGATTTTTTTTTGTTTAATTTAATTGAAGGTTGTGTGGAAGGGTGTGAGAGATGAAATAGTCTAGGTGTCTAGAATGCCTTGATAAGATTGTATGAGAAGTATCTATAGAAAGGTAAGGTATGTAGTATGTAAATAGTTAAGCTTGTATAGATAGTTGTGATTGTTGTTGCTCTAAATCACGGGAAGTGAAGAAATGCTTTTGAAACTATATTTTCTGCGTATATGAAGAAAACAATTGACGTATTGAGAAATGGGAATTGGGATACAATTATGTCTTTAAGTGATTATGAAAACTATTTACAAGAATTTGACGTATACATATATATTTAATTTGCTGAATAAAATGAAAAGAAAACAGTTCAGTGGCTGACATGTATCATATCACTATTAAATTGGTTTGAGGTTATTTTTGACATAATTCCAATACAAGACAAAGAGACCGAACACAATTTTAAACGTCTCGTTTTGATGATCATATATGAACAAACTATAGACGATGTTCACATTGGACGTACTTACCCGACGCATTTTGACGTCTATATGTTTTGTTCCCTTCCCACTTCGTTGTAAGAAAGAGACGGGGTTTAGCGTCCGTATTTTTAGATTTTTTACAATTCTCATGGATGCATTTTGACATTCGCTATTCTGACACTTGTATTTTTTTATTTTTTCGCTGTTTGCACCAACATCTTGAAGGTCTGCTCAAAATTTGGTCACTTTTGATTGGAAATTGCAATTAAGCATGAGCCTATAAAGAATATTGAAACATCTAGGCTCATTTCACATATTTTATTGTTTTGTTTCGTGTGGTTTCGTGCATCCATTGAGTTCACACTACTTTGTGTCTGAACACGGCGGACTGGACGTACGTCAAAATGCGTCGGATGAGTACGTCCAATGTGAACATCGTCATATATTCGATTTTTAACCGATTGAGCGTTTAGGGAAAATGTTGAATTGTCGACTTACCAGTAGGTACACGAAATTTTATATCAATGTCACTCATTTTATCGTGTAAGAGTTGCTTAATGGGAAGGGCAAAAGGAATGTCATAAAGTTAATGGACGATCATTTTTGCAAATGAAGTTAAATGTCAATGTGGTTTGACATTAATGTTTTTATTTGTAGACAGATAGAGAACAAGTTGACATGCAATATAATAATAGAGCTGTACACACCGACACCTGATAAGCGAAACTATTCTATTAGGCCTGTCCCACCAAAATTTTTTGTGACAATTTTTTTTCTGGATTCGATTCGCAGTTTTCTTTTTTACTTAGTTTGGATTCGATTCGCAGTTTTCTTTTTTACTTAGTTTGTTTTTCACGTTTCAAAAGTTACTGCCCAGTAAAATGTTTTGCATTTTTAATTGACAAATAATAGGCTGAAAGAAATGCATATACTGTTTTTGACAGTGTTATTTTTCATAAATTTCCAAGGATTCTGCTTCTGTCAAATTAGAATTGATATCTTTGTCAGATTTCATTATAACTGCTTATTTGACCAATTATATAATTTTTGTCAACACCCTATTCTTAAAGGTTTCGTGTGATTCTGAATTTACCATCAAATAATACTTAAGAAAATAAATTTAGCACGTACAATTTTGCTATAAAGACATGAAAGGTTTTCAAGCGTTGACCAGTTTATATAAGACTAGCTGTTACCCGGCGCGTTGCTGCCGCAGAAAAAATAAAGGAGAAAACATTGATTTTGAAAGAGCAATTATATTCCTATTGGTCCAACATTTTGCCAAAAGCAGTTTTCAAAAAAGATATCCGAGCTCCATCTTTGCGATAAATTACTTCAAAAGTTACTACCTACAACAACACCTATTTGTCAGTGAAAGTCCCGCAAAAATCGGTCCAGTATTTTCTGATCGGTTCATTTATGCGAACAAAAGCGACCCGAGCGCAACCTAGAAAGCCCCAGTGCCATTTAGAGGGTAATAAAAATAACCTAAGTCACACCCTAAAACATCAGCTATCTGTAAGTGGCAAGTCATTTCAAAATCTGTCAAGCATAGTTTCTGACCGGGTATATAAAAACGATTTTTCTAGAAACGATTTTTCTAAAAAAGCCACCTGAGCGCCTTCTAGGGAGTAAATGAAATAGCCTTAGTTCCGCGCTACAGCATTATCTATCTGCCGAGTGAAAGTCCTGTCAAAATCGGTCCAGTCGTTATCGAGATTAGCCAGGACAAACAGATAGACAGACAGACAAAACATTTAAAAATGTGTGTTTTGTTATAAGGGCTCAAATGCGTGTAGTAAAATACTGTTATTTTTACATTACAAACAGACACTCCATTTTTATTTATGTGTATAGATGGATATACCTTCTTATTATAAAAGTGCAATCTTATCTTCTTAGGGAAAGACTTTAAGTGTTTAAGGGTCAGTCTTTTAAGGCCTGGTTAAATGTAACCATTGGTTAATTCGGTTGTTCCATGATTACGAGCTAAAATAACCAATGCTTTTATTGAACCAAACCTGAAAAGACTGGGCCCTAAGGGCCAAGGGGAACCTATTACCTATTCTATCCTGTAAGATACTGAAATGAGTTCAGAACTCAAAAAAGTATCTACGAGTCTATTTTTATAAGTAATCATATCTACCACAACTCAAACCCTATAACCATATTGCTATATTAGGGGCTACTTGCACTATAAAAGCAATAATAATAATAACCACAGACCAATCGCGTTGTATGATTTCAGCGATTTATTTTAATTTTAAAAATTAATTACAAATACCACCATAATGCATGTGAAACCATTTTGCGGTTTCATGTTTCTAGAAACCTTAAGTGTGTTTTTTTTTTAATATTTGCTATCTCTGAGGAAAATATTTCATAAGAACTCAAGTATTACGTGTTCAATGAACTTGAAAATAATTCCCAAAGTCGCAATCAGAAGCAATCGTGATTTTTCGACACACAAAATAAAGATAACAAATGTGTACAAAAATAAGTGACACCACAACTGTGTCGCACTGATTTGCTCTTGTGACAGGGTGTCATACAAATAGGTAGGTATACTACCTGGATTTTAAGGCATTGTTAGATATTATTATTATTATTATTATAATTATTATTAGTATTATTATTATTATTATTATAATTATTGTTATTATTTAGAAAAAATAAATAAATAAATAATTTTTATATAAGTGTAAATAAAGTCTATTTGCCAATTCTAAATTTTACTTGCTCACTAGGAAGTGAGATATTGTTTCAGTTTTTCAAATAATGTTATAATTCGGTGATTTGGTGTTAACGGTTTTAACAAATTTGTACATAAATTGATAACAGCTTGTACGACTTCATTTAAATTTGGTATGGCATTTAGATTAGATAATAAACCCAAGATGGCAAAGTTCATGACTAATGAACTGTTTTATGATAGCTACTGTACAACATAATGTCACGTTTAGGCCAATTTTCGATATTTACTGCATTTGCTTATAATTTAATAAATTACATTTTTCTAAATCACATAGTTTGCTACAAGAGCAAGTTCGTGCGACGGAGTCGTGCATTTGAGGTGACATGGCAGTGACAGGTCATATCAGCTAAACAATTCATGACAGTGGGATGGTTTCAACGCCTGGCTTTTAAGTTATACACCACGTAACACTTAATAGAATATGTATTCTTTGTGAGGATTGCAAAATTCCTTTGTTCATATCGTATAGTTAATAATCTTATCGCCTAATGTTAATTAAATTTCACTTGACTTGAAACGATGAATATCTATAATTCATTGTTGTTTATGGGAAAGATTAGCGGTATGGTGTGTTCTTATTTATTTATGCGATAAATGAAATATAAAGTCATTTATGGGGGGCTTGCGAAATTCCACAATATAGAGATAGTATACATGGCCTGCATATTGTACATAGAAAAGAACACGTATGTAGATATTCAACATATGTGAATTCCAAGTGAATTTCACAGCTACACGCGGCGCACTATAAGCACGTTGCTAAACGACTATCTACAATTTTGATTTTATAAAAAACAGATTCTAGAATGATTGATTTATTTGACGATAAAATTCATAAAGACATAAACTGATAGCAAATGTTTTGCAATTTATCATCTATCATTGAAGTACCTAACTATGCTCTATTAATAATGTCACGAGTAAAAAGAAGTCAAGTTTTCCAAAAAATTAAATAAAAAAAAAAATACCTAAAATTATTTTTAAATGTATCCAACTGCCTAGATCAAAAACAAAACAGAATATGAAACTATGAATGAAAAAATATTTATGTTTCATAATTCTAATAACGAAATCCAAAATCCCGAAAACCCAAAAGACCGAAAACCCAAAAGACCAAAAACCTAAAAGACAATATATTTAATCGGTTTTCGCAGTGTTTCCTCACTTTTATATTTTAACCCCTCCGGATTTTTTTTTTCTTTTTTTAATTATATATTTTAAATACACTGGTAAAGTTTTGTTTATTAACATAAAAGTAAGTCATTCATGTAATAAAAAACGAAAAAATAGGAAGAACTTAGAAATAAACCATAAATTAAGGAAAATGGGCATAAACTTCAAAACTTGAAATTTTACATTTTTTTTTTTTTTTTTAAACTAGTCCTTTTTTCTTCAATAGTGGGTATTGCCTCCACGAATATCTAATAAAGCTTTAATTCGCCTGGGCATACCTTGGATAAGGTTGTCAAAATGATAACAACACATCAAAAAGTATGACTGCGCCACTTTTTTTGTAACTGAGTGTATAAAAAATACCCTTCAAGAATTTGATTTCTGAAAGCTCGTTCAAAGAATTTTTTGTAAATGTTTGCTTCTTTCAACAGTAACGTTTTTTCAAATGTTTTCGTTTTACAAAAAATTAAATAAAATCAAAATTTTTTTATTTTAATAATTTTTTTTGGTTTCGGGAAAACTTTTTCGGTCTTTTGGGGTTTCGGGCTTTTGGGTTTTCGGTCTTTTGGTTTTTCAGGATTTGAAACCCAACCCAATTCTAATTCCTACTATATTCATGTTATGAAACCAACTATAGTTTTCAGTGTTTGTTAAATTCTGTCTGATGGCTATATTGTCACTTGCAGCTTTAAGGGTAAAACAAATTAAGCGAGCATCAGCAACAGCGCCAGAGGCACCGTCAGCGATTATTTCAAAAACAATATATTTCAATTGTTCAACAAGGATTAGACCAAGCACAGCAACGCAAATTTAAGAGGCGGGCGCGCTGCGTAAGACTATAGTCCTAAATTTCCTCTGAGCACTGCTGATAACTTTCCCAATAAAAAATCACGCCAAATTGATACAAAATGTCAAGCTATGAATACGTCGGTGCTGGTGCTGGGCTGGCGCTGGTATAGTAAAGTGGTTAATAAAAATTTGAATATTGACGATGCTTGTGCTAGTTTTATATGTTTCGGGCATAAGTAGGTCAACTCCTTTCAAACTTATTCCGTAATATGTGTTTTTATTAAGGCAAGTTATGGATTCGTTGAAAAATTGTCCCAAATATAATAGAGAAGATTAAAAAAGTTGGTTTCGTCATGCTGTCTGTTGGTCTTTCTGTGCATATGTGCTACTTTTATTTAAATTCAATTATTATTGATGGGCTAAGACATTTAACAAGCTGGTGTTTGAAATTTCTTAATCAATATACTTAACATTCAAATCGGTCTAACATTTAGGCCCTTTTTGATGTTTTCTGCAATACATCATCTTTTTATCAATTCTAATATCATAGTTATCCACAAGAGCATGTTCGTGCGACCCAGTCGTCCACTTTATTTTATGTTAAGCCTCATGGCAACTTGCCACAAAAACAAGATTGTGGCTTTTATATTTATAATGGTTTAGCTTTCTTGATCACGGACGAGAAAGAAATTTATTATTACCGCAGTAATTTTCAACAAAAATACTGCTAATGGATACCTATACGGTTATATACCATCGCTATGGTTTCCGAAACAAATCCATGTTCTGATTTGACACTTTAATCAGTAACAGTCAGCATATCCAAATTATTTTCTTTTTATTTCTTTTAGTTCAATTTGAAATTCCTTCGTGTTGCAAATCAATCACAATAACATTATTATCCCATGGGAACCCCGGAACCTCACAAGGCGTTCAAATTACAATTTTTTCCAGGCTCACAACAATGTCATTTTTTAGACAATTCAATTGCAAGAAAGTGCTAGCGCAGCGCAACTTCCATTTAAACAATATACACCCATACATAAATTGTTACTCGTACCTTTTCAATGTCCTTCAACATTTCTTTTTGATATGTCAATTTATTTGGAAAAAAAGTATGAATGGCAAACACGGTTTCTTTGTTGATTATTGACAAGAAGATTGTAATAAATATTGTTGTCCTTTGCGTTGAAATGTCCTTGACCTTTTGTATTTAAGATGTTTCTTAAAGCGAACATTCAAACATAGCATAGCATAACTAAAAGATTTACATGAATATCATCTTAAAAATGTCGAAAACAAGGACATTTTTGGTTAGCCAGGTAGATCCTGGCGACATTGTATGATTTCAAGTATACGGTTTAAAAACTCGCGTGCTTAACACATGGAAGTGAAAATTAGGAAAATACCCGGTAGCTCAAGCGTTGTAATTCAAGTAGAGTGTGATAAAAACATTGGTTTTTAGGAGTGTAAATAAAAGAAATATTTCCTCGAAAATATATTCAAAGATAAATATTCAACTGAAAACAGTATGATGAAATTAAACCAAGACGAAAATCAGCTTCCCAAGGTTTAAACATTGAGATTTGAAACGACTTAACGAGACGAATTACGAGGATTATGTAGGTACCCCGAAAGGGAGTTAGCTTTTACAAATGATTTTGTTCCTTAGAGTGCGAATGTGCGATTACTGAAAAGGGACATCTCTTTATCATAATGTTGAACATAGGTTATTAGAATACGTCGTTAACTTACCTGCGAAGTAAGTACAATGAGATTTAGAACGAACATTTTTATGGCACATCTTAAAGTATCTTTTTGATGGTATAGGCTATAGTGCAATTGAATTGTTATCATTTAAGTTTTGTTTGTTAAGAAAAGACTAAAAGGTGAATGAGTATTTAATGCATTAAAAATTTCAATTATGGGAATATATGTCGTTATTCTTGAATTAACTAAAACTAAGTGAGAAGTAATTTTGTTAATCCATTATCAGGTACCTATCAGATGATATCACCTTTTCATTAGACTGCATACCTTCATACTATATCTCTTTTTTACTAATTGTTTTGTTTTAGTGTTTCGATAGATTTGGCAATTTTGTCATTTCGTAGTTTGTCTATAGCTTCTTTTTCGTTTTGTAAGTTTGGATTTCCTTTATTGTCATAAAAAAAACCCTCTTATTATTATTAATAATTGAAATATATATATTATTGGCTTATCGTGGGTTGGGATGAAAAAAATTCGCGCAAAAATGAAAAATAAACGACAATTTCAAACGAAAGTGACAAAAATATTATTGTTGGTGATTATATTTTATCTGTCATTTGTGACGATTAGGTACCTTACGTAGCAGGTAGAACGTTTTGATTTTGATTATTTCCTGTCACAGTTAAATTTAAATAATTTCTCAACCCCTGATTATAATTATTTCTGAGTTGAAGTATTAGCCCATATAGTTAATGTAACCTTGCATTTCAGGATTTTGGCTAAAAATGCCCACAATGGATACTTGGTGATAACGGTTTTTTATAATGTTGACCATAACTTGATAACCGCTAAACTGAATTCAGTATGGCATTTAAACAAGGGAATATAAATGAATTAATTTTTTTCTAAACTGAACCAGAGCTTATTGTCGTAATTTTTTAGAAGAAAACATCTTAAAATAAATATCAAAGAATTATAAATTTAACAAATATATTTTGAAATCGATATCTGGATTTGCGCAATTTGGAGCTAGGTTGGATGAATGACAGTTATGGCTACCGGAAATGGCCGGAAAACAAAGATACTGCTCTTCAAACTGCAGAAAACTATCCTTAAGTAATATTGGCGTGAAAATTTTTTTCACTAAAATGTATTTTGAAAAGTTTAAATTAATAATGTATAACATTAATTATCAAGCCGGGAAAAGGTTGCCAGAACAACTCAAAAAACTCAATAAATTTCTTTTTAAGTGTTTTTATACTGTCTTTTGAAAATCTCTGGCAACCCTTTTCCGGATTTATAATGTTATGGCAATTATACACTATTATTTTAAAAGTTTCAAACTATACATTTTAGTGAAAACAAAATCATGCCAAAATTGCTTACCATCATAGTTGGATTATTTTTAATGCAATTTAAAGTGCTGCATCCTTAGTTTCCGGGCATTTCCGGTAGCCATAATTCTCATTTATTAATTAGTGGCCCTGGCAATAACTTACAACTGGAAAAAAATTCGGGCGCGCCAAAATAATGTCAAAAAATCTGTCGCTCGCTCTCGGAACAAAATGAGAAAACCGAAAAATGACAAATGAAATTGTTTTGAAGTTTAATAACAAGAATGTGTGAGTACTTCTAGTTTTGATTGCAAATTGAAATCCCGAAGCATTTTTTTCTTTTTTCTAGTAGAAGAACTGCCATTCTGAGTGCCAAGCGAATGGTTTTCAGATGGTTTCTGGATGCTTCCGGACGCTTCTGGGTGGTCGAATACAGTACCTATCGTTTTTTACGTCAAATTTTATATGAGTCCAAAAATTAACTAAAGGCAGAACCATAATAGAAGAATTAGTACGTACGGTGCCGTACGAAATTAGCGAGAACAAGGAATTTGTATAGTGCGCACATAATGTCGGATTGCTCAGTTTCGGCAAGTTTTCGTTCACTTTTGCCTCCGTACGTAAAGAGCGCTCCAGAGCGCAGTTTACGTACGTAAATCTGACAGCCAGCCAAATGCATGCGAAATTGGCTTGCGTGTGCGTTCGACCATTATGGTCGACTGAAGGTAATGGTGGCACTTAAGGAAACTTGACGTAGAACTATGACATTAGCTTTCGTTTGCTTACGACTATTATGGTTGGCCCTTAATTCTCTACCTGTCAACAACATAAATTTCAAACCACAATGACATTTGACGACATTTCGTCACGTGAATAGTTGTCCTACACGCCAAAGACCCTGATTAATTGAATTGAAAGACCCTGTGTTAACTTGGGGAGGGGCGAAAATCCCCTATTTTTTCCGATTTTTTTCAGTTTTTTTTTATATTTCTTAAACTAAGCACATTTTTCGCAGTGTATTGCATAACAAAGTTAAAGACCATTAAATTTTCCTAAAAATTGATCTGGTTTATCTGTAGGCCCAATATTGACGGAGACACAAGGATTTATTTTTGGTTATTTTGACCCCTACAATAATAGTAGGTGTAGTAGTTTAAATCCAATGCCAGTAAAAAACTGTATATACGTACATGTATATGGGACGAATAAGCATAAAATTAAACGAGAAAAAGTGGTCTGTAGGACTAAATCACACTTTCCATCTCGAAAACTGAAAGAGATAGGACAATTCTGATTGCAGCAATCGAAAGAGCATGTCCGAAAATATAAGATGGCATTCATAACTCCGTTTTGGTCAAAATGGTCTGTAGGACAACTATGTATTCACGTGACATTTTGCTAACATTAATTATGTAGGTATCATTATTAGGCCATTTCCTAATCCGTTTTGGTGGCGGATCTTATCAAGATTAAAGCAAACTATCCCAAAAATGAAATGAAATCAATTTTCTTTTAAAAAATCCAAATCCAAACAATTTCAAATAATAGAACAGTTTACAAAATATTTTTATTAATTATTAGCTACGTTAGGGATTTTATCACTCCCGATTGTGCATTGAACATAATAAAGGTCCATTGTCAGGAAATAAATTGTTTATTTCTGCAGGCAGTTTTTTTCTTTAAAATATCTTTTTTTTTATCTTGGGTGGGCAAGGTGTATTGATTTTATTCGAAAAAGAAATATTTTTTACACCTGGTAATAAGAACAGCAGGTAATTTTTTAAGGGTGTTAAAAAAATAAGTTATGGCATTTGTTTGTTGAATAAAAATTCTTCGACAAAATAAATTATACAATGCGTCTATTAATATCGCAGTGTGACGTATATTTGGAAAGTATTTTATTTGATTGCTTCATTTTGATGTTGCAAAAATTTAAACAAAACTATTTTTAGTTGTAATAATATTTTCAAAACAAAATGCTTTGTCTCAAAAAGTAACAAACAATCTCAGAATGCAGTTTATAGAATGATAGGTAGACTATTTGCTCCAAATACCACATAAATTCAGTCGCCTTACGCATTTCTACTTAAAATTAGAACAACAAGCAAAAACAAATATTCTTTGCAACCGTTAATGCATTAAAATAAAGTAATTTGAAAATAGCACCCGAAGTAGGTAAATACCTACACAAGTATACGAGAAGGTGAAATGTAAATAATTTGCACAAGCTACCCAACACCCAACGTAGAATTGAGAGCAAGCATTTGAGATTTCACCCACTTGGCAGCGAAATCTAGGTTGAAGTATTTATTTTGGACACACCTTTTTTTTGTGTTTCACACAAAAAAAGGTGTTAACTATGAAAAGGATTAAGAGATCAATCTAATCGTATAGTATCGATATTTGTTTTTTGTAACAAAAGAGATCGTGACAGGTTGTCTTTTCCTGAATACTTCTGTAAGTACTTCTGAGTACTTCCTGGTTAGAAATGTCTTTAAAGCTGTAGATATTTTCAACTTGTTAAAGAAACAAATTATATTGTAGAGGTACATAGATAAAATAAAAAAAAAGGAAGAAGATCAATGAAACAAAATTGTGTATTGACGTTTTTGTGATTGATTTAATAAACTTTGAAGTTGTCAGAATTTGCATATTGTTCCTGCTATAAGGTCGACTAATGAATTCAAAATGACTACAACGGCACGTACGTATTCCAAACCCCTGTTATATACCAACTCCTTGTCACAGCTCTTGATATTGGATATGCCTATGTATATAGCACCTCATCATCTGAAGATTGCGTTTAACCCTAATGTGGGAGGTTGTTAGGGTCAGCAAAGGAGTGAGATGGAGGAATGTTTCCACTAACGCACTTCTTGGCGGGATAAGAAGTTCTACAGATGAAATAAACGTTGGTGACAGTTCCAATTAAAGACTGAATTACTTAGTGAACACGTTGGCTTCTACGACGAATTCGGAGCTCCAGGTCTATAAAAGGAACGTTTCATCCGCTTGTAGTTTTAATAAGGAAAACAAAAAACCAAATAATTTGAAGATTACCGCTCGAATTATATGCGTAATGTTTTACCTAAGAAAATACTTTTTCACTGCTTTTTAAAAAGTAATAAGAAAACGAAAAATCAATTACAAGTTATTATATGTACGTTAGATGAACCGTATCCTATACCTCATTACCATGTTACTGAAAATAGAAATTTTTTCAATGATATGCAAATTGTTGGCTATTGAAACCGAACAAATATTGGTGTATAAGATTACTTAAGAAACAATTTTACATATGTACCCACTTACATACTTTCATTACCTATATAATGAAGACAAGACAACATTTATGTACCAAAACTTCTAATCTCTTAAGTAAAACCGAAAAATTTCCAAAAACAAACTACTTTACAAAACTCAAAATCACTTCAATCCTAGTTTGTATACTTTGTCACCGAAGAGCAACCAAACAGATTAAACAGATTTGTTTCCTCTTGTCACAAGAAAAAACAAAAACATCCATCCCACACAAATACAGAATATCCGACTTATGTAAAAAAAACATCTGTTTCGGCTGAGGACCTTTGGCAAGTGTTAATTATTTAGAGCACTACTCTAGATAAACACAGCTTAAGTCCGCATTTTCTCGTATGACATTGTTTTTCAAAATCTTTTAATCCCTTGTAGAGGATCACACCGACTTAGGTTGTTTTAATTAAAGGCGGTGGAAAATCACTCCTGCTTAACATCTTTGTATTTATAATCGCGAACATGAAATACAGATAAGTTTAGAGATCAAGAGACTTAAAAAACAAAAAGATTTTAAGGATTTTCACAAAATCACTAATGAAATTCTCATGATCTACAGGCATATGTACATATACAAAAGTCTCCTGCAACAACATAATGTATATCCTGTGTATCCATATCCTTTAAGCTATAAAAGAGATCCCATAACTAAATAAGAAAGGACAATCTGTTTTTCTTATTTCAATCAACATCGAAATAATGTCTTCCGGGCAGAAAATAAAGGATATGTGTAAGGACCTTTTTTTTAATTAATGAGCGGCATCTTTTAGATTTGTTAACTTATAAAGTGAAAAAAATACTTGAAACAGAAGCGAGAAAATGTATGTTTCCATCTGTCAGACAAAATCATTTGTGCTCCAATCCAAGAAAGGTGGTAGATACATTTTGGAAAAATAAAACAGTATCGTTGGGAAAATCGGACGATCGTGGGTAGCAAGTGTATGTCATCGCGGTATAGGTAAGTATTGAAGGATAATGATCTTCTGCCGGAAGAGAATGATAATCAAAAGTAGGAAATGAAAACATGAAGAATCTATCGTGGGAAAGGGTGATATGATTCCACGTCTAATAAGATTATTCAGATAACATTTCATTTGAATGATAATAAAACAAATCAATGGATTACTTACCTTGATGACTAATTGAAGTAGACATATTCAAATAAAAGGATCTTTCCCGAAGTAATTGATTTTTCATTGAAAATATAATCACATTTTAAGTTAAAACCAATGAATACCTGATAAGATCCAACAATAAGGATATCCTGCTGTCAATATATTCGGCCATTTGTTATATCCTCCCTCTTTCTTAGCAAGATCACCTTAGGTTTGATTTTTGACCTGAAAATAGGTCAGAAATAACAAAGCGATATACGACTGACATTATGTAATTGGTTTGCAATTTCCTTCCTGACTTCCTTATTGTATTAGGAATGGACATCTGATGTTTGAAAATTTATTTCCCACCAATTATGTCACACAACAAAAAGCCTTTTATTGAATTTTGTGTGAAATATGTTGCGAAATTATGTGAACAGATTTTAGGGAAATAAAGGATGGAAAATTAATGTTGTACAATTTCTGCAAAACATACGCCTCTTTTTTCTATTGAAATATAGTTTCCATGTCCACCTTTGAAATGGATTCTTAGAATATCTTAATTGGTTTCTGGGTTTTGTAATTATTGGTCGCTCTTCAAACTTATACACTCCGATTTTATAGGATAGTATTTCATGTCATAATCTATATTTGACAATAAAAAGGGTCAATTTTATGAAATAATACACTTTGTTGGAATTCACGTTGAATTTTCAGAGGAAGTTAAGGTTAAGAATAATAACTTTTATAATGTAATGTAGCTTGTATTCCTTTTGTGGTAACTTTGATGTTTATAATATAAATTTACGTATAAGAGGTAGGTTCCTACCAGGAGCCATAATTTTAATGATTATAGTTGTAACCAGATAAAATCGTCAAATGTAAATGTGATGTCAAACTAACGTCTGATTGAATTAAATTTTGTTTTATTTGAGCTGCTTATATCTGACAAGAACCGTCTTTAAATTTCTCTGATCCACGCTTATGAACATTTTGGTTACAATCTATCAACGGATAATTATCAAAATGAGAGATCGAAGATATATTTTGTTATCATCAATAGTAAGTCTAGCAATACCTGTTACTGTTATCTTTGTCAAATAGATAGAAAGCATACACACGGATATTACGACCCATAAACAATCAAATGTACTTGTGTGCCCTCTTTAACCCTACGACCTGCAATAGTTTTGTTGTCCTATATTGTTTAAAGCATTTGGTAATATCCTCTATCATGAAGCTGAGACTAAGACAGAGGACTTCACACAAGAAAAGAGCTTTACATCAAGCGTTCCAGGAATTCCGATTTTCAGACATAATACGTACAGGTGATTTAGTGAGGATACAAACCATGCAAGAAAATGGCTTGCTTAAGCTTGCAAACTTGTGGTAAACACTTTTCGTGAATGAGTGGGTTTATGAGATTTTGTCATTAGAACCGCTGTTTACGAAATTTAGTTGACTTGCTACAATTTGAGCCACACGAAATACAAAAAAAATTATCTGATCTTGAAACTCTCAGTGTTTTGAATTAAACCTTCCACTACCTATTTTTAAAACATGTATTTTTCGTCGAACGACTAAAATGTGAAATGCACTTTATCATGACAATGGGTGGTATGTGAAAAGCATTATTTTGGTCTGAAATCTCATTTATCTGAGCAAATTCCAGCTTTTGTATAAAAATTAAATTATTTTGCATTCAAAAGCTTTCATTTTAGTTAACAAAAAAAATTATTTTGAGACTGAGATAAAGCTTTTCGTATACCATGCAATGACACTCTTGGAGTTGGTGAAGTTGGATTTCTCACTTCCCCGCAAGAGCAAGTGTAAGTCTATTGTAAGCGTTTGAACCCAGCCTCCGGCTTGATAGTACGACATACTAACAACTACGGCACAGGTGGCACTACTCTGTCTGGTTGATGAATCATCGTGCAAGATCAATATTGGTTTGATTTTCGTCAATCAGAAATAATGGAATGAATGTTCCTTTTTCACGAGGACATGAAAATGATTGAATCAATCATTTGATCATGAAAGGGTCACTTAAGGCAAGCGTAGTTACTAACCGATAGGAAAAAATACAGAACAAGTGGATACATGTCCCTTTTCTATTATTTTGAAATGATTTTTAAATGATTTCAAGCGGCTGGAGAAAAGTAATGCGCTGTAAATATGGCTTCGTTAAGTCTGCGTTGGCTCATTTTGAGTTGCTGTAATTTAATGCTTACGGAAATTTAACTAAAATTATATGAAGCTCAGGATTTTAGTATTTTCAACAAAAATTTATATTTTTTATTTGTCTGAAGCGTACAAAATTATGAATCCAAAAAAGATGATAATCAGCATGGATATGTTTGTCTTTATTTCTCAACTTTCCTATAATCTTGATGTATGAAGAACGGTACGGTTATTCAAAACTTTAAAAATTGCAGGGTTTTAACTTTGTATGCGTGCCCGTGCATTTTAAATGGGAATGTAAAGTTTGGCTAGACAATACATTCTTTCAATTAGCTGCTCGTACGTATTCACGTATAGAAAAACGCGAGAAAAAGTTTGTCTATACGGGAGAAGATTAAGGGTTACAAGTTGATGACTTGTGATAAGTTATTAATTATCTTTTTTTTTCATAATAATCAAGAATTAAATAATATTTTTAAAAATTAACTAGAAAGTTTTCAACATTACTGTACATAATTAACTTTCTGCGAAATTTTTAAACTAACACACCTTGGCACTTGACATAACAGTCAACAATCAACCTGTCAAAAAAAAAGAAAAAAAAAACAAAAACATAAAATGCGCTTTGCTTTATGTTGAAATAGCTTTTTAGTTTATAAATTTGTTTATCTAGAAATTAAGTAAAAAACAAAATGTTAAAAATATGTGATTTGAATCTTGATTGTCTTGTTAAAATATTCTGCTATTGCGATGCAAATGACTTGGCTAATCTAAGTCGAACCAGCTCATTCTTTAACACTGTTATAAATAATCATATATATTTTGCCAAATCACTGGATCTACTTCTCTGCGGACATCGAGATAATCCAGCTATTATTAATAGGTAATAGTCTTGCAAACTAATCAGTAAATATATCTTAAATTTGTTTCCTTTTAATAGAACATACAACGACCTTTCCTACCGCAGTCGTCTTTCAATTGGAGCCAATTGGATAAATGGACGCTACAAAGAGACCTCCTACTTCCATAGCAATCGGATGTGTGCGGCAAAAGTCCTCATAGATAAAGAAAATTTATACATATCTGATCAAAGATACTTGAGAATCCACGAGCGTCTGAAGGACGAGCCCATAAGACGACGCTGCTCGGAAGAGATTTGCACGAGCGCCAAAGCTGACATCTCGAACTATGTCAAAAAGAACGATACAATTTTCGGAGGGCGAATTTATGGTAGTGGATTCATCTATGAAGATGGAATAGTAACCGAAGTACGCCTCCACGATGTCCGTGAATACCTTATGTGCGTTGATTTTAGCGATAACTTGTTCCTGTCCAGCACGGACAACTGCACAAAATTATGGCATCGAGCCGACCAATTCGGCATGTTGTACTTGGACATGGCAAAAGAATACAAAGAGTCTTATAAAGCGATACAATTTGCTCCTGATGGCGAACGGTACTATGGTGGTTTATACACCGATCAGGATAAAAAAGCACTAAGAGAAGTCCATGTGGAGACGTAAGTAGGATTGTTAGGTTAACACGAACTATATTATTAATTTTCAATCTTGCAGTGGAACTCATCGGATTCTCAATTCAAATACATTTTCAATTTATGACCTCAAACTCAAAGACGACAACGTATTATTTACCGCAAATTTTGACTCAACTTTTCGGATGTACGATCGCCGAGTAGACTGTGATGTTAGCGTATGGGAAGATCAATTTGCTTCTTCAATCTACTGCCTTGAATACGATGGTCTCTATGCCGTTTTGTGTGGCGTCAAACATCACTGTCGAGTGAATCTGTATGACATTCGAATGCCCGATAAATTCGTTCAGATATACTTTCCTTCTTCAAGAAATGGCCGCAGTTCTCCTGTGTACAGTATAGCATGTGATAGCCGATATTTATTTGTAGCCACTGATCGTAATTTGAGGGTGCTCGATTTTAAGGCAAATTGGGCGTCTAATCGTGATTATCGGAATTTATTCAAGACCGTTATAAGAGGATAGTATTGCAGAATCTATTGTAATGGGTTGAAGAATTTAATTTGAACAGAATAGTATATAGAAAACGAGATTCCTTATAAATAGAATTGATTCAAAAATGTGAATAAAAGACAAAGTTTTTTTTTGTTAAACTAAAATGAGTATTTATTTCGGTAATTATTTAAACACCCTTTAGGGTTCAGTTGTTGAAAAAAAATGCCAGATGGTTATGGAATAAAATAGAAAAAAAACTATTTCAATTAAGCTTTGGGTAAAATGTTGGTTTGGGGGAACACTTGCAAAAAACAACATTGAAAAAGACCTGTAAGATGTGTTTTAATTTTAGGAAATATAAAGAACGTTTTTGTTACACTTCACTTCCACTAAAGAAGCAGTAAAGTTTTCAGAGGTGCGTGCCATGTACCATTTTATGACGCTTACTATTTGTTTATCATGTTGGGAAAAAACTCAAAAGGTACTGCTTGTTTTACTCTGACTCTCTTGCAAAGCCCTTCATATCAAAACAACAGCTAGCTGTTGTTCTGAGAAGTCGTTTAAAGATCTTTTAACACTATTAAACGATTTTAAACTAGCCACTTAATTTTAAATTGCGATTAAAAATTGATTGAAATAGTAAGCTTCATCAAATGGTACATAAAAGCGCATTGCTTGAGGAAAACACACATTATAATTTTTTTTTCTTATGTTCAAGCGAATACTCTCTGTGAACATTCATATTACTCCTTCTTGACAAATACAAGATTATCAGCCCTAACGAAGTAGGTATCACTTGGATCGGAAAATTTTCCGAGGGTTTTTGCATCGAAATACTTGTCTGAATGCACACTAAATTTTTGGGTCTCAATGCAATCAAGTGAACTTTTAGTGATATTTTTCATTATGATTTGCATGAAATCGGAGAATATTCCATTCCAACCGACACAGAGCTCTAGGGCTGTATATATTTTTAATATTATGAGGTAGTACGAAAATTGAAATATTTTTTCAGCTTCTCCCACTTAACTTAACTTAAGTATCTGAGTGTGGGGTTCTCCGTTTCTATCAAGCTTCGTAACTACTGTTCATCTCAACATCTTCAGTTTTCGCTAGAAAACTTCCACCTATACATCAAGTGCCCAGTTAAAATCTTCACTTCTATCAATATACGATATCTTCTAAACAATTATATGATGGCAAAGAATTTCGTGTCCGTTGCCGTACATGAACTTTGATGAACAAATCTCCTGAGTATTTCTCCTTTTTCATGCGGAAAATTTAATGATAGCTGCGCCCTCAGTTGGAAACTCGCAACTTCAGGATAGCCTTGTTTGTATCAGCAGCCAGTTAGTCGATTACAGAAAGCTATCCGCTGTGCTTTTGGTTGCGAATTCGAATGTTCTTATTATGAACAGTACTAGTCGTCAAGATCACAGTACGGAAAATTCAATTTACGACGATGTGAAATGGAGGTCATTTATACAAATTTCCAAACATATTTATTATAAGTTCAATTATTCTCCAAAATTTAAAAACAAAGTCAGGCAGTATATTTCCCTAAATGAATTTTGAAAATAAAAGAACTAACAGTGGCCCGATTAGGGAATACGAAGCGAGTCGTTTTCAATTCGATATCTAAATATCGACTCGCCTCACTTACTTTAATTATCGAAAACGAAGCGAATCCTTCCAATCGTTCCACTAAATTGACAGCTACGGCACATTTTAATTAGTTGAAATCATCGTGGCTGGGATTAGGTGCAATTTTTTGTCATTTACTTCGAAATAAAATCAAAATATTGTTAAAAAGAAATGTGTAATGTTTTGTGTGTTGAATATTTGTTTAATTTTCTCCACTATTTATAAGAAAAGTAGCTTCAGCTTAGTTTTATTGGTTCTTTCGTGGTGCGTTCATGTTCTCATTGCTGCAATTTTTGTGACCTATAATTTTTTTATGAAATAATTTATTGTTAATCTCTTTAGTTTTAGATCAAAAATTACATTTAACTTATCAAACTCACATTTTTATTTATTTTAATGCAACAAAACATTAACCAAAAAACATTCGCCGTTAATACACTAATCCATCAAAAAAAGCTTTCTAAAATATAAAACGAAAGAGACGAAAGCGAAAACAACAATACCAAACCTCATTTTCGCCACCAAAAACGCCTTGCTTCTTATTCCCTAATCGGGCCACAGATCTTTTTTAACTTTCAAATAACAAGAACAAAAGCTTAAATAACAACAAACGGAAAAGCATCTGTCTTATTTGAAATTGAATAAAAAATCTAAAATCTTTTTCTTCAATATAAATAAACATAAATTTATTTGTGTATTCTTCATATTTTTTTTTTATAACTTATCTCTAGAACGAAATACATAATTTAAATCATACATACACATCATATATATATAAAAAAATATATTTTATACACAGAAACGGAATTTAGCTAAATAACACGTTTGACGGATTGATTTATTATATGTCTACTGTTTTTTTTATGTTCTCTATCTAACATCACTGTTCTAGAATTCAAAGCAAACTCTTTAAATTTTCTTTTCAAAACTAACACTGCTATTCTCATAAGTTAGACCGTTTTAAATAAAAAGTTCAGAACTTTTTCTTTACACAAACAAAAAAACATATAATTATTGCATATGAAAAAAGGAATAAACAGAGTAACAAAAATTGTAACAAAATTACTTAAACTTAAGTTTGCTGCTCAAAGAGAAAGAACAAAAATGAAGAATAGGAGAAGATCACATTTGTCAGGAACACAATCAATGTTAATTGTGATCCTTGTTTACTTCTGTTGTGGATGATGCCGATGAGGATGATGTTGCGTCTTCGGTGGAGGACGTTGAAGCGGTTTGTGAGGCAGTTTCATCTGTAGCAGATGTTGTCTGTGCGTCGTCATCGATTTCATTTAGTGCAGCGGCTATTTCTCCATTGAACTGCAGCAAACAACCCAGAGCTCCAAAGTAGCCTTCATGCTCCAGGAAGAGTGCTTTCATTGTATGATCCGACCAAAAGTCCATTGCATAGGCAAGCAGTTTCATTGAAATTGGATTCACACGCAGGAAATTACCCACAAAAACTATCTAAAGGAGAAAAATTAAAATGAGTTTAGTCTTATCTAAAGCTTGACACGCAATCATAAGTACCTTATCAATTTTGGCATTGAGGGCACACATCCTGGCAATTGAACCGATGTTATTTGTGATAGTTACTAGTGTGGCATTAGCGAGATCTTCGCGGGACACTGACGCCCGTTTTTCTTTCAGGTGCATTTGTCCATAGCTGTAAGAAGAAAAATAATTTATTTTTCAAGTCAAGCTGTTTTTTTTTTTTTTTTTTCAAAACACAAACCTGGATGCAACAAGATCACCAGTCAATCCAAATCGTTCATAGTCGCCACCGTATATGTCTCTCACCAGCTTATCAACTTTTCTGTTGTCTCCTTTCGTGGCAAGTTGGATAGCTTCATCGAATGTATTACATCCTGTCAGTAGGCAACAAAGTCCCAGGAATGTCCCTCCTCCTAAACTGTTAGCAAATACAATTTCAAACAATACTCTGACGGTTAAGTTAATTTTGTTACTCACCTTGTACCAGATATACGTTTATAATTATTTGGCCCATAGACGGCTAGAATAGAAACTCCAGAGCCAACATTAACCAAAATGAAAGGATATGGTTGGGAGAAGTCAAATGCACATACTTGGCTCTTTCTATTATTGGTGCAAAAATGAGTTTCAGTAATAAAAATAAAAGATTTGTTTTATATCATAATTACAAAATATCACTGGCGTTCTCATAGTAATAGCACTCGGTTTTGTTTTGGATTTCAGCAAAGAGAATTCCTTTGATTAGCGTATCCAATTCATCGAACTTAGCTAATTTCATATTCACTTCCTTAAATGTTAATCATAGTCAGTTGATTAAGAATTAATTTGTTTTTGTCTTACATCTCTAAAATTCTTTTCAAATTTATAGGCACCTCCACCGGTCGCACAGACTGTTGTCACAAGTTCGGCCATACCTTTTGCTTTGGCTAATGATAAGAAATTACCCATGTCGGAGGTTTGGAATCGTATGAAGTGCAGAGAACCACGTCGCTTGCGAATCACAACGTTGTCCATCTAGAAAAAAAAAATTGTATTATAATTTTGAAATTATTTTAAAGTGCAGATATTCATAGACTGGAAAGAAATAAAGATATAAAAAAATATCAAAATTATTAGAGCTCCTAAAACTGATGGTTGTTTGGCTGCCGAACTATAAAAAAATAAAAAAAAAAACAGCCAAAGATGATTTGAAACATCCTCATGCACTATTTCATCATGACACAAATTCGCGTGTTAATCTACAGTTGATTTCTTAAAAGTTGATACAAATGCTGGTATATTATGTTGATGACATATTCAATATATCAATGGATGAACCAGACAAAATATTAATGAGACGTTCGTCAGAATTTAAGCGGAGGCAGCTTCATTTGGTCTAGTGGTAAATGGGGTAGTCAGTTCATGTTGACTAGGGAAACACTTTTTTACGAATTCGTCTACCAGGCGAGTGCATCTGTTTTAAGAAACGAGGTAACGTTATCTGCATTGAACATTTTGAATGAGCGATACAAGGGCATGGTCATCTCATGTAGAGATGATGTGAACTGGACACCGAGAACTTCCGATTTTACCCTGTTAGACTTTTTCTTGAAAGGGTTTCTGAGGTCTATGGGAATAAGCTGCCAACCACAGAGCAATCAAAGCCAACATAACTTATGCCATTGGTCAAATTCAGCCAGAGTCATGTAAGATTGGACATTTCGTATGAGCGTCACTCATAATGGCATGAATAGGCTTTTCGAAAGAAAATAAATAAAATCGATGATATCACTTTGTTTTAAATAAATTTTTTTCCTGTTTTTAAATTTATTTAAAACAAAGTGATATCATCGATTTTATTTATTTTCTTTCGAAAAGCCTATTCATGCCATTATGAGTGACGCTCATACGAAATGTCCAATCTTACATGACTCTGGCTGAATTTGACCAATGGCATAAGAAATTTATTTGTGATGAAAATACATTTCCTACGTATTTACTACATGAAATTCCATACATATAGTATTAACAGCAACAACAACACCCTACATAGTGCATAAGCCGAGTTGTTTATGAATAATAAATGCATCTCTCCTTAGCTGTTCATTCATATTTCAAGTTATAAATAAATATCATCCGATATACAAAGTACAATTGCATATTTCATTTAAAATCTATATTGAATGTATATTATTAGCTTCAAGTTTACTTTAAAGGTCATGTACTCATGTAAGACTTTGAGACTGTTTAATGTTCAAAAGGATATGACCATCCGTTAGTCTAGGATTTATGTATGTAAATTATTTCTTAAGCTAAACGGTAAAACTAATAAATTTTCTTGAAAATAAATTTGTTAAAGATTTGTAATATAAAGTTTATATTTTTAAAACTTATGGTAAAAGTAAAAGTCTGACTTAACCACTGCATCTCATCACTTACAACGAGTCTTACGATGGCTTCGTGCTTGCTTTACATTCATTTTAATATTTGGTAAACATACAAGAGAGGTGAACGATTTGTAACGCAGGACATAATTTAATTCAGTGCGTCATTTTTACAATTCGTCCTCTTCAAGGTTAGCATATTATTGCCACACAATTCAAGTGGTATACATACAAGGATAAAGGTCATTTTGTGCTCGCTTGTGCACATTCAAGTATTCTAGATGTTAAGTGTTGTAACCTCTCAGGGTTCAAGGTCAAAAATATGTTATTTTTGGTTCCTTTTTGCACAGAAAAATACTGAGTTTAAATGTGTGAACAAATTTTGAACAAAATATAATTCAAAGCCTTTTTCAGGGCACTGCCTCTTGCAAAGAAATTACAAGTTCTCCAAGAGAATCTTTTTCATGACAAAGTTTATCTCACCTTAGTCTTTGGACTCGAAAAAAATGGTAGATTCTCTCCAATCCTGTTGAATTATCAACGCACAAAAAAGGATTGGTTAAGAGTGTAAGTCACTAGGACTTGGTTGTTCGGAGCTGTCGGTGCTAGTAAATTCACTTTTTTTGTATTATTCTATAGTTGCAGCTTCCTTTTTTGAAAATCGGTCACGATTCTGAGGTCCTATTCTTGTACTTACTTGTAAAAGTAAATAGTTTTTAAAATGCTATGACCAAAACTAAAATATTAATTAGATCTAATTAAAGGCGTCGATAGACCTTCTAGTTTTGATTGTTATAATATTTTCTATTTTGAACACTCTCATCTCTGCATTTTCTTTTCCCAAATGTATAATATACTAACCTGCAAGTGTGTATCTCGATGACCAGTTTTTCCATACGCTGAATTCTTTGTTAAATACCTTCGAATGTTGCGTAGGATTTCAGCTTCTTGATCTTGCTCATCGGGCGTTATATCCTTCGGTTCGAAGTACACCAATTTTGTCAGTGTACCACCAATATCCATGCCAAACCATGGCATTGCTGAAAAAAATGAATGCAAAAATTTAAAATAAATAAAACTTGCATTACAATGGGAAATCATATATTTATAGAAAATCAAAAAAGAAATTAACATTTAGCTGGTGTTTCAAGCGACAACGACAACGATATTTCTTATATTACATTATGGAAAAAATCCAGGTTTTGTTGCTCCTAATATAGAACACTGTACAATATAGAGACGTACGTAAACAAAGGTATAATTTAAATATCAAACAAGCACATCCAATGAATATACTTGACCTCTGTGTTTTGAACTATTTTTGTTACGTCCGTTGTCGGCAATCGGCATTCCTACGAAGCACGTGGTTATTGGCTGGAGAGTTTTTTTTTTAGTTTTGAAAATATTGAACCCAAAATGTAAAATACTTTTAAATATATGAAGGGAGTTCAACGTATCATTGAATCAAGTATAGAGGTTTTCAAGTTAGGTTCGCGTGCCAAAGGGACGGGACTTTGTGCTTTTCAGATTTTAGAAACAAATAATAGAACTAGGGTTTATATTTTCTAAAGTTGGATGAGTAAATAACCTATATAATTAATAAAGCAGCATTCAGTTATAGTACAATCTATAACCGGAAGGATTGCCGACGTTTTCTGAGGTTAACCCGAAGTGTTGTGATCCCATTCGAGATCATAACATCGTCGGAAAAAAAGACGAAGAAGTAGAAGATTACAATGGATATATGAACTGTGGTGATGGTTTATTTCAAAATTTCATATGTCAAAGTTGAATTGACATTTGCAAAAATTATAGCATCTTCCTATAATAAAAGAAAAAGATCACATAACAATAAAACATGACATAACGATGATAAAGAATGCGAGTTTGGAAATATTTTAGATTTTATATTTTGAATAAGTTCGTGATACCATTCGAGGTCGCAACATCGTCGGAAAAGAAGGAAGAAGATGTGGCTAAATTTCTTATAGAGGGGTTAAGCCACATTTCGAACTTTTTTTTTTGTTTTAAATCTGACTTTCTCGTTATCGAATGAATGAATCTTAAGAAATTTGCATATCTTTACTAATTCGCCTTTCTGTATTAATTTGGGAGTGTTACACATACGTATTGTTTACATCGAACATATGGTCAAAGCCATATGGAACAATACGCGCAGTGTTTTATCATACTAAAACAACATGAATGCTATAAACTGTCAACATCGATTAAATCGTATCTATTGGAAACAAAACTTATAAGATCACCACTCATGTTATAAACGGAAATCCTTTAGATTATTTATTTTTATTTTTATTCATAAAGCAATAACATCCGAGTAAGTCTTGCACTTATTTCGACTTAAACCATCCGTTATTATTTTAAAATTTTTGTTTTCACAAAAATCAAACTATACTTTCGATCTAATCTTATCACAAAAAATAAATAAATAAAACATAACAAAGGTAAATAACAGCACAGGCTTATTTTTAATTGAATATGACTTTTATGACATTGTTTTAAATAAAAAAAAAAGAAAAGAAATATGAGGTTCAGTTGAAAGTTCAGCATGATCACCAGATGAATTTATTAATCATTTTATCGCACTTATTACAATTACTAATAATTGTTGTTTTTTTCTGATAGTAATTTTTTAATAACATACTTAAAACTGAAATTTCTAAAATCTTCATTGTTTACAACTAAAATTACGTAAAATATTTAATTAAGTACACACGTTGTAAGATATTAACTAAGATGTAAAAAAGTTTATTTGGAAGTTATTATACGAGTAATGGGGCGATGCGATGTCGCTTATACTCTGGCTTAACGTTAAATAAATTTAACAACTTTTAAGTTGTTTTTTTTTTTGTATTTTGTGATGAGATAAATTTTTTGATGTGAAAGATACAGCTTATCATCGATTTTGTAGCGTATGTCAAAATGCGTGTCTTTTCTTTCAGTTCAATTTTTCAACATTATTTTTATCAAAATTTAATTCGCAGATAATAAATCTTTAAAAAATAATTGAAAAATAAGGAAGTACCTCTTGTTTTTTTAGCGACTCACCATGACATTGTGGAAATAGTGATACGAAACGTTGTTGACTTGAAACATTAACTAACAAAAAATATCAGGAGACTTCGACATTTCCTAATGCGAGTCAATTAAAGAAGGATCACATGTGAAAAGGGGAAAAATCAATCGGTATAAGGAAGAAATATAGTAGTAAAAGGTTAGATTTCCATATAAAACAATGCGCTTGACATACAAAATTTATTTGATTCGGCAGCACTTTATTATCAGATCCTCTAGCAATCATCAGTCAGATCAATACGAAAACGCTTGTTGATACGCCACTTATGTGCAAGGCAGTTGAGGTTATGTTTTAAACGTCATTTCCTAACTTGCGTTTTTCCAATGACGATTAAAATCGAGGGTAATCGATTGAACCAAATCAGGTGCTGCCAGCGACAAAACTTATTAAGAAACCCCCAAAGCGCACTCCACATACGTAAATTTTACAGTCTGCTATCTTTAATACTAGAGGGATTGACAATAGCTTTCGTTTGCTTTTGACTATTAAGGCAAAAATGCAAATATAGCGGTCAGACAAATCGACAGATGAAAAACTTTTATTGTTTTTTTTTAAGATAAGAAAATAATTATGAAAAATTTGCTGACTATGAGATCACAAACACTAGCCCTATTCCAGTACTTCCCAAAACTGCATATTTCTGCCTCAATTCTGCAAATCTGTATTTCATTTCTGTGCAATAAAAATCAAATTGAAATTAGGTTCGATAGAATTTGGTAGTTTTGGATAGATCTCGAAAATAATAATAAACAACCCGTCAAGTCCGATCTTGAAATTTTATTGCGCGAATCTTTGTTTAATTTATGTTGTGGTGTTTTTGGAAATTTCTTTCACTGTTATTAGATTTGAAATATATTATCCAACATATTCTCAAATTATTTCTAATTGTTGCTAAAACTTTATTTATATTAAATTATTGATTGTTGATACATATTATTTTTATTATTTAATCACTTTTTCAAATTATTGATAACAGTTTATTTTTCAGTTTTTTTTTATCAGAAAAAGGAATCTCACATTTTGAATAGAAAGTCGTAAAATAGAAAATAAAATAATTATATGGTGAATAGACAATATTTAGGGTTTGTATAATTAGTAGGATCTGATAGTCGATGTTTTAATTAAAATTAATTGAACATATAGTCAAAACATGATACAGTACACCTTCAATAAACAACACGGACCTTTAGACTGTCAGTATCGTAATTACAGTAATTAACAGAAATTCAAGATGAGTGAAGGTTGTTGCAGTAACTAAAAAAGTTGTTTTTATCGAAGAAACACTGTATAAGTTTGTTATTTTATAAACATTATTTTTTTATTGCAATGCAATTAGTTATGTAGGTATGTTAAGTAAATAGGTCCGAAAACTTTCAAAAATCACTAAAAAAGTATTCTTTTTTGTTTTGCAATTCCAAGCAATCTATCAAACCCAGTTTATGTGTTTTTTAGTTCAATATAGTTTATTTTGTTTCCTTAAAAACAGCCAGTTAAAATGCTATAGAAATTAAGAAAAACAAGCCCAAAACCATATTAATTTATTCACATTTTCTAGTGCCAATTCGCTTTCACATATTGCGTCATTTTATATGAATCACCCTGTATTATACACTACCGGCCTTAGAAAATTACAACATCAAAATTATTTTTTTTTTTAGAACATTTTATAAATGCTTGCTTCTTAGGTAGCAAGAATAGGTCAAATTGATAAAAGACGTTTGTTCTTTTGACACACAACAAAAAAATAAGTAGCCGGTAACGTCTACAACTTTGAGAGTTTACCAGTGAAAGTATTTAAGCATTTAAAGATCACAAAACCAAAATCTTCTGATTTTAACTACTAACGGTAAATGATTTAAAAAAAAAATTATAGAAATATTAAGCGTAGTTTAAAATAAGTACTTATTAAAAATTATTTCAACGGTAACCTGCTGCTCGTTGACCTCTATAATATGGAAGAATCTTAAGCAAAAGCGCTATTAGTATAAGCCAATCGAAATTTATTAAATCCAGTTTGACTGGAGACCCTGAAATTCTAATTTTATTCTATATACAGATTTTGAAAAACTCTTTGAATGCATCTTACTAAACAGAGATGTAGGTAAGGGATATGAATAAAGTTCTAGAACTTAACATACATATTGGTACTGGAGCTGGCTTCTTCTCAGAGGCTTTACAAATAGACAGTTCAAACAGGCTAATCAATGGTAGCAGTGTTCAAGCAATAATAAAAGAGACCAGAATGATCTCGACGATGGCAATACAGCAACACGATATTACTACATATATTCATTGACAGGCATTCAGCAATAAAAGCAATTTCTGCTGTTGAAATAAAATACAAGTACAAGTTTTTGGAGAAAGCTTTAAATTCTCGTTCTCGAGAACCCTGTGTCGGTCCCAATTATGCAAAAAAGAGCAAAAATCAGTACCGTCGTTGGTAGGTGTTTTAACTGGCTCAGGCATGCTAAGATATCACGCCAAATATCTAACATCAAAAAATGATGTATGCAGAGAATGCATTGACAAGAATGAATATGAGGACATAACCTATTTCCTCCGCCAATGCCCTTGTTTGCTGCCAACTCTAGAAAAAAACTTCTTTGATGCCATCGAAATACTTTCCCGCCCAGTTGACAAATATTCTCAGATTGACGAAAGAAAGCTAATCATATGCCCGGTAGTGTATGTTTATATTTATATATACAGGCCTGATTTCAATGGCAAAACAAACAGTTGAACTCGCTACATTAACATTACCAAACTACATGTCAGTCAACAGTTAAATTAGCTATTTTATAACAGCACTTCATTCATCTTATTAAAAAAAACATAAATACTAAAGACATCTGATGATGCATACGAAATGCCAGTAAAATTCAAATTCATAACATCATCCGATTCTCGATTTTCATATGTATGTATATGGAAAAAAAATAAAACAAAACGCAATAAGATAAAAACAATGATCGCACGTTAGTAGAGATTGTTACAAGTTCATTAATCTCTGATATTACCGTGAATTTTGACTCTTGTGCGTATACTAATGAATGATGAACTAAATTTATCTAGACTAAACTTTTAACAGTCATCTAAACCTTAATTAGACTATGAACACAGTGCATAAACCGTGTTTACATAATCAATCTTACGAACAAGTATGAGTAGATATTTATGGCCTCACCATTTCACTAATAACTATCTTATATCAAGCCACCTGATACACAGACGCAAAAACAAACAACAACAACAATATTTCCAATCAAAGATCGTTCGCTTACACATGAATACATCGCTGTGTTCGCTGCTCCTACAACTGCTGGTGGTACTGTTTCTACTGCTGCATCGGCTGATATGACCACTATCTACGTCACAGCAGTCTTCACAGCCACAGCTGCTGCTGTCCAATTTGCAAAACCGATTGTAATTAATCAAATCATTATCCGTATCCGTATTGTCAAAATGGCATTGATTATCCTTCGAACGGCATTTGACAGTTGTTTTTTTCGAATTTGTGCGTCGGACTGGTTTCCGGTCAGACGGTAATTGAAAATGGCGACATTTGTAGGTGTACTTTGGATGAAATTCTTTGGCTGGAACTTTCATTTTGACAGCTCGCGCACAAACTAGCTCAGTTATATAATTATTAAGTTATAACTAAATAACACGCTACGTGAATGAATAAATAGAAGAAAACGACAAAGACGACGGCGACGGCGATGACAACAAACTCACTCACGATCCATATTTAAAAACTGATGATCAACAAAACTGTGTTTTTTTTTTGTGTCTTTATTATTATTTAGCTGAAGCTAGTGCTAAAGTTTACACAATGATATTTCAACATAATTGTTTGCAAATTTGTACAGAGAAATTTTAAATAAAATAATTTTGAGCGCAAATGAAACTGTTTTGATGGCACGACGACGATGTGTGCGGCTTGTGTAGCTCCGGTTCGGATACCAAAAAAGAAATGAAAATCGATACTTTGAAATTCCAAAGAAGACGTTCGCAATGGAAAATAACACCAAACGAATAAAGTGGAGTTGAAGAGTGTGATGAGATTGAGAGCGAATTATTGTAGACTTTATTTCTATACCCTCTTTGTGGGAGCTATGTGAATGAGGTTTTGGCGATAAATTTATATGAGCAAAGCAGGGTCACTTCATTACTCACTTAGTCAAGTAAAAATTGTTATCGCTGTATTTGTTGTTAATTTTGTTTTAATATTTTTGTTCTTCGTTGAGTTATACTCACTATACAGATAACTAATGTAGACGATTTGAGTGAGAATTTGCTTAAGTCTTGACAAAGTACAGAGAAATGGTGAACTTCGTAACACTTGAGCTTGGTGTAGAGATAAACATACATTTCGTGGGTGATAAGAATCATACTCTAGGTGAATATAGATAACTTATTGGTTGGCAAAGTTAAAATTGGTTTGTTTAAATAAATAACAAAAATCGACAAAACTTTTGAAATTTATTAGGAATTTGAATAAGTAGGAATTAAAAATGGTATAGGTATCGTGTACGGTGATGCAAGTGTGTTAGCAATTTAAAAAGGTTAATAATATCTTATAATAATATGAAATAATGTATGGTTTAATAATGTAGATAATAGGAGCCGTATGACTTTGACTGAGAAAATTATTGTTTGTTATTTATTATTATTATTATTGTTTTTCTAAAGTTTTCAATATGTCTGTTTTTATTTTTAATCAAAAAGTAAATCACGGTATCTAAAAAGCTACAAGAAAATACCTGTTTTAATTAATAATTTAGATAAGATTAGATATATCTTTATTTTGACTTACAAAAAATAATAAACTTACATACAATTTTTATAAAGAGAATTAAAGCATAGCATATTAGCCGTCTGCCGAAAAATTAATTAATAATAGCTCTGTTTCTCATGCTGTCCAAAAATACAAAAATCAACTAATAATGACGAAAAATCGGTAAAATTCTATTCCAGAAGATACAAATTTTATAGCAGAAGATAGAGCTCCCGAGAGAGTAAAAAATGTTCTCATGCTGAGAATTTCAGTCCAAGAAACACAGAGTTTTGCCAAAAGTGACAAAATACAATACTCAATTTAAATTCAGCTCACTACACTAGGCAACGAACAAAAATTTATTCTGCGCTCTCAAATACAAATCATTTTGGGATTTTAATCCTCACTCCTTTAAATTTAACAAGCTCCCCATTTTTCTAATTTCTTATTCACACGTATTCAGGGAAAGGAAAACAATTTCTTTGGGGCACGGAAGGAAAGGTACGAATTGACAACTGGTGGTTGATAGGAAGGAAAAAGAGATTGTTTGTTTTTTATATTTCCTGAAAAAATGTGTTCAGATAATTTTTCGTATGCTTGGAAATGTCTTCAAGATCTCAAGAAACCTGACTTATCTTCTTCTATTTCTTTTGTCATGATGATAAATGATCTTAAATGGAACAAGACTTTCCCTAAGAATATACTTGTAGTGTTCACCGAGTAGAGAGGTCTCTCGTTTTAGGATTGTTTTATGTTTGTTTGAGCACAACTGTCGCTGCATATTTTGGTTCCAGGAATTTTTCGGCCTGCTTCACCTTCTTTCTTGAACGTTAAATTAATCATGAATGCTTCTGCTAATGTTATTTTCATTTTAAGTTCAATTCTAGTGTGCAATTTTTTAAAACACTTTTATTTTTATTGTTTCGATACGATCAATGACATGGTCCTGAATAAAACAGCTATGTACATATTATTGTTTAGTTAAATATTTCAATGTGTATTATGTTTTATCACTTTTTCAATCCTTTGCATCTTTCAAAACCTATGGACCGCAATTAAAAACATATTAAATGGAAAAAATTCGGCTTAAAATAAAGATAAGAAAAATAGGTTATAACCAAATCAATACCACTTCTTGCCATCCATGATCTGATGTTTTTTTATTGATCAAGAACTTTGTCCAACCTTTAACCTTCTGGACCTTTAATTGATTCCATACTTATAAAACAAACAGAAGAAAAAAAAATCAAAATGATCTCATATTTTTGGAACGCAAAAATAAGGAAGTAGAAAAGCATTGAATTTGATTTCAATTGAAATAAACATGCAAGTCACACATGATAGTGATAAGTGGGGACTTGCATTGGTGCAAGTGTTTTCTGAATAATAAGTGGCGCATGTGAACAAGATTGGATAAAAAAAATCAAAACTTGTTTGAAAACAAATCCTATATATTTATGAATAACTTTGTCTGAGTATCTGCATCCGATTATTTTGCTATCAAGTGTTAAGATTTGCCAAATTAGATTGCTTATCAAATCTGTTGTTACATATTTGTGTTGAGTAACAATCAGGCGATATCGTGTTATTTATTATTGCGGTGTAGGATGTATTCGATTTTAAATAAATTGTTCATTACAAGTTTATTTTATAGTTACGTATCCGACACAAGTATCCAATTGAATATAAGAGCTCAAGCTCCGGTCGATATTTGAATCAAATATCACATTATACTGCTTTCAACTGTTCTGTCTGCTAATTCATTCATTTAATCAATTTATTGAAATAATTTTACCTATATGTTTCAGATAAGGCACTCAAAATGTGATAAGGAAAAATATTTCTCAAGTACCTTTGAACGATTATTTGTTAAGAACTCAGTTTAGTGCTTTGTTATTAATTTAAAATGCAAGTGGCGATTATTGGCGGCGGAATAAATGGATTTTGCTGTGGAGTGCAAATAAAAGAAAAGTGGCCAGGAGCAGAAGTTACAATAATATCAGAACTATTCACTCCAAATACCACTGGGGATGGATCTGCTGGACTTTGGGGACCTTATCTCATGGGTGATACTCCAGCTAAAAATGTTTACATATGGTCCTTGGGAATGCACAACTTCTTGAAAGAAATATGGCTTTCTGATGATAGCGGGGAAGCTGGTGTTTGTCTCATCCCAGTTATACGTCTTACCACAAACGATAACAAAATTGATGACTTTTGGAAGGATATAGTTTATGGCTGCAAGAATATGAATAAAGATGAATTAGATGCATACAGTAAAACACGGGATAAAAAATTCAAATCGGGCTTACATTTTGTAACTTATACATCAGAACCAATAAAACTATTACCATACTTGGAGAAAAAATTCAGATCTGCTGGAGGAAATATTAAAACGAAGAAAATAACCGATTTTGATGAGTTCATCCGAAATTCTAAATATGATGTGATTGTGAATTGCGTAGGAATCGGTGCTAGGGACTTAGTGAACGATAAAATGGTACATTCGATTCGAGGTCAAGTGTCACGGGTAAAAGCCAATTGGGTTTATTCTGTTATTTTGGATGAAAGTGATGACGGAAACTACATTATTCCAAATGTTGATACAGTCGTTTTGGGTGGGACTCATCAAGAAAATAATTATAATTTAAACATCTGCCCAAAAGATAAAGAATTTATAACAAATGGTTGTAGGAATATTATTCCTGGTTTACAGCATGCGCAGCATCAAAAAGACTGGGTTGGTTTACGTCCGGGAAGGAAGCAAGTTCGTTTGGAAATGGAAACTAAGTACCATAACAAAATTTTGATTCATAACTACGGACATGGCGGTAGCGGTGTTACTTTATCTTGGGGATGTGCTTCTGAAGTTTTAGATTTACTTCAAAAAGCAGTTAAATCAAAATTGTAACTTTATAAATAAATTTACATAAAGAAAAAAAATAAAAATAGTTACTTTAATTTTACAATAAAAAAAATGTTAAAAACTGTCTTGATTTGTTCAAACATTAGCGCCTATGGCGGTAAGGTTACCGCAGATATACAAAATTTAAAAGCAAAACGTCAAGGTAAGCTCTTGCTGGCAAAATCTGAGAAACCAAAATTCAAAAGGCTTAAGATTTATATTTATTCTTGTAGACAAGGTGTGGGTAGAAGACGAATACCATTTTCTTCAACAAAGTTTGTGTGAAACAAAATAAAGAAAAAAAAAACCTGTCCGAAGAAAGAAAGAATGAATGGCTAGATTCAACGACAACTCAAAATAAGAACGAATAAAATAAATGTTTTTATCGACAAAGAAAAAACTTTTACTGAGTAATGATTATTAACTTTTATATTTGTAAAAAGAAACAATTCGATATTTTTCTAGAACGAATTAATTAGAAGTTTATTTTATCTGAAAACAAAAATTGAAAAAAAAAAAAATTAATTTTTTTAATTTTACCACTTAAAGTCTCTGAGCCCTTTTGTTAGTAGGACGCGCCTAATGGAAAAATTTTAGCAACTCAGTTCAGTATATTTACTCCAAGGTCCCAGCTCAGAAATCTGGTGTAGTACTCGAAAGTTCGAAAGAATTCTACCACTAATCTATCTACTTCGACTAGTAATCATTTTCGTATTAAGTCACTGTAAAGTATAAAAAATACTAAAAATTTAGATGAAATTTCTTTTTCGTCTAGTATTTTATGCCCTTATATGATGATATCTTTTATGATTTCATACACCCAGTGACGGTAAAAACCCAGGGTCGTTTGTTTGTAGAATATCTGGCATGACTTCCAAAAAAAAGAAGTTGAAATATATACATATGTATAATAATTTTTTGTTTTCATGCACATCTCACACAATGAATGTCATTTCAGTACAATTGACATTAAGTTGAGCAGACATTTGTAATTTTGGGAACATCTGTAATACACAATGTTAGAAAACACCCTGATTAAATATAAACTTCTTAATAACGCCCTGTATCAGTATCACAAACAACTCTTCATAGATACTAACTCTTCATAGATTGTAGTATTGTTCTAAATTGCTCTCAGACATAGAACAATATATAACCGGGAGACTTTGTAGTCTCGTAGACGTTTTCTGGGGTTAATCCAACGAGTCTAAAAGAAGATTTTGTATCGAAGCAGTGAAGTAGGAATTATGTGGTGTCATTCGAGATCATTAATATCGCTGGAACAAGGTTAGGAAGTTATTTAAAAGAAAACCAATTTAGTTTACAGAAAGCTATGACTTAAAATAAAAAGATAATTTTTGTTTTTTTCGCATTTCTAGGTAATATGCAGTATATTTACATATTAAATAAAATCTTTATTTTCGTCTAGGAACAGAATTATTTCTTTCACAATACCTACCTCATTCAAGGTCGCTGACTTTTCACCTCTTGAAACCGCATTAACAGTAAAACAGTATTGTATCAGTGATATCAAATATTAAACAGAAGAGAATGCAAATGTACAAATTAATGCATAAAGAAAATGGAATCAACATTTAAAGAGGATACCTATGTAGATCAAAGTCTTTGTTTATTATCGCTGAAGAGCGTTAACTTTGTTTTTCTAGATAATAGGGAGAAAACCCCTTACATTCTGTGTAGTCGAGTCAGTTGCGGTTCTAACCTAACAAAGACGAAGCAAAATGTTGGTATCTTTTCACAATACTGGGTGTAAACTAGATTACGCAGCCAGTCAGCAGGTTGATAACAACTTTTTTCAATACAGTGTAATAAAATGCTAGATAAACAAAACAATTAGTAACAAATGTACATTTTTATTAACCATTCACTTTGACACATCTTTAAAATGCGCAAAACATTAAAACGATGGTGCAATTTTTGCCAACAAAATAATTTACAAAGCATACACACATGACTTACCCTTAGCCAATTGGGACTTTAACATTTTGCTGATATGTAGTTGATAAATTTATTGAATTTTTGGAAAGTCTTTATATATTTTTATGAATTAAAATAAAACCAATTTTTATTAATGAAATTATACACTTGGTAGCGAGTTTCTCTTCAGTGTTGTTAATAATTAAAAATGTATCTGTTCTTCTTCACTTTGTTTGGGTTCATAGAGAAAATCTAGATCGTTGTCGAAGCGCAGCACTGATGAAATGTGTTGGACTTGGACGAACGAATCTCTATTTTTTTAAGCAGCAGAAAAAGCAAACCACACACAATACACTTTTTCTTTATTAACCTTTGCACCGAAGCGAGATGATGGAATGACTTTATTTTTTTATATTTGCTTTTTTATTTAATTTGTGTTGTTTTTCATTTTACTTTGTGGTTGACGCGAATTATTTTTTGTTTGTAAATTGGAATAGAAAACAAAAAAGTTTAGCTTTTGATGTTGAACTGGAGAAGTAAAGCGAAAAAGCACTGTGAGAAGAAATTTCATTCGAGCCTGCTGCACGAGAAAAAAGTGACATAAGTGTCAAAGTTGTTTGACAAGTGTGGTGGATTGTTTCAGTTGAACATTGAATGCAATGGCATTCCATTCAGTTCAACTAAGAATCTAAAGGTTCCAAACACTTCTCAGTCCTCATAAGAAGATTTGCAAACAACGTACATAGTACATACGAGCATTGTATATACATTTCTATAGTATTTTCATGCTGAATAATCACCGCCTGGCCATCTTAAGAAACTTGTGAATAACACAATTTTAGGTTCGTGCGTTTACTAGTTGTCTATTCTGTAACTCTGACAACAGTCGTAAACATATATGATTTTTGTTTTGTTTACGACTCTTGACAAGGAAATATGGATTTAAGAGCCAATAAAATACATTAAATATTATTAATTTGTTTCGTAGACGACTATTGTTAGGGTAACAGAATAGATACTAAGTATATGTAAGAACCTCCAAGAGTGCAGTTCGCAACTTTCTTTAGATGGCGCTGCTCCATGTTTGTACTATAGAAATTAATATACAATGATACGAGCAACAAGAAAGTCTTGTTATGTTTCCCAGATACTACGAGTATATACAATATACAATATTTGCTCAGTAAGTTACATTCGCTTATTGCTTATATTTACAATTATTGTTTTCAGTCTAACATAAAGTTTAATATATCTGCGAGCTCAGGTATGGAGCTCTGCTTCGTTCATTTGGTGGGCTTATACATTTTCAGATAAAAAGCTTTTCGCAAAATATTGTTGATTTTCACGTCAGCTGGAGCAGTGCTGGCGGGCGTTGGTTTCCCAGATTCTTTTTCTGTACTGTGTTTTGGAAGTTTATTTCTTATTGACAAAAAAAACGTCAAGTGAGATGTCAGTATTGATCGATTTCGAAATATTTTGATAACAACTAAAACCGATATCTTAGGACCAGTTCACAGGCCATCAAATTGTAATCCTCCGTCTCCTTCCGTAGAAAAAAAATGTACGCGCGCTTTTCTGTACATGAATACGTGTGAACAGCAAAATGCAAAATTGTAAGAATGTATAGTCTAGCCAAATTTGACAGTGCCATTTGAAATGCAGGGGCACGCATACAGAGTTAAATCTCTGCAGTTTTTAAAGTTTGTAGGCAAAAGTGGGATGAGCCTCCTGAGTTGATGTTCTATTTATTTACTATTCTATGGGCCAGTTGTACAATCGTGTATTAACGTGGTTCAAGTTTTTTTAGAACCAGTTTTATAAATGACGAAACTTACGGAAAAAAGACTGGTCTAATCAGTCATACAGGCTAACTCTGTATTACAGATTGATTACAAATGACTGAACGTGTTCGCCTTACTGAACAAAGCTAATAATATAAACGTTGTTAACATCCCTGCTAATGACTCATTTCACCACACCTGTCAAAATATTTTGGCAGAGCAAACTTCAAAAACACACTTGACAAAATTACAAATCGAGAACCTAAACAAAAATAAAATAAGCTACAGACTGCACTTCGTTATTAATTTTCTTTAATTTATTTATAAAATATATTCATTTAATTTTTCTCTAAAATGGTTAATACCAATGACAAAAAATTCCCCTACCCACCATGCTGGTCTGACGATACCCGTATGGATGTTTTGATGGCTCCATTCCGTTTAAAATCTGTAAATCCGGAAAACTACGTCTCCAAAATGATTTTTTGGCAAGAAATGATTACAAAATATTGCGAATTCAAAGGTTCTCCATCCTTTAATAAACGTGAACTACAAACTGCTTTTCAACGAAAGAATAAAACACCCTACGGTCTGGACAATGTTTTAGAAGAAATGCGTAGTTTAAGAAAAATTCGAACCAGAACTGAGTACATGTACGACCCACAGAACAGTTGGACTGGTTGGGCTATAAATAGTTTTGTCAAGAAACCTCTATGGTGGGGAGTGAAGAAAGTATGGGCAGCAGGAGAAGACGGCGATGCTTGTCTTGATTGTATACAATTGGAAGTTGTAAAGGTGAAGAAATTGTTTTGTATATAAATATAAATAATCCCTATTAAAGCTTTGTTTGTAGAAAATGTGCATTGATTTAAATGTAGTACTGCAGAAACACACAGGCAAACTGTTTCATTATGATGAAGTGAAAGCAATCATCAATGACACCATAAATTTGAATGACGACGGACTCCACATTTGTCTGCACACATTGCTCAGTCAGAAAAAGGTTGTTCTTGAATTTGTTGTAGAGAACAATGAAAGAAAAATACATTTAGTTAAAATTCCTGGTAAGGTTGTTATCAGTTATCGTAACAGTTTATGCTTGAGTTGGATTTTCCAGGCAAAGCTGATCAGAATCCAGAAATCACGGACACCGATCGCGCCTTCCACAATTTGCAGATGACTCAAAAAAACCTAACAGCCCAACTAGATACCCTGGAAACAGACATCAAAGCAACAGATGAAAAAGCACGTCAGTATTTGAAAGAAAACAAACGGCAGCTTGCTAAAACCTACTTGAGGAAAAAGCATCTTTTGGAAAAGAATTACGGTTCATAATTACTAACTTATCCACATGTTAATTTTTCTTTATTATTTTAACTTGTTTCTTTGCAGAAAAACGTAGCATCGCTCTAAACAACGTCGAGACATTACTTTCCAGCGTCGACGAGGCCCAACACAATGGCGAAATCTTAGAATCATATAAAATTGGTTCCAAAGCTTTGCAAAAAGTTCTCAATGACTCTGGTCTTAAATATGATAACGTCGACGAGATTATTTCCGATGTCAAAGAGGCAGTTGATAGTCATGATGAAATCCAAGATACCATTGCGAGTGCACATCTCAATGAGAAGTTCGATGATGGCGATCTAGAGCGTGAACTAAGGGAAATCCTCGGAGAGGGAGAGACACCAACAAAAACGGTCCAGTCCCCCATTGTCAATAATAACAAGGAAACTATCGAAGTAACCGATGCCGAGTTGTTAGCCATGTTAGAGGGTCTAGAATTTGAACAGGATTCACCCACGAAAGGAGATGCAAATGGAAATGAGACTGCCTAATGTTTTATCTTTTTCTTTGTGTTAGTATTTTCTAAATAAAAAAAAGTTGTTTATAAAAATCAAACACTTTTTGTTTTCTTAATTTCCTTTTTATTTATTTCTATTCATGGATTTTACAAAACAAAATTTATTTTTCTCCTCTTATTTTCTTCTGAAAAAAAACGTGACAAAAATATTGTATCTCTTCACATAAAAGGATCGTTTTTATTGTTTTGTTTTTCAATGCAAGTTATAATTTTATTAAAACTGTTTGTGTACTATATATAAGCAAAATAGAATTTAATTCTTTCCTTATTTTCCAAGAGAGTACGAGGTTTTTTGTCATAAATTTGATGATACAATTAGTGTTGAAACAATTCTGAAACAATGAATCTGAGCCCACTGCTCGTGTGCCTCATAATAATAGATAGATGATGTTTAATAATAATAGATGACTTTCCAAGTTGCTTGCACTCCGAAATGCAATGTACATTGAGACATGTTTGAATGAACTAACACAAATCTTTGTGGACGAACACTATTTGTCATGAATGGTAGTAGTTAAGCGGCGGCCAAGCGGCCAATCATCAGATTCCTTTAATCGTGTTAGTCTCTTATATTTTCATGATTATTCGAAAAAACATTTTGTTTGGTTTTGCTGATGCCGGGATTGGAACCCACGCATATTTATTGTACATTGAAGGCACTCTATATCTACAGGGTTACTCGCACTATTCGCCCGCTCAATTCAATTGTGTTTATCAGTCCACTGTGAAGACATTATTTTAGTTAGTGGCACACATTTTGTTGTTGCATTATTCAAATTCTTTTTCTTTGTCCATTCGATTAATACGCCACCAATACGTTGAACGGATAAGAAAGCGAATTTGTTTGAAATATTTTATACTACAGTTCTCGTAAACTTTAGGCAACACATACCACTAAAGCTGCAGATTCAAAGTTTCAGAATGGGGAATGAAAATGTCCATTTCTCAGAAATCTCTAATTTTTTTTTTATCAAACTACTGACGAAAAACATCGCCAGTCTTTAAGACTAATGTTGTTGTAATGCACAAGCGTTTTGTTATGTTGGGGGTTGTGTTCTATTTTTTTGTAAACCATAAAAGAATTATTGAGTTTTTGAAACTCACAATTGACACTTTTTTTTAATTACATGTTAGTTTATTTTATTTTTTGCTTAGCAAATCATTCTGTATTCGGTACTTTCAATCAGTCTCATTTATGATTTAACACACTTTTAATATTTAGCATAAAATAAATAAATGTAACTAATGTTTAATGTTTAAATAAAATAAAGACTTGCCTTATAGTACATATAGAGCAAGTAAAATATATATAAACAAATTAATTAGATAAATAAACAAAATCAAAGAAACAAGCACGACTGCACTCAAACGCTATAACTGCCAACTTCAAAAGTACCTATTCAATAAATCATTCAACAAAAAATAACCAGCAACTGCAAGAAGTTTTTTTTTTTTAAGTAAGTACCTAATAAAACAAAAATACTTTCTAAATCTTTGAAGCAGTTACACGCCATCTAGAATTCGCATCTAGGGCGATATTGTCACTAATTTTGGGTTCGTAAACAGAGTTACTAACATGGCTTAGTATAAATCAAAGACTATATATGACAATGAATTAATATATTCCTCTTTCACTAACTCTGATGTAACTTGCCGGAAATTTTACCAAAATTTGTCGTTCAAAAGATAGTCGCTGAAAAAAACGGTTCTATGAAAGGTGCCGTTGGTAAGCTTTTTCTGAAAATAAAAATAATTTCATTTGGAAAACATCAGCGTTGGCATCAAATCACTTATACGAAATTTGATATCAAAACTGATCATAGTTTTTTTTTTCGAGAAAAATGGAATTATCAGTTTCTCAAAAAAAAACTTTTTTTAAAACTACTTTCCTTCAATTTTTTGTTTGCTATATTAATCAAGTTTAGCGAGTGTAAAAACAGCGGTTCTATGGCAGGTACCGTTAAAAAAAACATATTCGAAAAAAAAATATCCCATGAAAGAAATATTGCCAATAAATCGCACTCATTTAGTAGTAGAAGTAATTGAATTTTATTTTATCATCAATATGATAACATGTTTTTGAAAAATTCGTACAAGCATTGTCAGCCAAATCACTCACATACAATTTTATAGTTTTTTTTAGATGGAATTATCGGTAACGGTTATTTTTATGCCTAGGACAAAAATAATAAATAAAAAAAACCGTCCGGGGAGTTTGAAGAAAATCGGCCAACCTTTGGCGTTAAGGCTGTAGGACGTACTATTTTCGTCTTCTCTATCATTGTATCAGCATGTTTGATTGTTATCTAAAAACTTATATTACTGCGTTCATACATTATATTACTGCGTTAAATGAAATTATTTCAAATTATTTTGATGCAACTGGGCATTTGTTGATTAAATCTCAAGTTGAAATAACTTGAGAACAATCTTTAAAATGTTTAACTTAACAAAACTGGATTCTCCAAACTTCGGCAGCTAAATAAAAAAAAAATCATATAAAAATTATAAAGAAATCAAATCAAAATATTATACACAAAAATTATATTTTAACAAAAATCACAAAATTTAACTAATAAAATCAAAACATCCCATATTTATAATTACGTAATAAAAATATAACATTTCAAGATTATTATTTTTTTATAAATTTAATATATAGAAGCATGTTTCGGCAAATGTTTTTTTTTTTATTTTTAAAATGTTTAAGGTTTAAATTGATTCCTTGTTTATTAAATAATAATACAAACTGGCAGCTAAAATTAATTTTTTATATCTTTATAAGAATTTTATATACTTTGTTTTGTTTTAATTTGTATATTCTTTGTGTATATGCAAATGGACAATGTTTTACTTTAATTTTTTTTGTTATATATATAAAAATTGACAAGTTAAACAATATACATACTTGTTGTTTGGCATTGTTTTAGCAAAAATTTGTTTTTTTTTGAAGCAAACACAAAATAAATTTAATTGAAAATATTTAAATTAACAATTTTGAGTATATACTTTAATTGTGATGCGTACAATTTAAATATATTCACCGGAATGTTCATATTTTACGGTTGTTTATTTTTTAAACAAGTTTTATAATATTTGTGTGTCCCATTATATTGTTGTTTGTATATTTTGATTTACTTTATTTAGAAAGCAAAGTATATTTTTTTTTATTGAATTATTATTATAATTGCATTAGTTTCTACATCGAAATTAATATCATTAAACTATAATGTATTATTGCACAATTAAAAAAAATAATAAAATTTAAATAATACTGGCAACAATAACATTGTTTTGTTTTTTTTACTTATTTGTATTAGGTTTTTTTTTTGTTTGTTTTGGCGAAGATCTAAATAATGTATTCCTTTATTATAACTATATTATACATAATCTGCGAAAAATGGCGAATTAGTTTTTTTCTAAGCCTAGAATAGACAGATTGACTACAAACTTCTAATAATCCCTAAGGCTTTGTTTTTGTTTGTTGATGTTGAAGGTGAAATTTGATTTAATTTGATGAAAGATTGCTTGAGAAATGTTAAAATAATGAAATAAAATCTCAATTGTAATGACGGTATTCAAACAAATAAATGGCAAGTATTTTTCAGTTAAATGTGAAGAGGCACGAAACATGTTCTGGAAATGTTTCTAAAGTCACAACATGAGGACTTCTTAATAAAAGATATTATAGTCCAAATTAAAATTTTGTAAAATAGTCTAGTCTAATCTTTTTAGAAATACTGGAAGAATCGGGAACATGCCTTATGGTACCTTAAATCAATGAAAGGAAAACCTTTATGTACATCTCCCGAATGGTTGCCTGGATAACTTGAAATCCTGTATTGAGTTATGCTATTAAACTTATCAAAGAAAACATAAAAACGAACAGAGAAACAGTTTTACATGAAAAATGACAACTGATCGTATTGTTTCACCCAAGAGATATTTAAAATTTGGTAAATATGTCCACGATATTAACAGCTGTTTGGGACTTTTGGACATTTAAAAAATAAAATGAATCAGCAACAAGAAGAACAAGAAGTCAATTCGATATCAAAATTGGCTTAAAAAATTGATAGTTCTTGTTGATTTCTGTAATGCTCATCGACGTGTAATAGACCTGTCTATTTTTCGGTCTAATCGAAAATCTAGTTGACCACTTAATTTTACAACAGAGATAGAGGAAATCACTGTGGCATGTTCGAATCAAAAAAAAGCTGTAGGGGGTAGCGATATATCTACTGGTTAGGATGCGATTATGAACAGCTGCTGTTAAAGTCGATCAGAGGGTACAACATAGAGACCCAGCATTCAACATTATCGATGACTTAAATATTCCCCAAATTTCGCCACTCAGCGACAAAGAATCAAATTAATTGTTACAGTTGGTTTATAAATTGATTTATTGATGCTATGTCTGATCAGATAAGGAAGGCTTTTGTCCTTGAAACTGAACTTGAAGCGGCTGCAAGAATATTGTTATCACTGGTGGAGGCTGATTGAAAAAAAAAAACTTTCGCAGGGACTTGAAGGATAAGGTTATTATCACTTGGTAACTTGAAGGGTAAGGAAGACAATAAGAGTATTACTGAAATTAAGTTATAAAAACAAAATTATAGTTAGGGCAGGAAAAATGATTATTCAAATTATCATTCTCCGATGATAATCAGCAAACGAAGAAGGAAGATCAAGTGTACTAGACATACCGAAACTTAAAAAGCGGGAGTTTCTTAAATTATTTAAAAACTAGCTCCATTGAAAAGAAATATAAAAATTAGCTACTTTCAGACGCAAAACGTTTATGACAAAACAAGGCAGTATACAGTTTTTTTTATTTTTGTGGAAAAAAAAACTCTATGTACTTGTTTGAATGTTGAATTAAAAGAATATATATTTTGGAATACCGAACATTACTAATGAATGAGACTATTTCAGTGAATGAAGTGTTAATATAATAATAATTTTATAATTTAAGTGGCTAGATTGAATGAAAATAGTTGGTTAAACTATCAAAAATCTTTTTTAAACAACCACTTTGTTTTTAAACTGTACAAAATATATATATATATATATATAATAAAATTGTATTTATTACCTGTAATATTGGTATTCAATTGTTGTTTATTTTTTTTGTTTATTGCAAACCTATAATGTTCTTAAATACAATATATGTGTAATTTAATTTATTTTTGTATAATATTTCTAAGTAATTCTCTTTTGCAGTTGTGCAATATACATCCATATATATATAAATAAATATATAATGTATATAGATTTTTTATTTTATTGGATTAAGGTACTTAAAAGGATTGTTTGGAAAAGTATAGAGATTGCAACATAGAATTACACTGTATTGTTTTTTTTAATATTATTTATAAACAAAAAAAGCAATTTTAGTTTACAGTTATAAGGGAAACACAAAGATTAAATAAAGAAATTAGGTGTTTATTTCTAGAAAAGGAGATTTTATGAATAGAAAGCTTAATTGTTTATAATAAATTCCATTTAATTGTTTTGTTATTAAATTGTAAGTGTTAAAAAAAATAAACTTACAATTTTATGTTTTTATTGGAATATATTCGATTTTGTTTTATATTCTTTTAGTTGGTTTGTGGACAATATATAAAAATTTGATCTGCTATGTGTAGATTTGGAATAAAATTAAAATACTTAATATAGTACAAATAAAACAAATCAGCACGGGCAGAATCACAATGAAGCGCAATGATCTGTTATAAAGAAATATTATATAAGTCATTTAAAAATGTTTATCACAACAAATAATAATTTAAAAATTGATGTTTGATTTGTATATAATTTATTGAATCGGTGAATGAAAGAACAGTACATGTAAATGAAAAATAGATGAAATGGTTACACACTCAGATAAAAGTGTTCCTGCTGAAAAATGCCCAACCTGTAATCTTCTTTCGCAAACCATCGTTTTCTGAAATCGTTTTCTAATCCTCAAAAATGTTCCAGATGTCGCAATCGTTGTTTTTTAGTAATAAAGTCCATTTTCATGTGAGTGGATATGTAAGTCGACCCAAGACATTAAAACACCTAAAGGCCAATATCAAGTTGATAACATACATGTTGTTATGCTCATAAGGGTCATTGATTTGATATCCAAAATTGGTTCAAACAAAAAATACGTACCTACATTATTTATTATTTAGTTATGACGCTGCACCTTGTTTTTAGACAAAAAATGTTTAATTGAAATTGTACTATTCTTTCACTCAATTCCAAAAACATACAAATGTGGTAACTTATGAATATTTTTATCATTTAACGTGAAATAACAAAAGACCAAAAACAATTGGGTAGAAGGACTGTTTAAGGTTCATACATTTCAGTTATTGTTTTATAGAACAGTCTTATATTTCGGCTATTTCAGATAAAATTAAATATTTAATATTAATACATCACCCAATCGTTTCTTTAAATTTATTTAAAATTCTTAATTTTGTACTAACCTTCTCTGCCCCAGGGCTGGATGTCAGAGATTCAAATCAACTTCCTGCTCCATGTCAATGTGATTAATTGAATTAGCAGTGCTGTTAAATATTTGATTTCTTTCAGCATCATTGTTGTTGCCGTTATTGCTATCACCCCTTCGATTTTTACCTGTTAGCCAAGAAAATACTTTTTCCAAATTTCACAATTATTGTCAAGTAAACTAAAAAAAATATAATCACATTCACTACAGGAATGAGAAAACACACACAGATTAAACAGAAAATTAATTGGGCTCCATAATAAGAAGGGAAATTGGACGATTTCTATTTTAAAATGATTAATTTAAGAATTAAGTTTTTTTTATTTTTCAATCTAAGTATGTATCTAAACATGGGATATAAAAATATAGGCGATTAACCCGAAATGAAAATTAATGGATAGACATTTTGGTTGAGTAACAACTTGACGCCAAAATGTAATGAAAATGAATAAACGTTGGTGATCTTCAATCAGGAGAAGAATAATGTCCGTAAGACTTACCAAAATCTTTTTTGATTTAATAATTTAGATAACTACAAACTTCCCTGCATTTATGGCCCACCTTTATTTGCTACATCTTTTTAAATTTTAAAATTTTGTTTGAGAACTATATCTTACCATTCTTTTATTTGCTATCAAAAATAGAACAACCATTTTTAATAATTAACAAACTAAATTACTACAAAAATAACAACAACAACCACACCGTAAACCAACTCGATTTGCAAAAACAAAACACCATCACCAGCACTCTAAACAGTCGCTTACCTCCGGTAAAGCACAAACATCCATCATCGTCACTAGGAGAATCACCGCGTGCATCTTTCAATTCCTTATTAATTTCATTGATACATCTTTGATAGTAATCATAGTCTTTAAGATACCACACTGGTGGCCATCGATGCTCACGCAGGTATTCCTGATTATCCTGATGCAAGGCCTTTAGGCCTTTTAACGAAAACTTACAAATAATATTGTAATTGACACACAGATAAGACATGCACCATTCAGCCAATTGGTGTGCGTTGTGAAGCTAAATTAGAAAATATATATATTCTTATAGTGTTTTTAGTCAAAAACAAAAACAAATTACCTTCACTGCTTCAAGCAGCTGTAAGCAATGATCAACAGTTTCATTTGTCTCATTTTGTGAGATTAAGGTCAAGTCTTCAATTGCTCGACATTCGACTAAATTTAACAGCCTTGGTAGACACAGCCTATTTGCCAACTCTAGAAGATTCAAACATTTATCTGCTGAAACGGCAGGGATTTCATCTGTATAGAGATAACATAGAAGCTTGTGGAATGTGTAAACCGTAACACCAGGAAATACAATCTACAAATGAACATCATTCACATATTTCTTAAAAATACATATCATTTTTTTCATCGTACAACACTTGAATGTGCTTCCCGAAAGTCGCCAGTTAACATTGCACGCATAACATCACATCGGGCCACTAGAATAGAACGATGTGCTTTCATATGACCGTCATCTAATTCAAAGGTTACATCACTAAAATAACCATCGCCTATGCAATGTTTTTCCATGTTCTCCTTAATACTCTGACAAAACAAAATAAATAAAAAATATACAAAGATTTTAAAAATACATTGTTAAGATAAAAAAAATATGTTTTTTATTTTAATTATTATATTTTAAAAACTCACTAAGCAATAATGTTGAATAGGTTCTTCTGAGAGACTAGCTAAAACATTTTGCGGCTTAGAAAGGAGCAGTGTTAGTTGAGGCAGTTCTAAGAAGTCAGCTGCTTGTTTTATTTCCTAAAGGGTACATAGAATGGAAAATTTTGTGTTGATGAAATGAAAAAAAAAATAATAACTTAAATGAAAGTTGATATAATGATTGAACATGATGAAACTGGGTTAGTATTAATGTAATTTTTGCCTAACATCATTGGATATAGCATTTTTGTTTGAGCCAATTTGTATGTTCGATAAACTAATGAAATAAAAACATAATGTTCTACAACAATTTTCAAAATTTATTTTCAAGGATTTTAACAAGTTTCGATTTTGATTTTATTTCTCAGCACAAGAATAGCCATTTGTTGAATCAAAATCTTGAACATGGCATTCGATAACATCAATCACGATAACTTCTCCGATACATTATGATGAATAAGTAATCATAATATATCGGAAAGGTGCCAAGCCGTTGTTGTTGGTAACTAGGTTTCAGATTTTACTCCTGTCTTGTGTTGTTCCTTAAGGACACATTTTGTGTCAAATTATTCGTCACTGTTATGAGCATCTCTTGGCTATGATCTCTTATTGATAAAAGTTCTCGTCTTGGTATGATTGAGGATTGTGTTCACAAGATAAATGAAGACACCAAAAAGATATTGGCCAGTCAAATGTGGTCTAACTCTTAACCCTCAAAAAACTAATATGCTTGCTAAAAAAATAGTGTACCCATTTAATGTACGGTCGTGAGATTTTTTCTAAATTGAACAGTATTGTTCTAGGATACGCCATACGCGAAAAAGCTGATTTTTAGCGTTTATCATAAAACTTAATAGCTTAGCAGCGGATATATTGTGATTTTATACCTTAAAAGTTGGGGTTCAAGTCTTGTAGTTTTATTTTCTTGGGTGGTCGACATAAACACGCCCCTATCAAACTGAAGCGCTTCGGGAACAGTTCCCTTAAAACAGCCATCGATGATCGATATCGTTGAAGAGTGAACCGTTGTTCCGTCCTGTTAGAACCAAATTTAATCTGACTCAAACTCATAAAGTCGTGGAATAAATGTTTCATCCGAACTTATGCGGTGACCTCATTTTCTTGAAAAACCAGTGGCTAACAACTCCATCTGATGGAATAGCACACCAAATTGTGTCTTAAGATTCTTTTTTGTAAGACTACTATTGTGGCCTCAGAAGCCTGTCGAATTAGATCACTCCGATTACAGCCAGAATTTTTGCGTTGCCGAGCTCCCTATAAATTAAAAATATCATACTACGTTCCTATACAGTGACGAAGAAGATACAAACAAATTCAACAACACAACTATTTGGTTGGCCTCATACATGGAACAATCCAATAACAGGAGGCTTGCCGACATGTTCTGACATCAACCCGGGGAACTCGCAGATTTTTGTTAGTAAGGCAGTAAAATGGAAGACGTATGGCTCAAACAGAAATCATCAAAATTATCAAAAAAGACAAGACAGTTCTTAAAAGATGGTGAAATACAATTGAGAGAGAATATGAAAACTTAGTTATTATTAGTTTTGAAAATATTTTTTGAAAACGTTGCAAAAACATAACGCCCGATAATACTATAAAATATAAAAATCGGGAACCTACATCTCATACAACTTAACTCTGTGGGCTTCTAGCGTCATAACTGAACCAAAATAAGAATTGTGATAAAAAAGTATCATGAATGCAACGGGTAAGTGTTTTTGTTGAAACAAATATTTACCAAAAGTAATCCAATTGGAGCAGTCTGAGAAAATTGTAAATTTATTTTTTCAATAAAAAAAAAAACACAATTATTTACTCTCTAATTAAAATTGTCTCTTTTTTGTTAACAAACTTTAAAAAACTCTATTTTTCTACAATTCTCAATAAAAAAAAGAATATCCTTTGTTTTTTTTATTTATTTACCTGAAGATTGTGAAATTCCTTTTCTATTGTTCCAGTGTAAATGAATTTAAGACACTGATTCATTGCTTGTGGTGTGATGATTTTTGTCATTGTGACAATTGTCTGCGTTACATTCACTCCACGATTATTTTCCATTTGCACAATGCGTATATTTTGGAAAATCGGATGATGTAGATCCTTATAGAGATCTGTTGATTTCTTTGATTCGATTAGTGGTAGAGCTTGGTAGCTAGATCGACGTTTCAAATGTTCCCACATTCTGGGTGCAGGCATGAGAAAGCGGTCAATGTTGTTAAAATTCATTTTTTACTTACAAGTTGTTAAATACCTCAAAGTTCTTGATTCGTTGCGTATTAGACACTCGGTGTCATCGTTAAAATCAGCTGTTGTTGCTTCGCCAAATGTGGAACTTATCTGAGAATATCCATGGTTTATTATGAACATCTACTTTAATTTGTCAATCATTTTTACTTACCATACTCGATTCACTACTACTCCTACCACCCATGTCCGAAAGCTCTGTAGTGAGTAATCGGAAGAAGACATTTGAAGCTGCGGCTAACATAAATTTATGAACAGCAAATTTTGTTGAGCCAACAATGAGTATCAGATCTGTGTAGCACTGGGAAACTAACATGCTGTACATGTCTTTTCTATAATTGCCCACAACAACAGTCACTTCTGGTGGTGGAGGTTTTGGTGGCCGAAATGGAGCCTATGCATAAAATGTATTAAATGTGTTTTTATTTTTGCTTAATCCCTTTTTATATTTTTTTTACCTGTAACAGTGGTTTTTGCACCTTTTTCAGATTAGTCATCCAGAATCGTTGCTGTCGCCTTGCGATCAACGCTGAGCGTATGGCATTTTCAAATAGTTCATTGACTCCAAAATATGTGAACACACTGGTTTCATAATAAGCCACTCCGAGCTCTTTGGCTACAGCTCTTGCTTCATCTGGCATAACTAAATCGCTTTTTAAGGCAGCTCTAAGAAACAAATACATTCACATAAGAAGTATATTTTGATAAATGGTAAAAATATAAAAGTACCTCACAAATGGACTACGTTCTCCAAAATACGATAAATATTTCTCATCTCGATACATGTATCGCAAGTCATTCTTACAGCCAACTAAAATTACTGGGGTATCTGGACAGAAACGGCGTATTTCTGGATACCACATTGCTTTGCAATTCCTTAAAGATGTTGGACTTGCTATTGAAAAGCACAGCAAAACTACATCGGATCTGAAAGGGGACAATTAGTTTACAAGTTTTAAATTAAATTTTGTTGATTTTTTGAGGATTTCAGGTTAAAAACATAGGAATATGGTTTTTGTTGTCTCATTAATTGGAAAAACATAAACATTTTATGCCAAAACCACCTCTAAACAGCTAGCAATAATATGGTTGTTTATTTTATCACTTACCTTCCATAAGCAAATCTTCGATCTTTATCATGATCACCAAACGTGTCCCAAAGTCTTAATGAAACATTTACGCCATCAACCACTTCCCATGATCTTTCAAGGACCTAAGATTGTAAAAGATACATATATAAAACTTTGTATGAAAAAAATAAAATTTTTTATCGAATTTTCGGTTTTATTTTTTTGGAATCTTGAGTTTCATGCCCAACTGGCAGCATAATTGCCATTTCCAGTCACAAATTAAGTAAAATTATTGTCTATAATCTGGAATCTATCTAGTAAAGAGTATCTAAATCATTAAAGTATAATAAAAACAAGGGTAGCCTCACTATTGGAACAATAATATCGTTCAAACAGGTAATCATTCAGTATGGTAGAAAGAGGAGATAGAAGGTGAAGAGAAAAGGAACAAAGACAACCACCAAAGCCTAAAACGCTTTAAAAGGTTGTACATCGTTTTGTTCTTAAATTATTCAAGGGCAACTTTATTGATCCCTATGAGTGTGGGTCAGATCTAGGAAACTAGGAAACACCCAATTTCCGACAGATACTGAGAAAAGCAAAAGCACCAAGTCGATTCAAACAACAAAGCTCTAACTTTGAATTCTAGTCTACGTCAACTAACTTACGTCTTTGTATATCCTGTACTGATCGATGGCCCAAACAGTTGGCACATGTGTTGATAATAGCTGCGACAACGATACATGTTTATTACAGGCTCTGGCACATATTAAACGTGTCTTTCCAACGGCGGTGTCTCCAACGAGTACACACTTTACCAATTCTTGATGCGGCTGTTCGTTATCCATGTTCCCATTACCGTTGTTAAAAATCTAAAAAAACGACAAGCAATTATTTAATAAAATTACAAATGATAAATATTTTTTTTTGTTAAAATGCACTTAAATTTTTAATGGAAAAATATTTAAACAATTTAAAACAATTTTTTTTTTATTTTTTCATATAAAATGAGTGGAAATCTTAAAAATTCCATTTAGCTTGTTCTGAATACCTGGTAATTGTGAGACTTTTGGCACCATATCGCTACAGAGAATGTTTAAACGACCTTGGGACTATGCAGACAAAGGTTAAATTATTAAATTATATGTTAAATGTTCCTTTCGTAAATTTGTAGTTTAAAAATAACATTGACGATTGAAATACGTGTCAATATTAAGAGATGTCAATTCATCGCTACAATGCAAAACTAGCTGAAGTCTAATAATTGCCAAATTTAAAAAACTAAATGTTTAAACACTATAACTCTCAAAGTGATATATGTGTACTATTTGAAAAAAATAACATCATATTTTCTATTGACGCCAACTGCACCATAGTTCCGAACAAATATTCGATCGCTCACGTGCAAGATTGAGCCAACATCCGTCACAGAAAAAAAGTTTTTTGTACCATCGACCTCGAAAAAGCCTACCATCAAATTCCTGTCGAACCATATCTGATGTACAAAAAACGACTAGAGCTACGCCTTTTGGATTATTTCAGCGGTTGATTTATGAGGTTTTTTCGAAGTACCTTACGCTGATGATCTTTTGTGCGCCTACACCAGGCATACCATAGCATTACAAATTCAAGTTTTACTCGTTAGTAAATTCTGAACTATTAACTAGTATACATTTTACCAATACACGTAAATTATAATCAAGAAATGGAATGAAGCGGTATAAATATGCAAACAATTATATGATATAAGTTGTTTATTATACATTTTTTTTAGAATTTACTTATACAAAGTAACTTACGTGAGTAAAACTTACATGTTTAATCCTTTCATTACAGAAATTTTCACAGCTTTTGCAGTCGGTATTCATAAATGTTCTTACTTAAATAGGCATTTTAACTCTCAGTTTTATTATTGTGAACAATACAAAAAAATAAACTTAAAATTACATGTGTATTCTTTGCCTTACCGATAGAAAGCTTGAATCAGATAACTATTTACTAATATGTATGTAAGTATAACTATGTTATTGTATTATATTTTATTTAATTATTTACGATTCTCTTGTTGAATCAATATGGGTTTGCGAGTTTCTTGTTTTACTTTATCAAGTTTAATTCTTAAAAACATTTTCATTTGATAATTCGCTTAGGCCCGGATATACTTTTAGTATTCCAAATCGACTAGTTTTGGTGAAGCTTGCAGGAATTTTGTTCACTGTTAGTTGGAATTCACCAATTTGCCTGAACAACTCTGAGTACATACACAAAACCGGACAATGTTGCCAATTATCGTTAGGGCCTGTAAATATATTATTTGTTAATAACTTGGCCACAGCGGAATCTATCAAATAACTATGAGTTATTGTGTTAACAAAACAATACATCAATGGCTTTAGATGGAGAGCCAGCGACAAAAAATATTTACGTCATTTGATAACGAAAATATTTAGTCTTATCATTATCTCCCAATAAATGTGATAATTAATCCGCAAGTCTGCCAACCCTTAGGTGTAGGGTGTGACCATCATGCAAGAAATTCGTTATAAATACCAAATTCTGTTTATGTTGCTGACACATACAAAATTATCGAACTCACTTTTTTCGTATTCTCTATCATCATTACCATCGTATTTAGTTGTTATCTCAATTAATTTGATTACGAATGCACAACTTGCCTAAGGTAATCATCACAAGTAATAATATAAAAGATTTTGAATGTCTTGGCATTTTTGTTTGTCTACCCCTTGGGATAGCTTTCATCGTTTTACTTGCACGAAATCGATAATTTAATTAGGTTTAATTCCATTCCCTACTCAGCAATAAAAAAAAGTATAGGGGTGCATTTATAGAATTTGTTAATTGTTTTAATGGATGCAATTATATTTGCAAATAAAATACAAATGAGATAAGATAGCACAAATGATACCCGTGAGAGTTGACAATATAGATATGATTCTTGGTTATGATTTTCTTTTTGCTCGTCACAGCCAGGTAAAAACTTAAATAATTATTTTATTTTAAGGATCACTATTTAGAAAATGCTCCATCCGTCCTGTTTATCGGGTATATTATATCAACGTTCTTGAGCACGTTTTATAGTTTTTTTTTTGTGTGTGTTGTATAGTGATGACAAAGACTGAAAAATGGTGAAAATAAATGCCTTGCATATAATGTAGTTATCTGATTCATTGTTGTTTAACGACAAAGTGTGACGTACACTTTTTAGAAGGCGGACTTTATAGAACAATGATTTAAAAATTTAAATTTATTGATTATTTTTATTGGGCGTATAGAATGAATACATGTTGAGGATTAATTTATTTGCAATATGGACAGACTTACTGAGTGGTGGGTAGGCGAATTGCATACAACTTTGCTGAACAATATTGTATTGCTGGCACGCGACGTAACAGTTTTGAAATAATTTTTATCGATGGAAACAAATCATTTAGACAAATGTTTTGATCAATTTATTAATGAAGTTTAGAAACTATGAAATATTTAAGTTGATACCTATTACCATTGAGTTTATACACATAGAGGAATCAAAATGGTTTCAAACACACCAAAAAAGATGTCGCTAAATGAGCATATCGAGTAATTATTATTTCCCTAAAAAAATACTTGAACCGAACCGAACAAAATTGTTCTGCATACATTTGTATTTGTTTTTCTTTATTTCTCTTGCCTTTGAACTCAAGAATAATTGCTACAAGAGTAAAAATAAACCAAGTCGATAGTAACGACATCCTACGAGCAAAGTTTGAAACTTACACATAATTTCTCTATTTGTATAAACTCAATGCTATTACCTGCCTACAAACTAAGACGACTTGCAAATAATTTTGTTTGGCGATACGAGAAAGTCAACAGGGCGGGTCTAAATATGTTGTTCATGAACTGATACAAACATAATTCTTCAAACGTTGAGAAGTTTTATTCTGAATAGGTGTAAAAGCATCAAAGGCGTGGTTTTTGAGGTGTAAAAAGGCTATCAGGTTTAGAGAAGAAAGGTTCAGATGTTACAATGCCTATAAAGACCTGCAACGGTTATATTCAACGAACAATATTTCTAAATAATCAAAAATTACAGCAAAAATAATTCAATTGACGTAACAATTGTTGATTATTCTTTAAAACACGAAACGAAATTCAAAAGCTAATTTGTTTGCAGCACAGTTTGCTGGTAAAACTTCAAGTCGCTTAATTGTCTTAGTTTTTTATCGACAGCACACAACGCTGCGGAATCCTTAGTTTTCTTAGACTCATCTGACCGATATTTTTAAAGCATACATCAACAAAACTTCAGTACTATTCTTATATCTATGATCTATCTTAATCTAAGTTTCCTAGATGTTTTATAAAGGAAACATTTGTGTCGCTGGAACACTGTCGTATTGTTACTTTTCAATTGTAATATTCGCACTGTAAGGAATGTTCATCCAACTTAAGTTTGGACGAACAGTAAAGTTCAGAGATTATTTTTTTTGCCGCACTACATAAACGTGTAATGATTTACCCCACTCGATTTTAACCTGCCGTTGACGTTCAAAATCAACTGTGAGGATATTCATAATCGTAAGCGTTTGCTTATTATAACAATTATTTCATTTCATTTCATTTTTATTTATTTTCGATTTTCCTATACACAGTAAGATATAATATCTTATAAACTAGTGTAAAGATTAACTAAATATTCAATGGATACATTACAAAAAAAAATTTTTAAAATGTTTGTGAATCTATACAAAGATAAAAGAAAAGAAAAGTAATTAAAAGCAAGCATTATTCTTAAATACTATTTCATTTAAACAAAAAAAAAAAAAAAAAAGGCAATGAACATATATTTTTAAAAAATTATTTTTTGTTTTTATTTTTATTTTTTATTTTTAGTTTTGATTTTGATTGCCTGTTCTTTGTTTGTTTCTACGAGTAGTGTAATCGGCCAAAAGAGAACCCTCTCTATGATTATATTAAAAAAAAAAAAAAAGTATACGCCACAGTGTCCCTATTGATTACTTTTCTAGGGACTGAATAAAACAGATTTAAAATATTAAAAAGTGAACCTGGGTGACTCGGTTGGCGGTGCATTGATTTGTTGCTACCATTCTGTAATCAATAATCTCCCTCACCCAACTTCATTGCTTTGGTAAGAGTACGTCCATAGTACAATCTTCTGGCAGAGGCTTCGACCATTTTTTAAGTCAAAAATACGTCGGTCGAACTCTTACGCCAGAATTATGAATTTAAAACCAGATTTTAGATCTACAAATTTACAGTTTTTTTTTTGAGGGGCAATACATTTTAGGGTAATGACAAATCACAAATCATCACATATTCGACGGTAAATTTAAGATTCTCTCCATACATCCAATCTAGCAAAGCATACAAAATGAAAGATTGAGAGTAGGTATGTATAAGTCACAAGGCCTTCGCTCTTGTCATGTCATATATAACTAGGGGCTATTGAACTTCTTTATTTTTTATTGCGAATTATCAACTTAATAATAACTACTACGCAATATTTTGTATCAAAACGAAGCAATGAATTTTCTACTGTAAATAACAATTTTTGGTTATTTAAATATTATTCAAACTCCCTGGCTTTATAATTAGCATATTTTGTTTATTTGTATTACTTTATTAAAGTCTTAAAAATAAAGTCACCATGCATTGCCTACATTTGTTGCAAAGTTAATTAAATCTGAAGAAATAACTTAAGTCGCATGCGGATAATTATTTAAATTTTCTCATAAATGAGGTCAGTAATCAGTAGTAATTTATATTTCACTGCATTGCAACAAAATTCTAGTTAAAGTTGCAGTGCCTCAGCAGCTCTCTTGAACTAGATATTAGAAAACATTTTATGAAAAAATCTTTCAACACACCTCTCTCTTTATGTTTTCGTGTTACACATTACTATTGTTGCTTTCGTTAATAACGAAACCGGCTTTACACCAAAATCAAAACAAAAACAACAAAGCAAAATCAGTCAAAAATAAAATTAATGAAAACAATGTAAACGAATAAAATTGTCAAAGAAGGTATATTAGCTCACCTTACATGAGAGGAGAGGGCACAGAGAAAAAAAACAATAACAAGCGATCGATGGAACTTCTTATCGCGCATATTGTTGTAACTACTCGTTCCCGGTCACGCAACAAAACAAATTTCAGAATAACAATAAAAGAGAAACAAAATATGTACATTTTGCTTGCTTTGGCTGTTTTTTATTGAGTTATTTTTGCTTGTTTTACTGACTGACAAATGACGCAAATGCGGATTTTATTGCGAGATTTATAAACGTCCCGGAACCATGAACCTAGCAAAAAACTTCCTTTGTGGGGTGTGGTTCCTAAACTTGGCTCCCTTTTGAATAAGAGGTCAATGATTTAGAAAATAAAAGTGATTAAAATAATAATCGAGGCATTTATTTCGACTGTTAGCTTCTGGAGGGAAAGCATTTATTTTGGAATTACACTCGACAAAAACAAACAAATTAATCTTGCCACTGAAAAAAAAAGTTGGTATCCAATAAACCAGAATATATAGATTTTGATAAAGTTGGTATTCTTTGTTAGTTCTATGTTAGTTTTGATAAGCAAGAATAATGTTGGTAATTGAATACAGACAGTTACAAATCTATCACTGATTTGAAAAGTGCTTCCACTAACTGTGGAAAGGTTTTAATCTCTCAATTTTGAAAATGTGAATAATTTGATAAGTGTTGTGTCAGGTCAAGAATTGGTCGAATAATGATATGCAAGATGATGTTTCGGGGACTGCAACGAATCACGCTTGTCGTAGGAGGCGACTATGAGTTTCAACCTCCGAACTTCTTGGTTAGAACTCCATTTTCGGAACCATACTACTCAGTAACCCTAATCTTTTCCTTATATTATAATATTATTAGTTTTTAAGTTAGATGAAGAATCAACTTCTATTTAGCCAAATAAATGGAGGATCCGCCTTTAGCAGTCGCTTGTTTGTAATATGTAAACATTCAATAGATAAACTGACAGAAATAAAACCACATCTTTTCTCAAATTTTCATCATATAAAGACGTGTTTTTATTACAATAAGGTATATATCAAGCAGGCTTCCACTAGAATGACAACATTCAAAATAAAGGAACTAAAAATAGTCACTGAAAGATGGTCCAGTTAAGTCCAAAAAATTGTCACAAGGAAAATATTTCATATTAAGAAACCAGACTGCTTAATGTATACCTATCTTTATGTAGGCGCTCATGGGGTTGGTTTGCAATCTCTCTAAATAAAATAAAAAAAAAATCTGAGCACTGAAGCTGCGATTTAACCCAGGTGGACATAATGACATATACTGATTCTGATTGGGCATGTCGCAATGGATCCTTGAAGTTGGAAAAAAATTGGGGAGAACTCAAGTACGTTTTTAGAAACAAAACAAGATGGCTTGTAGGGGTAGCAGACGCCCTATGCCGCACTATGCAGGCCTAGTTTTCATTCTAAACGAAAAAAACGTTTAATTTGTTTCAAGAAGTAAGTGCGCATCTAAATGCATTTCTTCTATCCCACCATTTTGTTGTTTCCATTCAGATGCATTATATTCAATAGAACCCAGTTCGTCAGGTAACTAAGTCACTCCCACATAAAACCATTTAAAAGTAGCGTTTATGTTTGTCGTATGAGTTGTATTTCTTTTTATTACACAAGAGTCAATATGTATCTTTAAACCCCTAAAAGAAGCTTTTGACATTCTAGTTAATACCTCATTAGAAACGCTACAGTGAACAGAAAACTCAAGCTTGAAAGGTTAGTTAACATAGTGGTGGTTCGTCCACCTAAATATTGATTTTGCTAAATATGAAAGTTTAACCTGGTTCCTCGCCTTTTCTGAAAGGATAAAGACTGACACCCTTTATAATGATAATCATATTATTCTATATGAAAACCTACAGAATAAGCAATTTTTTCCATGAACTTGGCCAGTATAAAGACTACCTACATAGTATATAAATGAGCTACGACCTGCCTGCCATCATCAGATTCTTCGAGAAAAGTGTTTTGTTTCGTACAATAACCTTTTTTAGCGTCATTGTCGTCACATCGTCAAGTCAATCGTTTTGGCCTAGACTTGTGTTAATGAACTCAATGCGAATGCCTGCTTTGCCTTGTCCAACCTCTTGTCAGTCAGAAACTCAGAATTTATTTTTCCCGTTTAAGTACTCGAAGAGCGAAATGAGGGTTTTGTTCGAATACTTTTCAATGCATCATTACAACACCCACCCCTTAAGATCTTCAATTTAAAATGAAAAATAAATATTTTTTTAACGTAATATTTTTTTTTTTAAGAAAAATTCAATCTTGTGTGTTCTTTTCTTCCTTTTACTCGCCTTTGTGTTTCGTACAATATCCACCAATTAAAGAGTTGTTGTACGACAACGTTACAAAGACGAATAATTAGGGTCTAGGAGGAGCCCCTGTTTGCACTCCAAACACTACAACTTACCGATTTAGAACTGCAGTCTTTATTTTTTTTCGTTTTAATTCTTTTTTTTTTTTCTTGTCAAAAGGGTTTTATTTCTCTTTTTTTTAGATTTTAAAACCTTTTTTTAGGTTGACGAGGTTGTTCTCGCAAGTGCGTAATATGATTTTTCAACTTTTAAGGTAGATGACAATGATTTATTCATATTATTCGCGAATCTAATATTTAAGTTTTACTTCATAAACTAATTAAAACTGGTCACACAATTACCCCTTGCAAGTGATGTGATTGTGTTATTTAATTATGTGGATTCTTTCGTTTTTTTTTTCTGAACAAAGAACTGCAGAATTGAATTTATTTTAAAAACTTTTCAAAATGGGATAAGACGAAAACAGAAGTCGATTCAAGATGAAAAAACAACACCATTATTTTGGAGATAAGTTTCAAATTGATAAATTGTACTTTGTCGCTTTAATAAGGTTTTTTTTTAAAGATTTTCTGTTCTTTGCAAGTGCTGCCTTATTTCTCCGAGTTTTTTTTTTCAATTTTCACCGTTTTCACACAAGACAAGAGTACCAGACGATAAAAAGGCAAGTGCAAGTGCATAGGTACTCATTACTCAATGGAAAATCAACGGTTTTTTTTTTTTGCGAAAATCGTTGTTTTGTATTTCTCTCATTTTTCGAATTTTCTTATTTCTGACATTTGGTTGACGAGTGAATGGTTCAATTTTCCAGTTGGGAAAAAGTAATGTGTTGTGCGGGTATGTTCGACTAGACTACTAGAAAATTAGATTATTATTCTATGGAATCAAACGAGATCGGTGTTGATTTGTCTGAATTTATACGATACGGTTTAATGGAAGAATTGCCGATGGATTTACATGTTTCAGCAAAAATAGAGGGTTCCTAAACGAAAAAAATGCGCATCATTAGTAGATAATATTTTTGTTATGCATTGCTACAAAGCATGATTTATTGCAACAAAGCTGTTTGTGACGCGAAGCCTCCTTTTACATGAGAGTCACATGTGGTAGGACTGCGTTTATAAACGTTTCAGAACGCTTGATGATGCAGTATTGCGTTCACGAATGGGAATGTTAAACTAAAAACTTGAATATTGAATAAAATCGATTTATCAATTAACGACGTGATCCACTTCATACCTTACATCTTTACTTTGTAAAAATGAAAGTCATGAAATGCAATATTTTCTATTTTTCTAATTAGAGTTATTGGTGGGGTTCAAACTCAACTGAAGGTATGAGAAGCGCGGCATTATGAACCCTTGACAGTTGGCGTTCACACTAGTCAAGCATGTCGTCAACTATTATAATCGTCATCAGAATATCAAAATATTTTGAAAACCACCATGCTGCTTTACAAGCCGCTTTGATTAAGAGTTCACTCTATCAAAACTGCAGCTGAGAGGCGCATTCTATTAATCCTTCTGATCTGATCCGCATTGGATTTGCATCGCAAAATACATAGAGAACCGTTACATACATACAACAACAATAAAAGATCAAGCTCATGTTGAAAGTCTTGCAAAACTCCAATCCGTTCCGGATTAGAGATGAAATACAGCTATTATGCCGCGTTTGTCATGCCTGCAGTTGAATGTAATGCTGCTGATGAGACCGAATTTTCTCTCGTCTCCAAAAACACAGACGAAATGCTATCGAAACGCTACCGATCCAATTCCTATTTCTAGAGTTTCACCATTAGAGTTTCGTATCATCTAATAAGAGACCCGTGACTCAAAAAACATGGTGTAATATTCCAATTACGGAATTTGCAATATTCCAATTTACATTTTCTACACAAACAGATCTTACATATTTCTTACCACTTTTGGAAACTGAACACTTCCATATATCAAATAAACTCACCTAAAACAGCTGTTTTCTTTTAATCTGACATTTGTGCTTTGTTTTCACTCTTCTTCTTTGAACTTTTTTCGTTTCTTCCAATTCGAATAAAAAATTAACCACTTTCGTACGAAAGTACGAATAAAAAACTCAAAAAGGAAAACCAACCCAAATTATACCTTCACGAAACGTAAGTACCCAACTACACTAACCCCCAAGCTAAAATCATTAAAATGAAAATCGATTGAATCCATTAACCCAAACAGTATGTTCTATTCATGAAAAGTTTTAACAATCATTCATCATCATTCATAACGAGCAGTAGTTTAACACAAAAAAAACTAATATTTCTTCTTTGTGGCTAGTACGCGCTAAATGTTGATTCGTCAAGCATCTAGAATAACTTTCGCAATATGTGAATCGCATTTATCAAGGTATGCCACATAAATATTTTCCAAAACATTTAAATATTTCAAAAATAAAAATATTTTTCCAGACAAATAAATTTAATTACAACGCACGGCATTAAAATAAAACAAAGATTTGTACACATCAGCAGTAAAAGCAGTGCAATTAACAACGTTAGAAATTCAACTTTAAGTATGGAAGGAACATGCGTAAACAAAATCCCAGTCAAGAAACCAAAAGAAATTGAAAATTTAACTAGGTTGGTAGTGGATTACATTGTTTTATTATTAAAATGATAAATCTTTGGTTAAGTCAAGTGGTATCTGAAAGTGTTGTGAAAGAACACCCACATGAGTTTCACCACAAAAGCATTGCGTCACTATTTTATCGTCGATAATTTATCATTTCGCAGGTTGACTATAGCAAAGTCGCAGCAGGATAATCGAGAGTATCGTGGTCTTCAGTTAGATAATGGGATGAAGGTGTTGCTTGTCAGTGACCCAAAGACGGATGTTTCAGCAGCAGCTCTTTCCGTTGAAGTTGGGTAAGTAGTTAAAAATAGAACTCCTTGTTGTTAAGATGCTAAGGGGTGATATCACTATATCTAATGCAAGTTAGTTCCATGCTGATTTTGTTGTTGTTATTGGTTAAATTAGTCAACACAAAATAAATTTAAGTTAGTTCGTGCTGACTAATAGATCAAGATATTAAATAACTGTTCATGCCTTGATCGTTAAGTTGAGAAGCATTCCCTTTTATTGCCATTTAAGTAAATGAGAATCTAACTTTAATGAATGGTTGACTGACTATAAACTAGAATAAATATAGTTTTTCAAATAATGTTTACAAAGCAGCGCTAAATGAAGTTCTGTGGGAAAGTTCAGAGGTGAGGAAAACAAAAAGCCGTGATTTCTATCACGGAAGCTGTCACCGAGACAGAAAAACGCGTTCATTTGTATGTGGACTTTCGTCAGTTGATAATTTTTCCAAAAAGTGGGACTTAAGCGAAAGACTAACCACGATCCGCGACCAAAGATTCAAATCACACCAAGCTGCTGGCACTGATGCTTGCTCCAACGCATCTGTAAAATATGACCGGGGAAAAGCATGTCCGACGAATGCAAATACAGCACCATCTGTTGGATCCACAAAAAAGCAACAATTGCAGAGGAAGTAGCCTTTAACAACGCCTATAAAATCCTATCTAGCTTTTTATGTGAAGGTCTCAAGCCACTCTAATTGGATGATTAGACCTGGCAAATCTATTATCGACCAAATTTTTTAAAGAAATGACAAGAATTTAATATCGATATTCACCATCTATTTATCGATTTCAAAGCTGCTAGTGTGAATGAAAATGAATTATATCGTGCCATATAAAGTTTTGATAGCCCTACAAAACTTATAAGACTCATCAGAATGATGTTAGAATTTGCTGAAACTCTCAACAACACCAGATGTTTAAGACAGGTAAATTTCGTGTAGCTGATTTAATATTAAGGTTCAGAAGATAGTAAGGAACGCACATTTGTATGCGTTCTTAGTTTTACAGGATTGGAAAGGACCTCCTTCAATTTTTCGTCAAATCCGAATGATTAAGAAGAGATGCACTTTTCAATGATACTCTTGGAGCATTTGTTACTTCCTCGCAAGAGGCAGTGTATCTGAAAAAACATTAGGTGTACCCAGGGTTCGAACCCAGACCTCTGGCGTAATAGTCCAGACACAATAACCACCACGCCACACGCACTACAACTACATCAGGTACTATCTTTAACAAATCTACGCAAAATATTGAAAAAGCTGACGACATCCACGTAATTACTGGTGCGTTTGCAAATTTCATGTCGGAAGCGAGCGGATTGGGTCTTGTTTTTAACGCGGATAACACAAAGCTCTCGTTAACAAAAATTTGAATCCCATTTGGTCAGAATTTGTCTATCTGAGCACCGCTGTAAACTCGACAAACAAAATCAGTGAAGATGTATTTGCTGTACATCGAGATAACTATGGTTTATCAATGTAGAAGAAAATCTTCAACAACTTGGTTTACGTTACTGGAAGCGGTAGCCTAGCGATTGAACGGGGACTCCCAAGGACGATATTTATGGAAAAGAACTACAGAACCGAGTTTAACCTTGAAATATCCTCAACAAATTCTTTCAGCTGTGATGAATGACGCTGAATAACACTCGCAGTTGCTTTAAGTTGAAAAACACCATCCCCGAGACTTAAGATGTCAATACAAGATTCAGTATTGGTTTTTATGATGAAATGCATCTTATTTTTTTTTTTCATCAAAAACCACTTCTCCAAAGAAAAGTTTGAAGAAATATGCGAACCAAAAAAACAACTTGTGTATCCCCCGTCAAGCAATTGCTAACTAATTGAATCTTCTATAGAAAATAATTTTGTATTATCTCTACTAAATAGAGAGGACCTCGTCAAAAGATGCTATGTACAAGTGTCTTGTATTTTTTCAAAACCGTCCGTACCCAGTTAACTTGCTTGCTTATGAAAATTAGAAATAAAATGCCAGATTGCTTAAGCAATCTTCCTATTTCTAGAGTTTGAATTCGTTAATTCTTCTTGAGATTTTCGTTACTTTCATAAAAATAAAATTCCATCCTTTTTACAGTCACATGTCCGATCCCGATGAACTACCTGGTTTGGCTCATTTCTGCGAGCATATGCTTTTCCTTGGCACCGAAAAATATCCCCATGAGAATGGCTATGCTATGTATGTATCCCAAAATAGTGGAAGTTGCAATGCAGCTACATACTCGCACATGACCAAATATCATTTCCATGTTGCATCTGATAAACTGGACGGAGCTTTGGATCGTTTTGCGCAGTTCTTCATTTCACCATTATTCACTCCTAGTGCTACTGATCGTGAAATCAATGCCGTAAGTTTTCTATTTTCTATTTAAAATCAGGTAAAGTATTTAATATGCTATCAATAATAAATAGGTCAACTCAGAGTATGAAAAAAATCTCTCCAGTGATATTTGGAGAGTAAGACAAGTTAACAAACATCTTGCGAAACAAAATCATCCTTACAGTAAATTTGGCAGTGGTAATAAAAAATCATTATGTGATGTTCCAAAAAGTTTAAATATTGATGTCAGAGAAGAACTATTGAAGTTCCACAAGAAATGGTATTCGTCTAATATAATGAGTCTTGCTGTTGTTGGAAAAGGTAAACTTTTGACAAATTTGAGTGATGAGTTGATTGATAAATATTTTGTTCATTTAGAATCTCTTAATGAATTGGAAGAAATGGTTATTTCAAAATTTGCTGAGATTGAAAACAAAAAAGTTGATTTACCTCTTTGGCGTGGTGATCCTTTCGATGAGAATCAGTATGGAAGAAAGTTGTTGGTTACACCAGTTAAAGATGTACGTTCACTGACAATTAGTTTCACCACAGAAGATTTGAGCGAATTCTATAAATCTGCGGTAAGAATAAATTAAAGAGACGTATTTCATTATTGAATTGATAAAAAAAAACCACAAGTCTAACGTCGCCAGCTCTTAGCCTATTATGTTTTACTTCTAAAATACATATTTCTATATAGCCTGACAGTTATTTGATTCACTTGGTGGGACACGAGGCAAAGGGAAGTATTCTATATGAACTCCGTAAACATGGGTGGTGCAATGAGTAAGTTTTAGTACATTAGCTGATCAAGAATTCACTAAAATTATCTTCCGTTAGTTTAATGGCTGGGCACAATAACACAGTTCGAGGATTTGGATTCTTTGAAATTGTTGTTGATTTAACGCAGGACGGCATGGAACATATCGATGATATTGTACATATAATCTTCCAGGTGAGACTAAAAAAGTTTTAAACACAAACTATTATTTGTAATTCATGTTGTCATAGTATTTCCGAATGCTTCGAGAAGAAGGTCCACAGAAATGGATTTTCGACGAATGTTGTGACATTAATAAGATGCACTTTAGGTTCAAGGATAAGGATTTGCCAGAGACTTTGGTCACAAATGTGGTTGCTTCTATGCAGGTTTGAATTCTTTATAAATCAAAGTAAAACGAGCAGAAGTTTCATTTAAATGTTTGCAGATGTATCCTTTGGAAGAAGTTCTTACGGCACCATACTTAATCAATCAATGGGAACCAGAGCTAATTACTACTCTTCTCAATGAACTGGTACCAGAGAAATGTCGTGTCATTCTAGTGAGTCAGAGTTTGGAGCCACAAGCGTTAAAGAGGGAGCCTTGGTATGAGACCAAATATGATACTGTAGAAATTGATGAAGAGACAATCAAAGTGAGTAATATTTTTTGTTTACCATATTGTTGGCTTTAGATTTGAAACTATTAACGTTGATTAAAACAAAAATGTTCTTCGGAAAGTCGAGTCTCTCCATTAAATGAATGAAACTCTTTTGGAATCAAATTGAATTCAATGCAGCTTATTTACACGAAAATTGATTTCACACATTTCAATTCAATGCAAAGCTTGAGAAAACCAACGTTGTTAGTTACCTTGACGTAAACAGAATGCAGATTCAATTTAAAAATTTTGCCACGCACTTGCAAAAATTAGCATTCCGATTTGTCGATTGTCATGCCAAATGCGACTCGAACTGATTGCGCCTTTTTTTCAAGGATGTCTGATCAATATCAGGGTCCCGATCAGTATCAGCCTGGGTCAGTAGGTTAAGTAACAAAATTGTGATCCCATTCGAGATCAAAAACCGTCGCAAAAAAAGAAGAAGAAGACAAAACAGAATTTTCAGAAATTTACAATTTTCGGCTCAACCGACACCTATTAATTTATAAAAAATTAATATTTTTAATTTTTTTATTTATTTATTTATTTATTTATTATTTTTGCTATTTTCAGCGTTGGGGAAGCTGCGATCGTAATCCTAATCTTACATTGCCCGCCCCAAACGCCTTCATTCCGACCGATTTTACTCTCATGCCACTCGATCCAGACATGAGTAAGAATCCTGCAGTTGTTATGGACTCACCAATTCTTCGTGTTTGGCACAAACAAGATGATGAATTCCTTACTCCTAAAGTTGCTATGAACTTTGATTTCTCTAATCCCATGGTTTATTCCGATCCACTTAATTGCAATTTAAATCATATGTTGGTAGCGCTATTAAAAGATCAATTGAATGATTATCTTTATGATGCTGAATTGGCAGGTTTAAAATTGGATGTGATGAATACTTCTTCTGGAATAAGTGTAAGTTATTGCCATTTTATTTAAAAATTATTTCTCATCTATTGTTAATTTAAGGTAAATATTAAAGGCTACAATCACAAGCAAGATGTTTTGTTAGCAAAAGTTTTGGATCATCTTTTCGATTTCCAAGTCGATGAAAAGCGATTTGATATTTTGAAAGAAGACTACATAAGATCACTGAAGAACTTCAAAGCAGAACAACCATTCCAACATGCAATTTACTACCTAGCACTCATACTTACCGAGAATGCATGGTCTAAAAGTGAACTGTTGGATGCAATGGAATGTAAGCTCAAAATTTTGTTTAGTTGAGAATATATTTAAAAAAATTGGTTTGACAGTGGTGACAAAGGAACGAGTTGAATACTTTGCTAGAGAATTCTTTTCGAGATTACACACGGAATGCTTCATTTATGGTAATGCTACCAAACAACGTGCTCTAGAGATATCTGGCATTATGAATAAGAAACTTGAAACAACGAATTCGATTATTCTTCCGCTGTTAGCGCGACAAATGTTAAAGAAGAGAGAGTACAAATTGTGTAACGGTATGTAAGAAATAATGTTCGTGAAACTTTGTATGATCAAAGTTATTTTCAGGGGACAGTTATCTCTTTGAGAATACAAATGAGTTCCATAAGACCTCTTGTGCGGAGTTGTACCTACAATGTGGTCCACAAAATGATCGATCAATGGTGTTTGTAGACCTTGTTTCACAAATTCTTACAGAACCCTGTTATGATGTTTTAAGGACTAAGGTAAGTTGTTTCTTTTTAGAAATATTTTGTGAGGTTTTGCGAATCTGCTTCTATTTTGTTTAGGAACAACTAGGTTATATTGTTTTCTGTGGCTCTCGTAAAGTAAACGGTGGAACTGGTTTACGAATTTTGGTCCAGTCAACGAGGCATCCATCGTATGTTGAGGACCGTATTGAAAACTTTATCGATGATATTGTGGTAAGAAAATAATAAATCTAACAAATTATTTACGGAGGTTCTAATTTATTTTTCTTTTGCAGACAAAAATCCACGAAATGCCTATTGATGAGTTTGAAAATCATAAGGAAGCACTTGTAAATAAAAAGTTAGAGAAAGCTAAAAGTTTCTGGCAGCAGTTCGGGCAGCTATTCGCCGAAATCGCTCTTACTCAATATCACTTTGATAGAGCAGAAACCGAAGTGGCTATTTTGAGAAAACTTCCAAAGGAAGAATTTCTTGAATACATAAAAGTAAAGGGTTCTTAAAAATATTTTTAATATTTATCTAATGATTTCTTTTTTTAAGGCCCACATCAGCAGAGATGCTCCAGAACGTCATGTTCTTTCAATTCATATTGTTTCAACACAGTTTGATAAAGAGGAAGATTCTGCTGACTTATCTAACATGGAACGTCATACAAAATTAAACGATTTGTCCGCATTCAAATCCAGTAAGGAACTGTACCCAGTGGCCAGACCACATTTGGATATTAGATCAAAAGGTGCTCGTAGCAAGTTGTAAATTAAATTTGACGATTTTTATATTCAGTTGTTTTTAAATTTACAATTTAACAAAAACAAATAAAATAGAAAAAAATTAATTATTTGAGACCTGAGAAATTTAAGCATCATGTTACAATAAAAAAAAACACTTTCTGATATTTGCAAAACTATATAGGACAAAAAAAAAATTAAGGCCTAAAAATACCATTGTTTTATTCTTCATTTTAAATTAATTCATAAATACAGCGATATTTGAATTAGTAATGAGTTATTTTTTGAATAAATTGAAGATAAAAGTGCACTCATAGGAATCGGAAAACCACTATCCAAGGTACTGAATTCTTGAGATATTAAGTCATTTGAACCATTGTTCTGAAAAAAAACAAAAAAAATTAATATTGAATAATGAATTAAAATAGTGTTGCACCCTTCGTATGTAAACTTGCCTGGTCTAAGATCGATATCTTGTAATTGAAGAGTACTTTATCATCAATGTGCTTAAAAATACCTCCGGTGTCCAGCATTATGTTGCTTTTAATGACATCACGGGCTTCAAATGATGCGTAGACCAGATGTAGATATAGAAAATCTCGGCGAAGATGGTTGAAAGATGCCTTGATTCTAAGTGGCTTTCCTTTAATTATAAATAATCGGATTAATTATTGTAGAACTATTAAGGCTAGAAATATTTTTTTTATAAAACCTAATAAATCAGAGAATGACCAAATCAGCAAAAATCCAATTAGCCCTTAAGCGACTTTTACACGGTCAGTCAGAGGACGTCAGTCATCTACAAATATAATCCGTCATCAGGCAAAATCAAAAGAGTTTTGATCTTTCGTCAAACAAATGCACGCATATAGACTTGTTTTTACAAACACTATATTACAGATTGATGTCAAATGACTGACCGTGTAAAGGTCGCTTTAGTGTTGCACTTTATTCAAAGTGCAACACTAATTCTCTATTGTATTCTCTCTAAGCATGAAACATATAAAATGACAATTCAACAACTGAGAGTTAAGCCAGAAGATTGTCCATTGTTAATAAATGCTCTGTGACTTATTATATACCATTTATCAATTTCTACATTTTCCCCACGTGCACTAGTGCGTATACGTAATATTTTTTTAAAATTGATTTTTTACCTTTTTTTTTAAATTACCTTTTATTGAAAAAACTGGACTTTCAACTCTTCCACTCGAACCGTTAATATGTTCTGTGAAATTTTCGAGCTTCCAAAAATAAGAAAACGATTTCTCTTTGACTTGTTTACTTTTGGTTGTGAGTGATTTTAAGTTATGTTTTGGCTTTTTTGGTATAATTGTTATTTCCTCTACAGCCGGTGGTATTGTGGTTGGTTCTGTAGCAGTAATTGAATATTTTGTAGTATACGGAAACTCCTGAGTATTAGCAGCTGGTTTAGTTTTAATACTAGCAGTGTCAACGTTTCGAGTTTGAATATTTCTTAAAAGTAATTTTATCTCTTGTAGTTCCTTATATAATTTCGTCTCCAAATTGTGAAGAGCCAAGTTCATTTCAACTAAAATCAAATACATGAAATATTTCTTGTTTATAAGTTTGTTCAAATCTTTACCTGATCCACAAACACCTTGTAGAGTTTTGGTTGTTACGGCTTCAGCACTTGCTCGCACCTCCCCTGCTGTAACTGTGCAAACAGCTTTTTGGATTTCATAAGGATCATCTGAACTTGTTGTATTATCTTAAATTATTTTGTTGTGGTCCAAAAACAAAGCAGAATAATAAAATTCCAAATCATTTAATTGTATTGCAATTTATTGTAAATTTAATTATTATTGTTGCTTAATGTTTGTTCGGAGCAGTCATGCCCTTTTGTTTTGTTTTGAATACTTTTTTGTACAGTTTCTGTATTAAGTTTATTTAATTTAAGGTGCCAGAATAACATGATAAGCTCGTAGTTTTACGTAGTGAGTTACTTCACCTTAAAATCTGAGGCAACATTAGCGTTATTAAATTTATTTTTTGTATAATTATAATTTCAATAATTAATGATTCATTTCAGTACAAAGATTAATTTATTGCAAGTTGTTATAACATTTACAAAAGTCCTTATGAATTTTTTAAGCATTGGCTTGGACGTCAGCTCCACTGGTAACTTTTATAATATTAACATAATAAAATTGAGCAAGTTCATGATATAGTAGGAAAGCTTAGCGACCGATTTTGGAACATTATTTTGGCGCGCCTGAATTTTTGTCCAGTTATTGCTTTATTAATCATCATTATTTATTAAAGACAATTATGGCTACCGGAAAAAATGACCCAACTATAATAAATAATTTTTGCACGAAAATTTTGTTCTACTAAAATGTAGTTTGAATCGTTTAAAATAATAATGTATAAAAGTATAACTGCCATAACATTCTTAAGCCGGAAAAGGGATAGCAGAGCAACTCTAAAAACTTTATAAAAACATTTTAAAAAATAAATTTATTAAATTTTTTGAGTTGCTCTGGCAACCCTTTTCCGGATTGATCCATTAGTATCCATTATTATTTTAAACATTTCAAAAAATGTAAATGTATTTAGTGAACAAAAATTTAGTGCCAACATTATTTTCCATATTTGGGTCATTTTATCTGCACTTTGACGGGCAGTATCTTTGGCTTCCGGCCACTTCCGGTAGCCATAATTGTCATTCATTAATAAGTGAAACTGAAGTCCCAAAATCGGTCGCTAGCTCTGGGACTATTAACAATTTTTACTATTTAGTACTTTATTTGAAACAATAATCTTGCGAGCAACTGTTTCGATGTCACTAATCATGAGTCCATGACTCAAGACAGAGAAGAGTATTTGACGTCTCTATTACGTACAAACGTCCAAATTACCACTAAAGCTTATTATGTCGTCCTTACGTCCTTTTATAAATAAGGTTATTGAAAGTTTATAAATAAAGCTTAATGCCGTTAAAATTCAGTTCAATAAGTTTGATAAGCGTACACAAGCACGACCTTATTCTGGATGCAAGTTTTATCATTATTTAATTTTTTTTATTTTGATAGAAAAATTCTTTTCAGTACGCAATTGCATTATATATATGCTTAGCTATTTAACTTATTACAAATAAAAGGCACGAATGGGTCGCACAAAACTCTTGTGGAAAGTTACCTTCGTGTTAAAGACTTAATTTTTTTTATAAAAATCATTCGTACTTTTGCGAGAAAAATAGAATTTTCGGATTAAAAAACAAAAAAAAAATTAAGAAAAAAACAAAACAATAAGTTTTCTAGCTTGCAATACAAATAAATATAGTTTATTGTTCTGATGTCGGTTGTTTTTAATATTTATTCATGCCCCAACTCAGGAAGATAGGCCCTCTCTTATGTCATATTCGAGTGGTTTTACTCCGAAGAGAAGGGGAATCCGAATCCAATGGATCATTAAAAACACGCCCTTATTCAATTGTGCATGAAGTAGTTGACCAAAGATTGTTTACATTTAGTTTTTGTAACCTCAAATAGGCCCTCTCTTATGTCATATTCGAGTGGTTTTAATCCGAAGAGAAGGGGAATCCGAATCCAATGGATCATTAAAAACACGCCCTTATTCAATTGTGCATGTAGTAGTTGACCAAAGATTGTTTACATTTAGTTTTTGTAACCTCAAACGAAGCAAAAACGAGTTAAAAATTGTTTTTTTTAATATTTGTTCCTTATTTACACTTATTATTTAAGTTCTTGTAATAGTTATAAAAAAGAAATGAAAACACACTGTGTGTTTTGTTTTATATGGCTTTGACCATATGATCGATGTAAACAATATATATGTGGTAGTAAATTGTGACAGCACTCCCAACACAATTTAGGAAGGCAAATTAGAACTCCCAAACATCACGGGCCCTCCAAAGTCCAAACGTCCACTCGAATATGAATTAGTATAAATGCTTGTATCCCTTAACAACATTTTTATATACATACCTACGAGCCTACACAAAGGAATGTTAATTAAATCGTATGTCATTTTCCATTCTTTTTACTCCGAAGAGGAAGGAAATATGATTTTAATGGAACGGTGAAAAACCCTTTATATTTCAATTGTGTATGTGGTAGTGACCAAAGATTGTTTAAATTTAATTTTTGTAACCTCAAAGGAAGCAGAAACGAATTGAAAAGTATTTTTTCAATATTTATTACTATTTGCACTTTTTATTTATGTATTCTTAAAAAACACTTGCGCATATTGTTCCATATGGCTTTGACCATATGATCGATGAAAACAATACGTATGTGTAACACTAGTTGTTAAATTTTACCCAGGGTCGACCCAGGTTTCTTGACAGCCCCAAGAGCTGTCAAAAAACCTGGTTTTTTTGGTTCTCAAAAAACGCACAAGGGTAGGATTTGTGTTGTAGACAAAAACAAAGAAACAAAAAATATTTGTTTCTGAAATTAAAAATTTTAAATTTTGCTTTTGGTACTTTCCATAGCATAAAACAGTTACATTTTGTTTAATTTGTATGTTTTCTATTTATTTTCATTAAAATAAATCTATAATTTCTGTTCTTTGCATTGCAAAAGCAAAATAAAATATTCAAAGAACACAACTACTCCCTATTCAATTCCGGAAGGCGAATAAGCACTGCCAAACAGCACTCCGACAATGAATGGTTTAGGGAGGTTTTTTTTTCATTTGGAAGGCCTTCCGAACGTTGGATGGAAAATAACATAAATAAATGTATTTTTAAGTTCTTCCAAAATATTAACACAAATCATAATATGATTCATCGGTTTGCGTCTCAATTATTATTTGAATAACAATAACATTGACCATAAACAAAGTCGTGTTCTTAACATTGAACGCCTAGGGGCTGTTTTTCGAAAAATAACCTTCCTTTCTAGTCTCAACCCCCCGAAATATAAATGCAATATAAGTACCAATAACATGAGAAACAAACAGCAACCATTCATATTGATTTGGTTCTATCAAATACTTCCGCAGTGCTAATAGTCGACGATTTTAGTAGAGGCATTATTTTACCCTTAATTCTGCTACTTTATTTAATAAAATACCTAAACGAATAAAATGTTCATTACGAGATATCGTGTTGTAAAGCAATGAAGTATATACCATTTTCATTATGTAGATTTTTAGAATTATTAATAACATTTTTGTAGAAATGTTTTAACTGAAACCTACATACATATATAAATATATAAACGCAATGTATTCATGTCGCATATATATATTTTATTTTTTCATTCTCGTTTTTATGGTCTTTGCTTATTGTTATTAATCAATGTAAGAATACCTATCTAATGTTAAATTATTATATAGATTATTTTAACTAAAAAGTTATAATCTTCACAGTTACTTCAATAGCCTTGATAATAACTTAAGTCCCAAGTAGCTTCTGTATTCCAGACAATTTCCGATAGATTAATACTGCAATTAAACCACTTAAAGATAAAATTTTCAAGTTTTCAAAGAACATGAACGCCGAACAAAATCCACTTCAAATATTTGCCAATTTTTGTCATTTATTTACTTTTATCAAAAAATGAAGTTTCACTCATAATAATTATAAATTAGAAAAAGTTTTTCTCATATAGGTAGGTGTGTATGGTAAGAATTAATTTAGGTGCTCTCACCTGTAACGATATCTGCTGCCGAAACAGAAGCTAATTTACAAGCCACAATAATAATAAAGCACAGTAAAATCGAATTGACACAATAATAAACCATTTTTTATCAGACAAAGATAACAGCTCTTATTAACCGATTTTAAACCACGTAATGACAAAAAACCTCTTTAGCTACGAGTATGTACATATATGTGGAACGTAATTACTCGTCGTCAACCCATGCTAAAGGGCGGAAAGTTCTCTTATACTGAATGCGTGTTTTGGTGGTGCCTCGACTCATAATAATTTTTTTTCAAAAACGCTTTAATGTTTTGAAAAAAGAAAAATTATTTTAAAAATAGAAATTTGGTGCAGCCGATTTAAAGAACCTACCTCTCTTAACGATTGCGAGATTGTCACTATATGCTTCGCACATCGCACAGTATGTAGTTTTGGTGTTTCTCAACCCCACAACAACACATTCTGAGTGACCAAAAAAAAAAAAAAATATTTGAATTTATGTATCCATCCAAACCTCGATCCAAAACAGTATATCTACTAACAATTTTAATCTTTATATTCTGAAAATAGAAAGTTGGATAAGTATTCGAATTAAGTTTTAAATGTTAAAAAATGTTGATTTGTTTATGATTTTGTTTGTTTGGCAAACATAAACAATAGGCTCTTAAAAGATAAATAATTTATAGAAACCTTGATCTTGATGGACTTTGATTTGATAGTGTTCAAAAGGGGAAACTAATTTTTTGGATGAGTGATTTAACCTCTCGAATGAAATTTATTAATATTCTTAATCATAGAAATGTTTTAACTTGTGACAAAATTGGTATCTAGAAGCGAAAACAAAAATTAATTAAAATTTTGGGACTCAGTTTGTCTGTGAAATCATAAAAAGAGTTTCGGTCGTCATGCATATAAAATAAAATGTTTTATACTTTGTTGCCTATCTAATCCAGGTTAATGTAGATATTAAAAATTTATTGTTAGATTATAAATATTCGTTTTCGTTTCAATCATTTGTCACATATGATTTTGATGTGACCTTAGGAAATATTGAAATATGCAAGAAACGAACTTCTGCCATTCAGATGAGATACAGAACTTTATTAATGTCATATTCGAGTGGTTTCACTCCGAAGAGAAGGGAAATATGAATCCAAAGGATCATTAAATACAATCCCTTTTTCAATTTTGCATGTGGTAGTTGACCAAAGATTGTTTACATTTATTTTTTTAACCTCAAACGAAGCAAAAACGAGTTTTTTTTCAATATTTCTTCTTCATTTACACTTTTAATTTCTTGAAATATAAAAAAAATTAACACATTGCGCGTTTTGTTTTATATGATTTTGACCATATGATCGATGTTAACAATATATATATGTGGTAGTAAATTGTGACAGCACTCCCAACACTCCCAATTCAATTCAAGAAGGCAAATTAGCACTCCTAAACGAACAGCCAATCGATCAAGGAATGTTTTTTTCACTCGGAGGGCCCTCCGAACGTCCACTCGAATATGTCATAAGGTTGTCAGTTACCAATTCGATAATTGTCATTGGGTACGTTCAATACATTTAGGAACTTAAGTTAAGTTGAAAAGAAACCATTGAACGACAAAACTAAATTTAAATTGAGTGGAATGTCAGAAATGTCGTGAATGTTTTGTATATACTCAAACATTTCTTTTACTTACTGCTTTTACTTTTGAGAACAATTGAAATTGTATTTTTGTTTATGACAAAGTTATATTTGAAAAGATGACTACTCCCTTAACTTTTGGAGATGAACTTTTAAGTCGGTAATATTATCATTTTACAATTATCTTTGACACTTCTGCGAAAATTATCCAAATTCTATACAAAATTGACCATTATTTTCATTTTCTTAACAATTTAACACAAACTAGTGTTGAACAAAGTTTGACGCCCGAAAGCGAAGTTGCGACAGTGTTGGTTGTTTTTTTGTTGAAAAAAAAAATATTATTGTTGAATATCATTGCTGATAGTTTCTTTTCAATTGTTGTTCAAACTTACGGAAAAGGACTGGTCTAATCAGGGTCTAAATTTCTTAGTGCAAAAATTCCCGACTAAATTCTTGACTAAAATGTCAGCTAAATGTCAACTAACTTTTGACGATGTTCACATTGGACGTACTCATCCGACGCATTTTGTTGATGGCTCCCCATCAATATATATTGAAGTTCACCCAGAATTTGGGATTCCGCAGATTGTAGCTGTAGGTACCTACAATATAACTACAAAATAAGCTACTTGATCCATGAAATGAAAAAAGTCAACTCTTTCCATCAACCCTGACAAAATCAAAGGAATTCGATATTTAAATATAACTAAATGTTTTAGTAGCAAATTATATATTTATTTAAAATATATTTTTTTTATTTTAAAAAGTGCAGTAAAAAAAGATCCGAAAAATAGCAGTTCGAAGACAATTTTGAGGCATTATTTTTTTTATTTTAAAAAGTGCAGTAAAAAAAGATCCGAAAAATAGCAGTTCGAAGACAATTTCGAGGCATTATTTGGAAACATTTCATGTATTTGGAAGAAATATCAATACATTTATGTTTTACAGATTTAAACAATACTAGAAAACAGAGTTTTTTTTAATACTTAAGTTGACGAAAAATAACCATGTATCTTCTCCACTCGTTCGCCTCCCAAAAACTAAGTGAACATATTAACAGCAATGACACTTGCATTTTGAGGAATTTTTCGAACATTTAAATATTTTTCGGGTGAAATTTCACAAGGGAAATTTCAATTTTTCCGGGTGGAATGTCTTCACAATAAAGGTTAATGTGAACGCCATTCATATTTGAGATCTTTTACGAACATTTCTGTCCCAAAAACCATCCACTTTTCTTGTAAGAAATTCAAGAATAGCTTATATTTATCAAAATCTTTAAAAGAAAAAGTATCCGTTATAGGTGGGCAAAAAATCGCGTTTTCTTATACTCGTATATCTATAAATAATGGCTTTTCGGACATAAAAATTATTAAGAGCTTTTCAATAGAAAATATGATATTATTTTTTCTTGTCTATATAATTTGTTTTAGTAGGCATTACATTTTAGGAGTAAGAGCGTGTTAAAGATGTTTTTTTTTTCAAAACTTTAAACTTTAATCAGAAATTCGTTCGAATTCATTAAAACTCATTATAAAAGTTACTTTGTCCCGGGTTTTTATTTAGGAAATACATTACTTAGGTACAAATGTCTCGTATTCAATATTCTGTCCCGGGGCACCCAGCCCGTAAAGCCAGTCATTAATTAAAATGCTATGGTATTATTTGTTTTCTTACGCGAAGGCACAGGATGTTTTAACCTTGAAGATATCACTGTGCAAAAAAGAATTTTTCTAAACGTCTCGTCTACCAAAAATATCTTCAAAAAACAAGTTGGCTTGAAGGGCTCAATAGATTTTTAACAAAATAAAAATACAACTTGCATACCTAATAAAAATTGAAAAGAAATTATTATGTTTACCACCTAAAGTTCAGAACCCAGGGGGTAATTTTTTTCGAACTTTTTTTTATGTTGTTGTTTGTTTTTAAGTTGTTAACAATAAAATAACCTTTGATCAACGACTTTAAACTTGTGTACAGAATTTAAAATATATTGGTATGACTATAACTCTTTTTTGTTTTATTACAACATAAGTATTATTCCAACGGAGAAATTTTATCTAAATCCTTATCAAATGTTAAACGGAATAATCCATCCGTTGATATTTGCCTATCGAATGTTGAAAAGAACTTTTTTTTTGTTAAAATTTAAACTTCTCAATTCTACAAAAGAGAATATTTGAAGTTAAAAGTTATTAATTTGAATTGGAACAATTGGAATGTATACCTGAACTCTAGGAGCATTTTAATTAAAAAACATTACAAAATATTCTTTTATTTCAATGTGTTCCGTGTTCCAGAATCCAAAAGAACCATGAATTATTCAGAACAAAAGTTTCTTAATAAATTAAAATAAAAAGTTAGGAATTCATTTTTGCGTAGGTATATCTAATAATGAGCTATCTTTAAACCTATCAGAGATACGCTTCTAATCGTCTATAGATAAGTCAAATCTCTTCACGGGAAGGGAAATAAAAGCAAGAATATTGTTGTTGGTTCTATATCTTGTTCAAATTTTTGATAAGAGGACACAATTAATATTGCCATTATAATCGATAATGATTTTCTGCCTCTGGCTAAATTGACCATTTACCTTGACTTTAGTTAATGCGAATTACGTATCGGCATATGTCGCGTGTTATTTTGGTTTTTAAAAATAAAAAAAAAATGTCTTATCGCTATCAAATCCTTGTAATTTTTTTACTTTTTTACCCAAAATGGAATCAAGTAGATGCATCGCCTCTAATTAATCCAAGTAAAGAATTACTTAATTTTGAATTAGAAGAACTTTCGAAAATGGTTGAACCTGATAGCAAAGAATTTTTGGAAGATTTCAAAATAAGTTTATTAAAAATCGTGGAATTAGCGGTGATAAAAATTAAAAATGAAATTGTGGCCAAAATCGATGAACATAACAGATACAATGAAAATGATGAAAATGAGAGCAGTGAAATTAACAGTGGAGATGGAGAAATTCAGGATATAATCGCCGAATATGATGAAAATGTTAAAAAGGATATTGTGAATGAATATATTACGAGATTTTTAACGAACGGTGGTAGCCAGTGCATGTTTGATGGTTTAAAGGAATACCTACAACACTGGGCTCATCCAAATGGAAGCTTAGTGATTTCAAGCTCTAAATGGAATTTTAAAGGTTAGAAAACAGTATTTAAATTTATCAAAAGGTTTGTTTTCGACTGTTTCTAAATAACAATAAATTGAATATGAGTAATAAGTTATTATTATAGATGAGTTAGTTGGATAGTGTTAATTAAAAATTTCGGTATTTTTTTGCTATCGTAAATAACAGCGATTATAATATTATTCGTTTATGAAGATTGCTAGAACATTATATCGACAGCAACAATTAGATGTATTTCAACTCCAACCGCTTTTGTTTTAAAATAGAAGGGTTTTTGTATAATTATACATATCTACTGGCAATTAGGCGGCATAGCTTGCGTTACATAATTTAATGTATATTATGCATTATGATGTATAAGTATAGTATTTATGAAAAGTGTGTGAATTAACCAACAACAACCATGTGCACGAACACTACTTCAAAAAAAAAAAAGCTAGTTCACGGCGACCAAGCCGATCATCAGTAATTCGATTATCGCCAGACGACATCGTTTTTAACGTTCCTCTTTCTTTCATACTTTTACGGTATGATAGAGAAAGTAGGTACCTAATATGAAACGATTATCGTTTGATAGTTTTAATTTTACGGAATGAGACCCCAGACTCTTTTAGTGGCGCTCTTTTATTTATAATCTAATCTCATGTTTATTCGAAAAAAAACACTTTATTTGAATTTGCCGTTGCGGGGATCCGAAACCACGCAGGAAACTTTTTACTTTTTCAGATTGGAGAAGTGCACTGAGCTGTCAAAAATAGAATTCAGAGCGTGCTCAGAGCATGTGTTTTTTTTTTGATCAGAGCTTTGCTTGCGGAAAACAAACGTAGCACTGCTAAGCAGATTCCCTGCTAGTAGTTGATGGCGCCCCTAGTTATGTTGGAACACGCGTGAAGTTGGCTACTGGCGGTCCATAATACTCATGTGAAAGTGAAGTGATCAAGTGGGTTTCATAAATAAATCAGAACGCTATGAGCGTTCTGTGATCAGAGAATACTGGAAGAGGTCATTAAGCTTTACTCCGTGCTCTGCTCAGAGCTTAAAAATAAAATCGCCTATATTCAATTGTATTTTTCAAACCGCATTTTTATTATGTCATATTCGAGTGGTTTCCCTACGAAGAGGAGGGAATTATGAATCCAATGGATCATTAAAAGCCCTCCTTTTTTCAATGGTGTATGTTAGTACAGTATGACCAAAGATTGTTTACATTTTATTGGTTTTGTTAACCTCAATCAAAGTTAAAACAAATTAAAAAATATTTTTTCAATACTTGTTCTTTTTTCCTTTTTATTTTAGTTCTTAAATTGTAAAAAAGGAATTAAAAAACACTCCTTGTATCGTTCCATGATTGCTTTGACCATAAGGTCGATGTAAACAATAAACATATACATTGACGTACTAGATATGAACTGCCAGTCGGTTGAAATTTTCATACATGCGACTCAGCCATGCTCTTTATTTTATATGTTTCACATTCGATTTACATATACATATTGCCAACAATTCGTTTAACGGATAAGCAAGGGAATTTTGAATGAAGGGTTTGGTCAACATGAAACATGTTTGATTGTCTTGATCTTTGATCTTGACCTTGTTGTTAGACTTTTACGCCTGAGGTTTGATTCAAATCCAGACTAACACCTTTTTCCAGGAGCACTGCTTCTTGCCTGAAAGACTCCAACAAAAAAATAAACTACATATATGCAATTTTTTTTTCAACTACCCAGGCCTTTTTAGAAACAAAATTTGGATAAATTCTGAGCTGAGATGAGCTGTTAGTCAAAATTAAAAGAAATTATTAAGTTCTGGCAACCCTTTTCCGGCTTGATAATGTAATGGTATTGATGCACATTATTATTTTAAATGTTTCAAACTACATTTAAGTGATAACAAATTTCGTTCCAAAATTACTTATAAAAGTTTTCTGGACTTTGAAGGGCTCTATCTTTGTATTCCGTCCATTTCCGGTAGCCATAATAATCATTCATTAATGTATGGCCAAAATCGGTCGCTCTCCTACTATAATTCATAAACCATCTGACTGTTCACTACTATGAAATTAAATCAAAATCGTAGGTGTTTTGTTAACGTCAGTTATTGCAGGATTATAAAAACTTTTCTGTAGGTTAACCAAGGGAATGGAATTGATCAAGGATGTTATTTTACACAGAGAAAGACTGACAGAATTATCAGCCTTACTTTTTTCAACTTCTCATCTTAATGCCATGTTAAGTTTTTAACTCGATTTTTTTTAGTTTGAAGTTCGAAGTGTTCGCCAAATTACATGGGCATCTTGTGAGGAAGTGACAAATCTTTCAAAAGTATAATTTATATTCATAAAGTGCATCTCATCTTAGAATTTCGACATTAGCGGCAAATTGTATGTCCCTCGCAATATTGTAGAACGCACATAAGAGAATTAGACCTTAACTCCCAACATAGCTGTCGTCCCAAAGAAAAGAGGAACATAACTTGATAGGAGAAGCGAACGACTAAAATCTTTACTGCTGGTAAAAATGCTTAAAAATATGTATAGGATAATAAATAATTATTCATCCACTTCTCAATGATAATTAAAATAATTTGCATCGGTTCGTTGGAAATCAAATAACAGAAATATGATTTTTTTTATTTTTAAGGGTATTCGAACTTTTTAATCGACAAATCACATATTAAAAATAATACTGACGCATTGCTTGAAGCTGAGGTCGCAAATCAAGTCAACAACTTTGATGTTATCGCATTCTCAGCTGCATATAATGGTTTAAAGCATGTCCCATTCAATACTCTTAGAAGAATGAGGAGAACATTGCAGTTTCTTATGCTGAAAGGAAACTTTTTCTCATCTCATCTAACAGACGGAAATACTATCAAAAATGGTAAGTAACTAAGAGAAGGAATATGTGTAATAATATTTTAATAATAATAGGAAAATGGTAAAGCTTTTAAGTTGGTACAATAATAACTAATGAAGCCCTTTGTTTTAAATGTAAGAGTTTAAATAGAAATCTATATTTTTAAAATTAATCCATTTTTTGTGTAATATTTACAGAACAAGGCATTGCCTGGGCTACGTTTCCTGATCTCCCAGCTCTTCAGGAATTAGACATCAGCAACTGTAAAATAGCATTCATATCATCAAATGCATTCGCTAACATGACTAATCTAACGAACCTTTACATCTCACACAACAAACTTTTGAGAATTCCTTCGGATGTTTTTAAGAATATACCAAACATTCGTTATTTAGATCTATCAAATCAACATGCTTGGGAATTAGGCTCAAAATTTGTATTGCCGAGTGTTGAACAAATAATTAACCTCCTGGTTGGTGTGCGGATCGAACAGAATGCTTTTAAAAAACTTAAAAGTCTGATTTACCTGGATCTTTCTTTCACAAAACTAACAAAAAATAGTGGAACAGCCTTTTGCCTTTTGCCATCAAAAGTAAAATACATAAGCCTATGCTATACATCGTTCCCTATGATAGGAGCATCCTTATTTAAAAATAATAAGCTTCGAGGTTTGGATATGTCGGGAAATTCTTTTGCATCTTACTCAATTGTCGAAGATTCGTTTTCATCATTGGCAAAATCTTTGCGGATTCTTTTCTTCGATCAGGGAAATTTAAAAGAACTCAATTGGTTAAAGAAGCTCAATGGCCTTGAGATCGTCAGCTTGAATGGAAACAACATTAACAATGCAGAATTGGAAGCTTTTGCATCATTTAAAGATATCCAAGTCCTTGATTTGGGTTCTAATCACATTGGAAATTGGTACAATCAAATATTTGCCAACAATACCAAACTTACAGTTCTAAATATTCAAGACAATAACGTAAATATTCTAACATCAGAAATGCTAAAAGATTTCCAAAACCTTCACTATCTTGGCATTGGTGATAATGATTTCGTTTGTGATTGCATCCTGAGAGACTTTATTGATATAGCGATTGCAAATAACCATAAAGCCGATTGTTTGGGTAATGTTTTGGAAGCTACTCAAAGCTTAATTGAAAACAATATCAATGCTTTAACTTTTCCAAATGAACTCCCGGACTTTCAATCAAGTTTGTCATATGAGTCGTTTGGATATCTAACAGTAGTTAATAAATACTTTCCAAAGTTAAAAAGAAGTTACAATCAAATTCGAAAACATATGAGCGAAAATAAGATATTCAACCTTCATGTTATCTCTAATTACTTCAAAGATTTGGAAACGAATCCCTGTCCGAATCCAAATCAAATTATTCTCTACGACAAAATCAACGGATCGTCGATGAAATTTCAACTTATCGACTATGAAGATATTCATTATTGGTGTTACAATGAGACCGAAAAAATTGGTTTCTTCCAGCTAAACTGTGAATCGAGGGCTTTCGATGAAATAATAATTCAAAGTATTCAAAGTCTCACAAACTATATAGTGGCAGTAGCATCTGTTGTTGTATTCCTTACAATTGCTTTAGCTTTGGCTTATCTCAAACGTTGGCACATTCATTACTATTGGTCTTCAATAAAGTCGGCTGCATTGCTATCGGTAGCCGAAAAGGAGAAATGTGATAACGCAGATTTATCAGAATCGGATTCGAATCTCATGTATGATATTTTCATAAGCTATTGCCAAAATGATAGGCAATGGGTGCTGGAGGAGTTAATGCCAAATATCGAGATCGCTGGAGATCTTTCCATTTGCATGCACGAAAGAGATTTTGAGGTAAGTTGATATAATTGTTAAAAATTGCAGTAGATAACGAGACTTTTTTTTCTTTTTTTTTTTTGAATTTGCATTACTTAATTTTTTTTTGTTTTGTTGAAAAAATTAGACATATGTTTTCATTTGGTCACTTGAGTTACTGAACTTAAAAATAAAATTAAACACATAAATATCATTATAATGATGGGTTTGCCTCGGAATAAACCGGGTTTCTCAATCTTGTAAACTTTTAGGGTGATCTTATTTATTTCCACTGTGATTTGCTAGCTTTATCTTTGAAAAAATTGACTTAACATGCACATTTTTTTAGATTGGAGTCCCAATTCTTGATAACATAATATCGTGCATGGACCGTTCTAGATGCCTTATGCTGCTGATATCGCCCAACTTTCTTCTCAGTCATTGGTGTCAATTTGAAATGCGTTTAGCTCAGCACCGGTAACTGGACATGGACAACATGTTAACAAATAATTCTTTAACTAACCCTTAATTTATTTACAGAATGTTTGAAGCTAGCAAGGAACACCTTATACTCGTCTTCCTTGAAGACATACCAAAACGTAAGCGTCCCAAGACTCTACAATATCTAATGGATGTCAAGACATTTATCAAATGGCCATCTGGATCCACGCCAAACTCGAAATTGGACGAAAAAAAATTGTTTTGGAAGCGTCTACGAAGGTCGATAAAGAACATCTAAAAGCCTTTTATGATGATAAGCTTCAAGAAGTACCTGATAGTTGAGAGTTTTCTTCGTTTGGCCAAGTAAAACTTCTGTTTTAAGTCACTTAATTTTATTTTAATTTATTTAGTATTAATAAAAGAGTAATATGTAATGAAAATAAAAATGTGTTTTATTGAATTTTGCTAATGTCTTCGTATTGTACGCCTTCAACAATCCTTCCTTTAAGCAATCCACGAGAAATTTCAACCGTTACACAGAAGTTTTTCTCGTCGAGCTTTTTAAGAATTGCCTCACTCCCACGATAGGCACCATTGACTATTCGAATAGGTTTATCCAAAGCGGGGATAACAGTCTCCAAGTGAGCCTGCATAAACATAAATTTGATTAATTAGATAATTGATAAAGAGAACCAAGTTTTTCTATTACCTGATCTACTTTGACTTTTTTTCCAGATTCCAGAAATTTGATCTTTCCTCTGTATTTGTCAATTACCTCTAAAATGACAGCCTTTTGTTTGTAAAACTCTTCACCCAAGGACTTTCCAATAAATTTTACAACGATTCCTTCGGTTAACCAATAGTCCTTGCGATTTTGTTTTTCCTTTTTGATTTCTTCCATTTTCATAATTTCACCAAGCGCAGATGTATTTGACGCTGATGCAGAAGAAGAGGATTTTAGTTTACCTACAGGTTTTGGTTTTTTAAATACTTTCTCATCGCTTTCACTTGATGGTCGCTTTAGCAGACACGATGGTCCTAATGCAGCATTTTGGGGATTGAATTTCTTTTCTAGCTTGATTCCTAAAACAAGTGGTTCATCTTCGTACCTGACAAACTCTGTATATTTTTCATCTTCACTGAGTTCGTCTTTTTTCTCCGTTTGTTTTGCTTTTTCGATTTGTTTTTCTATAAATTCCATCATTCGTTCTTGGTCATCTTTTTCCATTTTTTCTTTCTTATCGAGTTTGTTCTGTGCCTCCATAGCTTCGGGACTTCGGTCGATGTATGTGACGAACCAACCTTTTTCAGTTTCATCAACCACACACTGACCACTACGGCCAAGCCATTTAACATAATCCGATAGTGTCAGCCAACGAGTGGCGTTCATGTGAATATGACTTTTGTCTGCAATGTATTCTTGATAGATTTTATTAGCTGCAACTCTCTTGGTGCCGAAACGACGTCTTAGCAACTCCATGTAGCCATCAGAAAACTCTTTGGAAAAACTAAAGATGAATTTGCCAGGTGTCTCAGCAAAGAGAAGCAACTGCCTCTGATGGGCTTCACTCGTTGTGTGGCACTTGAATCCGTTCTCGTCGCGACACTGTTTCTGACACATTTGGCAGTACCAACGAAGTTTTTGTAATCCCTTGGCCTTCATTTTGTTAGCCAGGTATTTGGGGGTGCCAACTTCTGCCTTGCCCATTTTAAATAAGAAATATTATCAACAAAAGAAAAAAGTAAACGAACGAAATTTTCTGCAGAAAGTACAACCACAGTCCAGTTTTTTCTCAGCCTACCAACTGTCAATTTCCTTGTCAGCTGTCAACAAAAAAAAAATGGATACTTTTTTTTCAGACAAAATCCAGGGGTGGTCTCTTAAATGAAATGGACGCATTCAGAGGACAAAATATGCAATTAGTGGTGAATTGCTTAGTGTGATATTACACCTTGCTTCAAAAGGCTTGCCTCTTTTCTTAAATTCTTCTTTGAAAAATAGCTCCTGCTATTACACTGTCTTTCAGAGAGTCATGACTCAAATTTTACAATCCTTTTTTCCCTCTTTTTTACCCACAGCGCACAAGAGCATTTTGTTTGCAAAACATGCAGGTACACTCTTTCAGAACCGAAAAGGAATGAAGCGAGATAGAAAAATAACGAACAAGAGAAAAGAGAATGCAAAAATGATCACAAAAAATTCGGACCAAGGCTTACCCGTCGGCTGATTTTTTGTCACATTGTTTTTCTCTTGCTCACTCATTGTGTTCAAAAGGAGGCAAGCCTCCTGTCGCAAGGTGTAATAGCACACTTGAATAGTTTGTAGGTGTATTATTTAAAATCGAAAAATGTAGAAATAAAGTATTTGTTCCTGCCAAAGACAAGGGAACTACCTGGACAGTAGACTATACTGGTTCGCTCTATTTAATACTACAAGCTTTAATAATTTGGTAAATACTTCGTTCTCAAACATGTATTAGTATCCCTGTAATTTTCAATAAATGGATTAAAACTTACATAGAAAGCAAATAAATGCTGAACCACTAAACAGAAGCGACTTTTTTGAAGAGTAAAGGAAAACTGTTTGTAAATGCCGACAAAGATATAAAACGCTTACCAAATATCCTGGGACTTATTTGCTGCCGTTATTTTTGATGTATTGTTGCCGTTAAAATGACATTTTGAATCAGTGCACTTTCATAAAACCGGTTAGTCTCTTTTAAAAAATTGGGAAAACAAAACTGATTTGTATACTGTATACTCAAAAAGCCTAGAACTATCAATAGGTCTAACGCTGCCACCGCGCTACTTGGCGAAACTTACCCAATTTTCATAATTGGATTTTATGCATAAGAGATGCTGACGCCATTTTAACATGGATTGCCCGTAACACAAATCATTGGTCATGATAATATTATTATAATTTCAAGTGGCCAGTTTGAAACTAGTTTCTAACAATTTTCTTTAGTATACACTAGAATACAGGTGCAAGGCACGTACTCCTTAAAAATTTAAAATGTGTTCCGGTGGGGCTTTCAATTCAAATCCGTTCCGTTTCTCCAAATCTTTTCACATTTACAAAACGTTGACTTTGGCATGAATAACTAGGGCTCTAAATTACATAAAACGATAATCGTTGAAAAACCTTCTATTATATTATCCGTGACACTATTGCTCTTTATTTTGCTTTGCAAAATTCTGCTTTTTAAAATTCTGACTGTAAAAAGAAAAAAAAAGCGTTTTTGCTACCATATAGAGATAGGAAAAAACATTTTTTGAATTTTAAACTCTTAAGCAAGTAATAGTAAGCTATTATTACCAAGTTTCTGCAAAAATAATAAAGAAAAATAAAATAATAAAGAAAAAAAAGTTATGAAAATGTTAAAACGCGTGCTATAGAACATTTTAAAACCCTGTACGATCAAGATAAAATTTGAACGTTAAACCGGGATATCTCTATTTATGTATGTATATATACTTTTCGATTAAAAAGATATGACTATAAGCGACCCCATACTAGAAACAAACAATCATTTTGCCGATACATATCTTCAAAATGTCGCAAACATCTCTTAAAGATTGAGAAAATCCGACATTTCCTCAAAAATAATTACTTCACGAATGTGAACATCGTCAGGTAACATTGATGCCTACTACAAACCTTCAATGTTCTATCAGGTATCATTGATGAAAACCAAAATAATATTGTTTTTCATCAATTTATCAATTTTGTTTGAAATGAACATTGATGGGCATACACACCAACAATGTCCTGAATGATGTTTGATTCAGGGAATACTGACAAGTAACATTGATGGTGTGTAGGGCTCTTAACTCAAGAGTAATTGCTAAAAGAGTAAAAAAAAAAAAACAAGTTGATAGTAACGACATCAACTTGTTTTGTTGATTTACGATTGTTTTGTTTTTTTTTTTTTACGAAAAGTATTTGTAACTTGCTTTTGTAAAAGATGATTTCTCTGTATATAAACTCAAATGTTGATGCCTTACTTCAAAGATTAATGCAGTGATACTTTCTCCATCTCATCAAATCAGCTGATGGGCTTAGGAAAATAAAAAAAATGCAATAGTTCTCGTGTGGAATCATTTTATAATATATTCTTTTTTCTATTTATTTGCGTCACTTTGCTGGCTCATTCTCTTTTTTTGTATTTCGCTTTCTTCTTCTTTGCTACTTCGATAAATATATAATATTATAACAAAAAATTGTAATGTCTTGGTTTATATCGATTTTGTTTGTATTTATAATTTAAAATGTTTTATTAATTTTTTTTTTTTCATTTCTATCTAGAGCTACGCTTTTTTTCTGTTAATAATTTAAAGTTGTCTGTTAATTTTTTCAGTGTAAATATAATTATTGCTCTGCAAAACTGTATTTTTTATTCAATTTTTTTTATTATTCAACTGAAAGCATTTTTTGAGTTTCATTCCTTTCGTTTACTATTTACCTCATAATAATTGTATTTGTATTAATGCATTTTTATTTGTGTATAAAAAAAAGTAAACAAAACAATAATGTAAAATAGTTGATGTTTTAGATTGCGTTGTTTGCCAATCACACAATATTTTTTTTTATATTCTTAAGATAAATAAAATATTTTTGTATGATAAAAACAATGTATATATAAGATACAATTCAAAAGGGAAAAACCAATATAATAAAAAATAAACAATAATAAGAAAATGAACAGCAATAGTTCGACTAAAGTTCAAAATAGGCTTCCGCCAGAGGCACACAGACAAGATATTCTTCTTTTTAGATTGTTTTCCTTTTCTATAATTTTCTTATTTGTTATTGTTGGCTTGGAAAAGTTCAAAATGTGTGTTAGTTATTCATTTTTTTTATAATAGATATATATTTAATCTTTTTTTTATTAATTTAGTAAATAGTGTATATGATTTTTTTTTCTTCGCAATTTAATATTCTATACAATTTTTAAATTTTTTTTTAAATTTATTCTTGCATTGGTTTTAACGATTTTTTTTTAGATTTTGTATTTATCATTTATAATTTAACGGTATTTTTGTTTTTATTCTGTGATTAACTCATTTTTAAGGTATGAAATATACCAAAAAAAAAAATCAGAACGAAAACAAAAATTGTCTAATAATCATCTAAATCGAAGCAATCGTTGTCCAACTCATCTAGCTGCATACTCTGGAAGTCTACTTTGTAACGTAAAATGCCTGTGGAAGAGAAAAAATAAGAAAAATTGTTTTACTAGTTTTCAAAAATGAATTTGATCATAAACCAACTTAAAATAAAAACTTTCTAAGGAAGTAAACAACAAAACTACCAATAAATAAATAAATTATAAAATAATAAATTGTTTGGTAATAAAAATAATGCAAATTTTTTTTATAAACTGGAACCGATTACAAATTAGCATTGTTAAGAAAATTTCGAAGAATGATTTAAGTTGAAATAAAACATCAAACCAAATACACCAGCCTTTGCTTAAAAGCTTTAATTAGTCAATGAAGTTATCGAATTCGTTTAAGATATTTCCATGTGTTGTGCTAGAAAAAAATGACATCACGTTCGTAAATGAAATCCAGTGAAAATTCAATAGTGAATCCCTTATGCACACAGTTGTTTTTGTATAAGGAGTGTTCAATTTGAATATGTATAAAAGCGAACAATGTCGGTTAAAAAATTAATTTACAAATAATTAATACGTTTTAAAAGCTCTAACTGTATTTTTTTATTTGTTTAGAAACAAATCTAAACTTTACCAGCAGACCACTTCTCAATTACTGCTTTTCGACTTGGCTAAGTTTGCGTTGAGTCAAAATGTGTTTTTAACATGTCTTCGCTTTGTTTCTTTGACATCATGTAGTAAAGTGTCTAAATACTTCATAGTCGAAAAGTGATGTAATGCGACACAGAGGTATTTATTTCCGATGCAATATTTTCATCTGGCTAAGTAAATTTGCAAATATTTTGATCACTAGATCAGAATATTGTTTAATAAATACATACAAAATAGAAAAACATTTTAAATTCTTTGAACATACAATTTAAATTACTTTCGTAAATGATAATATTATTTTAAATAAATTTTAATCCTTTGCTCAATTACCTAAATGTGGTCTATAATACAAAAAACTTATCTTAAGCCAAGTTTCACATTAAATTGCTTTCAGTTTCGAGTTCGTTGGACTGTAATTTTGCGCCAGTGAATTAAAAGTTTGAACTGTTTTGCACCCTATTCGACAGAGTTGATGGCTATTTTAAGGAGTTTGAAGCTTCTTACTTTTTAAAAGGCTAAAGACTATGAAGACAAATACAGTTAAAAAAAAAATAATGTTGTGTTTTTCAGGTCGGGTACTTGAACCACCCTTATACATCTAAGTTATTTTCATTAACAATCGATTTGAAGCATAGTTTGGGAATATAATTTTAAGCAAAAATAAAAGGCCCTTAACAAAAATTTTATATGTATTTAAAATACTTTTATTGAGATAACGCCTGACTTGCTATACATATTCAACAGAGCAAACAAGACGTAATAATTAAAAACGAACTTTATTCCTTAAGGGGAGTGGACTACCACAGATTAGAGATCAAACGATGGATCACACTTGCTAATCGCTTTCTCTTGGAACCAAGAAAGACATTGAGTAAAAAAGTCGGCTATTGTTAAACTATCACTTTATTAAGACCCTAATCATTCCAATTGTTCTCTACGGTGCTTAGATCGTATAAAGAAGTGTTTGAACGTTTGAGCAAAAAACCTTTCGACTAATTTTCGGAACATTATTTTTGGATAAGGTATGCCGAAGAAGTTTCAAAGATGAGCTTGCTAGCCAGTAAGAAGCGTATTTAACGGAATCGATGATTGGGTCATGTTGAATGAAATGGACAACAATGCTTCAGGATGTTGGAAACCATTTTATTTGAAGTTCGAAAGAAAGTAGTAGATCAAAAAAAAACTAGGGGTCTCCAGTTTCGGAGGCACCTAGGCACATTAAGACTAGCTATTGCTTGAGGAACAGGTTCAACCAACTGTACCCCAAAGGAAGAAGACAAGCCTAAGCATTGTATATAAAAACTATAGTAAAATTACAACTCGAAACTATTAGAGTTGAGTTGCAACGTTCGCGGAGCTAGCATCGATAATGAAAGAATGAAGATATTTATTTGGAAAGGGAGAGTTTCTGACCACAATAATGAGATAGACAAGAAAGATATTAAAAAATAAAATTTTTTGAGAGCCGATAATAATTCGTTTCCTATTAAATGTATTCACGAGTTTACACTTCCAACAACAAAAATATTTTCATATCTAAGCAACAGTATTTACATTTACATGCATTGATATTTTGATGAAAGAGTCAACAAAAAAGAAACTTAATGAGAAAAAACATTCAGTATAACGCAAAATGGTATGATTCTCATCTCATGTTAACTCTTTGAAGTTTCTTATAAATTGTTCTCTTTATTTTTCCAATCGGTTGGTCTCTTTTTTAGTTGTCTACATTCTTTAAGTTCACGAAATATCCCAAGCCACCGACTGAGTCGCACCGATACTATTAAAATATATATACGATGGTCTAAGCATAAAATTTGTCGTTAAGGACTAAAGTGACGTATACCGACGACAAATCAACAAACCAAGGTTAATTAGCACATTTGAAAAAGTCAGTGCGGCAGTGAAAAACGAACCAAAAAAGGAAATGCAACCTTTGCATCATAAGCAACAAATGATGCAATAAAAGATGCATTGTTGTAGAAGGCGATTGTAGCAATGCATAATAAAAGAAACCCAATTTCTCACTTTTTGGAAAGAACATAAAAAAGTAATTTCATTAGAACAATACATGTAATAATTTTGATATGAAAATGTCTACACTCAAAATGTTTAAAAATAATATCGAGGCTTGTTATTACGTTGTTAAGTCAACTTCAGTTTAATTTACAGCTTAATGTTAAAATGACCTTTAAAATCAAATAATAATGAAATCTTTAACGACTTAAAGAAAAAAAAAGTAAATGTTACAGAAAGAAAAACAATTTATTTTCCATATCAAACCAAAGTAACGAAAATTAAACAACAAAAACTTATCAATTGTTTTCGCGATAAAAATACATGTTGTGCCAAATTTGAGATTTCTTTTATGTTTTTGTCATGAAGCTGTTAACTAAACTTTACTTATTAAAAAATTTACTACACTACAACTGAATATAAAAGAGTACACCATGCATCAATGAAAAATAAGGAGAAATACAAATATCAAACATAAACAACATATTATAATATCATCACGCTTTTCAAAATTACCTTAGTCAAAAATACGCGATTTTGATTTTCAAGTAAGAAGAATGCAGTTTTTTTTTTGAAGTATGTAGTAAATTTAATTAAACTGTGATTTCGAACTTTATGACAAGAAAAGTTTTTTTTTAATATACAATTGGAAAATGTTAGCCTTTTACCTAAGTTTTTTTTTTAGAATACTCATGTCAACTATAATATGACAGTTATGACAGGTTTTTCCGAATGTTTTCTTTTTTATTTAAAATTAATTATTATTATATAAATTCACGCAATCTACTTTTATTATTATTTTCAAAAAAGTTCAACAAAAAAAAAAAAAAGAAAACCGAGAAAATTCGACGACTCTTCTTCACTTGTTTTTTTCTTTAAGTGAAGTTTTTTCGCTTCACATTGCTCTCCTTTTTGTTCTTTTATTTTTAATTTATACGTATTTATTATTGATTATTCATTGTTTTGTTTTGATTTTATTTTATTTAGTAATCATCAAGGTCGACATCATCCAGAGGTTCGTCGGCTTGAAGCGATTGGAAATCTACTTTGTAGCGTAAGATTCCTACGATTTTATGTATGTGAGGAGTATAATAATAAATAGCCCAAAAAACGCAAAGGGATTTGGATTACAAAGTTATTATTTGATTTTACGTGGCAGCATTAAAAAAAATAAAAAAGAATACAGAAAAAATATTTTGTTTTTGTTTAAGACGAATACAACAATTCATTAAATATATATTAAGTGGAGTTAGCAATAGTGCCAGGGTTTTTAATTTTTTAGAACAATAAGTATAGAATAGATAACGAATAACTCACCTCCGATTCCACCAAATCCTCGGACAAACTGACTACCTTCTTGAGATTTGTCAGTAATAATCTCAAGAGTAGCACCGAATATTTTGTAATTGTTCGCAAGCCATTCCAAAAGCGGTTGAGACTCGATTAATTCCATTTCGACCCCACTCTAAAAAAAAAGAAAACAATTAATAATTGCAAACTTAACAAATAGATGTATTTTACTAACTTCCTTATCGGTAAAATGTGATTTATCTTTTTCTTGCTCGGGTGTTAAATGTAATACTGTTGTCGATGTTGAGTTCGCATGATTCTTTAGCACGTAACGTTGAATGTCTAAGTTTTCCCAGCAAATTAATGTTTCCACTGAGCCCAGTTCCAATGCTTTTAGGGTGTCTTCAACTCCAAAACAATATTTACCTGTATCCTATTAAAAATTGTTAATAACTTGCAACAGAAATAATAATCAAAAACTTACCTGAGAAATTTCATCAAAATAACGGCCAATAAGTTTTTTTTCCTGAATAAATTTAACGTTTTGCAATGATTCGGCGGCCAGTTCTATCGCCTGATTAAAACCGTTTTCGCCTCCATAGGAAACGTCCACAAGTTTAATAATCTTCGATTGCAGTCTCTGTTCAAAAAAAAAAATTAAAATTCAAAATTCGTCATTAAAGTTCCAAGTTTTAGGCAATTGTGTATTCTTACAGGATCAAACATATCGGATTGACTCAGTTCAGTTTTAAAATCAGCACTACCGGCCAAGATTAAGCCCGCAATATTGGGCTTATCATTTGTAATGAACAACTGTGTGGCAACTTCGGCGACCTTTCGCACGTAATTGTGACGTTTTTCCATACGCAGACGAGCAAAACGCAAAGCAGATTGACCACCACGACCGTGCTTCTTCGGCAGATCGACGGTAAACTTGTGCAAAACCTCCCGGGTGTTTCCTTGCAATGTACCAAACAGAGCGCCGTTACCATCCATGACGATGAATCCGAATTTATTGTCATCCGCAAGAAGGGCGGTCAATGCCTCCGTATGGAACTTATTATCGCACAAATATAGAGATGTATTAATGGGCTTGAATGGCTCGAAGTCGATGTTTACTTTCTTCTCTTTGCCTTCTTCTGTGACAATTGTGCCGCAATAAATAACTAAACCGTTGGGAGGCACTGTATGTAAAAAAAAGAAATGATAGCTATTTGGTTATTTTTTCAATAGGCAGTACTTTGGAAGCTTACCTTTGGTGTATAGTTTGAGTCTATGCTGCACGGATGTAATTGCACCCAAGACAGAAAGACGATTGACACGTGATTTGATATTTGACGCTGTTCCGAATTCATCTGCCAACATTTTGCTTACACGAGAGATTTGATCTTTTGGTGGAATAATAAGAGAAATCATACTGGTGCCATTGCTGTAAGAAAAAAAAACAAACCCAATGAAGTACATAATACACGTATGTGCGTCAGTATATTGAAATGCAGATGATTCTTTTATTTTCAGGAAGAGGTTCCAGTTTTAACCTGGAAAGTTTTGACTACTTACACTTCCATGTGTTTGCACATTTCTAGGTTTTTATTCCCTAAAAAACGCCGTCGTTATAAATGGGTTGTGGAAGTTACGTTTTTATTTTGGTACGATTTAGGGAAATAACTACCGTTTATGTACTTTCAGGCGTTACTTCGAATGTATCAAAATACCTAAATTGTCTTGAAAAATATAAACATTTCCAAAAAAGGAAACCAAAAAAAAACAGAACTTTCGGCGTATTTTGAATTGCTTCTACGTTCAACACAAAATGTGCTAACACATAAACCATACTCGTATTTTGAGTTCAGCTTGGGAAGTACTTCAAAATAAAAATGTCACTCTAATTCTCCTATGTGTGAGAGCACAATGTGTGATGGGAGGTACTTTAGAAACAAAATTGGGGACTGCAATATCATTAACGGAACACTTAAATTGGGTGAGCGGGACTGATTACGGAAAGGAAGTTCAAATTTTTGATCTTGCGAAGAGGACCATTTACCACTCAGGAAAAGGAAGGGTGTGTTTAAATTGAGATTTTAGATAAACATAATGGAACTATTACACCTTGCTACTTGAGGCGGGTATTTTTCTTTCAAAAATATTCGATGAGGCTAGCTTTAGTAAACTGTGAATTCAGAGTCATGACTTAAGTTTTACAATTTAATTTTTTGTTTAGAGCACCAGAGCATTTTCTTTGCAAAGTAAGAGTGTGCGCTCTTTAAGAACCAAAAGCAATAAAGCGAGACAGTAAAATAACGAAGAAGAGAAAAGAGAAACTACAAAAAGAGTCACAGAAAATTTGGACAGAGGATCTGCTCACCCAATGAAGAAGAAATACAGGTGTTCTACAAAAAGAATGCGGCACTTTTATTTAAGTGTGAGTAGTTCATTGTACATTTGACACGAGCAATGTGAAGGCGATATCAATGACTCGCTTCCTCCTACTGCTCTCGCCGTGACAAATATACATTTAGCACGCAAGTTTTCAATGTATGTAAACATTTTTGTACCGCACGCTTGTAGACGTGCGCACAACACCCATTCCTGAATTTCTTCTTGAAACCAATTTAAAAATAATAAATTTTTGAAATATATTGTACGTTTAACGCAAGATAACATACCCATGTACAATAATTTGAACGAAAAATACAAATTTAAGTCAATTATCAATTGTCAACAAGACTGGTGTCCAAAATTCAAGTGATTTATATTCCAGCTTCAGAAATTACTCACAAAATTTGAACTGTGTTAACATGGGAAAACGACAGACATGTACCCGGAATTCCCACGTTGTATTGCACTCCAACTGATGAAAAAACAGTAGAGTGCCGGTTTCATAGCCAATTAAAACACAAAACCATGTTAAGCTATTGAAATACAACTAATAATAACTCAACTCTGTCAGACACGTATCATTATTTGTCTCTACGTGTCTAAGTTTTCTAAACAAAATAAAAATTTGATAAAAATTCGTTCTATTCCATTATTTGTTTTTTTTTCTTTAATACCGAGACAAAAATTCAGGTCCGCCAAAATAATTTCCCAAAATGGGTCGCTGCTCTCCTACTAAATCGGGATATTGAGAATGACTATGAATAGAAGTAGAGTTTATTTTGACAACTTGGCAAAAACTATAGATTAAATAGTCAAGAATTTTATTAATTCTCTATGGATATTCCCCAATGACTTTATACTTGTTTTAAATTAGTATGTTCAGAACAGGGGTGTATTATGTTTTGTGGAAAATGGGGTTGGAAGCGCTTATATAATTGGCAAATAAAACATTTTGTTTTTATCCACCAGATGGTAACGCTGGTACTGTTTCAATGTAAATTGAAACGATTTATTATGCATATATTACAGCATCGCTGCTAGAACTTTTATTTGCGATAGACTTATGCAGTTCGATGCAGCCAAAATGAGATGCAAACGTCATATCTTTCCTGTACTGAAAATCTTTTCTGGACGAATTATAACAAATTGACTTTCGTACGGATTTGAAAACGGTTTTCTAAATTTCGTTCAAATAAAACAGTTTTCATGAAGACAGGCAACAAATATATTACTTATACCTACTTAGAATTTGTTAAACAAAATCGTAACAAATTGAATTAAAACGAATTGAAACGAACGAAACGAAATTCGAAAGATCTCCATTTTAACAGCTAAAGCACTTACTGCTTTCGTTAACGGAAATTAGAATCAGGGTGAATACCTTGCGTGACAAATTACAAATTTGATAACACTTTTCAAACTTCATATTTTTCAAAATTGACCTATACTATATATAGGTCTTTTTTTAAGTCTTTGGTTCAGGTTTAATTTTTTACTTTAAAAATTACTCACATCGGTTGACTTTTATTGTAAAAAATAAAAGTTAAAAGTCAACCTAAAACTTTTATCATTGAAAATAAACCAAAAGTGATATATAAGAAAAATAGTGCTTTTTTTCTTTAGTACAAGGTATATATCCGATATCTTAAGACAAAAATCATGTGCGTAGAAAGGAAAAAAAAAAATATCTGTGGACGGGAGCTGAAATGTGCTGAAACTGCATACAAAAATATTAAAATAATAAGTTATAGTCCATTTAACTCGAAGCTAAATTAAACTTTAAAACAATTCCTGCGTCAAAGAATTTCAAACAACAAACCCGACATTAAACTTAAAAGCAGCGGGAAGACAGCACTGGCTTACCACAGCATAGAACGCGGACAGATTTTGACAGGAAGGAAATACTAGAAACGGAGCGACATATTTCATAGCGGTACACACTAGAAACCCTCCATATCATAAATAACAAAAACAACATGAACCGCAAACAAGACTCATAAAATATTTCATCTGTTTACTGCTCACTGGTGACTGGGAGGAAACCATGACAAATCTTCATTATGAATTGTTTAAGTAAACAAATAAAATAAATTTAAACATATTTTTAATCTTTGTTTTATGTAACTTTTTTGTAAATTCAAGTAAGTTTCTAATGTTCCGCTACAAGTGTATAATGTTTATAATTGTTCATACCATTTTGTTAATAAAAGATCCCCTGAAAAAAATGGCAACCACCGTCGAAATGTTGAGAAAGAAATGAAATCTTTGTTTCATTTATAAAAACATTGTGACCAAAAAAGTCGAAGAAAAATAAGCACAATATTCTCAACTTACACGATTATTCACATTTGGTCAAAAACTCACTAGAAAAAAACAAAATTCGTTTGTGAGAAAATTCAAGATGGTGATATAAAGCTACAATCTTTGCCGACTAACAAGCATACTTTAGATGCAAAAAGATTTGGTTTAATTTAATATATTTTAACTGTAATTATTTATTCAGGGAAAGTGTTGTTTTTTAAATGAATCATGTAAATTCTAAATATTTTTACACTTGCTTCTAAATCACTTTGCTTTTTTAAATCAAGTCATTTTATATTTAATAAAATATTAATACTTTCCTCATACTCTACTCTCTTTCCTCGTAATTATATCCTCATACTCTAAACTCTAAGTCGGTTGTTTCATTTATTTAACTTGGGAACTTTCTGTTCATTTTTCATCAACATCCTACATTATATAGGTACTTTCGAAAAAATAAAGTAGCTGAACACGCGCTACCTGCTGTACCTAGTTTTTGCAAAAATGTTTTTTTTGTTCGCTTTATCAGATGTCGATTTTTTTGTTTTTAAACTGACCGGTATCATTATTTTATAGAAGAACTCTCCAAATTGAACAAAATTCATCTTAAAAACAAACAAAAGAAGCAAACATCCTACATAACTTTGCCAAAAACTCAATATTACTACGTCATTGATAAGATTTGGCACATTTCCACCTTTTTTGCAGTCAGTAAGTTGTTGGGACAAGAATACATAAAAAAAAAAGCTTAATACACACACACATACGCGTAAAATTGAAGAAAAACAAACTTTGCTGGGCCCAAAACTGGATTAAACTAGATGTCTCCACCTCGTACCAAACATGCTACCAACAAACAAATCGTACAAAAAATGGTCAACGTGTTGCTTGTGCATTAACTTTGATTGTCAGTTTGTGCTATTTATGGCTCCAAAGGTGGTTAACTGACTATCGAGAGGAGTTTAAAATAACTATTTCAACAGCTAATGACCATCGGTAAAATAGGTTAAATTACATAACTCAAGCATGTGTAAAACAAAAATTGTTTTATTTTGCATTTATTGAAGGAAAAACTCATCTATAATGCAATTTGTTTACTATGGTGGATGTGGCACGTGCTGCACACAAATTAATTAAATGTTAAACGGCAACTTATTGTAGTTTGGCTGGTGCTTTGGCAATGAGAAATGTGAAAGGGCGAAATGCACCACCGAATCAGAGAAACCAACAGCAAGCGACAAGAGAACAACAAGAGTTTAATAGAACAATAAAACCCACAACAACAATCGACTTTTCATCGGCTGAAGATGTTCAAATTTAATTAAACAACCTTCAAAAAACTTTTTTTTTTATTTTTTGTTCTTTTCCTTCGATGGTGACGCTGCTGCTGCTCGCCTCATACTTTTTTCGGCTTCGCGCACTTAAAATGCTTAAAAAAATAGAATAAAGAAAGTGACAAGAGGTGTGGTAGACAATATTGGCAGGGCAGTCACAGCAACTCCCACAGCCCACTAGAAGATTATAAGCTTGCAATAAATATAGATATAACGCTATGGGTAGGATTACTTTGGAAATATTATTTGTTTTATAAAAATACATTATTCCTCTTAATGCCAGCAATCCCAGTGAATTTGGGACAAAGAAAGAAAATGCACAAAGAAAGTTTCTGCGCTTTAGCCTAGCAACACACGCAATTCGGGGTTTTCTTCATAGTTTCTTCCCAATTTTTCGCAAAAACAATTTTGAATTATTTGATAAATTTAAACTTTTACTCACCCTCGGGCCATTTCCAAACTCTTGATGAGTTTTTTGATTTTCCAGATTTCCACATTACGATCAGCGGACGTCTCTTCACTCATTTTGATTTTTTTTCCTTGAAATTTGCTTGAATCGTTTTAGGGTGAAAAGATCGAATTCGTTTTATTTTCCTCACTAGAATCAACTACAATAATTCACAATAGATTAATTAAAGTATTTGATCAAGTGAAGAAATTGTGCAGCAAATAAATTAAAAATGAACGAATTTTGTGTGCTTTGATGGTAGAAAAAAATGTCTGTATTTAATTGCCACAAGACGAAGGTTCTCCGTGGCAAAATATGGCGTTTGACTAGACACACACGTTCCAATTCACATCGTTTAAAAAAAAAAGGGAGAAAGAATACACAAACCCATCATAAACACTATCGCTTCTTTCTTACACAAACAAATTTAATTGATGTTTCACTTACACTTGATATAACCGTCTTTATCGTTTCTCCTCGAAAACGTTTCGTTTTCCCAAATTGCAGTAATTTTTTTTTCCTTTTCACAAAAAAAACTGAAGAATGAATTCAAAAACGTTCGGTGGTAAGGGTGAGGTTATATGTCAAGCAGTCCACTGAAGTGGCCCTAGAAAGGGTTTAATCAAATTGTTAAATTTTAACACAAGCTCTAAGTTACTTACTTACAACGAAAATAAAACGATTTAGAACGTCCTTGAGAACGAATTAGTGGGAAAACTGCTTTGAAATATGCTCAAATTGGCATGAGTAAGTACGGAGTAGTTGAGCGAACTTCTCACGCCATGTGCAGTTTTTTAAGAAAAGGAATTTCGCAATGAATCGGTATGGGATCGGAACAATTTGGGCAGATGGAAGACGGAACACGAAATCGGTGTGGTCAGGGAGTGTGTTCAGTAATACAATGGGAAAATGAATTGAATCAATAGTCGGTAATTTGTGATTTGCTGACCGTGTTTAGACTGGGAAATTTAAGACCGGACTCACGACAGTTCGTAGGCGAGAGGGGTGAGGGGTGAGTGCTCTCGTGAGGCAGCTTGACCTTTTTTAGACTGGGAAATTTGAGACCGGACTCACGAGAGTTCGTTGGCGAGAGGGTGAGGGGTGAGTACTCTCATGAGGCAGCGTGAGTACAGTTCCAATTCCAAATTCAAGTTTTTTCCCATTTTGTTCATTATCTGCTTGACTGCCGATGTTTTAACATCGCAGTATTTTCATAATTAAGCTAAATGCAGAGTGATAGAATATGAATTCTTGGAAAACGAAAAAAACAGAAGCATTAATAATAATTTATGGATGTTATTTTCTTTTATAAAATGCGAAAAATTCGCGTTGTACAACTGTCTTACTTCACAAAAATTCCACCCGCTTAAAGTGAGGCATCCTCAATAGAACCTGTGTAATCACGAGAGTACTCCACCACGCAAGACTCAAATTTCCCAGTCTAAAGGTGGTCTACTGTCAAAATTAAACGAACTGTTTCGTCATGGTTATACAAACATGATGAATGCACACAATTACCTAGTTTATATGCAGAGTCGAAAGATCGAGTTTGATTTGAAACGAAATTCCAACACAGGTATTTCAGCAAACTAGTTGAAAGCTTAAGGAGTTGAGTTAAGTGCGAAAAAGTTGAAATGACAGGAGAATACTTGCGTTGCTTTGCAGGCATTAAGGCAAAAAGATTGAGTTTTCGAGAAAAAAATATTTTTTTTGCTCTTAAAAGTTATGCGCATACTTTTCAACAACAAATATTCATTTGTTAATATGCATTTGATCACATGGAGAAATAATTGTGTATTCAACATTTTAACCCAGGTATTTCATTTAATTTTCGAGTCAACACCACTGCTCGTGTGCGATCGAGTCGAATTCCATTTCGTTCCAACTCATCCCCGTTTACAAATGGGTGAACTTAAGTTCAAGCTCGCTTCAACCATGCCTATAAACTAGGTAAATGAACATGTGAAACATGTGTTTTTAGGTTCTTTTAACTGTGTTAAAAATGCATAATTTAATGTTAAATTTATTGATTTATCTATTAAAGGGATAATTTAATGCAAATTCGTAGTCTTTTGTTGGTAAAATGCAATTAAATTTCTTTTCGAATTGTCAAATACCCACAGCTGTCAAATTTACATATGTAAGAGTGGTTCAGATCGAACAGATCATGCGGAGCTCATGTTTAACGAAACTCAACGAAATGCGCATATGTCCATTATAGCCAAACGCTATATGACTGTGTGTATTCGTTCACTTACACATGCGATTTAGACAGAGTACCTCATGCTTACTCATGCGCATTATAGTTGGGCTTTAAGGGCTTGCGTGACGCTTTAAACAATAATAATTTGAAAATAAAAACACGGGTAATATTCAAAGTGACGTGTACACTATTCATGTAAATGTTTGATGCGTTTCAAAAGAAAAAGAGAATGAAATAGATAAGTGTGTAGTAATGGCTCGGTCAAACAGAGCGCGGGCCGATGACGCCACATGGTCCGGGTCAATACAAATACTGGTAAAATAAGCTGTCAGATTTTGTTTGTAATTTTTACAAAGAACGCCGGACCACACTCTGTTTGACCGAGCTTTTAAGGGCCAGTCTTTAGAATTCTGGTTATTTGTAACCATTGGTTATTTTAGCTGTTAACCATAGATTTTGTTAGATGTGTTTCTATGGTTACCTAAAATGGTTACCTAAATTTAACGAGAGTTGAAAAGACTGGCCCTAAGTGTAGCATATACGAGTATGTACTCTTTTTTCATGGATGATTATCTGGATATAATTCCATGAAGAAATTGCAATCAAATTTAAACAATTTCAATTCCATTTAAATCCAAACCAGTTATAGTTGGCATGCATGAACGCGGCATATATCATTTGTCGAAGGATATTGGCCCAGCCAGACGTGTATTTTGCAAAAGAAATACAACAAAAATCCATAACGAAAAATAAACAAAAAATTGGCAAGGTGGCTTTTAGTCATCAAGGTTAATAGGGAGTTTTACCATCTTGTCAAAGCTCACACTATGATGAAGACAGATTGAAATATGTATCGCGCTTTTTTCAAACTGTCAAACTCAAGATCTTGAAGAAAACAATTTGGAAATAATTTTTAAATGCGGTATTCTTTTTTGTGTGAAATTTGTGATTTCCGTGGCTTAAAAATTTATTTTAATTAGCAAACCCAACAATTTTCACAATTTTCGCGCACAAATCTTTAAAATTCCCGCTTTTGTTTTCAATCAATTTTTCAACAATGATAAAAAAAAATCAGCTGTTCGTCATACTGCTGTTTTTGACAATTCTGTGAGAATTAGAAAGAGATATATCGTTGTTACCTAAAAAGCCCTATAGAAATGAAAATCTCACTTCATTCTATTCCATAATTTTCACCGCCTGACCTTTTTCACTTCAGAGTCTGAATACCACCACCAACGTGTATTTCATTAATTTCGACCTGAATGCACATATTTGACTTCAGTTGACATTTCCCCCAAGAGCAGTAAAACCACGATACTTTCCATTCAAATACAAAGGCTTCAAAAACATAAAATGCCACCAGCTAATCGAAAATTACTCTATCCCGAATCTTCTCTTCCTTACACAGTTTATGTTAAACCAAAGCCAAGTGAGGTAGCTCAACCATCTTCAAATAATGAAAAACATCTTGAACTCAATCCAAGACCCACTTGTAAGTAGAACCAAATAACCGCATTTACCCAAAGACAAATAAAACGTTTCTCCCTCACAGTTCTCAAAGTTGGCATCCTATCTCAAGTCAAAGGCTCAGCTTACATGGAATATGGAAACACCAAACTTATAACAGCTATACTTCCACCTCGAGAAATAACCAAGCAATCTAAAAAAAGGTTTGTGCATTTCTATCTTTCCCAGACAATTTTTTTCATAAAACAACATTTTAGTGCACTGGGAGTCATATCGTGTGATCTTAAGTACGCGCCTTTTGCAACACACGATCGCACCCAGAACTTAACCAAAAAGGAGCAATTTCTCAGTGTTGCTCTGAAGAAAGCACTTGAACCGGTGATCTGTTTACATGAGTTTCCCAATTTCCAGATAGACATTATGGTCTACATACTCCAAGACGATGGTTGTGCTCTAAGCTCTGCAATTAACTGCTGTGGGGCTGCATTAGCCGAGGGTGGAATCCCCGTCTATGATGTCATAACTGCATCGACTCTTGGTACCTACGGACAGCATATCTTCATCAATCCAACTTGTAAGAAACTATTTAAAATGTAAATATTAAATGCAAACACAATTCTTTCCAGCTTCTGAAGAAGAACTTGTCCAACTGGAAGTGGGGAGTGACAAAACTATAGAACACGGTATTTGTGTCATTGCAAGCCTTTCGGCGGTGAATCAAGTCGCTGAATGCTTCCAGAAGGGCTACATGAGCTACAAGACTATCGAAAATCTTACTAACTACGCCTTGAAAGTCAATGAGATTCTCCTGAAAACTGTAAAGCATGTTTTAGTCGATAAAGTAAAACACCACCTCAAGTGATCATTCTTGTCCAAAATATTATTGGTCCATCTTTTATTTCCATTCAAAAAATTAGTTTCTAGAAATTAATCAAGCATCGGTAGCAGCTTCTAGAACCGCACCAGAATACGCTAGATCCCAATAGTGCTCGACCTGGTGCTTCTGGAAGAATTCTCGAGCCATCTTCTCCATAGGAAACACCTTGAACTTGATCTCACCGAAATGCCGTCGCTGGCTAGTCCCTTCCCAAACGAGCACACATGAATTTGGCACCTCCTGGCCATCGGGGTTCTTCACCATGTCTTCCTCCCACTTGATTCTGGTCAGCATGAGTCGGCGATACTTCTTCTGTTGCTTTGGACCTCCTTCGACCACAATGACACAACAATCGCGAAACAGAATCACGGAGCCGGTCATGTGAAGTTGCTTCGCGTTCGTTTCTACTTTGAACTTTTTACTCGCGTTGTCCTGAAGATCTCGGATACGATAGACACTCACATGAACACCACAAGAAGTGTCTTCTTTGATTTTGCGTATTTTCTTATCGCGTTTCTGTTCGGCCGTTAGTTTTCTGGCGTTGTTGGCATCTTCATGTGCCTTTTGTCGTTTCGCCATCTGCTCCCGTACGTGGGCTTCAATTTTAGTTGGGTCCTGAACAGCTTCTGAACCCAAAACGCGCATCAAATTAGAGATACGCAACTTCGGCTCAGGTGGAGGAACCAAGCCCAGTCGAACTTTCTCTTGCTCTTCCTTCCAAGCTTCACGACGATTCTGGCGACGTAGCTTTTTCCTCTCCTTCTGGGTCAGGAACACCGGCAGGTAAACTGGCTTGAGTGGTTCATCTGAAAATAAAAGAAAGTCATGAAATGTTTGATGCCAAGAATAATTGTGTTTAATTAACTTGGTGGTTTCATTTGTGTTGGATGTTCGATAAGATTGGTAATAGCCGATCGACGGATGGAGATCTTGCCGCTGTTGTCCATTGTGTTTAGGTCATTGGTCAGAATTACTGAATCCCACCATTCCATGCAGGGCACATCATCTGGAGTGTCTTGCTTCGGTGCGATTAAAGCCAACTTCGTGGCCGAACTAATGCCAGTTTTCCTGGCAATCTGTGAAATCTCGTTCTGGAGTTTCTCTAACTGAGACTTCATTCTCATTCGCTCGGCCATTTGTAAAAATTTTCCAGGCTCATGGAAACGAAGCATTCTTTTGTTCCGGAGGATTGGTTTCAAGGCAATTCGGTCGTCGAAGAATTTCACAGTCTCATCAGTTCCTGATTTGTCGAAAATTTGACTCTTGGTGAAGACTTCTCGTTTCTTTGCGCGAATATTGGCTTTCAGAGTTGGTGTTAGTGTAGGAATATTTACTGCTCTACCGCTTTTGTCAATGGTACGTCCTTCGTCGTCTAGAATCAGGGGCTTTGGGCGGTCTTGGATTACTGCAGGAATAATGTTAGCTAAGGTACCAGAGAGTTTAGCCCGGATTTGAGCTTGTAGTTCGGCTATTTTGCGTGCTTTTTCAGAATCTTCGGGTTTTTTAGCCAGCACTTGGGAAGCTAGAGCTACGGGTAGTCCGATTTGAGGCACCGCTGCTAGTATCGGGTCTTGGGCTTTCAAGTTATTCAAAGCTCGTTTGCGTTCTTCGATTTCTCGCTGCGCATTAGCCATCATCAGCTTGATTTGATTTGAACTAAGGTTACTTTGGATCGCTTTAGAGTCTGCTTTAGGGCCAGAAGCTGTTGATGGAGCTTTGGGATCCTCCACTCGTTGCTTTTTTACATCTTTGTCCCTAGTTTCTTCATTGGATCTTTTTTTAGCTTTTTGGGTACTATTACGGTAGTCCTCCAAGTGATGTAGAATTTTATCTGTCAAACGGGAGGCCTTTTTAGCGTCCATGGATGAGGCAATTTTATCGCCCATGCGACGTTTATCGTAACCATTATGCAGGCAATGCTCAATTGCACTGACTAATGTTCGATCTTCAGAACCTACAGATTTGGAAACAATCGCTGATATATCAGAATGGACATCTTCGATTTCTTTGCGAGAATAGTATGTCATATTTTTTTTTTAATTTATTTAATTTTTCTTTATTGAAATATTTTTTATTTCAACAACTCTGATTTTGAGAAAATAAATTTTTAAACGTTTGGCGATAAATGACATTTCTTTACTATGTCAAAAAATGAGTGCGTTTCATGTCTACGTCTACGTTATTGAAATTTGGTACAGAAAGAGCAAAAAATAAAGCGACTTTTACACGGTCAGTCAGAAGACGTCAGTCATCAGGCAAAATCATTTCTATTTGTTTCCTTTTCCAAGAATTCATTTCCTATCACTCTGCATTTAGCTTGATTTACCTAGTTTATATGCATGGTTGAAGCGAGCTTGAACTAAGGTTCACCCATTTGTAAACGGGGATGAGTTGGAACGAAATGGAATTCGACTCGATCGCACACGAGCAGTGGTGTTGACTCGAAAATTAAATGAAATACCTGGGTTGAAATGGTGAATACACAATTATTTCGGCATGTGATCAATTGCATATAAACGAATGAATATTTGTTGTTGAAGAGTATGCGCATAACTTTTAAAAGCAATACAAATATTTTTTCTCGAAAATTCAATCTTTTGGTCTTAATGTCTACAAAGCAACGCATGTATTCTCATGTCATTTCAACTTTTTCGCACTTAACTCAACTCCTCAAGCATTCAACTAGTTGGCTGAAATACCTGGGTTGGAATATCGTTTCAAATCAAACTCGATCTTTCGACCCTGCATATAAACTAGGTAATTATGAAAATACTGCGATGAATGAAAGAATACAAGATTACGACACTTGTTTTTTTTTGTCAAAGTTTTGCAAAAATGAGAAAACTTTGTCGGAGAGTGACGAAATTGCTACAAAGTTAACAAACACGATGTTTCAATGTGTTTCACTTTGTATCAAAACATAAACATAACAAATGTTTTTTGTCTGATTACAAAAAGATCTTCCTAAACAGTGTTCAAGTACAACACGACAATCAATTATTTTTAAAGTGATAAAATATAAATACCTATGTATTGATACACCTGTGATACACTGGTGGTATAGACACCATGGTATACGGATAAACCACCAGCCTTTTACCACGCTAATACCACGCGAGCAACTTGGTATTATTGTGGTTTAGATACTAGGGTTTTTACCGTAGTATACACAACTTTTTTTACGCAGGAGGGAGCAGAATTTTGAAGACGGATTTTGTATGGAAATAGACGAAATCAATAAATAACTAGCCTCTGAATTTAAGTTCTTAACGACAGAAAACAATTGTATGACAAAAATAATGAATTTGACAAATAAACAGCCCTATTCTGGCGACCTCTCAAAAAATAAAGACCTCTCAACTCGGGGTGAATTTGATTTTGAGACTTTTTTGGTATTCTGGCGAAAACCTCTCAACTTGTTAGCATCTCAAAATCTTTAAAATTGAGATCTGCTCTTTGGCACATCACAACTGCGTTTGTTTTTTTTATACAAAGAAGAAGGCAAAATATGGACATGCTCATTTTAATACATCTCTTGGAAGAGAATGAAAAGTAAGAATTTTATTATTTTATATAAAGTGAATAAAGTGTTTTTATTTTTTAAACTAATTTTTAAGATTGGAGCGGAGGAGAATGCTCAAACAATTGAGAGAAATTAATGATCCATTTTCTCTTCAAGAGGAAACATTCACAAAATTTTTTCGGCTGCCCAAAACTTTGTGCTGGGACTTTATTCATGACCTAGAGCAGCACGACGAACAACCATCTTCTTTGCCATTTGTCATTCGAGTATGTACGAGTATCATATTTTATCTTTTATTTGTTTGTTTTATTATTTTGTTCTTCTATAATAGTTTATTTCAGTTCTTTATTTTGTTGCCCATGTCTCCTACCAAAAATGCGTATTTTTCTTAATTCTTTCCATTTTATTGTTGGTCTAACGGGATCATTTATGGAGTTCAATCCATCCGCCAGTTGACTCCAAAGATCCATTACCCGATGAGGGCTCGTTGGATCGTTTTTATTCGCAAGGAGGTTTGGATTTTTCTTCGCAAACTCGATGAGATAACTGAGTTGCTCCCTTTTTGTGCGTTTACTTTTTTGAGTGCCTAATACAATTTATAAAAATATTAATGGAAATACAAATTATTGAACGTTTTATTTAATTTCTTACTCCATAGTTTTCTTTATTTTGATTTTAAACTGTATTTCCCACTTATCTGTTGCTGTTTTGAATTCTTTTTCATTTTAATTAGAAAACAGTCCTGCCAAAACAAAAAAAATTACCTTCCTGTGCTGTGGTGAATTTTTTTGAGAGGTTTCTTAAGACCGAATTTGCAGAATACGAATTTGAGATCCCCTAACAAAAAACCTCTCAAAAAATTAGTCTTAAAAATTTGAGACTTGAGACCCTCTTAGCGCCAGAATAGGGCTGAAAGTGTATTCATATTTTATATTCACTTTCGAGTTTTATGATTCTACTGGATATCCACTGTGATATAACCTTAAATTCTCCTTTTCAGTTAAATTCCGAGAAAAATTGCCTATCGATAACATCCATTCCGATTCCATCCTTTGTTTTGACTTTCTGTCTCCTACACTAGTCTAAACGCAACACACACACTAGAAAAATAAAAAAAAATTACACACTCCGCCATGTTTTAGAAGCCGCTTTTGAGCGATCTTGACGTCCATTATTTCTTGCTAGTAAACTTTTGACAATTTAAGCAATTTAAAGTCTCTTAACTAAGTGAAAACAACGTTAAACTTATAATATGGCATCCGAAGAAGAAAATGAAGATACTTTGCAGGGTAAGCGAATGATTTTTTACCCGGTATTTGTAATTGAAAATTGTGTGCCAAATTTGCTTTTGTTCCCGCGTGCCAAGCTTGTGATGCAATTTGTCGTCAAACAAATTATTCTAATTTGACTAGGTCAGGATTGTGTAAAGTGATTGTTATTTTATTCGCATCTAAGGTTATCAAATTAATGAATTTTAACAATTAATAAAAAATGTATGCAAATCAATTTAGAAATGAAAAATGTTTTCCTTAAAAATGAATAATATAGTTATCTCGCTCATTGTGAAAATGTTCAAAAGGAAGGATTTCGTTTCAAATTCCAGAAAACATTCGAAGGTTGTGTTTCCAATTCCAAATTGTTCTTTTAATTTTATTTTGTGAAAATGGTGGAAATGAACTCGCTATTGGTGTTTTCTTTCTTTCTCTTACTCGTTATTTTGTTGGTTTACTTGTTGACACTTGACAGGTGCAGAAGATTGGGAAATTTATAGATGGTCATGTTGCTTGCGCTCTCGATATTTATTACGATAATTAAAATTATGTAAAGGAAGAAAGGCTTGAGCGTGAGGAAGATGGATATATTTATGATTGTGGGATTAAATGTTCCACTTCGTTTTCTTGAAGAGTGTTCATAGAGGTGAAATGGGATAATTTACTATTATGATTGGGATGTTATTTATATGGATGGCTAGTATAGAATAATTCCAATTATTATTATATTATACGAGAAATATATATCGATGGACAACAGCAGTTTTTTTTAAACGATACATAAATGTGTACACAAAATATATGTTCAACATACCCCGTAATTGAACTTATGCTGAACCATAGAATGGGTCTTATTGCGAGAGTCTATTTAAAATAGAGTTTTAGGCCAGCCGCGCACTTGCGATTGCAATCGCAAAATAATAGAACTCATTGTTTTAAATGAGAACGCTCAGTTGAAGAGCCTTTTCTTTTCTACAACATAAAGTCGATTATATTTCAGTAATTCTATTGTACTTCGCGATATCAACTTAAAGCTAAATAGAATCGAACAAAGTCTAGTAGACTTTGCGAATAGACTCTCACTCTCGCAATAAGGACTAATAACAAACAAATAGAATAATAATGAATAGAAGCGCGTTTTAAACATTTTTGTCTACGGGAAAAGACAGAGTAAGAGATGATGACCTGTTTGATGGACATAAATGCTTAACTTTTGTTTCAGTGACTTGCCTCTACCTGCTACAGGGGGATAATAGAACCACTTATACACTATTGTTTCTTGCCTCGACCCCACCTTAAAGAAAAATATTCAGTTGGAATTACTTATCGGAAATCAATTGAATCCCCTACCTCCCGCATGGTAACATATTAAAAAATTCAGGATTTAAAAAAATGTATCCATATGTATCTTAACTCGAAGTTTCATTCGACTTAATTGCACTACTTCAGACACTATTTCAGACAAGACTTATTTAATGATTTACAGTTTTACACCAACCCTGTTACGACTCTTCATTTGGTCCGCCTTTCTACTAGAGACGAGTGTTTGTCGAAATATAAATGTGTCTCGCAAGCTGAAATTTCGTATGATATTTTCTTTTACAGTGAAAGCGGACAAAATAGAAAAAAAAAATTGAAATTACACAATGAAAGGACTGCAAAAAATAAATAGCGGAGGATAAAAACAATAGATTCATAACATTGAAGTATATTTTTGTTCGATGATCCCTTATTCTTAAACCCAAAAAGGTAACATCACTCTGTTCGGTTAATGGAGCTTAGCGTCCAGTTAACAAGGTTTCCAATGATTTTGCTTAAGTATACAAAAAAAATGTATATTACATAAATTTCTAGTTGATAAATTTCTAAATGAGAGAAAAAGTTGGTTCCCAAAAATGTATCCGTTTAAAAATTACATAAAATTTTTTTGTTACCTCAACTCGCAACTTCAACGCTTCACCTAAAAATCGAACTTGACTGAGGTTTTTCGGCTTGACCACCTATTAAAACATCGCCAAGCATTCTAGTTTGAGATTCTTGATGTCTGATGCTATAAGAATACTTAATAAAATGAAATTTATTTGTTCCACGTTTATAATGAAAAATGATTCATTCCAGAAAAAATAAATAAATTTCTAAGTTTTCATATCAAAGTTAACTTATAAAAATAATTGCATGCAACAAAAATTGACTGCCAGAAAATACATAAAGACTGGCTGCAATGACAATATTTTGTTTAATTTCCATTTCTGTTTTTGTTTTTGAAATATAAAGATGAAATAAAACAATAATAAATTATCAGCACTTTTATTATGAGGATGATAGCACTTTTGGTACAACATACGTTAAGGGGTGATTAGTCCGATCAAGAACGTACAAAACTCGATACATGTTCAGTTAATTTATTCCAATTTCCTTTTTGAAGCCAAAAGTAAAGTATAATTAAAAATTAGTATAAAAATAAATTTGATCGTAATTAATTTGGGAACCATCGACTCGCAACAAGTTTCGCAGAAACCACAGGTAAGAAACTAAATTCAAATAATATGTTATGTATTTATTTTGTGTTTTAGTGAAAAGCGCTAACAAAAACAATTAAAACAATCCATATTAGAATATAATAACTACAAAATCGAAACAATAACATATCAATTTTGCATCAAACCTAAATTCCTGAAGCTTTCATCGCGTACCATCTCTGTGTCACGGAGTTATTTTTCATTAAATGTTCTTTGAATTTTTTTTATCTGAACCAACAGTTATCTATTACTGTAAGTAATCAACTTGCTTGCTGTGAATCATATTTGGGAAAAATGTCAAAAACTGCTTTTACAGTTGTACTAACTTACTTAAGATGCCGCTTACAGGATGGACTACGGCCTCACCCAACATGTCTCCAGCTAGCTCTGTTCCTAGCCAGCTGCTTCCAATTTTGCACCGCAAGTTGGCTGAGGTCGTTTTTCACTTGCGCCATCTATTGGGGTCTTCCAACGCTGCGTACATCAGGAATGCACTCGAAGACTCGTCGGTGTGCGTTAATGTCACGCTCGACGTGACCAAGCCATTTTTTGCTTCTTGACCAGGTTAATATCGCTGTATAACCCGTATAGCTCGTCATTGAATCTTCTTCTCTATACTCCTTCGATAGACACAGGACCAAAAATTACTCGAAGAATCTTTCTCTCAAGCACCCAAGTAAATTCTCATCCGAGTCTTTTAATGTCCATGCTTCTGCCCCATTCAGCAAGACTAGGATGATCAAGGTCTTATATAACGTCTCCTTGGTTGAGAGAGATCCTTACTACTTAAATGCTTTCTCAGCTCAAAAAAACAGCTATATAGAGTAATTCTTCGTTTGATCTCTGCACTGATGTCGTTTTGCGTTGTTATAGTGGATCCCAGGTAGACAAAGTCCTTGACTACTTCAAAATTATATCTATCCATCGTAATGTTTTGCCCGAGTCGACGATGTTGAGATTCCTTTCTCGTTGATAGCATATTTTTGGTTTTGTCTTCATTAACAGGTAATCCCATCTTTCCCATCTTTTACAGTTGTGATGCACATATATTTTGCGCTTTTAATTTAAATTACACTACAAGATTACCACTCACAAACATAAAACATTTTTTAATGTTTTCTTTGTTCTAAAATATAATTTACTGAAGTGCCGTCATATTAATTTGGTAGTTGTGTTTTTATACAAAAGATTTATGCACAGCACACGTAAGAGCAAAATTAGTAAAAACTTTTATTTTCTACTTCTGCTTTCAATTTGAGGGGAAAATAAGATACGGCCTTTGTTATAAAAAGCGAATCAAACGTTCTATGGGAAGCATTATGTAAAATAAAAATAAATTGTTTAATTTCTACTTAGCTCGCCGCTCACTGAGTGGACGAACACTTATTAGGACATCTTCAGGATCCTAAACATTGCTCCTCTTATATAGACACACTTACAGCCTCGCTATCAGTGTCCAAAAATAAAACTTATTGTGAACAAATTTGAATATAAACACAGAAAATAACGTTAAGAATTTGTTGTGATTTTTTTTTTACATTTTTTCGTGTACTGACTAAGAAAATCTTCTTTCTCTGTCTCTGCACATAGCGAATACATAGAATTAAAATAGTTAGATTTAACAGTGTCAAGAAATTTTGGGTTGAGTTTTACTAAATTTGATTTTTGCTCCTTAATGCCCGCACTTAATCATAAATAAAAAAATCATTTAATTTAGTATGTCAAATTTGTATTTTAAACATTTAATGCATTTCGGTCTTGTTTGCAGACCATCATCAGCGATATACGAAAATAGCCAACAGAAGAAAGATACAAATTTACAAAGACCCCACATCGACATCGAAGTTTGTTTATTGCTTTAGTGATTAAAAACTTAAGAAAATATAAGTTTAAGTATTAAGTTTTTTTTTAAGTTTTACATTCTGTAAATACAATTAAATAAACTCGAATATGAAATACATACATTGAACTATGATGATTTTATTTATCTAAAACAAATTTTATTTGTTAATTCTTTTTGGTAGTATAGGTTGTCCAGGTGTGTGTGTCTATTGATCTCGAAGATTTCAAATTTATCTAGACACGACCAGACAGATAAGACAATGGATTAGTTGTATATAATTAGGAGAACAAAAATGTCATGTGTTCTTTATATTTATACATAATGCTGAGACAGTTCAGGGGAAGGGTCCGAGTGAATTGACGCATTCATATATTAAACAAATCTTTTTGGAAGGGTTCTAGAAATTTTCCGAGTTTATTTTGTAAAATCCACATTTTTATTTCACCTCAAAAGTTTGGCAAATAGAGATGATTTTCTATTTGAATGCTGAAGTTACATTTCCTTAAGTTACGACATCTTGGATTTCCCAAATGTTCGCCTTGAGTCCAACATTCAATTGCCTACTTATAATAGGAGCCTTCTACTTTTGCTCTTACCGTTATTTTATAAAAAAATTAGTTTACTGTATGGTTCAAAATAGAAAACAAATACATTATCAATTTTGTAACAAAACAACTAAGGTAAACTAAAAAAAATAGTAAAAAGTTTTAAATTAAAATTGTTTATCCAATCTCAAACAATATTTATTCTCTTAAAAAAACATTTCTCCTTGAAAAAATACATTATTTATGTCTAGTAATCTAACAAAACAAAGCGAAAACTCTAACTGTCGGTGTTATTTATATAAAATCAATAACTGGTTTGCTGTTTATTTCTGTTCTTTTTCTCTAGCTTTCACTACTCTGTCAGTTATTTACTTAGATTTATTAAGCACTGAATTTAAAAATAAGAAAATTGTTTTCTTATCTAACAATATTTATGGCTCTTGTTTTCCTCGTTAAAATAAATTGTCTTAATTTGTGATCTTTTCCGCACAAAGTTTGCGAAAAATAGGTTAATTTTCTATTTCTTACAGTTATTTTTATTACTTTGTTATTAATGAACATTATTTATACTTTAAAACATGATTAACACAATTACAATGTTATAATATTAAAAAAAATAGTCTTTGATACTTGAACAATTCATATCCTATAGAGGAAGAGGCAGCCTGTTCCTTTACCTATCTCAACTGTTGGGACACAAGTGGGCCCACCAAGGTACCTTAAATCAAAAATATTGCAATACAAAAAAAAAGTTAGGTTAAAGCTGAAAAAGAAATTATTAATTTTCAAAACTTGCTACCGGTAGGTAAATTCGCCTCACTCAATTTTCTATTTTAATTATAAGATTATGAACCCGTTTCGGTTCTAAAGTAATAAATTTCAAAATCATTAAAAACGCATCAACAAAATTTTATCCCACCACCTTCGAACACTGTCAGTCGCCTTGAAAACAATGCGCACTGACATTATTATATCCCCCTACCCTTTATCCACCAGCAAATATTTTCCATACATTTTGCCTTTCAGTCTTACATTTCAATTCAAGCATTCCAACATTTAAACCATTAAAGAAAGAAAGAGACAAGCCCATCTTTCACATACACAATTCTATATACAATTTCGATTCATTGTTGCTTGGACGTGGCAGCCATGACGTGATTTTTGACTTTGACTTGGGTCTCTCGTTGGTTGGAAAAATTTAATTTAACAAATTTACTCAATTTAAATGCCAATTAATTACATTCTCAAACTTCCATTACCTAACAACAAACTAGTATTTAATTTGCATTAAAAATTCCAACTCCATCTAAAACGGTTCGGATTGAAATATAAAGTGAAAGTATTGCTCCTAAAATTACTGACTGCTTCTGACTTTGCTCGTGTGTGCGATTTTTTCATTTCATCAAATAATAATTTTTTTCTTCGACAATTTCGTGAGGAAAAAATAAAGAAAAACAAAATATAATATTCATTGTTAACCATCGATAAGTTTACTCAAAATTTCATCAATCAGCCGTTGCAATAAAATAAAAAAAAAAATCGACGAAGAAAAAAAATAATACAAAAAAAAAATTATGAAAGTGCCGTGAAGGTTTGTCGTCGCGGAATTTTTTCTTTTCCAACGCCGTCCTGCGGCTCCTAACATTGTTCACCACAAAAAAATTACTTCAAAAATATTATTTTTGGATTTTCAATCACAAATTTATCGAAAAGGTTTCGAAAATAGTTAAGAAATTTTGCAAGAAAAAACTGAAAAGAATTGAAATTTCGATTGTTGCTCTCTTTTTTTTTTTTATTATTTTCCTCCATCCTCTGTGTTTCTTCTGTGCTCTGGCTCTGCAGTTTGTGTGCGATAAAAAAAGAAGGGAGACAACGACGACAAGAGGATTTTCCTTCTTTTTTTTCTTTATTTGGGGGGATTTTTCCTAGAGCGAATAGAGTCAGCAGTGGTGGATGTGACTGACTGCTGCTGCATCGCGAATCGAAAACAGATCACGACATACCGTTGAAAGTTTACACGTCTGTTTGTACCTTAACCCAATTAATTTCCTCATTGAAGAGCATTCGAACTGCAAATCAAATTTGTAACCAAAAGAACAATAAAAAACTGTGCAAGACAAAAAAAAGTATCATCATTCTGATTTACTTCACAAGCAGTGGCAATCAAATTGAAGTGAAGACAACGTAGGAGGACAGTAGTGGTGAAAGAAAAAGAGTTTTTTTTTTATTTTATTTTAAATAAGTAGTCAAATCGAATTGAAAAAAAAAAAAGAAAGATAGCCTACGAGTGAAGCCCCGAATATTGGTGTGACAGAAAGAGAGAGAACAAGTACACTCGCAGTTTGACGAGTTCGCACTTAAAAACCATACACGACGAACTAACAAGTTATGACAAATTCATGTGTGTCGTCAAAATGGCTTCCTCACATACAAACTGGAAACTATGGAATGTCACAGAATTCGATAGATGAGAGCAAGCAATATATTTTTGTGAAATTAACAGATTCGGCATATCGTGCCGTCGAGGAGTACCAGAAGAACGAGAACAAATGCAGCGCCCGAGCCAAGATTCAGGTGATTGGTAATGGTGGGGTGATTTCCTTCCCCACAGCGGACGATAGCGAAGGCCAGAAGTTTGGATTTGCCATTGATGATATTGAGGGATCGTTCGAGTGCATCAAACAGACGCAGAATGATCTGGACGTTTTGGGGACACTGCCATACAAGATGCGAATACAGGCGAATGATGATGTTTATGAAAAGACTAGACATCGAATGGCTGTCGCTGAGAAAACGCAAAAAGACAAATGCACCAGGGAAATTAAACCCAATCAGACAGATATTGGCAGGAAGGTTAAGTTGAAAAATAGTATAGGGGGTGGAAGTAATGGCGGAGGAGGGAACAGTAACAATGGCAATTTAAGTAGCAATAGTGGGAGTAGAAATGGAGTGAACAGTAGTAGTGGCAGTAGTAACAGCAATGTGCTTCCTAAGCGAGATCCGGCAGCTCCCAATAATTGCAGTCCGCATGCATCGGTTGCGAGTAATAGTAACAATATCACCACCAACATCCACCCTCTCAAGACATCAACTAACTCAAGATCACCAAATCCATCAATGTCATTGTCGTCGTCGTCCAGGAGTTCCAATAACAACAACAACAACAGCAATCTCGTTGGCATGCCAACATCTGCCTCATCTCTATCTTCAGCACTATCTTCGGCAGCTGGTTCGGGAACATCAGGCATCAGCAATGGTTATTTTAGAGGCAACAGTCCGGAGATGAAGACAAACCCCAGCAATAATAAGAATGGTCCAAACTTAGCAGCAGGGAACAATCGCACGAAAGGCGGCAAAGCATTGGGAAGTGGCAATAGCCTTGGCGGGATTGGTGGTGGTAACAGCTCGAACAACAATCGCCACAAGGGCAATGATATTACCAAGCGCAATATTCGGGAGCGATTAATACATCTGCTGGCACTTAAACCTTTCAAAAAGCCAGAGTTATACAATCGTTTAACTAACGAGGGAATTCGCGATCGAGAAAAGTCTTTAATCAGCACGATTCTAAAAGAGATATCAACAATGCGTGACAACACATATAACCTGAAACGACCAATGTGGAATGACGTGAATGAAAATTGGCAGTTCTATACTGAACAAGAGCTCCAGATGCTTAAGCGGCGCAAGCCGCAAAACCTTACTCCGCCAATAAGTTCGGATGCGGGTAGTTCAACGTCCGGACAGAGCCCAACAAGTACACACAATGGAAGTCCGCCACCAGCTGTTAAACGGCCACCTAGTCTGGACCATCGGGATCGCTGTTACGAGGATCCCAATGCAAAGAAGCAGCGAATAAGTCACTATCGCAAAGATATCTGCAATACCAGCAGTGGGGATTCTATTCTCGTAGCACCACCAATAATCAGAGAAAGTAACAATGAGAAGAATCAACAAAATCTGATGAATAATAATCAAAATCACATCGAGACTGACGAGAATTCAGTTGATCTGAGTTACGCTGTTTTGGACAATGATGATTTTTTGATGGCTGGGAATTTGGGGGGCAATAATAGACGAAGTGGAACTGCAGGTGGAGGTGGATCATCAGTTGCATCTGGGGGTCTAAAGATCTATCACAACAATAACAACAAAAGCCCTTACAGTGAGTCCACGACAACAACAACAACAACAACAACGTCGTCTACATCGTCATCGGCGATAGACCGAAAACGCTCATCGCCTTATAGCAACAACACCAGTGGCAACAGTAGTAGGCAACAGCAGCAAACGATTTCACCAAACATCCTAAACAGCAACAAACAGAGTGTCATATATTCGCCCAACAGCCAACAGCTACAGCAACCACAAACAACGACAGCATCAGCAACAAATCATAATAGTAGCAGCAGCAGTAGTAATTATGGTGGGCATTCTAAGGCCACACAACAACAGCAGCAGCAGTATACACATCCGCAACAACAACAACAGCAACCCCTTAATTATCAACAGCAACATCAGCAAAAACAACAACATCAACAGCAAAAACAACAACAGCAACATCATCACCAAAAAAATACGCAACAACAGCAGCAACAGCATCATCAAAATCTGGAACAACATCATCATCAACTGCAGCAGCATCAACAACAACAACAACAACAACAACAACAACAACAGCAGCAGCAGCAGCAGCAGCAGCCGCCTACACCCCGCTATGATTTCAGCAAATACACTAAAATCCAAACCATCGAGCAGCGTCGTCAATACAAGACTGAGTTTGAGAACGATTATGCTGAGTACCGCCAACTCTTGAGCCAGATAGAGAATGTAGGTAAGCGATTTCAGATGTTGGCCGATCGACTGCAGAGCGCCCGCAACGATGCTGACTACAGTAATATTAAGAGGCAGATAGTAAACGAGTACGAGCGGATCCGCAACGAAAAGGCCCATCAAAAGGACAAGAACCGATTCGACTACTTGCACGTAAAATTGGCACACATTAAAGGTCTTGTTAGTGAATATGATAAGATGTTGACGTCAGCGGCGGCCTCGGCAGCAGTGGCACAACACCAATCGGGCCAAACCAATAGGTTGCCAGATCCGACATTGACTGCTCAACAGCAGCGGCTTACGAACGGTAACCAGCAGATGTCGGCGACGGAACCCAGCAGCGGCTACTTTCCTCGAAGCAACAAAGGGTACAACATAACACCATCGCCTCCTCTACAAAGGAACGAAGGTGCTGGCGGTGGTGGTAGCAGCGGAGGAGGTGGTACTCTAGATAACGGGCCAGCGATACACCATCAGCAATCGCACCATATGATCGATGATGATACCTACTGACGACCATTGTTGACACGAAATTTATTTTGTAAGAAAACTGAATGCCTAGACCGACTTGCACTTAAAAACAAAAAACAAAATTAAAATTAAAAAAAAAAAAAACAACACGCTGTAATCTGCAATTCTTGAAAACAAAACAACAGCTACTGAAGAAAATAAACTAAAATATCTAAAAAAAAAAACACACTTAGAGAACATTTTTCACCAACGATTTTTTTTAATTTTCATTTGTTTCTTTGATTTTAATCAAAAGAGTTGATATGGATGGAAGAAAATCGTCCGATGGCGTGGCCACCGCCCGTACCTCTGTAGAGATTAATGTTGTACCTTAAAAAAAAAAAAACCACAAAAAAAATCCCAATCAATACCCTTTCCCTTTATATTCCTAATTGTTTCTAATTTTATTTATTTGATGGCAAGTCCAGCTCAAAATTTGTTAAAACTTTTTTTATTATGTTTAAAAAATAAAAAAAAAAAATAAACATATTTACAAATTAAATTTAACCTTTTTAAGATCAAAAATGTTGTTTTTCCCTTAAAATTTAAATTATTTTTTAGAGCATTTAACAGAAAAGAAAAAAAATCTGAAGATTTGTTTTCAAACTGGGCGGTGCGTCGCATTCGCAAACGTATAGAAGGAATTTATACAATATAATTAAAAAAAAAGGCAATGAACATACGGTAGAGAAATGAAAGAAAATTACATTTATTAATAAAACAAATTATATATATATACATATACATATATAAATAAAATAAAATATGATGCGGTGTTGTAATGTTTTTTATACCAATATTAGAATGATGCAAAAACAAAATTACTATATTATGCAAATAAAATTGAAAGAAAAAATTGCAAACAAAAAAAATATACTGAGGAATTTTACATAAAATAAGTTTTATTTTATATAAATAATAATATTTTTTATTCGTTTCTTTCATTTTTTTTTTATTAATTCTACTATTTGTTTTAGTTTATATATTTTTATTAAGTTGATTAAAACTAAAAAAACAAAAAGAAACAAAACAACAAACAAACACATATTACATTACATGCATATATAGTGAAGAAGGAAGATTAAAAATAAAAACGTTAAAAAAAATATATAAGAGAATGCGCGAAAAAAACTAAAAAAAAAATATTAATTAATACTACCTATTGTTATAATTTGAAAGATGAGAAAACGAGAAAAAAAATAAAAAATAATTTTATTTTAAGCAAACATTTAAAAAATGAACAAAAAAATCTTTGTTTTTTTTTTCATTAATTTGTGATGGTGAAGAGATTGTTGCTTTTCTTCTTTGGGAAGTTATTTTTTCTGGAAGATAGCTCTGTCAGCTGCTGAGATAGATCCTGATGTCGTGACCTTTTATTATACAAAATTAGATTGGTCTTGTGGGTTTAATCCTTAATGTGGTGTTGAGCTAACATTTGAAATTTTAATTTTTTGTAGTTTCGCAAAGGTTGCGGACATAGTTGTCAACCATCAAGACTTCCGTGGGATGAAATCAATCTACCTTATCGAGGTATACGTTCGAAACGAAAAGTTTTCCGATTTCATACAAATTCTTTTATGAAATTTTTCACAAATGGCGCTAAAAAATCACTTATCTTAGTGGGACCCGAAATGCTATTGTACGTCCTTACTCGGAGAGTTTTCCGTTCCGAACGGATATTTCTAAAGGGCCAAATTAAAGTTAGTCGATGGTTTACAGTCATTGTTGTTATTTATCCTTTTTGGGATAAGGTCAAGTTTGTCAGTGCGAAATCATTCCAAGTTTAGATTAACCTTGAGTAATCTCTGATACAAATATGTTTTTCAGTGAATTTGACACGAGGTAACTCAGACTTTACTCACTCATTTGGCTGATTTGACTTAAAAACGTATTGCCGTTGGATTTAACTCTTGGTTATTCTATTCCTGGAATGATCTCGAATGAAAAACTGAGCCTTATACTTACGAAATATAAATTAAACCCTTCTATTCGTAATAATAATAAATTCGAGGAGTACCTTATACTTTTGGAGTAGAAGAACATCCTTCCATTAATATAAAATTAAATGCGCTCTTTAACTTTTAATAAAAATCATATCCTTCAAAAAGGCAAAGTTAGGTCAGACACATATCTGGTAGAAAAAGGTTGTGTTATTTGATTCTCAGAGCGATAACAGACGTTGTGAATTGTGCATGCGAAGGATGTCAAACAATACAAACCCCACTTACTTCCTAACTTACAAATGTTCGTAATTCAAAAGGCATACACCATTTTAAATGATTAAATGTACAGTGACTAGCGGACAAATGTTTTGAAAAGAATTAAATTATTAGCGATATTTAAGTGATTTTGAATGCCGGTTAAAGAATTTTGGTACTAGTTAATCTACGGTGTTTTGGACTTAGCAGTTGACACTGTTGACAGCATAATTGCGCTTGCAAACGATTGGTTCGTACCAATAGTGAAACAAAACAAGCAAAAGAGCTCTAAGATTTTCAGCGCTATTAGTGTAAATGTTCACCTATGAAACATGGAAAGATTTACGATTATCAAAGTACATAATTTTGTGCTCATTATTTTGATCACATATGCCCATATGGGATACTCCATGCCTCATCAAGTAAGGGTTCGAGTGAATTTAATGTGTAAATGTTTTATTACAAAAAAAAAGCGAATCGACGACACCACAATCAGAATATTTGAACTTTATAATACGTTTCCTTCTGTAGTATTATGTTCTTCTTTTACGAAACTTGTAAATTATTGCTGGTTTATAAACATATAAAGATTTAAAAAAATAAAATAATTAGTCGCAACGTAACCCAAACGAATCGATTCGTATTTCAAGCTACTGCAAATAAAGTAAAAAAGTAAAATATAAATAAAATTGTACGAACACAACTGTGCATGCAAGATTCATCCGAGCTTGGCAGAAAATTATTATTTCTTTAGTTATTTTCAAAGTGTGAATCAAACTATCGTGATGCTTGCAGAAAACAGTACCCAATATTTTAATATTTATGGCTCAAATGGTGGACGGCAATGGTACAATGAATGCTTGGCTGTTCCAACAGAGGTTAAAGGCAAAGTGCCTTACAGAAATTATAAAAGTTAAAATATTATTATTATTTTAACCAAAGGGTGATCCGCAGGCAGGCAACAATAAGCTTTCAAAAATATCCTTCTTTTAGGCGGAATTAAGTTTTTAATTTAAAAAAGAAAATAGTACTTGTAATATTGACAGTAAAATAATACAAGGCAACAAGACTCAACATGAGAAAAATAAAGCCGGACAAGAAATTTCACATTCGTGTTCTGAGGCTATGAAAAAAGGGTTCTGTACGGCTTAAAAAGAATAATTTACACTTCACAGAGAGTTTTATAAGGCCAACACACTACAGCGACGCGTCCTCGCAAACACCCATATTTTGTTGTCTCCAATATGTTTTTACGTCGAAGAAACTATTTAAAACTTATGTATGCGCCGACTGAGTGCATATTTTGTGGAGGAGGCATCTTTGCGGATACATAAGTATAGAACGACGTGTCGCTATAGTGTTTGGGTCCTATAAGTTTGAGCTCTAGTGTAAACTGATGGGCATTCATTATGGGTAAATTGTTTTAGTGGAAGGAAGAAACTTGCTATTTCTTATTTAAGCAGTCTTCATAAAAGTATCGATAGAATAATGACAGAAAAATCGATAGTATAATGAACGACAAGAAAAATCCTTTTCCGGATTCTTTCTTAGAGACTCAGGTAAGTTTTTGGAACATCTACATAAGCATGAACTAAGGCTGTTAACGATTTTAAACTTTTGTAAATTACTTTCAGATCATAGCGGTAAGAAAGTTTCCTGTATCGTCACAAACAAACGTTTTGCCACGTTCAGTTTAAATTACATTGTTAAAACCCAGGCTTAAATAAACGTTAGTTTAAAAACAACTATAAATATGCCCAACTGTAATTTTGTAAATGAAGAGTGATATGTAAATTTAATTTATTTTTCATGTTTTCTTTTGTTCTTAAGTCTTTAACGCTCGAAGTCTGGGTTTAAATCCAGCCTTATACTTAAGTTTATTTCAGGGACAAATCGTCCAAGAGTATCATTTTTTTCTTTATAAATTGCATAGCATCTTAGTTGTATAGATTCAGTTAAGGTCCTCTCCTTTCGTGTAGAAACTAGTAATTTCTTGGTTATTTGGATGAAATCTTGTTCTTCTTTATTTGGACCAAATAATCCATAAGTACGATCTAGATTGGTCAAAACAAATTAAGTAAGAAGTTAGTAACATACAAAAAGATTAATTGTGGGTATAAGTCCCTAGGACACTCCCTTATAGGAAGACACGCCACAAGAATTGGCGTATTCTTTAACGATTTTTGCACAAACTGCAGGACGAAGAGGATAGTATCCCTAATCTTCTCTGTTCATGCCCAGCATTCTCTCAAAGACGTAAATTACAAATGGGTGATTTCTTTTTCGATGATCCTAGCGATCTAAAGAACATTGATATTCCTTCTCTTCATCCTTTGATTAGATGCTCTAACTGGTTTTAATTAAAGAGATTCTTCCTCGCTCGTTTTGTGGTATCATAACGGACCTATCTGTCTATGTGCGTCAGAAGTTTTCCTGACAGCCACATTAACCTAACCTAACCTATAAGTCCCTAGAATCCCTAGTATTTCGTTCTGGTAATGAAAATGTAGTGCTATACAATTTATTTTGTTTTTTCTAGTTGATCAAGTAATAGTCATATAATTACAATTTGGCACACGGAAAAGTAAATTAAATCAAATATGCAACATATTTTATATTTTCGTATTTATCATTTGTTTTTAGATGAAGAGGAAGCCCAAGAAGAATCGGTTAAAGCTGCTGAATTATCCAATGATTCTGATGTACCATTGAAGCCAACGGTAAGAAAGAAGGTGGTGTATTCAATTTTCTTTTTATTTATTTTATTATTTATTAACATGCATGCAATGATGCAAAAACTGCAACTGTGATAATCACAACTCTGATAGTCATGTGAACAATTGGAAAAGTAAAAATTAGTTAGAATTAATTGTTCAATCTACCGCTGCATTTGAAGCTACATAAATAAGCTGTGTTTCTTTACTTTTCAAAGCTGAGGAATTCTAAGCAAACTCTTTTCAATTGTTCTTATTATTTAGTTATTGTATTATGTGCAATTATCTAACACCGTCTAGTCTGCCTAACCAAAGATTTATACAAAATCTCGTTTTTTACTTTCTTATTTTTTCGCAAGACTTAAAGAATATTGGTTCATTAATTAATCATCAAAGTGAAATATCGCCAGCTTACTTGGTTGGTTAAAGAAACATAAATTTTGACATGAAGCGAAGCGATCGATACCTTCCATTCCATTGTAATGCTTTTTCTCGTTTGTGCCAAGACGTTATAGTCAAGCCGTCCCCAATCGCTACCAAATTATTGTTTCGCATTTTTTAATAAACCTTGAGTTAATGACATTCATCTTACCGAGTAAACAAACCAAAGCCTAAAAAAAAAACTACCAATCCAACCAGATCAATCTACATACGTTTCGTTTCGTTTCGAAAATGTAAATGCTATTTTACATTTATTATTTAACTATTTATTTATTGGCATAGATAACTGGTTTTATTAACACTTATGAAATCGTTTGATTCTACATTCATGGAAAAGAAAACATGTTGATAAGTTCTAATTTCAATATTTTTTTGTCAAAACAAAACAAGAGTAAAAGCGGTTGATTAAACAGTTGTAGTAAGACAAAGTATTGCGTCGCGGTGTCGACAAGGAAATTCTAATTCACTTACATCCTAAATATTTTCCATTGGGGTGCGCTAAGCAATAAACAATTTAAGGGCATAAATTATCGGTAAATGAAGATTTTAAATTTAGTTAAGCCTCACAAATGCGTTTCTGATCATTTTATGAGAGAAGATAGTCAAGTCAATGAAACATGTTTAAAAGTTCTATTGTTCACATACATATTTTCAATGACTTTCTGGAAATGAAACTATTTTCTGACCAAAGGTATTTCGTTGTTGAAAAGATCATTAGACATACCAACTCTGTTCTATTTCGACTCCAAGTGTATTATTTTTTAGTTAGTTCTGGAATCCGTCACCTAGCAAAGCAATTTGCATTACTTCGTCGTATTTCGTTGATAAAAGTCCAATTTTTCCAAAATTAACAGCTCTATTCTGCTAAACGAGGAATCGAACGTTCGATTCACCTCTTCGATTCCCCTTCACTCGTCGTCTATATTATGTTTAACGCCGGGGGAACTACTTTATCAATTTTAATTTCAAATCTTTCGAATATCAGTTTCGCGTTTTTTTTCGATGTTTCCAATTACAATTGATGTGAGAAACGCAAAATAACATAAGACTTTTTTTTTAAGTGTGTGTAGTTTTTTGAAAAGTATGTGGTGTTTTGAACTGAGTCACCAACGGGGAATGTTTTCCTTCGAACGTTTAATTTCAAGGAAACGTTCCCCCTGCCTGAACTGAACTTATTTTCGGGAAACTTTCTTACCGCCGTTTTACAGAATTGGGTTGTAAATCTTTTTGAATCCTTTTTCAAATCCCTTTGAAACGGACAAAACATTGAGCTTTACGAAGTCCTCTTCTGTATCTCCAAAGCAAATTGGGTACCCTTTCTGGGCTTCATGATTCTTTTTCATTTGGCCTTCAGTCCGAATTGGAACCTGTGTGTCTTCAGGTAGACCTAATTTGGCCTAGTCGCCTCTAGCTATGACAGTATGGCACACCATGTATTTTGAGATATTTTGCTTGGTTTCGCCACCATTATTATTGGCGATGGCCTTCTTCTCCTGTAAACTTCCACTGTGTTGTCATTAGTCATACGGGCTGTAGCATTGTTGTCCATTTCCATGACCCAACCATCTATATGGAAGAGAACATTTTTTGGATCAAAGCGGCCAAGCCATTTCTTGTCCATGTCTCCGAACCATAGAGGACTTATACAGTCATAATAAGGTTCTTAAAGTGAGGGATTTGTTACTCAATTATTTTCTTAGCCCAAAGACAGCTTTTCGCGAGAGTGATCCTTTGTTTTATTTCAAAGCTTGGATTGTTATCGCCAATATAAACGAGTTCTTAACTGACATGAAATAACAGACATTATTATTTGAGGTTGATTTTGGTGAGTTTCATAATTTCTTGATGAATTCCGCTTGAATGTTGAAGAACGCAACGTCATCGACCTTTAAAAGATGTTGCCTCGAGCAATACCTTCCAAAATGAGTTTGAAGAGCGAATTTCGAGAGCGAATTTCCTTGGCGAAATCCTTTAGTGACATCAAAGGTTTCGTCAAGGTTGCTTCTGACTAACGCAACTGCTTGCGTTATAAAGCGTCATCCTGCGAAATGCAAATGTTAAAGATGGTTCTGTCGATCTTATCTCTATATATGATCTCATAAGCTTTGAAGTCTATTAAGAAGTGTTGTGTATCGCCTTGGTGTGTTTGGACTTTATGCAGTGTCGTGCCGTACTCGTAACGCGCATATTTGGTGAGTGGTAAATTTCACGCTGCTAGTGTTCCTTTATCCAGTCGTGAATATTAGCGGTTTGATATAATATATTTTACCTGTGTACCTTTACAGGCCAATATAATGTATTAAAAAAGGTTCTCTTCTAGAAATTGAACTAATCCACATGCCGTCCATTGACTCATGACATAAACCAATAAAATAAAATATTTGGCTTATTCCCCATAGTACCCAAACGTACTTATCCTTTTAAGCATTCCAAGCTTCTTATATTCTCTATTTGAAAATTTCTATAAAATATCAAAAGACAAAAAAAAAAAAAAACAAAATGAGTTGTTGTTTTTATTGAAAATAAGTTTTATCTCTCAAGGCTGATGACGTAAACTGTTTCAAAACAAGTACGTACAAAATAAGAAAAAGGTTTTGCATATTTATTTGTTTACTCTCGCATAAACAACCCAATTTTTATGATCCACCTCTTTTCCATATCTTCACACCATTTATACATATGTATACCACTTTCCCATTAACACTTGTAGGTAAATATGTAGGTATTTTTTCTAAATTCGTTAATTAAATATCAATAACAACATTATTTTTGAACTAACAAGATGACTCACACTCATTCATATCTGACTTTCACTTTTTGTTTTCATTTATATGGTATTTATGTTATTTTGTTTACAAAATTCATCGTGATGCTGCTTCACAGGAGGAAGACGATGACTATGACCCTGAAGATAATCGTAAAAAGAAAAAAGGTAAAAAGCGTAAAACTAAGAATGAAAAAGAAAAAGGTCGCAAGAAGAAAAAACGCAAGAAGAACGAAAGCGAGGAGGAGAGTGATTTTCAGCATGAGGAAGAAGTTGAATATCCAACGACTAAGCGAGGTCGTAAACGCAAGGATGCCGAAAAGGCTGCCAAGGAAAAGGAAGCATCATCCTCTTCAGGTAGAGTAGATATGAAAAACGTAATACGTCAAAAAAATGCGATGGATCCACCTTGAAACCTCGCGAAAGCTATTCGTTGAATTTAGTTTTATTTTATTAAACTTTGTTTCTATTTTGCAGGGATGCCATCTGTGGAGGACGTCTGTAGTGCATTTAATGTGACTGATGTTGAGATAGAATATACTGACAGTGACATGCAAACTTTAACATCATACAAACTGTTCCAGCAGCATGTACGACCAATTTTACAGAAGGAAAATGCAAAGGTGGCCGCTCCCAAGCTTATGATGTTGGTTGCAGCCAAGTGGAGGGATTTTTGTGAACTAAATCCTAACATACAAAGCGAAACTGGAAGAGACGATGAAGAACCACGATCATCTCGATCGTCGCGCAATGAAAAAGTATTTATTTTATTTTTCTAATCAAAGTAAATCAGAACTAAATATTTTAATTCTTAGCCCGATGACATCTATGAAGAGGAAGAAGAGGAGGAGGAGGAAGAGCAAGAACAAGAGCAGCGTTCTCGAAGAAAACGTGGGCGAAATGCCAGCAAAAAAGGTCGTAAATCTGGAAAAGTTCCGACTTTGAAAATTAAGTTCGGTAAACGTAAACACCAAAGCTCAGATGAAGATCAAGATGCAAGCGGAGCCTCAGAGCGAGACTCTGACTTGGAATTTGAAAAGATGCTTCAAAAGTCTGAATCAAGTAAAGATGAAAATATGGATGAGAATGCCGAAGAAGAAGAAGAACCACAGCCGGTGGTAAAGAAAAAGGCAAAGACCAAGTTTGGTAATAAATTTAAGAAGAAGAAGAAGATGCACAAGACCAGTCGTTTTCCTGATGGCGAAGACGGTGATCATGAGCACCAGGACTACTGTGAGGTCTGTCAGCAAGGTGGAGAGATTATTCTTTGCGATACTTGCCCAAGAGCGTATCATTTGGTCTGCTTGGAACCAGAATTAGATGAAGCTCCAGAGGGTAAGTGGTCGTGTCCACATTGTGAAGCCGATGGCCCTGTTGAGGAACAAGAAGACGATGAACATCAAGAATTTTGCAGAGTTTGCAAAGACGGTGGAGAATTACTGTGCTGTGACTCTTGTCCATCGGCTTATCACACATTTTGCTTAAATCCACCATTGGACACTATTCCCGATGGTGATTGGAAATGTCCTCGTTGTGGATGTCCATCACTCAACGGAAAGGCAGAAAAGATCCTTACTTGGCGTTGGGTTGAACCAAAGAATGAACCATCAACATCTAAAAAGCAGAAACCACGTATGCGCGAGTATTTTGTCAAGTGGCACAACCAGTCCTACTGGCACTGTGAATGGGTCAGCGAGGTGCAGATGGACGTTCACCATCCATTCATGCTACGCTCCTATATGCGCAAGTACGACATGGAGGAGCCGCCAAAGTTCGAGGAAGCTCTCGATGAAGCTGACATGCGTTTCCAGAGAATTCAGCGCCACAAGGCCAAAACCCACGGAAAGGATGAAGAAAACAGTGAGATTGACTTGGAGGAACGTTATTACCGCTATGGTGTCAAACCAGAGTGGCTCATAGTTCACAGAGTAATCAATCATCGCACAGCGCGAGATGGTTCGACTTTGTATTTGGTCAAGTGGCGCGATTTGCAATATGACAAATGTACTTGGGAGGACGAGGCTGATGACATTCCTGGCTTGAAGACCGCCATAGAGTTCTATATGGACTTGAGAGCGATTTGCAATACAGATACTGTACGTGGCAGTACAAAGAAGGGCAAAAAGGGTCGTAAGAGCAAAGCTAAAGAGCTTGAAGAAGACGAGCGTTCTATTTCTAGACGTCCGACACCACCGCCAGAAAAGCCTATTACTGATTTGAAGAAAAAGTATGAAAGTCAACCACCGTTTTTGGATGAGACCGGCATGCAGCTTCATCCCTACCAAATTGAAGGTATAAACTGGTTACGGTACTCTTGGGGTCAGAACATTGATACAATTCTTGCCGATGAAATGGGTTTGGGCAAAACCATTCAGACTGTGACATTCTTGTACTCCCTCTACAAGGAAGGTCACTGCAAAGGACCTTTCTTAGTGGCAGTTCCTTTGTCAACAGTTATCAATTGGGAGCGAGAATTTGAGCTCTGGGCACCTGATTTCTACTGCATTACTTATGTGGGTGACAAGGATTCTCGAGCTGTCATTCGCGAAAATGAGCTGACATTTGAAGAAGGAGCCATTCGAGGTGGAAAAGCTTCCCGAATTCGCACGTCTTCTTATAAATTCAACGTTCTTCTGACAAGTTATGAGTTGGTGTCGATGGATGCAGCTTGTTTGGGATCAATTGATTGGTCTGTCCTCGTTGTAGATGAGGCACATCGTTTGAAGAGCAATCAGAGCAAGTTTTTCCGTATTTTAAACAGTTACAACATTGCTTATAAATTGCTGTTGACCGGTACCCCTCTGCAGAATAATTTAGAGGAATTGTTCCATTTGCTGAATTTCTTAAGTCGAGATAAGTTTAATGACTTGAATGCTTTCCAAAATGAGTTTGCTGATGTAGCCAAGGAAGAGCAGGTAAGAAGATCAATTACGACGATATGCACAGTAGTTCAATTGTTATCAACTTTTTCCAGGTAAAACGTCTTCATGAGATGCTTGGACCACACATGTTGCGTCGTCTTAAATCGGACGTATTGAAGAATATGCCCTCAAAGTCAGAGTTTATTGTGCGCGTGGAATTGTCACCACTTCAGAAAAAATACTACAAATACATTTTAACCAGGAATTATGAGGCTTTGAATGCTAAGAGTGGAGGTAACTCGTGTTCCCTCATTAACGTTATGATGGACTTAAAGAAATGTTGTAACCATCCATATCTGTTCCCGTCGGCGGCTGAGGAGGCACCTCTAGCACCTGGAGGTGGTTATGAACTTGCTTCAACGACCAAGGCAGCAGGAAAGCTAGTACTTCTCGCTAAGATGTTGAAGCTACTGAAGGACCAAGGACATCGCGTTCTTATTTTCTCACAGATGACAAAAATGTTAGACATTATGGAAGACTTCCTTGAAGGCGAGGGCTACAAGTATGAGCGCATTGATGGTGGAATCACTGGAAATCTTCGTCAGGAGGCGATTGACAGATTTAATGCCCCAGGAGCGCCACAGTTTGTATTCTTGCTTAGTACCCGTGCTGGTGGTTTGGGTATTAATTTAGCCACAGCAGACACAGTTATCATCTATGACTCCGATTGGAATCCTCACAATGACATTCAAGCTTTCTCTCGTGCTCATCGTATCGGTCAGGCTAACAAAGTAATGATTTATAGATTTGTGACCAGAAACTCAGTTGAGGAGAGGGTCACCCAGGTGGCGAAGCGTAAGATGATGTTAACTCATTTGGTGGTGCGTCCAGGCATGGGCGGGAAGGGAGCTAATTTCACTAAGCAAGAGTTAGATGATATTTTGCGATTTGGAACAGAAGAGTTGTTCAAAGAGGATGGCAAGGAGGAGGAAGCCATTCACTATGATGACAAAGCTGTTGCAGAGTTGTTGGATCGTTCGAATCGTGGTATTGAAGAAAAGGAGAGTTGGGCAAATGAGTATTTGTCGTCGTTTAAGGTTGCTTCATATGCTACAAAAGAAGAGAACGAAGAGGAAGAGACAGAGATTATTAAACAAGAAGCAGAAAACTCTGATCCGGCTTATTGGGTTAAGTTGCTGAGACATCACTATGAACAGCATCAGGAGGACGTGAGTCGTACTCTTGGAAAGGGCAAGAGAGTCAGGAAGCAGGTAAATAAAATGATCTACCTAAATAATAGAATTATAAGTACATATTATAATTTATTAATAAATTAAATAATTAAAATATCAATACTAATATGAGCACCAGCTGCTGAGAGCTGCTGAGGGCTTCTTATTTAAAAAAAAATAAGTTTATTATAGTTAACATTATATTGATATGTTAAAAACTATATTAATATACTCTTGTAAATGATTATATATTATTAATATTTTGTGAACAGATGTTGATGCTTTGTGTCTCAGTCAAAGTCTGATGATGATTATGTTCTGCTTCTGCTTGGAGGTGGTGGTTGTATAGGAAGGCTGAATGTGGTCGATATTGATTGATTTGCGTGTTGTTAGTTCTGCCAGTCACGTAGTTGTTTTTGTCTAAGTTTGTTTTTAACTTCCCATAATAGATCACATTTGGTTAGATTTGCAACCAATTTGAGTGGGCATCTTATTGGTATGTTCGTTGTCAAAGATTCCAACATGTCTCGGTATTCCCATGATTTTAAATTTGTTTGCATTTTGGGATTCAATGAATGACAGAGTTACTTTATTGCAATTATGCGCTATGGTATGCCACCTCAAGATGCTTCCAATTAACAGTAGTTGGTAAGAGATTAACGTTTACGTTTAAGTCCAGGCGCAACTTCAAGGCTTTCGTGTCACTATTTTTGCGCCATCTCTGCGAACCTGGAGTTTTATAATTCAGAGACATTTTCTTGTTTTTTGTGAAAACTAAAGTGGAAATCTAAGTTTTGGTAAAAAATAAAGTGTAGAAGTTTTTATTTTAGTGAATAACTTACTAACTTTACTTAAAAGGAATTGTGATTGTGTTAAAATAATTTTTTGTTATAATTCGTATAACTCGGGTTAGTAAACCATTTATTAGGAATTTTCTTTTTTTTTATTTATTTAAAAGCTGTAACATTTTAAAGATAAAAGCTTTACAGCATATTGATACTTTACTTTATTGAAACTCAGGTTAGTAAAAATTTATTTGGTATTTCGAATTCATATTAGTTTTGTTTTAAAGCTTTAACGGCAAGTTGATATTTTAGGATATTTTAAGTACAGAGGTACCTACCTCTTTTTTTTGTTTTCAAGTATAAAATAACAATCAAGAGTTTATAACTATAGACAATGTTGTCTACCGTATTATTTCAATCCATGGCGATGCCACGATTCCTCTCTTTTAACAGGAATACAAAACTTACTTAAAATAAAACCCCTTAGAATCTTTACCAAAAATAGTTTATTTCCACCGTCATTTTCGACGGGTTTACAGCTAGTATAATACAAAAGGTGTAGGAAGGCATCGCAACCTTTATTAATTTTGAAAGATTGACAGTCATTGTGGTGTGTGAGGTTCGAGTGTAAGTCGGTGACAGCATTAAATATATGAAATTAAGTTGAATGAAAAAAGGTCGGATCATCGGTTAATTAAAAATGTGTTTCTTCTTTAAGGTTAACTACACAGACGGAGGTGTTGTAGCTGCTGAACCAAGAGATGATAGCAACTGGCAAGATAATGCGTCTGATTTCAACTCAGATTATTCAGGTGCTTCGGACGAAGACAGAGAGGATGATGACTTTGATGAACGCGCCGACAATGGTGAACCATCAAGAAAAGCCAAACGTCGTCTTGAACGTAGGGATGATCGTCCATTACCGCCGCTTCTTGCTCGAGTCGGTGGAAATATTGAGGTTTTGGGATTCAATGCCCGCCAGCGAAAGAGTTTCTTAAATGCAATTATGCGCTATGGTATGCCACCACAAGATGCTTTCAATTCACAGTGGTTGGTAAGAGATTTACGTGGAAAGTCCGAGCGCAACTTTAAGGCTTATGTGTCGCTTTTTATGCGCCATCTCTGCGAACCCGGTGCTGATAATTCAGAGACATTTGCTGATGGAGTGCCTCGCGAGGGACTCAGTCGTCAGCATGTTTTAACACGCATCGGTGTGATGTCGCTAATAAGAAAAAAGGTACAGGAATTTGAACACATTAATGGCTACTACAGCATGCCAGAATTGATTCTGAAGCCCTGCGAACCGGTAAGATACCATCACCAGCCAATGAATGTGGATGGCGATAAAAGTGCTACCCCCAGCACAAGTGCGACCCCAGCAACCAGTGCTGCTCCGAGTCCGGCACCAATTTCAGAAAAAGGGGAAGACAAATCGGTTGCTTCTAGTGACGATAAACTTCGAGCTGAGGGTGCATCAGAAGGAGATAAGGATGAAAAGTCGGCATTAAAGAGAGAATTAGGTGATGACGATGTTCAATCTGTAAAATCAGAGGGTAAAGACATAGACAATTCCGAGGCAGATTCATCTTTGTTAAAGAAGGAAGACGATAAGGAAGAGTCCAAGACGGTGACTGAAGACGATGACGATGATGTGCTGATCATAAAAGATGATGGAGAAGTTGAGAAACTTAAGCCAATGGAGAACAAACGCCATGACACATCAAAGATCGAAGAAAGCTTAGAAGTTCTTAAGCGGAAATTTATGTTCAATATTGCCGATGGTGGCTTTACTGAACTGCACACACTCTGGTTAAATGAAGAGAAGGCCGCTGTACCCGGCAGAGAGTATGAAATATGGCACCGCCGTCATGATTACTGGCTGTTGGCTGGTATTGTAACACACGGCTATGGTCGCTGGCAGGATATCCAGAATGATATTCGCTTTGCAATCATCAATGAACCCTTCAAGATGGATGTGGGAAAAGGAAACTTTTTGGAAATTAAAAACAAATTCCTCGCTCGTCGGTTCAAGTTGCTCGAACAAGCTTTGGTCATTGAGGAACAATTGAGAAGGGCTGCCTTCTTGAATCTTAGCCAAGACCCCAGCCATCCAGCTATGTCTTTGAATGCACGCTTTGCTGAAGTTGAATGCTTGGCAGAATCTCACCAGCATCTTAGCAAGGAATCGTTAGCCGGCAATAAACCTGCCAATGCGGTACTCCATAAAGTATTGAATCAGTTGGAAGAACTACTATCTGACATGAAGAGTGATGTGTCGCGTTTGCCAGCTACTTTGGCACGTATTCCCCCGGTTGCACAGCGTTTGCAAATGTCAGAGAGGTCAATTCTATCCAGGTTGGCTGCCACAGCTGGCAATGTACCCAACTCCGGTAAGCTATAAAAATGCTCACAGTCAAAAAAGAGGTTAATTTTATTTTAATCCTTAGCTCAATTGATGACACAATTTCCTGCTGGATTCCAAGGAGCTGCTTTGCCAGCATTCACCGGCAGCCCAGCCGCGAACTTTGGAAGTTTCCGACCACAGTTTTCGGTGCCTGGACAACCGTCGACCAGTTTTTCCAGCACAAATTAAATATATTTCGATTTTCTTTTTAAGTTTTAATCAAAAAAAAAAAAAAAAAGCCCTAAAGACTTCCCAAATTAAGTTTTGAGTTATTCCAGATTTCTCGACACACACAAACTATATGTGATCTTTTCCCCCTCGATTCGAGACGCTTTTTTGTGACGAAAGGCTTCTTATTTTTGTGTACGTTTTGTATTGGGTTCTCTTTATTATTGTATTTTTTTTTTATTTTTAAACGTCACAATAAGATTTTTTAATTTATCATCTCATGAGATATCTGTAACGAATAAAAAAATAGGAGATAAATCCATTCCAAGAAAAAGTGTATTCTTCGTCTTTGTCTTTTGTTCAAAATTATGGAACACTAAGGACATTCTGCTTGCCGCCTCCCTTTTTTTGCAATTGTTTGTTTGTTCTGTAGAATACCTACAGTCGTTGGGGGACGATGGTTTCAGTTAAGTTATTGGGCCATGCAAATATTGTGGGTAAGTAAGGTGTTTGGCTTTCTTTTAAGGCAAAAAAACTTCCTTTGTTTGGACGCGTTGGAAGATGTTGTTGCAAATTGTGCTGCAGTGTGATTGAAGGCGGAAATCTTTTGCTTCCCTCGTGGAAATGGAATATGACTTTAAATTTATTTGGAGTGTTTATTGCCGCTGAGATGAACATTACCAGGAAAAAAAATACGTGTTGGTCTTTGAAATGTCAAAAGGTGAAAGTGAATACATCCTGGGTTGCAGGTTAGTTGTGTTTTTGTAAACCTAATAATCAGATGGACATTCGAAACTGTGCTTATCCAGTCATAAAACTAGTTTTTTGGACGGATAAGTATGTGGAATATGTTAAACGCTTCAATTTGGTGTTCAACACATTTAACTCCGATACGATATTCTCAACTTTTGTCCAACCAACGTGTTTGAGATGGTTGGAAATCGTTGATGAACTGATTTTTCAACTAGTGTAGTGTACTAGTACAAAATCGTGTTGCTCTTTGATCATCGAAGAACAACGCGAGTTGAAGAACTATTTTGAAATAATGCACATTATCTGTTTAACTTTTTAGATTATTAGTTGTGTTAAGTGTAACTAAATTTCTGTGCTGTATCTTCTGATCTTTTTTAATGTTACACAAGTTATCCTATTTAATTTCAGTACGTACATACATATATATAATTGTTTGTCGGTTCTTGTGCCTACCTACAATGAAATTACGAAATGCTACTAGATACACCTTGCGTTTTTGAGACTACGGTCAAAGTTCACGGTTTTGAAGGAAATACACGTTAAACCAAAAATATTTGACCAAAACTGATAAACAATGGTCAAGACAATTTTTGTGAATGACGAATAAAATCTTCAAAGTGGCTCAGTATTCTGAAGGACTTTTGAGTTTTCCAGCCATGTACTTTCCAATAGCCGCACCTAACTGCTAAGTTTTGCCCGTTTGGGCTACACGGGATTCCATCTGAGTTTTGCAAAAAGATGTGAGCTTCGATGATTCTCATCTCTAAATGTATGAGTGCTGGCCAAATGCAACAACAGTGCACAAAAGTTTGAAATTGAGATAGTTAAGGTTCAATCGTATCGTTTGCCGTTTGCTGTATATAAAACGGGTATCTGATGAATGACCATTGCGGGTTTGTTTCGGGTAAATCAAACTCAGATGAAATCCAGAGCACAAGAATCAGAACGGAAAAACATCGTGATTCCACAAATGATTTTGTGTTTGTTGATTTTGATAAATAGATTCAGTCGACTACCACGGCACCTTAATTCAATGAAGAGTTTCGAAAATCTCCGATGATCATGAATATTTACCAGCAAGTCAGAGCAAAGGTAATATGGCCTGCTCTAAAAAAATTCACAATCGAAGTTTTTTTTTCAAACTAAGTAAGCTTTAAGCGTCATTTGCTCTTTATTACAGACTTGATTATTTACTGGAAGATAATAATGTACTGGAAGACGGTCCCGTGAATCTGTTGTTTTTTGGTGAGGATGAAGCCAGTATCAGCAAAAATCAGACAAGCAACGTGGACGAGAAAAATTGGTATGCTGTAAGACAAGAAACCTCGTTAAGTTTCCTGCGTGCACGATCACCAGTATTGGTGAACTTTGGCCCGGTGGATAACACACGATTGCCGGGCACTCCCTTACAATTTCGTCTTCACATAAATCTGTGGTTCCCCATCCTGTTATGTATGAGGACAGTTCCATTATCAAGTTGTTGGCGAAAGGAAAGTTGCAGCGGGAAAGGAAATGACATCTTGCTTATTATCGACAAGAACTCTGACCTACTTCTAAGAGCATGCTGTTTGGCTGTAATTCAAGAACTCTACATTCTGGTTAATCAAGGATTAGGGTTGAAATCAAAACGCTCCATTTCACGCCGGATTGTAAATTAAGAAATTGTATTCTAGCGAAAAACCAATAGACATGTTCTTTTTATCTAGGTACAGCAACAAATATAGAGTGGCAGTCAACAAACAAGTTCAAACAAGGCAACTTCACCTTGGCATCAGCGTACATGCCATACGAAGAAGAAAACCCACTATCAAAAATCAAGGAAAATGGGAACTGGTCGAATATACCCAATCACGATGAACAGCTTTGGTAATGAAATTCGATGCGAATCAGTGGGACAGCAGATATCAACAAAAGGGGTGAGTCAATCTTTTAATTAATGTAATATTATGTACTAAGGGTGACCATGCAACACTGCGTTACAAAAAGGGAAGACATTTTAAGTCTCACACTGGTTACCAATAATGAGCAAATAAATGTAGATAAATGAAGAGTCGAGTCTGAATAAGTGAATCAGTCCTCCAGAAGAAGAAACCATTTCTTTAAACTCATCCATTGATACTGCCGTTTGAAGTCTTACTGGCGAAATGAAACAAACTGGCCTATTTCTCGTAATATTACCCATTAATCCACCATGGTGGAACGGTGAACTTGAGAAAGATAGAACAGGGGCCGTTTAGAAAACTTTTCAAAAAGGCCAGATTGAGGAAATTGGAGGAAGATTGGAACTCATATATATGTAGGTCGGAACTTCACTCGTAAACTTGAGCTTGAGAGCTAATAAATTAGATTCATTAGATGCAGTGCTGCTTAAAAGTTGCAAATTTGACCGTCAGTCATCTGCTTTTTGACTGTCCTAACTTTCAAACAAGTCAACTCCGCTAATTGGGAAACAGATTTGTTAAAGAACTGGACGATCGAACGCAAGTCCCAAAACGCAAATTCGTAAAGAGCACATACTGGGTTGAACCAAAACTAGCCTGAAGATCCTTATAGCGTTTTTCATTTAAATCTAAAAAATTCGTCCTCAAAAGCAAGAAGTCTTTTATTATTTGAAACATGTGGGGCTGCTTTCTTTGTAGTGTTATATAATAATAATAATATTTTACCTACGTGTCTGTAAGGCACACCTTTTAAATGCAACAGGTGTTGCATGACACTAGTTAGAAGGAATAGAACGATAGGAAAGAATTGTTTTGGTACAGTGGATAAAGAGCTAGATGTTTTTTTATTTTTCATTGCATATCTCATGGGCGACGTCCAGCATACGGTGGGAGGTATGCTGAAAAGAAAAAATGCTTTGTACCCTAGTGAGAATTGAACTGGCAACCTCTGGGTTAACAAGCAAACACTCTGACACATCGTTTTTCATTTACGAAAAGATTTGCTCTTTCCTCCAAAAGATTTGATCTTTTCCATTTTTTGTGTTTCATTTAAATGAAAAGAGGAGAAGAGCTAATCTCAAGAAGAAAGATGCGATCTCGCAAATTTGGGAGATTTGATCTAAATACTGACACATGAAAATGATTAATGACGGTTTTTTGTTTCAGCGTTCTTTTGTATCCTAAAACTATTGGATAGCTTGTTGGACGGTACAGGTATATTATTGCACTCAAGAAAATACAAATTCATAATATTCTTAAATCTAACAATTTTTTTACGAATTTGTACAAATGTTCAAGTAAACAAACAATGTTAATGAATAATAATACTTGTAATTAAATGGAATTGTATAATAATAAATGACTGCTTATTATTTCTTGAAGCATACAAACAACAAAGTTATTCTTGTGATGTTATGATGATCGTTTGGAACGCAGGCATATTATTCATACAGCCTATGCGTGATTAATCTGTTTGATTTTGAGGGCAAATCTTTGAGATATAAATGAAAAACGCCATAAGGGGGAACAATTTTATTACCATACTCTACGATCTGAAGCCATCTTATAATGTCGACATTTAATGTCGCTTGGGTTGAATGAATTAGCGGGAAAACTCGTGTCTGGTGACATTAAATTTCCATTCGCGTAGAGAATTTATAACTCTCTCAGTGAGTACTTTTTAAACCCCTAACGGCAAGGCAGTCGCAGTGATGTCAAACAACCCTTAAATATTTGCAAAAGTTTAAATTGACAACCGCGCCCGGTTATTTTGTCAACCAAAAAAACCTAAAACCATTAATATGAATAGCACGATTATGAGGTAAATGAATGTAAATTTACTTAAATAAGTTTTAGATTTTTTGTTGTTAATGTTGAAAGGAACCCCTTTCAAGATGAAAAACATTACGAATTTTGAATGTTGGATTGATGCGAATCGCTCAAAATTAATGTTACTTTAAATTCGCTACCATTACGACGGTGATGAAAAAAGGTCTACAGGCGCATGAACATCAGTAAAAACCATGTAATTAATTCCAATGAAAGCAATTTTTTTAATTTTTGGTTAACTTTGCATGCTTTTTATGACATTTGTTTCTAAAAGATGACTGAGCAGTGAGCAGTGATGAGGGGACAATAACAACAATCAGAATAGGATATTTTCTACACGACTTTTGATTAACGGTCTTAATTAAAAAAAAACCGCAACTTCATTATTACGTGGGGGTTTCTTGATGTTTATATTTACATATGTGGTATACTTTAAAATATTTGAACTTGTTTTTATAGCTTTCATTAAAAAAAAAATACCTACCACCGTTTACCACCCAGCAGTTTTGAATGGTTTCTCATTATAATAGGTATATCCTATGCATGCATGTGTGCTTTTTTTATATTTCTAGGGTTGAAGACACCGCATTCTCACGAGGCTTGACAATATTGACAGTGAGTAGTACAGTTTTTTGTTTGTTTTGTTAATCAGAGAAGGGTTTGATACCTATGTGTTTTTATTTTAAACTTTAATTTCATGTTGCTTTGGGCCTTTGGGGACAGTTAAGAGTGCTAATTGAAAGGAAAGTTTCCAGTACAAGAAAAAAAGATGTTAAAAGTTAATTTATGTCGAGATAGATAAGAAAAGGATTTCAAAGTTTGAGGATTTGTGTTAAATGCAAACATGGGACTTAATCTGTTGTTGTTTTGGTGAAATTGTATAATCATACAGTGCCGGTTATTTGAATAGGTTCATCATTTTTGTATTTTTTACATTTTTTTGTCGTAAAATGTTCGAATCAGAATATGTTTATTGAATTGTTGTGCTTTTGGTTAACTACTTTAACTCGGTGTCTCCACGAGCAGGATTTCATAGAAACCATATGTAACTTTCTATAGCAAGAAAGTTAGATAGAATGCTATAAACTGTATGGTGGGCATTTGGTACTTTTATTGTTTCAGTCCAATTACCCAGAAAACAATTTCAATCAACTGGATAGTTGTTCTGTACATCCTGTGTACATGAACAATTTGGGAAAAGTAAGCAGAATAACTCTACTGAATATAATCGCCTGTTATAAATCTTATTTTATTAATAACTAGCCCGGCGTTGCTCGGCCCTTATTTATTTTTTTTCTGTTGATCTGATTACTTCCTATTAAATTTAACTGGGTCTGAAGATTGCTTGAAAATTCCATAGTAGAAGCAAATTTCAAAAAATATGAACAAAAATAGCATAGTGTGTTTCTTATTGAACTTGTACCTTTGTTTCTAGTTCGATTCTCAGTCTGCTATACTCTCAAAATATTATTTTTCAACTTCTCAGCACAACCAGTTCTAACATTCACGAAACCTAGAAGGTAACTCGGATAACCAACTCTTGAACCAACTGCAAAATAGTTCATATTTTAAAACAACATTCCGGTTAGTAGGGTTATCGGTAGTTTGGAAAGTGACATTTACAAATAATCAATCAGTAAATTTGTTCCCTAATAATCTTAAGAAAAAAATCAATTACAAAATTACAAATACAAACACAAATTGGACCTTTTCAAATGTGCAGGACTGTGTGCTGTTAATTTTTTTTTTCAAACTTAGGGACAGAGGACATCTTTATCTAAAATCCCCAAAGAGACACATTTATTAAGGTATGATAAACATTTTGATGAAAACCTTTTTTAATTTTTTTTCCAATTTCTGTAAAATGACATTAATAAGTTTTGCAAATGAAAAACTGAGTAGCTAAAGCTAGAAGGTGGGATTTAAAATGATAAAAATATCTTAAATAAATAGTTTGGGAGGCGACCGTAGGTTTACCTATCTCATCGCGTACCTTCAAAAATTGAATACTAACCGATAGGTTTAGTCTTAACATTTGCAAAACTGATGGTCGGACAAACTTTTTCAGGTACGTTTAGTCAAAAAGGCCATTTACGGTGTTTTTTTGTTACTTGTTTTCGAGTTTCTTTTTTTTAAAGCCACACAAATCACGCGTAACCATTTTTATTATTAAAAAACAGTCTTTAAATAAACTGTACTTATTAAAAAGATTAGTTATTCTCCACAAAAAAGTTAAACTATTCTTCAACTTGTGTGGGAAATGACTTCAACTTAAAAAAGGGGAATCTATTTCTCACAACAGGGTACATTATTTCCCGTAAAGTTATCTTCCTGCTCCTATAAGATAAAATTTTTGTTCAAAAAAAGGGTCTCGTCCACACGAAAAAAAACATTTATTTTCTTTTGTCGGATTTTTGGTAATTGGATGGTTTTTTATTGAACTTTTAACATTTTATCAAAAACATAGCGTGCTTTTAGGAGTTTATTAAATTAAAATAATCAATTTGTGTTGGGACTCATAACTTGTTTCATATACATTTTAGCAGCAAATGAGTGGTATATTGGTGTCGTGCAGTCTAATGCCATTCTATAGTGTAGTGTAGAGAACAGCTTTAAAAGAAATCGGAAGTGGCCATTTTCTGACTAAATGTACCTGAAAAAGCTTGTCCGACCACCAGTTTTGCACACGTTCCATCGAAACCTATCGGTCAGTTCCCATTTTATAGAACGACGCGATGATCTTACGGTCGCCTCCCCTAATAAAAGGTCTATTTCCCTAGTTTCATCGGAAGATTTTATTTTTCCTTTGTTTAAAGCTACCGAGAGGCCCCCGATCCCGTTGAGGAAAAAATCATGAAATTTTTTTTCAAATTGTCATTGCTTTGTTTCAAGCGTGTTATTCGAAAGCAAATTTTCCCAAGGTATGTACCTACTTATATGTAATTAAATAATTTTTTTATTTAGCTAAAACCTACTACATTACTATTTTCGATGAACATTTCTTTTACGAACGTGCTAAAAATCAGGTTCCTTTCGAGCACATATTGATTCTTCTCTAAATGTTTCTTGGTATTATTGAAAAAAGATAATAGAAGATTATCTTAAGGTGTTCCAGACCCAAGAAACATTTTAGAAACATTTAAAAAATTATTTCAGAAACATTATTAGAACAAGAAAATATTTCTGAAATTTTTTTTAAAAAGTTTTTATACTGTTTTGGTCTGAACGCTTGATAAACATTTCCGCAATGTTTCTGAAATATTTATCTGTTTTCCATTCCCGATGGGAAACAGATAAATATTGAAATGTTTTTTAAACAAATGAGAAACATTAAAAAAAACATTTCTCCACACTGAGAATAAAACTGATATGAAAAAAGGAGACAACAAAATTGTGGTTGATGCAGGAAGACCCCAAATCGACTTTCTATTATACTTTTTGTAAGCTCAGAATTACAGACAAACTTCAAAAAATATCTGCGAAAATTTTTTGCGCCCATGAACTTAAATTTACCAGCGTCTCATTTATAAGATAAGAACTATTTTCTTTTTTGCTTCCAAGCATCAAATGTCCAATTTTAGGTAAATTTCTTCGGAACAACTAGGTTGTTTATATATTTTGTTTGAGCATTAATGTAATTATAGTGAAGCTCGTGATAATATAACCCAGCCCCAGATCAAGCCCCAGCATACTATTAAAAAAGAAATTACATATTACATCACTATCAATTTGTGTGTACTTAAACGTTTCCCAGCAGTAATACATCACTCTCCTGAGCGAGTGAACACAAGTTTACACTTTGCATATAATAAAGGATATTTCGAAGACGTGGGCGATTATTTTTTTTCTAGGTCTCGCACTGGGTGTACCATAAGATTATTTCCCCATCCCTAATGTTTAAACATCTCTTGACTGTCTACGCCATCCACTGTTATAAGGTCGTAAGTCAGGCGATTAGGCGCATCTACACCTCTTTCAAAGCTTTGATATGTATTTGAGGGGGTGTACTTCACATTAACTTTCACCCGACAGGTGACTATGTCTCTTCAGTTTTGTTCACATGTAATTCAAATTTTTTACTTGCTCAACAGGGCAAGTATTGGTTTCGTGTAAAAAAAAATCGAGTTTTAATCAAACCTGACATTATGATGATAGAGAAGCCCAAAAAGGTAAGCTACGTCATGCCGTCCGTCGGTCTGTCTGTGCGGATGTGCGGATGTGCAGATGTGTGGATGTGCGGATGTTCGGTTGTATATATTCACCGAGTATTACATCCTAAACGGTTGAACGGATTTTCTTCAAACTTCGTGTGTAGTACTTTTTGGTGATTCCCTAGAGGACAAATTTGAATTTTGGTTTTAGTTTTTCCAAATTTTCTCGAAAACGGCTCTAACGATTTTGATAAAACTTTGTGAACGTTATACTTGGAGTGCTCTTAATATAACTGCAGGTTTTTGGCTAAAAATGCACATAACGGAGATTTGCTGTTAACGGTTTTTACAAATTTGGCCATAACTTGATAACAAATTTAACATTCAACACTAGATGACTTTCACAGTTTATTGCTAGATGTCCGTTTAATGATAGCTGCCATAAAACTTGATCTCAAGTTAAGGCCATTTTTTGATATTTTTCGAACTTTCTGCAGAATTTAATAAACTTAAATTTGTTTAGTCCCATAGTTTGCTACAAGAGCAAGTTTGTGCGGCCGAGTCTTGCATTTTATTTTTAAGAGCTATTCGTTTTTATTAAAACCGACCTGTTTGTCATATACTCTGCTGCGCTTTCCTGATATACTCTGTCTTAAATGTATGAGTGCCTAACGATTGTATTATTTTGTGTACGTATTGTTGTTGTTCTGTTTGTTGTTGTTTTCATTTGCATTGCTGCATGAACAAACTCCCTTGCAGCCGAGTGGGCACCATATTGTAATTAACTGAATTTGATATACAATTTTAGATACGAACTTTAGTTTGAATCCAGTCGAGCCAGAGCTATGGGAGGATAAGGTCGAAAACATACCCCCACACACACACACAATATCGAAGAGCGATGCAGAAAACTACACTATGTGCATGCCGAAGGCAGAAGGCTCTGCAAGTTGTCTATAGATGCGGTCGATAGGTTGAATGGGAGTGAGTTGGAATTTTATGCAAATTAAGTGCGGATGTAGAAAAAATAGAAAAACAAAAAATGCATCCAGGATGTTAGAAAAAAGGAATTTTGGATGAGGCGGGTGGAACTAAAAATAACATCTTATGTGAGAGGAATGTGGGAACAACGTATTTTGTTCTTTATGCTTATACGATAGGACGTCATTTCCACTCTGTTCCACATACATTCCTACCTCATTGTCCTTTCGTAACAACACAAGCCCATCATCTTTCGCCATCTACATACATACTTATATACCTCCTCCGCATAGAGTGCATAATGTTCATAATTAATTTTGTGCCCCGCCGCGCCCTGTACCTTTTGTGTTTAATCGTTCTTCTACTCTACTTTTGCACTTTGCGTAACCTGGACAAAGGAGCCTCAGCAACGGATAAAATGATTATAAGGACGACTGAGGGAGCACAAGCCCAACGAACACAAGCACACAAATGAGTAGGGTTGTTTACGCTTAATGGAAGTGACCTTAAATGGCCATCAGAGCATAGTGAAGTACGGCACGAGTGGTACTTACTACTTTCTAATTTTCTCACGCCAGCCTCTGAGATTGAAGCAATATAATGGCAATCACTGATGCATAGTGGGATAAAAGCAATTTCAAGCGCGGTGAAGTGGTCCGAAATGGTGAATTGAAAATAGCTTGTGGGGATAAGACTGGGAGACGAAGGCGGTAAAGTTGACATTAGCAATTGGCTTGTTAGATGCACAAAAGAACACTTGGTTGCATTATCTTTTCTTCATGGCATAAAAATGACAAGCTTTTTATAGTCCTTATGGTGTTAGGTCGCCAATAACTTTATCGGTTGATTGTATTTGTAGTGAACTAAATGTGACTAAGAAGATTATTTTAAAGAAAAGAGACACAGGATTATTAAAAATAAAGTGCACGACTGGGTCGCACGAACTTGCTGTTGTCGTGCACGACAGGGTTCAAGTACTTGTTCTTGTGGCAAGTTGTCACGAAAATAAAATAAGCCAAAATCAAAGTATGCAGAGTATTTTGTTGCTTAAATATAAGTTTACCAACAAAATTATTCCAAAATCGTTAGAGTGGTTTTTAAATAAATACAAATTTGAAGAACGCCAATTTTAAGTGGTTAATTGTTTGCATTTTATGCAGAAAAAATAAAAAAAAAATTGTCAAGGCGTTTTCCAAATATTGAATTTACAAAAAAATAAATTAAAAATTTAATTAAAACTAAAATTAAGCTTTTTTGTGCAAAATGTTGGTATTTATTTATTTATTTATTTATTTAACCATCTATAAGTTGCAGAAAACTTTTTTATAAAAAGAAAAACATAATTCTAAACAATTGTATTCATAACAATGCATTTGAAAATATCTTTATTTTGTCCAAGGTCGAAAACATTTGCATATTCGTTAAATTAAACACAAGCATTTGTGATTGGTTCATTTTGACCATACTTTGTTGCATGACGTGAAATATGAAAAAAATCATTATATAAAGGTCTTAAAGTTTTAGATGGTGCATGTATACCAAACAAAGCTAGAAGCGGGGGGAAGTCAATATGCCCTACAATCACATACCTATCAAACGTTACATTATTGAAATTTGTTCAAGTAATCTAGACCTTTCTAAACAAAATTTTTGGTTTTAAATCGATTAAGCCGTTAATGAGATAGCTCTAGAAAAAATAACGGTTCTATAGAAGGTACCGTTAATAGGCTTGCCAACATTTTTTTTTTGCGATTTATCAAAAGGAAATCAGACAGAAAACATCAGTAATTTTTTTCAAGAAAATCGTTGGAACCGTTTTCGAGAAAATTGAGAAATAGTCTACAAAGCCTACATACCAAATTTGAAGTAAATCGGTTAAGCCGTTTGGACTGTAGGTGCTGATACATACAGACTGACATACGGGCAGACAGACAGACAGAATTTCGTCTTCGCTATCATCGTAATGTCATGTTTGATTGTTATCTCAATTTTTTTTTGCACGAATGCATAACTTGCTTTATAGCACCTATAAATCGCAAGTAAAAATACAAGTAAACAGTGGTTCACAAATAACAAGTGTTAATAACAATAGTAAAAGAGTTATTATAGCGATCATTTTAGGGAAGGATCTTGAGGCACGTTTTTAACCTTATTGTAGCACTAATATAGTTAAAGTTTTTTTGATTTTATGAGTAAAATAAAAAATAAACAAATTATAAAAATGATATCCTTGTTTGTATGCATGTGGTAGCTCTCGTCACATGTGTGTGGCCGAATATTTATCCGTACCTGATATTAACAGCAACGCACATGTGAATTCACCTGAATCAACATGTTTTTGAAGCCGGTCTTGTTTCAAGATAACCGTTTGCAATTTCGTTCACTCAAGTCATTCAGGATTGCTTCTGACTTGGCCACGCCACCTAAAGCACCATGGATTTCTTTTTCTGCGTCCTTTCACTAGAAAAGCTGTGCCAGATTCTACGTTGTTGTTCATGTTCAACCAAAGCAGTCATTCAATACTCATTCTACTAGCTAAAGCACATGCGTTCATTATTATAAGGAATTAAGAGCGAAAATATCGAGTTTCCACTCTTTTCCATTTTTTTTTTTTAAATTTCGGGGCTCTGAAAGAAGGGTTCCGGCCGTTTGTCTAGGACTCTTTAGGTAATCATGTTGTCTTAGGCCAAGCGCGCACTTGCGATTGTTTGTAAGTGCAGTTTAAAAATTGCAAATATTTACGCGGACAAATTTGCGATTTTTCAGTCGCATGTTCGCACGCGCTCTCATTTAAAACAATGACTTCTATTATTTTGCGACTTTATAATCGTGCGATTGCAATCGCAAGTGCGCGCGGTGGTCTTATCTTACCTATATAATCCATTTTTCATTGATACTTTTGGTATAAATGACGCTTGTGTCATGGAATGGAACATAATCCAGATATTAGCTGTGTTTTTACTGTTCTCAAAATTGTACATAAATAAATGCGTTTTCTTAAATTTAAACTTCAAAACTTATTTAAACAAACATTGGTTAGAGAGAGTTCTAATCATATCCTCGTTGGAAAAAAAGTATGTTATGTTAAAGTCGACTCTTTTCCTGTTAAAAAATTCTCTCCAATAATTATTATAGACAAAAGGTACATACATTTCAAGGACAAATAGTTGTTGCTATGGACCTCTATATATATCTGGACTTACCTACATTTGACTACCATTCCAATAATTGTATTTGGTCAACATTTTTCGAAAATAAATTTCATCGTGTGACCTTAATGAGATGAAATTGCCTTCGCCTCTCTTGGGTTGATTTTTATTGTGCCGCTCCATCCCATGCTTGTGTAAAAAAGTTTAGGTTGCCACTTAACTTAAATTTTACCTAAAGCTATTCCCATTTCACAGCTACCAATTTATGGACAGATTCCCCAATAATTTAATGTGAAGCGTCTGTAAAATCATGATGCGGTGTGCATATGTGGGAAGCCATGTCTCGTTAGCTTTTGTATATATTTTTTTTTTGCTGCTTATCGAATTTTTCCTTCACAGCTTGACACGAATTACTAAAACAGGATATATAAATGAATGTCAGGGATATAGATATGTATATTGGATGAGCCTCACCAGAACGGTTCTGATTTCATCTTCCATTACACATCCTTCAATATTCGCACATCCATCGCATGCCTTGCATATAAATGGCCCAATAAACTCAGCTGGTATATACTGGAACCCGAACGGCTCTTCTGACTCTCTAGGGGGGCAGTTTTATTTGTGTTTGCTGTGTCGCTCGGGGTGCTTTAGTGCCATTAAGGAATAAACATATAAAAAGTTTTGCGAGAGAATAACAAATTGTCTTCACATTCGGCGACAGTATTGACATGTAATCGATTTGCCGGTTCATTGAGTTTTAGTTGAAGGACAAGGAACCAGGAACCTAACCTTTCAGAGTTACTTTGATTGTGTGTGTGTGTTTTGTCTTCACACATTATTTGAATTATATTCTCAGCCACATAGACACACCCTACTTTATCTGGGTACATAGTGACAAGGTATAGACAGGTCCTATCCTCTTTAAGAAAGTCTGGTGTAGTCGTGTAGTTGCAAGAGTGATTTGCGAAATTAACTTTGAAAGAAAGATGATGATGAGGATAAATCCAAGGAGTCTTAATGCTAATTAGGTTCAAGATATATTTTTTTTTTCTTGAAGGGAAAATTGTTGGATTAAAAACTTCAAGATAAAATGGGTACTATTATCTAGGGCTTTGCATTTAGTGTAAGTATCCTCTTGAGATTAACTTTTAAATAGACTTTGTCTTACAGAGTATAGTTCTTTTTGTCTTCTATTATTGAGTTGATGACTGATGGAATTTTTCTATTCAATTTTTTGGAGCTTACTTTCATTTGCGAAAGAGCGCACCTACTTAGGTACTTCATATTTTGTGAGTTTCGAGATACTTTTATGTTTTGACACCTTGAATTTGAATGAATTGTAAAAAAAAAATTGATAAAACTTACTAACCAAAAAGATGAAGAATTTTAACTTTAGTCAAAATTTCCGTTTACACTTTAGGTACCATTTTTTGGTTGTAAACAATGGTTGGGACCAGGCCCGGTTTATCCGCTGCTTTCAGACCGCATAAATCCACCTAGTTGGACATATGGAGCGGGGATCGCCACCCAAGCCAGTCCCTAATTGCTTTTTCTGCTGTCCCGATAAAAAAGGAATTTGACTTTGTGCTCAAAAAAAAGCTTAAGTTCAGAGGCTATACAAGTAGTTTCAAAATAGAATGGAAGGACACACTGTTAACGGGTCTCTGCTGCCACCATCAAGCAAAATTCATTCAAAAATTGCATTGTTACGCCATTCGCCAACGATTTAATTCTGTTCTGCGGGATCATCAAAAGTTTTTGAATAAATTAGTGGTAACCCCAGATAAACCTCTTTCTTTTAGTCAATTTCCGATAATGAGTTAACTTTAGATAGATCATTGTTGGTCCAGACTACCGATTATGGTAACTTTTGTTTGATTTTTTGATACAGAGTTCACTCAGAATTTAAAAACTGAGCCCTATGCTACTTTTCCTTCTAAAAAATCTTGGTTTTGCGAGATTAAATTTAAGTCAATCAAAAACATTAACACACAGTAGGCAATGAAGAAGAAACCAAGGAACGGGTGTTGTGCACACGTATAGTGTACATGAGTGAGGCAACAAAATGTTTGCATACATTTAAACATCGCATACTAAATGTCATTTTGTCACGGCGAGAACAGCAGGAGGTGGCGAGTTAGCTCGCACCACTGCTGTCAAATGCATATAAAAAAACCAACTCACACTAAAACAACAACTGTCATAATTTTGGAACCTTGAATTTGGAAAAATGATTTCACTATTCACTGAGAAACGAATTACAAAAATGTTTCCACCAAACACTTAAGGTAGAACTATAATGTCATGCTAGCACGACCTATACTGTCGAAATTAAACGAACTGTTTCGTCATGTTTATACAATCGTGATGATAGCTATAATAAACTTACTTTTAGTTTCTTTTAATTGTTTTAAAAATGCATTATTTGTTTATTTCCTAATGATTAAAAATTAATCACTGTTAAATCTTCTTGTTAAGTTTGTGAACACCCTCTTTTTAGTGAACGCTTTCATTTCAAATGTCATTTTAGAAGCCACAATTCAAATTGCACATGTAGTAATTGGCCTATACTGTCAAATAAACGTACATAAACAAAAGTGAATTCCGCCATTCTGTCTGTCTGTCGGTCTGTCTGTCTGTCTCGGCACCTAGAGCCTAAACGGTTGGTCCGATTTACTTAAAATTTGCTAGGTATAGCTTTTAAGGTAATACGCCCAGAGCTTTTTTTTGAGGTCACTGTAAGTCTTAAATAACGGTACCTGCCATAAAACGCTTATAGAAAATTGTATTTTTCTCGAAAACTGCTCTAACGATTTCAACCAAATTTCGGCCCTAACGATTATGATAAAACTTGGCGTACGTTATTATTGCAGTAGTTTTAATATAACTGCAGTTCAGGTTAATGGCTGAAAATTCACATAACGGAAATTCGGTGTTAACGGTTTTTACAAATTTGACCATAACTTGGTAACGGCTCAGTCGATTCTAATTAAATTCGGCACAGTTTAAGACTTGACATTAAACACAAGATGGCATTTACAGTTAATTGATAAAGAACCGTTTAATGATAGCTGCCATACAACTTGATCTCACGTTTAGGCCATTTTTTGATATTTTTCCAACTTTCTTCAAAATTTAATAAATTAAATTTTTTTTAGATCCATAGTTTGCTACAAGAGCAAGTTCGTGCGACCCAGTCGTGCATTTTATTTAATATCTGCTAGAAAAAAAAAACATAACACCCATAACACCCGGGAGTAAAATATCATCTATCACTTTCTGTTCATCATTTATAAAGCATAATGTGTTAAAAGTGCTTAACTTTTTTTTTTATATGCAAGCCATCATGTCACAGCTTTACCAGCTTATGTCTCATTAAATCGAACTCGCTTGAGTAATCCTTCCTTTCACGTGTTACCAAAATCTTAAGGCAGCCATAATAACAGACTAGAAATGTGTGAACACCACCTATTAAATTCCACCCCCCAAAGCACCATTTGCATTGCTATAATATGGGTTGTTTTCAAAACACTGGTAACCACATTAAATTTGTCAACATAAGAACACCCTCCTTTTCAAATTGCGGCTTTCATCACACGACAAATAATGGCAGCCATCATGCTCCTGCATGCCAATTACTCGAGTAGGTTAAATAAATCCAAAATTTTGACTAATTTCGGGGTGCAACCGACCGACTGAAGAGTGAAAAATAAATGGCTTTATGTCATAAGCATCATATCATACCACCAGATACCAGAGGGCGCTAAAATCTTTGGGCATTGAGATTCTTTTAGCTCAACATCCATAAAGGACTATTAAGCCGGTGATATGGTGGATGGGCCGTTGGGAGACAATCGAAAGCAAACAAAGGACAAAAACAGGATGTAAAAACTTAATGTATAGTCAGATTTTGAAAGTTTGATTTATTACTAAGCCGCTGATAGATGGTGTGGGTGTCTCCCGATTATATATGTGTCACAGAATGAAGAGACAAAATAATAAAAGGCAGCGTTTCATATATTACGGTATGTTTGACAGACAGGAAGGAGTATGCGGGAACGTATACGAATGTAACCAACCATCATCATTCGTGAGTGTCAAATAAATGTAAGCGGAGGCAGTGTTAATAAAATTATTTCTACACAAAAGGTTGTCGACAAAAAAAAAACGATTCCCTAAACGAAAAAAGAACATAGCTAACCCATTCTATCCATGGATCAAATCTCCGGCTATCCTGTCAGGGACTTTTCCTACCCAGAGGCTGTAGATGGTGAGATTGAACGGCACAGCCAGAAGCAGAGCAGCCAGTAACCAATTTGAAACGAGCTGGTCTGGTTGTCATGCTTGTGGTCGCGTTTGTGAAAGAATGGTTTTGTGGTGTTACGCCAATAATGGCAGTCACTCTGGCTTAGAGGTGGGTTGCCTGATTGGGCAATGCAACAATTGGTAGTCGAGTCATTGCGTCGGTCGTGCATCGAGGGTCGATTGCGGGATAGGAGTTTTAATTTGTCTGGGACTAGCAATTTATTTTTGTTTGCAATTATTGCATTCGTAATTGTCTGAATGAAATAATTAATAGTTTAATCAGTTCGCCTGATAAATGTGCAAATATTGAAACGTGATCTGGATTGGATTGGGAGGAAAAACCGCAACAGCAAACCGACCGATAAAGTTATGTACTGTTATGTAGTTATACATATAGCCGCCTGGCAATACTGGTATACAATGTGAGCTTTGTGATTAAGCAATCGTTGATTCATTATTGTATGGTTTATTTTATTTTTTGGATGTTTAATTAAGGATAGATACACATTACGATAATTTTATTTCGTGTCATCATTAATTGATTACGATGCTTTCATTTCACCATTTTATATCATAATTGCGTGCTAATTGATATAAAATCAAACAAAACACATGATGACGAAAAGACATGTCCTGAAAACAAATACACAGAAATTTGATGTCCATTGGAAATTGTAGTATATCTCTTCGTTGCGGGTTTAAAAATTTCAAAAAAGAAAACTTTTTCTTCAGTAAGAATTGAAATAGCGTTTGAAGACAAGTCATGTCAAAGAGGGATTTGGGGTCTCAGTAAAAAGTTGATCATTTCTTGTTTAACTCTGACACACTAAGGTCATAAAGTCATAATATAAAATAATTATGGAACCTAGCCTTTTGAGTTTTCTATATATGTAGAATGAAACATTTTATCATATTTATACTCAATGCTAAACACATTTCTGTGCTAAAGGCACCACCGACCACAATCTATGTCTACCAAAGCTGAGGATCAGTTACGTATATGCCAAGTTTTTGGAAATCTTTATCTAATTGATCACTGAACCGAATATGAGGTTCGCGTTCTTCATCAACACAAACAAGACCATAAATTCTTCATAGTTTTTTTCTGTCGAATTTGTTAAAGCAGATTTCATCCAATATCGAAGGTAAATGCTTCTGGACTACACAGCAGGAACGGGATGACGGGATCTTTTCAAAATGTCTATTCCTCAATTTTTTACTGTGCCTAAACACCAGCGATTATCAAAGATTAACCTAGAGTGTCCAGGTAAACCAATTCACTAGTAACTAAAAATTATACCTTCTAACCAGCTCGGTTTCGACTCGAAATTTGCGAGAACAATAAACTGCTTGCTTGCTTTTTCCTATCACGTCGATGTCAAGATATTTCGTAGATTAGTATACTGACAGCCAGGGCGAGTTGTACCCTTCTGATGCACAATATTAAAGCAACTACATAAAAGTTCATCTCTATTTCTTAGCCCTCTGATGATGTTCAAAGACTTAGTATAATTTTTTCAACTTTTGATCAGCAGGAAGCATTTGCTTCAGCTAAGCAGATATCAAAAATAAACATATCACGTACTCTGTTTCTGTTACACATTATAAGCTTAATAAATTCTTGATACTTCTTCAGAATATGGCACAATGTGAGGCATTGAACTCATTCGGCAACTAGGAACATAAAACGAAGTGCATCAATCATACGTCTGACCTCTTTGATTTACATAGTATCCTTTTTTTTTTAACAATCAGTATACAAGTTTGTGCAAGAAACCTACAGTCGTGTTTTTCTTAAGGGCCAACCATAGTAGTCGTAAGCAAACGAAAGCTAATGTCATAATTCTACGTCAAGTTTCCTTAAGTGCCGCCATTACATTCAGTCGACCATAATGGTCGAACGCCGCTCTGGAGCGCTCTTTACGTACGAAGGCAAAAGTGAACTAAAACTTGCCGAAACTGAGCAATCCGACATTATGTGCGAACTATACAAATTCCTTGTTCTCGCTAATTTCGTACGGCACCGTACGTACTAATTCTTCTATTATGGTTCTGCCTTTAGCCTATATACAAAACTTTGCCTATAATAACTTACGACTACTTTTATGCAGAATGATGCCCGTATATGGCTTACATTTTGTTTTGCAGATCTTCTTTCGTGTGTTGTTGCTTATCGAGATTATTGTTTTCACCTAGTGATTGAAACAGGTATGTCAAATCAAGACAACGAATGGGATGACCCTACGTATCTGTATATATTATTACAACAAAAAAAATTAAATGCAGATCAAAAACTTGAATAATAAAAGGTCAATTTTTTGTGAATTTCTATACAAAAAAGAAACAAAAAACAAAACTTTAATTTGATTCAATAAGTTTCCACAAATATCCGGAACAAGAAATTAACAGCGTTAAATTTTTATATTTTTTTAAAATAAATTCCTTGAAATTTAAGTCTTCTTTGAGTACATTTCTTTTCCATTTCCTGGAATAATTTAAATAAGTCTTTTTATTTTTTTTTAAGGTCAAAATTCTAGAAAAATTGAAGTAAATGTGTTTTTTATAGATTTTCAGGTAAAGGTACATATGTATAAAGAACACTGTAATATAGAAAGTAAAGAATAATTTACTGGATTTTTTTTTGCATTTTCCGTTTTTTCGTAATTTTTTTTTTCATTCATTTCATACTTTATCTAATGAAAGCAAACAATTCTGGAAAATAGCTTGATAATTATTTTGAATGATGGATGAATGTTTTAGTTAACTATTTTTTTTCTTCAAAGACTGCAATAATTAAAAAAATAGAAGAGTAGTAAGCTCTTCATGAATGTGAGGAATTAGTTCTCTATCTCTAAAAATAGTTCATTGGCAACAAACGGTTGCACTAGTCCAACTGTGGCACTCGCCACTCCGCAATCGGTGCATCTTTAGTTGTTAATTTTTCCTTGGATACCTAGAAAAAAAACAGTTTACTTTTGTTAAAGAAAATAAGAAAATATTACGAAGAAGATTAAAAAGTTTAAAATAAAATTCAATGATCCTGGGGTTGTCAATACAGTTTTCTTGATATCCAGTAAACATGCAAATGTTCCATCTTTATGGTTAGTTCTAAATCTAACGTTCATATTTTAATTCCAAAAATTGAAATGAGACTTTGGGAATAAAGCACAAAGTTCATACATAAATTAAAGAGTTCGTTTCACTGATGTTATGCTTAAATTCAACGAGATAGCATTAAAATCATCTCTCCACCCTCATTATGTGTAAACAAATAATTGAGAGGGTTTAAAACTTGTTTAGTTTATACACAGAATTTAAATTCCTCTTCCTTTTTCTACATTCACATCAAACAGTGGCAGATTAGCACCTTTTGCCGCCTTATGTGGAGCTGTAAATTGCCGCCCTTCTTCCACCTTTTTTCTTTAACTTAACGTTTACCTTGAAAATCATTCAACAATTAAACAAACAATCAGTTTTGGTTGCCAAGGGACGGTAAAAATTGTTAAAATTAGGATTTTTAGACACATTCGAATTTCGAAAAGACGAACAGTTATAAAACAGACCCTTTTTATCTTTTCAAACTGTTCATCTTTCCGATGACCGAACATTAGTGAAAAAAAACATAACAAAAAGCATACTATTTATACACGTTTCTTAAAAAAACTGATCCATAAGTACCCTTCAACCAAGAAAAAGAAAAGAAGAAATTGTAAAGAGATTCTAATACACAAATATGATGCTATCTGACTATTAGATGCCACTATCTACTACCCATGTTACTCGAATCATTTCAATCACAATCAAATGATTGTCCTTAGTTTCGGTCAAACAGTAGATTGGTTTTGTTCAGTGTCGTTCATTCCGGCACGATTCAAATTGAAAATCATTGGTTTGTTGTTGTAACCCGACCGAATCAATCGCTATTGACACAGCTCTAGTACGCTTTCAAATAAGAAGTTATATGTTCAACAACCGAAGTAGCATTATATTATTGAGTTTATACACATAGAGGAATCAAGATGGTTTCAAACTCACCGAAGTAGATGTCGCTAAATGTGCATATCGAGTAATTATTATTGCCCTAATTACCTGTAACCTAAAACACTCAAACGCGAACGAACTTCTTGTGCAAGAATAATTGCTACAAGAGTAAAAAAAACAAGTCGATAGTAACGACATCCTACGAGCAGTATTTGAAACTTACACACGATTTCTCTATGTTTATAAACTCAAAGATTATAGGTATCAAGTATGAACGTTGAAAATTCGCCGCCCTCCAAAATCTACCGCCCAAGGCAGCTGCCTATGTTGCCTATATGTACAATACAACACTGTCCACACGAGAGAAGTGAAATCGTATCACAGATGTTGCTTCTATATAACATACAAAAATACTTTTGTAAATCATACCCATATTAAGACTCCATTTAATTGTATCCAAATTCTAACATAATTGTCAAATTCCTTTCTAAATTATAGTAAAACTATCCAACAAATATGCAACATCATAAATTGATCATCCAATGACGTTTAAAATGTCAACATCTGACATTGTTTCTCTGTGCACAAATACCTATTCAACATGCATTCCATTTTTGAACCCAAATTTCAAATTCCATTTTATTATAATGTCTAAGTTATGAAAACTTTTACAAAAGTTAATGGTGAATTTAACCTCAAAAACCTGTCCCTCATAATAAACTTTACCTTAATGTTGAAAAATCTATTTGCAAAAATATTAATTAAAAATACATACTAACTTGTATATATGCATTCTTAATTAGAAATTTCATCATCCACAATAACAATTTTAAGAACTTTTCTTCTAACTAAAATAAACTTCGACCTTCGCATTCTAGTCCGGAAATTCTAAAATAAGCAGCATCTCGCATACACACACTCGCTTAAAACAGCATAACAAGCCGCAGGACTATTTACAATAAGCAACAAGATTTTATGCATACTTCAATCGTGTTGTGTTTCAGAAGCAAGTGAATGCGACTGTGTGTGCCAGGCAGGACATTATACATACGACTGACGCTACAGCAGAAACCACATTGAAATAAAATTGTATACCAATGTGTTATATGAGAAGGATGAGTGTAGATTGTGTCATCATTATCCTAGGACAATACACCTGTCGAGGTTTTTAATTAAAACAAAGTAGTAATTGTTTGAATCTACAAGCACACGGACTCTTACACACTAATGCATACACATTGGCATGCTTCTTTGAGCATTAGGAGCACAATGCACCACTATCATCGTGGCTTGGAGTTTTCTCTATATATGTTTGTACACTTTGTCCTATGTGACAAGGATTTTCATTTTAATGGCCCCATCCAAGGGAGTCTAGGTTTGTTGCACGCAGACAAAGGACACACTTTGTTGCGAATAAAATCGAGAATTCAGGTTAACCAAATGGGGGTAACGTTGGTGGTCTAATAATTCTATTCAATTGTCCTGTTGCTGCGCTCGGGATAAATCCATATATGCGTCCCTCAACCAAACATTTCAAACAAAAGAGGATACGCGCGTTACAAAGTGCTTAAGGCAAGGTATATACAAAAAAACACCAGACCACTAAGGAAGGCGCTATGCTTTGCTTTGGGATCAAACTTAGAATCGTTTCAAGATTCAAAGAGGATTTTTAGTCACATATACAATCATTGGAGCACTTAAGGATGTGGGGCCTCCCAAAGGATAAAGAACTATCGCTCTTTCTCTCAATTTAAATATTACACTCGCCCGACTAAGTGATGTTGAGTGTATCCGATCACGCCGGGTATCGTTTGCTTTGGTAGATGGAATTTTGCCTTTAGTCACGTATGGATATTTTATTTTTATGTAGCAATTGATTTATCCTTTATACGAGTGTGTACACACTGAGAGCATCCACATCAAAGATGACAATCACCACAATAATTGTGTGTATCAAGGATTTTTATACAGAAGAGCTTCTCTAGCCTCTAGGGTGTGTGTTTTCTAGAAGAGAAAAAGAAGTCTGGTTAGGACGAGTAAAAGGATTGTGAAACTTGAATACAGAAAAGGATGTAGAAATCTTTATTCAAAAGGTATAGCTCTTAAGAGCTTTTTGCATTCATATACATCCATACATAAGGAGTCTGTGGAAAAAAGGTTCAAAAAGTCGAAATTCATATTTTGAAAAATTACCATCGTTTCAGTATAACGAGATATCCTTTATCGGCTTGCATGTACAAAATATTGAAAAGGATATGTACATTTACATCCTATACACATATGATGTCCTCTTCTCATGTTATATATAGTATTGATTTTAGTGAGTTAATTTATGCATAAGATGCAGCCACAGGCATTTTTACCCAAATATCGTCTCTGCCTATAACAAACCAACACCTACTCAAACTACCTATCTAGTGGGTGAGCCTCAGGTGTGCTTTTCCATGACTGCAAATTGGATTTTGATCTTTTTAGGTGGAGGATGACTTGTGACAGATTTCAGGAGAGGGCTGGCTGGTTGGATTGAATGTATCTAAAAAGTTATATATACTAATTGTGTGTTTAAAGAGTATACAAAACTTATTATTTGAAATTGATATAATGTTAAAGTCCAAGAGAACAGCAACATTGATTCAAATAAATCTTTATAGTGCATCTTTAGTTTTTAAATGCTACAGAGTTTTGAAATGAAGAAGGCTATACATCGCCATCGTTCAAATTGGTTGTTTAGTTAATTTTCAAATAAAAAGTGTCTTGAGTCTAACAAAAGAGTTTTTCTTGAAATATTTATGTGATTATTTTTACGTCAGCTTAAGCAGTGGTGGCGGTCGTTGACCAGGGCATTTTTTGATATTGAATTTCACTTCTACTAATACATTTTTTGAAGCAAGTTACTGTGAAGTAAGAGACAGAAATAATGACCATGTATTCGCTTGCGGTGAAGGGAACTTACTTAACGGGAACTATCTTCACCACTAGTGAGAACTAATTTCACTTTTCTTGGCCCAGTCAAAAAGGGAAATAACTTCACCAAAAAAGTAAAAATAATACCCACAAGTGGTGAAAATAGTTTCCGTGAAGTTAGTTCCCTTCGCCTTCGCTGGGAACTAGCTTCACCACTACAGGGAACTAATTTCCCTTTTTTTTTTGTGAAGTAAATTCCCACTTAAGGTGAGAACTAATTTCATCTGAAGATTTTTTGAAGTTAGTTAGTTATTATAGGAGATATAACACTGAAAACATGAGGCGACTTTAATTCTCGGTGCCCCAAACAGTGGAGATTTTTAAGGGAGGGGGGTCACCCACTAGTGGTGCAGTTAGTTCCCGTGAAGTTAGTTCCTTCCATCGGTGCAAGTTTGGGTATGCAATATGTGCATTTTGTATGAAAAGTACAACGTCGCCAAAAAGAGTGAAATAATATTCAACCAAAAAGTTAAGTTATTTCCCACTCAAGGTGAAAAAATCATTTTACAAGTAAAATTAGTTCCCACTTGTAGTGATATTAGTTCCCACGTGAAGTTAGTTCCCGTGAAGTTGGTTCCATGCACCGTTCACGACCAGAGAATGGAATTGCTTTCTGACAATCGGGTGAACATAAAATTTTTATTAGGTATTGACATTTTCAGACCCATTAGAGATTATCAGATGTCGTATGTTTTCAAAGGAAATACTTTAGTGTTGTTGTGATAACATGTTAAATAAAATTCTGGCAAAAACAACATCATCTGTAAAAATCCAAACTCAAAGTATCGAAAATGCTGCCGAGGTCCTGCTTTACTCAGCTAGCTGATTCTAGAAAGCGATCCGAAGCGCTTTTGGTAGCCAATTCGAATTTTCATATCGTATTATAACTATTAAAATTCAGTGGGAAAGTTGTTTATCTCAATTTTCCGATTGAGTCCTCTACCATTTTTGGAAAACAAGAAAAAATAAAATTAAATTGCATTTGTCGATTGGAAGATATTTTAAAACGTACGAGTTACACCAAGCGTGCTTTTCTGGGCCTTTTAAAAATGCAGTTGTTTCGAAACTGTAAACCGATTTTCAGCTTCAACTTCAAGTAAAGACTCTCGGAAAAATATACGTTGTTAAAAGCCTTTTTAGAATCATTGAGTTTTGTATCCACAAATAAAATGTTGGTTTTGATATTCGTATCCTTATACTAACAAAATGAGCTGAATCAGAAACATTTAACAAATTAACATAACTGCATTCTAATTAGGATTTATAGACTATTTGTTCTATTTATTCAAGGCCTATGTTCACCTCATTAAACATTACCTATCTGGAAATCCTACTGAAACTTAATTGCAGTTATCGTTAGGCAACAAAATCGGCTAACTTAATTTACCTGTCTCCCTTTTATTTGGATCAGGACAAAACTTAATTATGTATTAGTAGGTCGAATTACCTTTGAATCATTAATATTAGAAGCTAATTTTTACAGCAGGATTTCTCCAGCGATAAGCTATAATACAAAATCAGAAAATCAAAAAAAATTACGCCCGAGTGGCCGGTGGCAAATTCCACAATGTTTTAATCGACTCTTCTCTCCAAAATTACCAAATATAACCAAAGCATAATTTGCTTCCCAATGAACCATATAAGCCAGTCAGATGAGCGTTGTTAATCTGAAGCTACATTCATTCATTAACAACGCGTTCTGATGCAAAGATAAAAACTTTTTTATTACCCTCACAACTTGGGAAAAGTACACAAACGAATCCAACCTTAGGTGTACCTTTACTTCTAATTGAAGCTACCTAATTCGGCACCCGGGACTAAAACAATAAAACAACAACGAAAACAGTAATAACCGTGAACACAACGGAACAAATTACCAATGTGAATGCGAAATTCGCTTAATGTTTTATTAGAAATCGAACATTTTGGCAAGAGCTCACAATGAGGTTTGGTTGAATAAAATAAGTGTGCGAGAAGAGGATAGAGTATAAGGTGCTTGTGGAAGGCGTTCAGAGTTCACGTTTTAATGTTCATAATTTACCTTTTTCCGAGGGGTTGGGTATATGAGCTGCCATTAATAATATGCACAACAACGGCGGATGCATAAAATTTAACAACAGGTCGTTTTCTTTATAGGAACGTGTGGTGTTCTGAATAAGGGTTGCTGTTCTTGTTTTGGGAAATAAGGGTACAATATATGTACATACATATATGTGAGTGGAAGTAGCAACTGGGCCATTTTGCATTGCTAAATATTCAATCTCAGCTTCCTTCTCTCGCACTGAACACAGTTAGTATAGTTACCAGTTTTACAATCAACCAAATGGCTTTTGGGCGGGTTGAGGTACCTTTAGCCTTTTTTTTTATATACGCGACGGCCCACATGCTTGGTTTTTACAATGAGAGATAAAATGGAACAAGAACTGTTCGTTTTGGTTGTAGAGAATTATATACAAGTCTATAATTTCAGAGGATAAAATGGAAACTCGGACTAATTTGTGCCTGATAAGAGAGAATAAAATAAAACCACCATGAAAGAAATTTCACAAAGAGGGTATCCCATACGTGGATTGTTTAAACAGTCGGGTAGATAAAATTTATATCACTCTTGATACACTTATATGTTCATCATTTACAACTCTAAGAGCAACTGCAATTGTAGTGAAAATTGAAGTTTAAAGTAAATTGAAATTAAAGAATTTGACACTAGATAAAAAATCTAGGTGTCTATAAAATTCTTGAGTTTAAACAGTTTGACAGTTATCGCAATATTCTCATAAAACGACATAACTTTTGGTTCATGTCCATTGTCCACTTATGTTATCAATGAACGCGTAATAATTAGTCAGTTTATTGACCAAAACAATTTTGACAATGATGAATCCCGTGATTTTGTTTATAGCAAATAAAAAATTAATTTTTAATAAAATTTAACTCGATAACGAAAATTTTATAATAAGATGTCGATTTTCATTGGGAATTTCAGAATTACTCTCAAATTAAATAAGATGCTAAGCTATACTAAATCACGTTTTTGAAATACGCGTTTCGAATTTTAATTTAACAATTTAGAATTATGATTCTTCAAAAATTGAGGTGGAAAAAACACATCGAGAACAACATTTTGTAAACGATTTTAATTCATTGACATCTTTCAATGGATTTTGACACCAATAGCGTTTTTCATTTACGAAAAGATTTGCCCTTTCTTTCCTTCAAAAGATTTGATCTTTTTTTCATTTATTGTGTTTCATTTAAATGAAAAGAACGGAAGAGCAAATCTCAACAAGAAAGATGCAATCTCTTAAATTTGGGATCTAAACACTGACACAAGAAAACATTTTAATGGCGAATTTTTGTTTGTGCGTTCTTTTTTATCCTAAAACTATTGGATAGCTTTGTGTTGTTCACCTTGTTCGATATAATAGGTACATTATTGTACTCAAGAAAATACAAATTTATAATTTTTATCATAAATCTAACAATTTTGTTTACGAGTTTTTACAAATATTTACGTAAACAAGCAATGATGATGAATAATGATACTTGTATTAAATGGAAGTGCTAAAAATAAATGACGGCTTATTTTTTCTTGAAGCATACACAAAACAAAGCTATCTTAGTGATTTTATAATGATCGTTTGGAACGCAGGCATATTATTCACACAGTCTGTGCGTGATTAATCTCCGTCTAACACTACAACAAAAAAAAAAAAAAATCAGCCCAACATGTTTCATTTAAAAGAGCACTTCTTGATTTTGAGGGCTAATCTTAAATGAAAAACGCTATAAGACAGATAGTAAACAAATTTTATTTTGACGTTTATATAGAGCATTTAGTTCAATCCATTACCGCAAAGTTTGTTAAATCACATTTTACCAATATGTCATAATTTCAAGATATTTCAAGGGTTTTCGATTCTAGTGATATCGTACAGCCGGCCTCAATTGAAAACCGAGACTTTCGAAGTTAGTAGTTAGGAAACCAGTTATATCTTAGCTGTCAAAAAATATCACTTTCACTATCTGAATTGGTTTTACTCAAAATGATAAACGTGAATTTCTGAATACATTTATTTTCTCCTAGATTGACAACTCCTCTGAGCTCAGAAAATAAAAATAAAAATGCTTAAATTTAATGCTCTGGTGGTGAGAATTGAAATTAAATTTTGAATCCCAATAATTGAACCTGACAGAACACATCCGGTTGTGTTGTTGTGTTTGTGTGCAAAGTGATGATCCGTATATGGTTCACTTCTGATAATAAAACACGGCTAATGTGTGCAAGTCCAACAAAACCTGCTGAAAAATCAGCTAAATCCAATGAAATCCGCAATAATTCTAATAAAATGAAATTTCCAAAATGTATGCGTTCTTTTCTTTACCACTGTATCTATGTAATACGCTAAAGATCACACTGAAAATTGTTCTTTATCCTTATGTCTGTCTCTGTATATATGTATGTATGATAAAGCTTAAAGATTAACTTAAATGGTAGATAGAGAATGAAGCAGATATTTGAAGCATTTTCATGCCAAGGAAACCGTTAAACCTTTTCCAAAACCAACCGTTTTTCCTATGCTTAATTTTTTTTTTGTACTCACAAGGCCGCCGCCGTCGCCGACAAAGACTGCTTGGCTTTAGGGAATCAGCAGCCACGCCGCCTTTTAGCTACCGGAATGGTGATGGTGATGCTGAATTAGATTGAATTAGGCAATCTAGTTAATGCTGAGCCGTCGGCAAACCTATCGCCTTCTGTATACTATAATCTCTTGCCTCCTACCCGCGCTTGAATTTGTATGCTTTGGTGTTCTTTGGTTGTACTTTGTCGCCTTACACTTGTCGCTTATCCCAGTGTCTCCATTTTGTAACCTACCCGTTCACATATGGATGATGATGTGATTTACAAGGCTTACATGAAATAAATAAATAAAAATTTCGCAATGCCACAGCGACAAGGATAAAGCTGCTCCAGTGTGGCACAGTGTCGTCGTCGTCGTATAGCTGAAAATCGAAATCCTTTTTATACACCCCTCCTTCCAAATGAAGAGGTCCTCTGTGAAAGGCGCCTACCCAAGCTATACAAAGTATAGAATGGGCTAACCAAAAAAAAGGGAGCGAAAGCATGGTAGTAATTGCCAAATATTCATAGGAGCAGCTGGTGCTGCTTATTCGTTCACGTCCTCCCGAGTTCCATCTTCAGTGTTGCCAAAAGAAAGAATAAGTGCATGTGTGTGGTTTGGGGATATCTTTCACTCTTCATCCAGGACGTCAAGGAGTTACTTAGAGTATTTCGTCTGCCTTATCCTTTTTGCCTTTTGGTTCCGTCACGCTTTTCATTGTGTACTTTTCACTTGTTAAAAGGAATAAGGCGAGTCCTTTCTTCGTTTGTATATGTACCTACACCTACTTTTCGGGAAGATGTTTTGGATATGTTCCAAAATGAATATACTTGTAGGTATGTACTACAATGTGTTTTCGGTTTTCATCTGATGTTTTTTTTTTCGTTTGTTATTCTAAGTCCTTCAATCCTTTAAGTATCGTGTCCTGGATTTTATACAGTTACATACAAATATCTGAGCTGAGGAGGGGGTTGCCTGCATAAAAAAAGGCAAAAATAAATGTTTATAGCTTAAGGGCTACTTTTCTCGGACATCTGTAAACGACCAGAAATAAAACCTAAAGAAGGACGACGACCGGCCAAGTGAGCACGAAGAGTGGGCCCAAACAATGCAAGGATTTTCCTCCGTTGTTCGGTGGGTTTTTTTTTTTTGCCCATTTTTCTTTCTTATGGAAAAACTGCTTTTGAGGAAGGCGGGGTGACAAAGGCTAAGATAATTGGCTTTGATGCAGTTTTGTTGTGTGGTCTTGAAGGAGAAAGCGCCAGAAGAAAAGGATAATAATCGTTTAAGTGTTGCAATATAAAAATTTTCATATAGCATGTGTTGTTTTTTTTTTTTTTTTGTGTACATAGGTTTATGATATTTTAGCCTCTGACTTGGATGTTGTTGGGGTGTGGCAGTCGTTCAGTTCGTTTTGTTTTGCTCCTTGAAGTTTTTAAGTATTTATTATTAAATCCTTGTTATCGGCGCGGCGATGGAAACAAACATCAGAAAAAATGAATAAAAGACCTGACGGTCGGTGGTGGGAAGAAAAGCAATTATTTGGTCACATTTTGTGTGAAAATAGGAAACGTATGCCAAAAAGTGTTTTTTGTTCTAGCTGAAGTCATAGTGCAATAAAACCGGACGGAACTGGTTGGTTTTGGGTTGGGATGGGTAAAGGTTTTTGTGGTTGACTATGAGGAAACTATTTTGTTGTGAAATTGAAGTAATTCGGTGAGTGGCGCTTTTTCTTTTTTTGTAAGTGGGTGTTTTGCACTTTTTGTTAGTTTTTGTGGCAAAAATTATTATCTCTGACTTGAAGTTCATTATTATTTGCTTGCTTTTTTGCTAGTTAAAGAAATGCAGCAAAACGAAAGAAAGCGGATGGAAAGAAAAGGAGTCATTATATTTTCAAATTGAAACATCATTGCCCTATACATTTTTCGGCAATGTTAGTGATTTTGAATGGGACCACAATTTTCACACTTTACCTAAGGCGTTTTGCTGGGTTGAGATAAAAAAATGTCGGAATTAAGTATATTATGTACTTGTGGCGGTAATGCAATGCTAAGAGACATTTTTCGAGTCCGTCCTTTTAATTTTCTTAACTTCAAGCGGATAGGTTTTACAGATTTAATCAATATCATCAAATGATACAAATCAGCATCCTTTTTTACTTTTGTTGACAATAAAAAAAAACAAATATCTTTTAACATTTCAAAACTTTTTTCATTCGTTCGCCAACAAAAAAATAAGTGAATATTTTAACTGGATTGACGTTCGATTTTTTCGGGCGAAATTCCCAATAGGCGGAAAGTGAAATTAATATTTTTTTGGGTGGAATGTCAGTCGAGCGAACTCCACAATAAGGCTGAGTGTGTCTTACTTGATGAGAGAACTGCGGGTCGAAAAACTTATTGGCATAGTATCTTCAAAATAGCCGCTCAAAAAAGAACAAATGCCAAAAGTTCAAAGGTTTATACATCCATTTATTTTGATGTTTGGAGCAAATTATGAAAAGTACCTGAGTTTTGGATCACTGCTAAATAATTGTTTTAGGGTTTGTGGAAGGGGTCTAAATTCAGTTTTTTGCAAATTTCTTTAAAACAATCGAATTGTAACTTATTGAATTCTCTATAAAAAAAAGGCTTAAAACTTTTCATTGTATTATCAATCGATTTCAAGAAAAACGTGTTAAATTGTGAAAAAATACACTTGTTTTGTCAAAACACTGCACCTTCCACCTTTTTACTACGGTCCCAACAATTTTCTACTTTTGATTCACTATGTATGAAATTAGAATCGAATCCCAAAAATGTCCCACAATATTTCCATTCTATTTGACAGATGAATTTAAAAAAAAAACAATAAATATTTTTTTTTGAACAATTTAAATTGAAGCAAGTTTTTGAATAAAAATATTTAACTGGATATTGTGAACAGTTATTTTGCTAGGTTTTTTTATATGCTTTTCAAATGAGACAAAAATTGGAACGAGAAAAATACGCAATACATTTGTACATAATAAGGAAGTACATATGTATAATGGTGCTTATCGCAAAGGGATTCCTAACGCAGAAAACAAATTATTGATTAGTTAAAAACAGTTAAATAAATATTAATAAATACAAAAAAATATGTTTACACGCATTTTGTATGCTTTTTTCAATTTAGAAGGGTTACTCGCAAACACATTTGCATTAGCACAATATTTTGCGTATTCGAATGGGTTTGGCATCTACTTTCGAGTTAGGTAGTGCTAAATTAACTAAAAGAAATGTTCCCCAATCGACTTTATTTGAGCGTTCTTATAGAATTACAGATTTTGCTAATTAGAATATTTTGATTGTAGAATCGAATTATGCACGATTTGGTCTCACAAACTTGCTCTTGTAAAAAGTTACCTTCATGATACCGACTTGGAAATTATTTTAACAAGTTTTGAATAAATTTTTTTTTGAGATTTTCAAAAAAGAAAAAAACAATTTTTTCAAATAAAATACTATTTTTGATTTTTTTTTTTGAAAATTCATCAGGATTTGCAGTACTATCTGAATATCAAATTTCAACAAAAACGGTAAATTAATTTACGAGTTATTTTATGGAAGGGACCGTTTAAATGCTTTTTTATGATGAAAATCTTCGTCTTTGACAACAAATCACTCATGCCAAATTTTATCAAAATTGATCGTATTTTTTTCGAAAAAAAATTGTATTTTCGTTTACGGTTATATGGCAGGTACCATTGTTTTTTAGGCCAAAACAAAAATTTCAATTTTTGCTCTAGGGAATGGTCAATGAACCCTACATTCCAAATTTGAACCCAATCGGCTTAGATGTTTAGATTGTAGGTACTTATAAACAACCAGACTGACAGACAGAAAGAATTTCCGGACCCACATTTTTCGACTTCTTTATCATCGCAAAATCATGTTTGATTGTTGTCTCAAAATTTTTTACACATACATAACTAGCATTAGTACCTTTATCTTGTATCTAGTAATAAAGGTTTCCGCAAAAGACTCAGCTTTGTCGGAAATGTTTGGAAGTAAAAATCTAATTTTCCTGGGCCTTATAACGAAGCTGCTTTTATTAATATTACATTGTTATGTCCAATTGGTTCAAAGAAATTATTAAAATTATTCACTATAATTCACTTTTCATAAATTACTGCTGAGGAAAAGAGAAGCTGTCAAATCATAAATTTCTGTCAAACCACAAATTAAATTAGGTGTGTTCAAATATTTTTTTCAAGTCACTTGTTGAACTTGAAGAGGTAGAAAGCTTTCTTTTAGAAAATGTAGATATTACAAAAAAAAATCCTAATAAAATATATTTCAAAAAATTGTATTAGCTATTTTATTATTTTATTCAAACCTAAAATTCAAAATAAATGGTATTTATTTATTTGTTAGAAATGAAAAACAGAAACATTACACTTTGTACCGGAGTAAATTCCAGGTTCTTTTAGAAGTGAACATAACTATTCAAAATTTAAAAAAAAATAAGGATTCTGTTGTGTTTAGAAGTTCACAATGTAGAAATTCTAAAAAATATTAATATCAACTATTTGACATTCTAACCATAAATTATTCTTGGTATTTAGGGTTATGTGATTATGTATAATTAGGTATTTTCCACAAATATATACATGTAACTACAATTTCCTTTAAGAACATTCTATTGGAATTTCATTTGATATATGTACATACATACTTATGTAGCTATTTAGCATTCCAACAAAACAAAATCCTAACATAGAAGTGTGAAATACCAACCACATTGATATACATATAAGCTCCTAACAGCAACCACTTATTTGCATTACTTTTTTAAAATAGTCACAAAAAGCTTAATTCTCGTGACATGATTTGTGTGATTCGGTTTTTTTTTAAATTTATTTAAACGGTAACTCTACTCGTATGGCTGAAGTTGAAATTAAAATCAATTTTGCAGGTGACTTTGCAAATAAGTTTAGCGTGAATAACAAGCGCATGCACGACATAATTTTTTCCTTTTATTCGTTACTTATAATAAAATATTTTGTTTAAATTATTAAACGTGTGTGGTTTCTGCATCAAAAGTATGATTAAATATGGTCATATTCAAAAAATAATTTTGTACATCGACGTCAATCTACAAAGTGTTAAAGACTATGTTCACATTGGACTCACTTAACCGATGCTTTTTGACATCTATATGTTTTTTATCCTTCTCCATTCGTTAATGCAACGATACATTCAACCAGTACCTATTTATTAATTTTTTTTTAAATTCCCATAAATTCATTTTGCATCCGCTATATTTTAACATTTCACACTATGTTGTGTCCGAACACCGGTGGATTGGACTTACGTTAAAATGCGTTGGATGAGTGAGTTCAATGTGAACATCGTCAAAAGCCAATTGGTCAAGCGATCTATTGCTTTTTGGCAGCAGATTGCATACATTGCATACAGTTCAAACTGTCACCTGGTAATAAAACCTTTTTTTGACATTTCGCAGTGTGACAGCTGAAAGGTGTAAAATTTATTTTGACGTATGCGGATTAGCAAGGTTGTGTGATCCCCTAAAATATTCAGATTGAGTAAAATATGATGGTCGTAAGACACTGCAATACAGTTTTTTTTCACTATTCATTGTGTCTTTAAATATTTAATCTTAAAATACCGATACATTTTATTACTCTGCTTTAAGTGGATTTTGGTGCAACCAGTCATAACCATGAATAACATAATAATAATGATCTAATTTTCTTTTTAAGAAATTCTCAAACTATTAAATTTTAACTAGTGTATATGGGAATGTTGAGTAGATTTTGTGTTAAATTTAATTTCTTTGCAAACTATTACTTAAATATGTTAAAGACCCTCATAAAATTCCACACAGCTTGTAACTTACCAAAAAAATCTGTGTGTTTTAATATCAATTCCGAATAATTCATTCTTAGAACACATAAATGCCATACTTTGGACTCACACCATCAGTAAAGCAAAATCATTCCTTTCGCATTTTCTTGAAAGAATCTCTTTCTTTATGCCGAAGATGCCTTATTTTGCTGGAAAAAAAGCCTTTTCCATCACAAAGGCATGCCAATTTTCCTGTTATCCAGCAATTACTTTTTAATTCATCACTTGTCCGAACTGGGGCTAAATAAATTACAATTTCTCTCTGTCTCCATATTCCGCACTCAAAGTAAGCCGGCACTGTTACACAGCAAAGCAGTATAACCATAAAAAAAGAGCACAACATCATCATTTGCCATCGTCAGATGTTTCGTCCCCTTTCATCAAATTCCGAATGAGTTTCCATTCCCTATAACTAAATAACCATGCAATGAGGTTAACATGTCATCCATCCGGACGTGCGGTAATTTCTGCTCTATCTGCTTGTCATTGCTGCCCAAATGGCATTCCAGCTATTTATCCGCACCCACGAACACAACGACTCTCAGTCGTGTCGTGAAGCTCTCCCAGAATCTGTGCTGTGCCAAAATAAAAGCACAGTCTTGTGATAAATTACAGATATTCGCAACTCTTTCCTGGATGGCGTTATTTTTTGTTGTGTGTGTTGTTGTAACTGTCCCCGATAATGCCTTACCCTGCCCAGTCCATCGTTGTACCATATTTGCAAAAGGGCGCGCACAAGGTCGGATAGATAGAGGGATGAATGCGGCATCATGTGCCATGACATGGATTTCCGGAAAAACTAATTTCCGGCGAGCACAAGAACGGACACATAATATGACTAAGTTATTTGTCACATTAACTGCATGTTGACGATGCTAGTAGAAGTAAGGGGGCGCTACGTTCGTTATGTGTGCTGTGTGATGTGCTCTGTTATGTCCGGGTGACCGAGAAGGATTATCTTGTACGACTTGTGACACTCTTGTGCTTCGAGGGTGCCATCGCATTGCCATGCCAAAGTTGTGAAGTTTTTGTGTGCTGTCCTTGTTCTGCGATGATGTGTCCTTCTGTGGTTTATTATCACTACGCTGACATTCGTCGTATAGTTGTTGGCTATGACGATCATAATCACCATTGCGAGTGTATAGAAACTTTTGTATGCTAGAGATTGTGGGATGAAAGTAAATATTATGTTCATCTGTCAATAGCGCGGCGAAATGTAATCTAAGCAGTATATTCATTCTCTGGGCAGCACAGATTATTATTTATTCAAGGACATAACGATGTGTGATTAATGCTAATATTGATACATGGAATCAATTGTTACTGTGGTGGCTCTTCGACTAAGATAAACAGAACATGGCGTATATACATATGAATTAATGAAACTGTCGCAAATGGCATCGCAGTAAAATAAATTGATATAAAAAGGCTTTATCCTTAAAGTATCATTTGTGAAGTGGAATTTTCTGTTTGATGGAAAGACGTCCTTATAGTATTAGATAAATATTTATCTGCAACACATAACATCTAATTGAGCAATAAAAACAAAATCGGAATTTTTCTGAAAGAAGTCTTATTTATAATTAAATATGTATGTATATGAATATTTAATTTATTTTTTCCACTGACAATAACTTCATAATTAGCTATCGAATTTGTTTCGTGTGTTGTGTTTCGTTTTGTAAATATTTCCTTAGGATTTTCACATCGACCTAAAATGCAGGTATCATGAAAACAAAAAAACCCAAAACCTACATCAAAACACTACCATACTTATTTGGTAAACACTAGTTTTAATATAAACGATTAATTTTATAGAGTTTTTACACGGCATCAATATCCCGGTTTTGATGAAAAATCGAAAAGCTGCATCAAAATCACAAGTTTTCTCATACGTTTTTGACAAGCAACAAACCCACGAATGAAAGAATACAAGATTACGACACTTTGGCATTTTCACTTTGTTGTTGTTTCGCTTGTGACGTAATTTTCACTTGTGACGTAAGCACCTTGCATTTTTTTTCTCATTGATTGGGGTAAAGTCATAAGAAGATTCCACCATTTATTTGTTTTTCTGCTTGTGTTTACGTCACAAGTGACAAAAACACAACAACATAAAGCTAAAAAAAAACAAGTTTCGTGATCTTGTATTCTTTCATTCATGCAACAAACCTATAAAAAACAAGGGTGAAATTGGACTATGAATAAAACAAACACAGTGAAAAATTCAGCACTCAATTAAATGCCAAGAATGACGAAAGAGAGCTGTCAAAAGAAATTATATTATCTGTTTTCAATATGACTGCTTCAAATTGTAGCAAACAGAATAGTATAAATAAACATATATACATACATCTTTTGAATGTAAACTGAGAAAGTTTATGTTCTGAAAGTTGTTTTATAACCCTTTCCAGAAGTTCACAACCGTTTTGACAAAGATTTTCAATTTGCTTTTAAATCAGAACATTAGAGCAGATTTGTAATAGTGTAAGAATTCTGTTATTGTTTTATCGTGTTCTCATTCTGTCCTGAAAAAGAAAAAAAAGATTGTTACACCTCTAGCTCCAAATTGTGCAATTTTGAGGCCTCAATTTCGAAATTACGAAAGGTATTTGGTTTGACATTTTTAATAAAAAACATTAGAGCAAGTAAAATATGGTTTTCTTTTTCTGACTATGTGAGTCATACATTTTGTCTTTGAGAATAAGCACAATTTTGTCAGTTCTGTTTGTTTTATTCGTTGGTATAACAATAAAATCTGTTATAAAACGTAATTTAAACATTTTAAGGCAATTTCGTTGAAATTGAGTTGATTTGAGATAATTTCGAAATTGCGTATTTAAAATGGGAAATTGTGCAACTTCGCAAGTGATTTCGAATATTTTGCTAAAATTCCGTAATTGTCTTTATATTTTTTGTGGTCAAATGCGTAATGTATATAAAGGGCTAACTGTAATAGGCGGAAGCAAACGGAAGCTTATTTTAGAACTAAACGTAACCTTAAATTGAAGACGTATTGGAGTATTTGCAGAACGAAACTTTTGTTTATTTATAGTTTTGTGAATTGATTTTCAAAATAAATCAACAAATTTAAAGAGAAATTATTTTATATAACTATAACAACAACAAATTCAATAAACAAATGCTACATTTGTGAAAAATAACAAATAAAAATAAACAAATTTATTAAGTTGTCAAATGCGAACAGGAGCGCAGTTTACGTCCGTAAACACAACTTATCGAAATTAAACGAAACACCGTTATTATGGACTCAAAATACGAATATGTTGCTCTCGCTCAGTCGCAGACGGAGTCGTCCGCACCGTTCCATAAATTATAGTTCTGCCTTAATGTATTGTTGTTTTATTTTTGTTTACTGCATGGGCTTCACTTGACATTTCTCTTCTTGCCTTCTCTGAATCCGGCTTATTTATCTCTCAGGCCCCATTATACTTTCTGTTTATGTTTTCATTGTTCGGGAAAAGTATATAGAAATTAACCTAAGGCAAAATTCTCAAACATTAAATGAATGCGTCATATTCTACCCACCAAAAAAGCTTTGCTATATCAACCATCATTAATTTTGATTGATTATTTTCAACTTCCTTACAAAGTCCTTTTGAATCAAACAAAAACTAAATTTTCAGCTTATTTAATTCTTATCAGTATTGCCATTGGGCATGAAAATCAATAAGCCGATAGAGAAATCAAACAAAAGCAAATCCAGCTTTTCCCATAAATCTTCCTAATCTTCCACAGGACATAACAATCAACGTCATCTCCTGTTGGTACAAACACGAAACACCTCTCAGGAGACTTTAAATACATCCACTATAACCACACACAAACTGAAAGCGTCACAACGAACTTCCTTGCCATTTATATATTTCAACATTTTTGACACATGTGACACTTAAAAAATCATCGTGCATTGTTGCCTTTAACAAATAATCAAATAATCAAAGAAACTTCCAAACCCTATTAATTTTACTCACGACCATTTTCACTGAATGAAAATAAGGCCAACCCAAATATAGGACCAACAAAAACCCAACTAGACTACACACAAAAGACTGAATGTGCTGGTGTGTGGCAGAACAAATTACCTGCTTAGAAATTCAATTTCTTGAAAGAGGAACGATAACCATTCGTTAAGAGGTGCTATAAGGTTCTCACTCTTTTCGAGTGTAGGTATATATTCGATCGTTTTGTATCACTCACGATTACCTTGGCAATAAATTTTCGAAATAGCCGGCAATGCGAACTCATTCGCCAGCTTTTCTTCTGTTAGTCCGTTCCGATGGGCAATGGCATTGGTTCGGTTTGTCGAATGGGTTTGCGAAGAATAAACCCTTTTGTTGCGAAACAAAATGAAATTGATTAGCACGGAAGTGGGTTTCGCTGGCAAAACCACCCCTTCCGCCTTAATCTTCCCATACAAAGTACCCGGCCCGGGCTAAATGGTCAGGAGCGATGTGTTTACCCTGCTTAAACACCGACCTGACACAGAAAGGGTGCTCGAGCTCAGGTAATGCTATGTGCAAACACCTGGGAACTTTAGAAAATTATGCGACATTTGTTAGTCGTGTTTGTAAGTGTGTTGTGTCAGTCTGATGGGCTGTCTTGTTTTCTGGCTGTCGTCTTCATCGTATGTCGTTGTCGTTGTCGTGCTCTTCCTGAGGTTGAATGATATCAGATTTACGTGTCAAATGGAAGGTGCGAAATGAGATAAGAAAATATAACCCTGATAGGAATGGCACCTCTTGCTGGATTGGATAGGGTTGCATTCATAGGCTTGGTGTTTGCTTGCTTTAGTTCGCTACATATATCCAACTATTAACCAAATAGGATTACCAAAGAGATTCCAACAGAGTGAAGTATAAATGATTGAAAGGCGTTTAACGTCTGTCATGCGGTGCTTATATCCACAGTTCTACAGAGTAATCATGGTTGCCAAGTCATGGGCCTGAATTGAGTTTTACATATTCCGCACAATAAAACACTTTGTACTTGAGATACAAATACTGCCAGTAAGTTGGTACCTATATAGTTGGGAAATTTTGAAATTTCATTGACGGAAAATTGACTTGGTCGCCAAGATCTACAAATATTTATATACATTAACAAATTAAATGATTTAATTTGGAGTTTAATTGAAACGCTTTAGAATCCCCTTTTTTTGGAACACAATCTGATGTAGTGGATTGTGACTTTTGACACTTTGCTGATCTTGCTGTTTGAGTGGATAATATTAATTCAACATAATAATATTAAGTATGCTAAGGTGCTTCTGCTTAAACTTATTAAATGGAAACATTTATAATTAAAGTAAGTCGTTATTTTCTCTAGAAATTGCGTTTAAAGATTAATTCTCATTCGCTCGTTGCAGTTCATCTGCCAGACACTTAATATTATTATTAGTAATCATTTCAATGAATTCAAGCCCTTAACCAAACGTTTTTTTTTTTTTTAAACATAAGTTATTTGCGGGCGGTGGTATTTTAAGTTTAACATTCCACATATGTCATCCATACCAAATCTGTCAAAACACAAACTGACAAGCTTAACAACTTTGTTTTTGCGGAGAGAGTTTGATTTAAATATTTTTCATATGTCAAAAATAGATTTGATCATATCTGTCGAATTATCAAAAAGGAATTCAACGCGCTTTTTAACATATCGTGTTTGACATATGTATGCGAGCGAACTTAATTTTGACGCATAATACAAAAAATGCTGAACATCGATTTATCAATATCCGTTGACATTTCACCCAAGATATCTACATACATAATAAGTCAGTTTTTTTGTAAATGTGAAACCACAAAATGACAAAAGCTATTAATACTTTCTTTTGACAGTTGGAACTAAATGTTAAATTTAACTTTTATACTAAAAAGTAGTAAATGGCTTTTTTGAATTTTCTTGGTTTGAAAGATATCAAAGCCTCAACTGTCACCGGAAAGCACTCAATCTTTTTTGGATCAAAAAATAGACCGCTTTCAATTTGACGTTGATTGCACTGAAATGACATTAAGTTCGGCAGATTTGGCGATGAAATGTCTTGTTTTGGGAACTGTCTCAACAAAGCGTACATTAAATATTTCATAATTGAACCAGTTGGAAGTTGACTTTAGGATTTTAAATCGTTGGCTTTTTAACATATCGTAGTTTGACATATGTATGCGAGCGAACTTAATTTTGACGCATATTGATAATTTCGCTTGCACTGTCACCGGAAAGCACTAAGTCGTAATTTGTTGTTTGTCTTGGTAGTAAATATTTTGTTTGACCGAAAATTCACTTAAGCAAGAAGAACTTTAAATGCTTTTCGCGTAAGCCCATCAGAATTGAAAACAAGCCAGAAATTTGATTCATAAATTTTTTTGAAAATAGCAACCATTATAATATTATGATATATAAGTTCAATCTGGCAATCATGGCAGAAATCCCAATTTTGTTCGCTCAAAAAGCACTTCGACTCAACTGATTTGACACTAGGTCATCTTGAATGTGATATTTAGAGGGTGTGCAAACGCACACTATCTTAAACGTGTAAACAAACGAACAAACCTTCATTCATGCATATATCTTAAATAAACAAGGGTTGTACTCTACAACAAGAATCCAAGCCAAGCCATATAGATAATCTCTAGCTCATGAGTTTGTTTTTGACACCAACTATACGACAAGACTGCCCTTCCTTATTGCAACCGTATAGATAGAAGGTAACAATGCAAACAAGTCCAAGTGAATGTATAAAGGTGTTCAGTTTAAATATTTCTCAGCAATTTGTAAGTCTTTCACTTCCTTAGGATTTTATTTTTGATATCCTTTTGTTTAAAACGTATGGATAAGATACATTTAATTTTCTTAACACTGGCTTATGGTCGAAGTGTCAAATCAAAGGCAATAGTGTTCAAGAGAATCTTTAATTAGTTTTGATTGTGGCTTTGCTTTGTAGACTTTTGTTTCAAAGGACTATTATATTTATATGCACAACAGATTGGACATGAAAAGACTTATATATAACTGTGATAAGGGATCATGAATGGGTGGCTTATATTTTGTGTGTTAATTAAATCTATAACACTTAACGGGATAAATGAAGAAAATCGAAAACAAAAGAGGGAACACGAACTAGAAAGGAATCTATTAAGATGAGTTTGTAAGTGTGATTATAGAAACACACCCCTAGAACTTTAGGTTTTTTTTTGTCCATGGCATGGAAGAAAGTTTCCCTCGAGAGATACTTTTCCTTTTACCAAGAGAATTTAATCGAAAATCTGGTGACTTGATTGTGAGAAGCAGATTGTTTCCTTTTGGCAAATTGATTTGACTCAATGAATAATCTTGACATCTAAAGGAATTCAATTTGTAGATTTCTTGTGAATTTTATTTGGCCGTGTGCGTCTATGTGTGGTGTTTGTGTTTACCTTAAGGACCAAACGAAGAGGAAATCATGTTTGCTGATTGATTTTGTAGAATGTAAATATTTATTTCACGCAGCACATTTTATATAAGGTGAGATATTTTGGCAGAATTCACAGGATGAAAGTCTTTAACAAAGAGTTTGCTTTTGAACTTTTTTTGAGATTCAAATCAAAATAGTGTATAAATAAACTGAAAATAGTAAGAGATATAAGATAAGTTGAACGTAGGTATATTTTTATATCTATGTTATGCAATATATAAATTGGGCATATTGTAATTTTGGCAGAATCTTTGAAATACAATTTTGACATTTGCGAAGTGGACTCAGTTCGAACTTCGAACAGTCAAAAATAATAAATTTGAATCGCACAGCAATACCAATAATAAATCTTTTTTATTTTGTTGTTGGATTATCGGCTCTCTCTCAATTTCAATTTTTTAATATATGTATCTTTCTTCTATCTCATTATTGTTGTCAGAACTTCTTGTACATTGCCCTCCCTTTCCAAACATATATGTTCATTCTTTCGTTATATATGAAATTTCCAAAGTCAAATAAATTCGATGCTAGCTCCGCAACTGGTGGGATTCCGCCGTAATAGTTTCGAGTTATGATTGTACTATAGTTTTTATTTACAATGGTAGAAAGTAAAAAACTGTTTTTGGAAATTCCAATCGAATCAAAATTGAGTGTTTTCAGGAGTCAACTGATAAAGTCATAGGAAAAACATATCTACTTATGGTTTCAAAATCACATGGTTTCAAAAGTCACGGAAAGTAGGAGTGGGCCACCAAGTTGCCGTCTGTTTGTGTTGTCAAACTAATGACAAAAATTTTCACATATAGTATTTATTTTATTAAAATGCTATTATTAGTTTCATGAGTTAAGCTGAATTTGATATACCAAACGAATACTCTGAGCTACGACAAAATTCAATCGTTAAATATTATGTTTCTCATGGAATCCAGTAAAATCTCTCACATTCATCAACTTCTTCTATTCTATCGAAATGTTTCCGCTTCATAAAATCTTTCATTTTAAGTTCCGAAAGTTTTGCATTTATTTTCAGTTTATATCCGATGTATATTGAGTAATGCCAATAGCTTAGCTATTCCAAGAACTAATCAATGTGCATCCATTTTACTACATTCGCACTTCATTGCTCCCATTACTTATCGGACGGACCCTATTCCTTCATCTTCAAGTTTGCTCCTTGATACAATTACGATACACCTGCTTTCATCCTAATGCCAATCGGCCATTCCTGCATCCATCCCAACACCCATTCATTAAAGTAATCTCAACCGATACCTTGTTTTATATTCCATCTCCGCATAATGGCCAATGGCAACGGTTTACCTTTAGACTACTTTGCTTTTTGGTCTTGCCATTATTTCTGGCCACAAGCAAGCAGCAGTGTTAGGGAAGAAAAACTTCTTGTCATAACATTTTATGAATATTATCCATTTCTTTGCCCAAATGTGTTCTAAGGATGTTCTAACCTCATCAGATGCTTTAAGTAAAAAAATAACTGAACACAGCCCTTAAGAAGCTTTCGAAGAGATTAAATAGATTTCCAACTTGAAGAGATTATACATATATAATAGAGCAAAGATGAGGACGAGTGAATGGTGTGAAATCACCATTTTTCATCGAAGTTTTCTTCAACCTAATGTAGAAGAAGAATAAGAAGAAGTTACTTTTGGGTGCCATTATTGGTGGCATCGGCGAGGGTTGATTCACACTGGTCCCTAATCTCTATAAATGAGATTGTGTTGCTTCAGAGTTATGTTTTAATTCAATTACGGAACTGGCAGGGTACAATTAGCATCACCTTCACCCGTCGGCGTCGTCACCATCCATGGATTGGATAGTCAACTCATCATCATCATCATGAAGAGCATCCTTCCTCATCATCGTGTTCTAATTATTATTCTAGGGTGGCGGAAGGGACAAAGTTTTATGTGAAAGTATTGACGGCGCCTTCATCCCCTCGTCAGTTTCTCTCGCTCAATGATCAACAAATAAAGGCCAATTATATACATCTTCGTTGGCCGTAGTAGTTATCGCAGTCGTTTCTCGTTGTATAGTCATCATAAGATTTTATGCCTGGCGCAAATATAATGAATTCAAATCAAAGCTGTGGCACAAGGAATAAAGTCGCAGATATAAATACGTAGGTACATACATAAATACATAGCTCAGCATTTTGTAGCAGCAGAAGATACCAATGTTACACTGCTAGAGCCCTTTAAAGTATGTTTAATTTTAATCTTTTTTTTATTTTTTCATTCTTCGTCAGGACAAACGAAGTGTACTGAACTTTTTACCATAAGAAATTAACATAATTAAAAGTTCTTTTGTCGTTCTACGACAATAGTTTGTTGAGGGAGGCAACAATTTAAGTTTTGTGTAAGCAAGTGCATCTACCATTAAGGTGACCAGCATGGATTTCTTAAAACATTTTGGATAAGTTTTTTTACTTGCTCATAAGGGCAAGTTTCGCGTGAAAAAAAATTCCAGGTTTTAATCAAACCTGACATTACGATGATAGAGGAGTCCAAAAAAGTAGGTTTCGTCATGCCGCCCGTCGGTCTGTCTATGCATATGTGCGGATGTGCGTATGTGCGGTTGTCTGTGCCCCGATCTACAGCCTGAACGGTTATTCGGATTTTTTCAAACTTCGTGAGTAGTACTTTTTGGTGACTCCCTAGAGGAAAAATTTGAATTTTTGTTTTAGCCCGGCTATAACGGGTAGCTTTTCTAAATTTTCTCGAAAACGGCTCTAAAGATTTGGATTAAACTTTGTGTACGTGATATTTTTAGTAGTCCTTATATAACTGCAATTCAGGTTTTTGGCAAAAAATGCACATAACAATTTTTTTGGGGTTAAAGGTTTTTCAAAAATTTGGCCATAAATTGATAAAGCTTTACCGATTTGGTTTAAATTTGGAACGGTATTAATTCTAAGCATTCAACTCAAGATGGCATTTAAAGTTTTTGCCTAAATAGCCATTTAATAATAGCTACCATACAACTTTATCTCATAATTAGGCCATTTTTCCACCTTTCAACATAATTCAGTAAATTAAATTGTCTAAATCCCATAGCAGCCCAGTATTGTCTAGTACCGGTTAATGAAGGTCCAAATATTGATGCATAATAAACAAAACCGCTGATCTTTTGCTTTCGTATTTGAATATTTAACCATTTCTTTCTGTACACTAAGTTGAGACTTCGAAAACAATATTCAAAATGCGTGTTACTGGTATATATACCCGTGAAACCTGTAGGATCTCAGCAGAGATTTCGGGAAAGTTGTAGCCGTTCTTAATCTTTGTCTACAGTATCTTCATTCTACAGATTCGCTGGCCGACAATAATATCAAACAAGAAGAACAAGTAAAAATCGTTTGAAGTCGAGATAAGGCGGCTGAATGAATTGGTCATACAAGAGAAACTGTATTAAGAGTGCCTGGCGAGTTGGAAAGCCAAGAAAAACATGGAAACTGTAGTGGAAGAAGGTGAGTCCCAGAAAAATATCAGACCAACAGCTGAGATATCCAATAAGGAGGAAATTTGTTTGCTATAGTATGAGGAGCCTGTATATAGTATAAACATTGTAGGGAAGACTTTTGTCGGTACTATATTATTTTAGTTGAACGAAAAATATATGTATGTTTTCAAACGATTTGTATCTTGTGAAACACAATAACATATATGTACTTAGGTGTTGTTAGAAAAGAGTTTCTAATCTAGAAATGGTGTGTTGAAGCAATTGGTTACGAACATGTTATCTTTCAATTTACCATTGGTTTTCAATTTCAAGCAATGCTTAGATCTCCAGGTAAAAATACAAAAAGTTCTTATCAAGTCGCTTTTTGAAATCATATAATGTAAGAATGGTCACACTAAACACCATTTCCCATCTCTGCGGGTACGTGCGTTTATGTTTGTACTTCAAAACCCCCAATTGTTTTGTTCTGAAGAAAACTTTAAATTTTCTTGCTGTTTTGCAGCTTTTTCAATGAACGCTCTTGGATAGCAAGATGGAAAAACTTTTGATACAACAGAGTGTATCTTCCATAAATCCCATAATGACACTGATAATGATGTTGATTCAAGTCATTTCTTTAAGCAGTGACTTATATAAATGTTTTCCTTTAACATTTGCAATTAAAATGTATATCTTTTGTCTGATGAGGAAATATAGAATCCTTTTTTTTTTTTGTATCTATTCGAAATCAAACCTTAACCAACTAACGAACAACGCGGCGCGCCTCTTAAGTTATCATTTCTTGCTCCTCTGTTTCAACAAATAAATGCGGATTGAAACAATCCGATGGTGGTTATGTGGTTGCGGTTGGCATAGATACTATATCTTAAATGCGAATAATATAGGTGGATGCAATATTCATTTCTTTTACTCCTTGAATGCTTTCTGATCGGATTGTTGCTGTTGTATTGCTGCTTCTGTAATTGGAATTGGTTTTTACTATAAAAAGTAAAGATAATGCAGATTTATTTTCAAAGCTCGAGGAGGAAATTGTAATAATAACGAATAATAATTGTGGTAATAAAAGCATTCTTCTCTGGGCGGGCGGTTGACAGTGTGATGCGGTTGGGATGTTGCTGAGTGCAGAGAGACCTGTGAAGTTCACTTTATGTGGTTATAAAGTTTTTGTTACAAGGAATTTTGATTACATTGATGGTGGAGATAAACTTTAAGATTTTGCTTTTATTTAAATAAGTTTTGTCGTTGCGATGTGGGTTTATATTTTATTTTCTGTCGGTCGTTGTGTAGCAAAAGGAGACTTTATTAAAATAGAACTATAGACACTGCAGCGAAGAGTGCGGAGGAAATATTCTTAGAAGTTTAAATATTATCTAATAGTCGTGGAGAAGAAAGACAAAATTTCGATCGTAAACTTTGATTTAGAAATTAAGTTGTGCACAAAAACGAACTCTTAGATGGGATATTAAAGTTCCATTGAAAAACTACATAAACTGTGGTATAGCTTGTGGCAATATTTAAAATAGATAAATTTAAATGGTGTGAAAAACGAGGTGTTTCAACCTTTAAGATACAAATTAAAACACATAAGTAGTTTAAAAGAAAAGTAATACTATTGTTTCTAAAGAAAGATAAACTAATTATAATATATATTCTTTTTTAAATTTAAATTTAAATTTAAGCTATTAAAATTCAAACATAAATTTAAACAATTGTTGTTATATTGTACTATTTGTACTATAGAATGTCAGTTTTTATTACTGACCATTGTGTTAATTTTCATTGAATGTGTTTGAACAACAACAACAACTTAAAGGCGCTACCACCAATTTTAAACGAATTTTTATTTACTCGTTTTTACGAATATTATTATTCGTTTTTTTCTATCTTTGGCTGGAGATATAGCTATTTCAAGGATTGCCAATTCCTTTCATCAGTCTCCTTTTTAGTGGTATTGAGCTTTAATCCAATTTTATTATACTTTTTCACATGCACATCGTGAGATTCGAACCCAACGCCTTCAGATTTACTCAGTCTTTGAAGTCGTATGCACAACGCATTCCACCGCTTATGACCACTGATGACACAGGTCGAGATGTTATGTTTGTTTGCTTTTTCAAACGCATTTGGAGCTTCAACTTCTAACAAATTCGATGTTTGAAATTAAAATGAAAAATAATTTGAAAAATATTCGACAAAATAATAGAAGAAAAGTCAAAGAAAAAAAGTTAATTAAAATTTACTAAAATGTTTTTACAGCTAAGTATAAAATGAAAATTTAAGGTATTTTACAATTTTGAGTAAAACATTTAAATTCATAAGTGGCTTGATGACAAATACCTATACTTAATTTAACACGTTGAAAAACACTGCTGAATGAGAACACTAAATTCCGGTAATGAACTGAGACTGGCAGGTATATGTAATTTTATCATTCAAGGCACTAGTTTGTAGTCTCATGATTAAATCACTGTAAATCAAGCTGTTTATATTGCGATAAAAGCTGTAGGTGTGTTTCCAATACCAAGAGCTAACAGAGATTTGCTACCACTACTTAATAGTTCCCTTAGTACGTATGCGGATACAACAACTATCCGTACGTTTTACTCGGATAAAAGTATGCCCTTTGAACGGAGTTTAGGTATTGTGGTGTCCCATTCACAAAATGGAGAACTCGGACAAAACGTCGCGAAAGAGAGATGTAATTATAATGTCGTAAAATAATACTAGTCTAGATCTCAAATAAAGAACAATCAGGAAAAGTTTGCTCGAAATTCCAGAAAATTATAGAAAATGAAAAATTTAAGCAAATTTAAAAAAAAAAAATTAAACAATCATTCCACGTTTTTTTTTATAGGATTACTTGTATTTTGTATATTTACGTTTACTTCATAAATGTCAAAGTGGAACGGAAATGGAAATTTGTCCTAACTGTCAAACATAATAGGGTCAAGATTTTTGCACCATTCAAAGAGTTAAAAAAAAAAAAACTTACTTAAGGACTGACAATTTATAGGTTGATTCAACAAAATATTGGTTTGTACGATTGACACATTTTGCTTGCATTTGATAATTAAAGGGGACAGTTCTTTTCCCTGATTTAACAAAACACAATGGCTAAGCTGACAAAAAGCTAATAATAGTCTCATTAATTAATTTTAGTTAACAATTTCATTTTAAAAGGATTGCTTAAAAGTATAGTGGTATAATTGAGGTCAAATATGCAGTAACAATTTTTAAGTCACGTATATCGATAAACAGAATACAAGGACAAGGTATGCTCACTAATCACTTAAGATACCAGAATCGCTATTTTGAATAAAATAGTTTTTGCATCTGCGGACATAACCAGATGATAGTGACGTTACACAACGAAGTGAACATACCTTCGATCTGTATGGACCTATAATGAATTTTGTGTTCTCACGTGCGATTGTTTTTTTAAGAAGACTGAAAAGTGTTTATCAGATAATCATCTTGAGTCTTTCTGCACCATAAATATGAAATTTTATCGATTTTGAAAAGTGTCTTGGGAGTGAACTTCCTAAAATCATTGGCGCAAAATTATAGTCCATTTAACTCGAAGCTAATTCACATTTAGTTTGACACTAGTCTAAAATTACATTTTTGGCAATTATAGAGAAGTTAAACTACACTTTATCTTTAAAGACTTGCATCAAAATTAAAATCATGAAAACCCTATTTTAATTTTGATAGTTTCACACTTGCTTCTCTCTGATGACTGTTGTCAATTTGTCATTTTCTATAAACCAAAAAAAAATTTGCAAAATGTTTTCGGAGGACGAAGATTTTGAATTGTTTGACGACATGAAACTGAAATTGTATACCCTTTATTTCGTAAAGCGGCATTGCAGCATTCTTTGAAAAGATCAACTTTTTAACGATATATATTTCTAAGTTCTTAAAAAAATTAAATTAATTTTAATTTCAAAAAGGGAGAAAATTGAAATTAAACAAAAAATAGGAAATTTTACCAATTTGTAAAAAGAAAAAATTACAGCTCACACTACGCGAATGACCGATTGAAATATTAATCGCGCTTTTTTCAAACTGTCAAACTCATAATCTTGTAAAAGTATTTTATAAATAATTCCTGTAAAATTTGAGATTTCCGTGACTTAAAAGTTAACTAATATACTATTCACAATTTTCGAGCACAACATTAAAATGTCCGCTCTTGTTTTCAATCAAAATGTCACCAATGATACAAAAAATGTTCAGCTGTCATCTGCGTACTGCGAATTTTGACACTGCTCTCCGAACGAGAAAGAGATATATCGTTGTTACCTAAAAAGCCCTATTATCATTTTGTTGACACATTCCGGGCTGATGACATTTTACGACAGATAGAAAGGCGTGTTTGCTTTGTTTTCTCAGCGAACTGTCACTGTTTAAGGCTTGTTCCGCACAAATAAGTTAGAGAAATGTTTTAAACCCCACACTAGTTGTCAGTACTTCAGAAAGAATCTATAATTACTTTAAAGTTATAGAACTGTTTCAAAGTTAAAATTAAGTTAAGAAGTGTGGCATTAATTCCTTAAACTTAGGCTGACTATAATTTTGCGCCATTTCTTTTAAAAAAATTCAGCTTTAAATTTAAAACTAAACATTTTATAGCTTATTATTCAATTCGAAATTTATAGCTCTTCCAACGTTGTTGTATGTAGTTTTAAATATTGATGTCTTCAATGTTTTATTACTGAATTCCTAATAATGGTGTTTTTTACTGTCCCATTTAAACAGCTATACTTTTTCCTTTTAAGATCCATATATTCTATAACGTTAAAGTGTCGATCGATGGTCTGTTTATACAAAAAATAACAACAAGTCTCTCTTAAAATTTTATTGGACCGTTTGTCGATGTCTTCGTTGTATCGGCCTAGCCACAACTATGGTAAATGTACCAAGCAGACACAAAAAATAAATCTTCATCCAAAGACCCTCCCACCATTCCGCCCTTTCGCTTGCAAAACAATGAACTAACAATTCATCATGCTCCAAATGGCTATAAATTCTAACTCGACCTTCAATCAGCGCGCCGTAAAAGAACCCAATTTCCATTTCATCACTTCATCTTTTCTCCATGGTATTTTTATGACCAAAATCAAAGGACTTTGTCCAAAAGATTAATGGACCTTCAATAGTGTGAAGATTTTCTACACTATAAAATCTTCCTATCGCTCTGTTCCAGAGAGTCAACACAATGACCACTCCCCCTCCTTACACAATATATACATACTCAAGATACAAGGATCCAAATTTCCAGCACCCACCCACACACAAACACACACGATGATGGTGTCGTACATTCTATGATTTTCCCTATCAAAATCATTTTTCATCGGAAACGCGTCACTTTAATAACTCAACAGAAATATGGTGGCACGCAAAGGCATGGCCTTATCAGGACGAAAGAAATAATAGCTTCCAATAATTCTCCTTGAGGATAAATTATAGTTTTTTTTTTTTTTTTTTAGTCTTCCATACATTTTTGTAATATGTATGTCGTTTTCATCCTTAAGGAAAAAGCCAGAACACGACGAAAAACAACAGAGCAAGCCAAACAGGACATGTCGAAGAAAAACTGCTGACCGTAGAGGATGGACAAAAAAAAACTACCCATTTGGAGCTGAGTTAAAGTAAATATAACCTGGATGGAGTACCGTCTAAGGAAAAGGATTTTTTATTGCAATGATACACACCATTCGTTGTTACGACTGGAACGACATGTATAAGTTTTTATCACCTTTTCAGTCCCGATAGCCTTATTCGTTCATTTTAACGAGTCAACAGATGCGAAAGTATGTTATGTTCTGTTGTATCCTGTTCCTGTCCTCTGCTGATAGGATAGTATACATTCATGAAGTTACTGTAGTCAGTTGTGTGGTTGGTAGCAACAAAAAGCAATAAAGGCTTGATTCATTTATCAAGTGATATGGGCTTTATGGAAACAAGTGGACTTTTGATACTTTTAATTAACTTTCAATGTTAAAGCTACGCGCACCTACAGATACCAGCTAATTAGATTTTATCAATAATGGTGCTGGCATTATTAGAGAAAAATTCTAGAAAAACAAATCTTATAATGTTTATTTTCACTCTCCAACCTCTTTCATCTCAGAATAAAATACCAGGCTGGTATAGAATTTTTTTTTTTTTTTTATACACTATCAGATATATTTTCAAATGGATCTTAAAGTAAGCATCAACATATGAAAGAAAGATTTGCCATCACATATAATGTGTCCCACTGGCTCATCACTTAGTGCAGGTGTTAGTTGTTAGTAAGCACAAAGGTACAAAAACAAAAACACATGCACATAAATACAACATAAATACATTATTACAATACAACACAGAAACAATTATGACCGTGGAGCACTGGTTCTAAAGAGAGTTTTTAAATTATTTTTATTTAAATTAAAGTCTATAAGGCTCTTATTCAAGTTATAAAACTTACTCATCCGTGTGAGAGGCTCATGCATGTCATAATTAGTTCTGTAGAGTTCAATATTCAAAAGTTCAGATCTTCGTAGGTGGTAAGACCCTCCGCGGTAGTTTAAGCATTGTATATAAATTTCTATAGTACAACCATGGAGCAGCGCCATCTAAAGAAAGTTGTTAACTGCACATTTGGAGGTTCTTACATTTACTAAGTGTCTATTCTGTTACCCTAACAATAGTCGTCTACGAAACAAATTAATAATATATAATGTATTTTATTTTCTCTAAAATCCATATTTCCTTGACAAGAGTCGTAAACAAAACAAAAATAATATATGTTTACGACTGTTGTCAGGGTTACAGAATAGACAACTATTAAATGCACGAACCTAGAAATGTGTTTATCACACGTTTCTCAAGATGGCCAGGCGGTGATTATTCAGCACGAAAATACTATAGAAATGTATATACAATGGTTTAAGCCAATAGAAGCTAACAGGTCCGAAGAATCAATTTGTCCGCTGATAAGTTGATGAAGAAAAATTAAATCATTATTTACCCTTCGTTGGTCTAAAGATTGAATCTGCAAAAGCTGTATCCGATGTTCATAAGCTGGCAGATTATAAGGATCGGCCCAAGGAAGGCCTTAAGCGAATAAACTTATGCTGCACTGATTCAATACGGTTCTTATGGATTTCATAAAAAGGAGTCCATACTTGTGAGGCATATTCAAGATGAGGCCTAACGTAGCAGTTGTACAATGAGAGAGTAACGTACGGATCGTTAAATTCTTTTGCCCACCGTTTTATGAATTCAAGCATAGAGTTCGCTTTATTTACAATAAAATTAATATGTTCAGAAAATTCTAGATTAGCACTAAAATTTATACCTAAGTCTTTGAAACTAACCACGCGACAGATTTTATTTTGAGATATACAATATTCAAAGAATTGTGAGACTTAAATACTTTGGAATCCGATTTTTTACAAAGAAGCCTGTTCGCCCATAATTTTTTAAGTGGGGCCTACCGTCTCAAGATTTCTATGATTTCTACTCTCAGTATTTTTACAATGAAGCCTGCTGTCTAACAAATTTTACAGTGAAACCTGTTGTATCAGGATCTCTATAGTTAACCCTGCCTCTCAGGATTTTAACAGTGAATTCTGATGCCTAAGAATAATTATTACAGTAAAGCCTGCTGTATTAGGATTTCTGTATCAAAACCAATCCTGTTGTCTCAGGATTTCTACAATAATGTTTGTTGTCTCCAGATTTTTCACAGAAAATCAGAATTTCTACAGTGAAGTGTGTTGTCTCAGAATTTCTACAGTGAAGCCTGATGACTCAGGATTTTAACAGTAAAAACTGTTGTATTAGGATTTATATAGTGAAAAAAAGCCTGCTGTCTCACAATTAATCTACAGTTAATCCTGCTGTTCGAGGAATTCTGCAGTCCCTCAGATTTAGAAATCCTTCAGAATTTCTACAGTGAAGACTATTGTACAGTGAGGACTAGTGCACCCGCTTTCTTAGGATTTCTACAGTGAATTCTGTTGTCTCAGGATTTCTACAGTCCTCAGGATTTCTACAGTGAAGCTAGTTGTGTCAAGATTTCTACAATTAAGCTTGCTGTCTCAGGATTTCTGCAGTGAAGCCTTCTGTCTCAGATTTTTTAGTTAATTCTGCTGTCTCAAGATATCTTCAGTGGAGCCCACTGTCTCAGGATTTCTAAATTGCAGCCGCTTTCTTAGAATTTCGCCAGTGAATCCTGTTGTCTCAGGACTTCTACAGTACTCAGGTTTTCTACAGTGAAGCTTGTTGTGTCAAGATTTCTACAGTTAATTCTGCTGTCTCAAGATATCTACAGTGGAGCCTACTGTCTCTGGATTTCCAAAGTGCAGTCGCTTTCTTAGGATTTCTACAGTGAATCCTGTTGTCTCAGGATTTGTACAGTGATTTCTACAGTGAATCCTGTTGTCTCAGGATTTCTACCAGTCCACATGATTTCTACAGTGAAGCTTTTTGTCTCAAGATCTCTACACTAAAGCCTGTTGTCTCAGAATTTCTTTAGTGAATCCTGCTCAGGATTTTTGCTGAAGTAGTGGTATAACTTAATAATATAAAAGTATGTTTAAAGTACATGCAAACGAATAAGATGTAGGTATAATTCTATGTTTGATCATGAAGATTTAGAAAATAAATTTGTATGGTAAATCTAATGATTTTAAAGGAGACAGTAAAAAGTAAATGTTGCAAAATCATATCAAACCTCAAACACGACAGACAATCTCTCTCACTACTGAAAGTAAAAAAAGTGATTATTTAAGTAAGAGTACAAGTCAGATAAAAAGTACCGAAGTTAAAGTAGTATTAAGACTACGTTCATTCCTTAAATAGGTATATAGGCTGCATGAGTACACGAGTATATAATTTAGCGTCAATGACTACCCTCCAAGTTAAAAAAGCGATACGCGATATTAAGTAGCACACACAAGAAAACAGTAAATGTAAAATTATGTTCTTGTTTAATTAACCATGCATTACATATACATCAGGATCTAATTTCATGTTTACTTAATTTGTTTGTCTCAGTTCATTATTAACTTAGCCTGGTGAAACCAAATTGAGCCCATCACATTATACTGTCATGACCTCAGATCAAAATAAATGTCACGTCTATTCCTAAAACGAATTACACTTTATTCAGACGAATTTCTCGCATTATTGTCATGGACATCTTATACCTAATGTTTTAGAAAGAAAAAAATTCAAACAATTTATGTCAACCAATCAAAAATTGAAAAGCCTACGACACACACACGAAAATTGAATTAGTTTTTCCCTCCTGTAAAATAAACATCTTAAGTTGAAAAGTAAACTTCATTATTAAAAAAAGAAAAGAAACTCAAGGATCACATGTCACCTTTTCTTCTTCACACAAACAAACGTGTCATCCCAAATCAGTTATATTAGGGTATGTGTAGTGTATATCATATAACCGCCCCAACCCCAAGTTCATCAAACTGTCTTATTTGAAACAAAATCCCTGTATAGGATCCGACAGAAAAAAAAGGTAAAAACAATTTCTCTTTTTATTTCCAAAGGATATGAGTTGATAGATGTATAGATAGACAGAACAAAAAAGTCTTTTCAAACATCCGTCAGATAGGTGCAATGACTTGACTGCTGTCGGAAAGATAAACAAACTGTCAGTGACTTGTCTATAATTCGTTTTCAATTAAGCAAACTGAAAAAAAAATCAACACACACACTATCTACCAATTCAAAAATGCAGGTTTGCTCTTCTCTAATGAAGTTCCGCCACACTGGATCCTGATGAAAGTGATTTTTATTTTTAGACAAAAAACAAGTTAGCTTAAGTTGACATTCCCACCACGTTTGACGTGGCACGTTTGCAAAGGTGTATATACATAGAGAAGTTAGGCTTATACTCGTAGAAGCAATCCGATGTTCAAACAACATCGAAAGAAACAATTTCCCACACAAATCCTGCATCAAATCCTTGCTCTCGGGTATATTTGACAGCACCCCACAGCCACACACATAATGTAGGAGCCCTCTAACGGAACGTATCTGGTCTGGAAAATCTGTTATTCATTGGCAATTTGTGAGATGTATGCGTTCTGTTTCGAATTCTTGTCGAAGAGTAAAAAAACAAATTTGCTTTTCGAGTACACCGTTGCGATAATCACTGCTAATTTACTGGTGCATGCAAATGACCACCCGCAACACTGCCATTCGTACTTTGTTGAATGCACCCACTGCAATGCATCAGTCCAGGGCTTTCGCGTGTCTTCCGCGTTGCGTCATCGACTTTGGTATATTGTTTGGCAATAGCTGCTTCCAAATGCAATTACGAATCGGAAAATTTGCTTCCTAAATTACTGTCCCCAGGCGAAGTTCGACATGCCAAATTGTTTGCATTTCAGAGACAAATACGACGCAACCAATGTTCGGTGGCTCCCCCTATGCGGTCGATATTTTTGACTGGGTGTGGTAGAATCGAATCGAATTTGATTAAATCGAGAGAACGCGAGAATAATTTATGAAACGCGCCTGGTTGAACCTGAATGCTAATGCTGCTTGCTTTCAGCAGCTTATTGTGAGAATGAATGCGTTCAGAGTTCCACTTGTTGTTTTTAAAATCAATTTTATTATTTATTGTTCTCACATAATTACAGGAAGATCAATTTTAATTCGCCAATCTCGTTATGTTTGTGTGTTCGCATGTAATAGTTTAAAGGAAAAATAATAATAATTCACTGTGATGGTTGCGTTTTGTAGTAAAAGGCATTAAAACAAATGTGCAAATGTGTGTTTATCTTCTGTTGGTATATTGAATCAGTTTTGTATAAGTAGGCGGATGGAGTTAGTTTCATCGGCCGAAATGTGTTTGGTAAAGTGTGGTGATTGTGCGGCCACTTGAAATGGGTTGTGGTTCAGCTTGTTGATTTCGAAATATATACCTACTTGAATGAGGATACCTAAAAAAAGGTTAACCTAGTTCTGTTTGTTTTCATAAACTTTCAATCGGAATATAGTTTGGTTTGCTGCCACTTGGAGTGGTGCTTTCAATTTTATTTTTTTTTGTTTTTTTTTTTTCGGGAAATAGCAGAAGAGGCTCTTACATTGGTCCTTTCTATAGATAGAGTTTGTTTTGTTTTTTTTTTTTTTCAAATTTGTTAGGAAAATATTGTTCAGTAAAGCAGACGAATGTTATTTTTGTTAAAGAAAATCATAAGGTTGATGAGGATGTATATACCGTTACTTTGAGTTGAGTATATTGTGTGTCAGAAAATTTTAAGCAGATATCGTTTATCACCGTGTAAGATGAATTGGATTGAAATGAATGTTTTGAAGCTTATAAATTGTTAGATTATATTGGTGTTTTGGGAATTATAGGATTGATTTCTCTAGGGCGGGAAGGAGGAATTCAAAGATTTATGTAGATTTTGTGTTAATGAAAGTTTTGGGTAACTTTTAACTTTACCATAAAAAATTATGGGATGGTTTGTGTTTTGAATCGGTTATTGGTTTGTGGTCTTAATCTGTCTATTTCGAAGAGAAAGTATCAACAAAATTAAATACAGAAACAGAGTGAAAAAAAGATTTTTTTTTCTAAAAAAGGAATATTTGTACAGAATATATTTGGACTATTAAAATAAAAGCCAGAAAAAGGTTGAGAAGTAATTCTTAACCATTTAATATGGGATGTTTCAAACTAACTTTGGGCAAGATCATAGTTCGCCCCCAATTTCGTAGTGAATTGATCCAACGAACAAAAATCTATCGTAGCAGCTGATAGTTCAGGGTTATTAAAAACACTATTTATCGTGATGTATTTGTTACCTTGACTTGAGGTTGAGGCTTTAGAAAATCAATGAAAAATTTTTGAAGAACAAATACATTTACAATTTATCGTTTTATGCGGATTTGGGACTGAAGGCACAATCATCAGACATATTATTCTTTTAAAATGAGGATAGTCAGGTAAAAAAGTATTAATTGTTTGTATCTTGATTGGAAGGTAGAATTAGCATTTAGACGATGCGATTTCTTCTTTGTTAAAAATTGTAATATTTTCTAAACCTGTCATAATTTTTCTTTCAGTTTTATACGATTTTTTTCAACTAATCGTATCGTCTATCCGCTGACATATAAGTGCGAAAACCAACAAATCAACGTAGGTGTCAAAAAAAGAAATAGAAGTAATTGCCAGTGTGTAGACATACCTATTTAAGACCCATCCGAAGAACATCACCCTGATTTTTGAGAGCCATTCGAACGATTAAAGCCAATGTGAGAAAAAGCGATGCACACAGAAACCAGGTTAATTTTTTTTCCATTCAATCAATAAAATCGTAAAAGTCAAAATGTAGGCCTATTGAAGGTCTATTCGCTGAAACTTATTTCAGTAAAATCGCCAGACATCACCCGATTTTATAGAGCCATAATAACGATTATAGCCACAGTCCTACAGGCTGATACTAAACTCGATTTTTGTCCTTGACTGGGAAAACAGTTACAAGGTGTATTTGCATTACTATTTTTGACATCGACTTTAATCGTTAAAATGGCTATCTAAAATGGATGACGTCCAATAGCGCTAATAGGTATTAAATAGGCCTACACGCTGACACTTATTTCTATTTCTTTTGTCGACACTTACGTCGACTTTTGTTTGACTGGGGAAATAGTTATAGGGTGTAAATCGGTGTTAGTCGTGATGTTAAAATCGATCAAACTAAAAATGTTTTCTTTTTTTTCAAATGGCAATTATCCATATTTTTTGGGATACTTACAAATGCGTGCTTCATGTAAAATTAAACTTTTATTTATGAAAAATTCAAAATTTCTTGCCATGTTTAATGAACTTTATAACCATGAATAAAATGCAAATCCCCCCATGAGCTGACAAGAACGAAGTACTTTCTCATTTGGTTGTGACAATATCCTTTATAAACTTTAGATATTATTTGTGTTGCAATTCTATCTTCAGTCGTATCGAAATCTTCATGTGAATATACCTAAGCATCATGCATCACAATCTGCACAAAAGAGGACATCTTCATTGGTAATCGAGTGAGCGATTGTTAAGCGAACTCTTTGGACATCACAAAACTCCCCACAACCACAAAACTTTCGAAAAAGCATCGAAACAAACACTTCACGTCACAGCAGGAGAACACAACAGCATACCTTTACGTATAACGGAAACTAGGCACGCGTGGTATTCATCAAAGAATGCACCGCATAATCCACAACCGAATGATCTAGATGGAACACACCTCGTGCACGTATCTATATCTTTTATCAGAGCCATGTTACCCGGCTGTCCACACAGTATCGTGTCCGGTCCAGAGCGTGACCATACCAAACCAAAGCGAATATAAGCATCACAACGGTCACCAGCACAGCACCACCATCAACGTCAGATCTCTAACATTTGCAGATACACGACAGAATTAGGTTTTCCCAGTTTCAGGGTGCAAAATACAGGACGATGTCATTTATTGGTCGAATGAGCGCATAAGAGTCACACTGAGGACCACAATTGCGCGTCACATTGCCGAAACAACAACCTGGAACATAACTGGCATCAGCTGACAACCTGAACGACACACCATACAGTACAAAAGACAAGAGAAGAAAGGACATGCTAGCCACTTTTATTCGTATAAATCTGTCATCCCATCGAGCGCAACACGACACGGCAGTCGGGCAGTGTGTGGTGTGTATAGGAACTTCAAAAACTGCAAAACCCCATTGAAGAACATATCTGGTCCGAAAGGTGTCCCGCAACTATCTCAAATGATAAACTCACAATACACAATGAGTTCTCTATTTTTTTTTTATTGTATTCAGGATTCCAACTGGTCCAAAGGAGGCATCACACCCACCTAGTGCCGAGCCTGCAGGTGGCATGGGTGTTGATGCTTTACTGAAATGGATGAAATTCCACGCCATGTATGGAATCTCCTGAAGCAAATATTCTCGGATTCCATTAGGCGATGATACTAAGAACAATCGAAGCAAACACGGACAACCGGACGGACTGGAAGAAGGACATTTTGACAATGGCCAGTGTGTGTGAAATTCTTCAGTTCCGACTGTACAGTTGGAGATAGATACGCTTTTGTTGTCCAGAATGTCTCCATCATCCATCAGCATGGTTTCCTGTTACAACGTTTCTGTTTCTGTGCCATCAGTCACCAACTATGGAGTGGGTATATCTACGTGGATGAAGAAAGAATATACCCATGCGATGAGGGTTTAAGGCGAAATTATTGCTTCGGGGAATTTATCCCTCAATTTATATGAAATCCTCAATCGTTTTGTATGAAATCCTATTAGGATGGCTAACCGCACAGAGTTGCCCCCTTGTGAGTGCTAAAGACGTTAACTTCATTAAGCTTTCTAATTAGCTTTGGAAAAAGAAGAAAATTAATTGCAAAGAGAATTAAGCGGAGCAGCGTTTTTTCTTCATCTTCGCCTTTCTTTTCTTTGCTTTTTTAATTGTGTGTGCACGTATTTAATCAGCAAAAGTCTCATGACATTATATGCAAATTCTGTGTCGTTCTTACACATAAGGCAGGCGTATATATATTTAACGTTCTCTGGGAGCTGAATTAAACGTATTTCAGTTAAGTGAAGTTCTTTAATTTTCTATACTCCTCCAGTGTGATACAATACGACGATGATTTGAAACCCCACACCTACGATCCAGCCGTTATCAAAAGTTTTTCGCTTTTAAGAAAAGCCTTGGGGGTAGAAATGGAGCCTTTTCATGTGTGGTGAATGTGGGCCAGCAACACAAAGTAGGTGTAATTAATATTTGCTGAGCTCATCTTTAACCCATTAAGACATAATTTGAATGCTTCAAGAATTTAATTGAGTTAAGTACATTATCAATTGTTTTCGGAAGCCTTTATATTGTCGTTGGATTGAAGTTTGTCAAGGTTTTGCACAGACCCATGAAGGGCGAGGGAGGATGTCATGATAATTGTAAAAGTCAGAAATTTATAAAGACGTGATGAGAATATTAACATTAAGAGAGGAAAAGACTTTGAAAGTTTTTTCAAATGGCGCCCAATGTGAGGCACTGCAAAAATATAATTCTGCTCATCGAAGAAGTTGAAGTAACGGAACGTGTCTCTGTAGTTGATTATAGCAGTAATTTCTTCTGTTAGTTCTGCGACCGTGCTGCCAATTTACGTGCGGAGCGTGTGTCTAGCGTTCCCTTATCCAACCTCTTTTCATTTTATTGTTGTAGCAGCACAAGGTTGATGAGGGCGTGAAGTGCTTACGCCATCTCACAATTAAACGGCTAAGTTCCTTAAGATGCAAATAATTAGGAGTCAAATATTTCTTTCGTATAATTTGGTTGCACTGCTGTGGTTTTTCATACTCATGGACGACTAGAACCCTTCTTGCCACAACGCTCGAATTTTTGTTTTCTAAAATTATACTCTTTGACAGGAGAAACTTTATACTCTTGCGTCAGATCAAATCTACCAAACTGTCCTTGTGTACGCATCGTGTTGAGATTTGGTTCAAGCATTTTCTTTTTTTCCCAATAGAACATAAAAATCCGAAAATTCTATAAGTTATCCGTTAAAGTTCAAAGCGTCAAAATACAACTAAGCTTGCTCTTAAGGTGTTGATGCGTCTTCAATCAACAATCTGTTGACGTATGTTTTAGTCTTAAGATTTTGTATTTTCATGTTCCATCGAAATAAAAGAAAAGACTGATTAACCATTTTGACAGGTGGTCTGACCGATATGAAAAAACTTGACGTTTCAGACCTGTCGTATCGTCACATTTCCATAGCATAAAATTTCGTGGGTTGCGGCCAAAGACGTTCGAGTCAACCATTAAGTGACAGACACACTACAAAATACTCGAGTTCATCTTCGAACACCGCTAATAGCAGTGCGACATTTTTTTTTTTATAGAAAAACTAAAATTCGAAAAAGAAATAAATTAAATTAAACGGAATTGGAATATGAAATGATTTTTGTTGAAACCTAACCTAACTTTTATAAAAAAAAATCAATACAACCATAAGACCCTTGCTACCCAATTATAAGAAAAAAAAGTAAACCCTACTAAAGTTAAATAGTAAGTTGTCCTCAATAAGTCCTCTCCTTAGATTTCAAATAAAAAATGTATAACCCATCAAATGTTCAAAACGTAAATTCCCAACCAAACCAACAAAACAAAATAAAATTCTGACAACAAAAAAAAAAGTTCTCAAAAATCTCGTAGCGAATTATTCCTTGCAAAGATGTCTCTCAATGAATAACTTCATAAATAATACATTAACTTTCTGCCAAAACCTCAATTAGGTACTCGAAGCTCCCAATAAGCCTTTCAATTACATTTCAATAAATAAAAAAAAACCTTCTTTCCTAAGTACAAAAATAAATAAAACAAAACTCCCAGGTCCAACAAAATCTGAATAAGAATGACTCCAGAAAATTGAAAACTTTTATGTTTATATTTTTTTTTTAATCAAATCTGCCATACCTAAGTATACTTTTGTTTCGCGAAAAATCCAAAACTTTCGCAAGCCTTCTTTACTCTCGTCTGCATGTACAATCTACCAAATGACAATGTAAATATAAAGGAAATATCGATATGAAATTTTATTTTACACAGAAAAAAAAATTACCGTTCAATTGCAATAGTTCTTCAATAAATATAGAAATTGAATCCAAGAAGGAGATGAATTTCACTTGACAATTTTTTTTTCATCTTCTCTCAAATTAATCTGCCTTTGCCGAATAAAAAAAAAATTGGAAAGGGTCAGGAAAAAAGTAGAATAAACTGTTTTTTTTCTTAAATATTTGAAAAATTTACTATTTACTTCCAGGGGGATGAAAGAATGTCTTAGGTCTTAAATGCATAAGTAAACCTCCTCGACAATTTCTTAAAAGGGACGAAATTTCATGAGTAAAATTGACATCTGCTTGCTAAGCAAACAGAACATTGCTATCGTCGTAAAATTCACAAGTAAAATTTCTCAATTTAAAAGTTTCGCGTGAGGAACAGAATAAATACGATTGCCTAACCCAGTCTGATTTCAGCCCATCCTTCGTCAAAGTGTGCAAAGATATCGTGTGAAATATACGTCCTATCCGCACCTTAAGTCCGACGACTCCAAAGTCATGGGACATTTTAGAACATTGTTCTTTGATTGTCCCTGGAAATAAAAATTGAATGGGTTCAACCTCTGCACGATTTCCAAGCATTCCTGTTTCTTTTGCTACTGTCAACTGTATTTTCGGTTACCTTGTTGTCCTTGACAGGACAATACAAACATTGAAAAAAAAAAATAAAATCAAGCAGCGTTGTGTAGGGATAGTGTAATAAGCATAAGATTTTCCTAGAATAAAGTCGGGTGTACATTACTCAGTGAAATAGATACAAGGCTAACAACTGGGTCGTACGTATTTGCCTTTAATTTTTGTCGACAGTTTTGCTGAAATCATGACTCATTAAGGAAAATTTTGCTGAAATCATGACTCATTAAGGAAAATAAATATACATTGGTAATAATTAATTTTCAACCATATGAGAATTTTTAACTTTTATCTAAGTATGATGTCAAAAATGTACAAATAGGTCTTTGAAATTAAAAAAAAACACAAAATATAAATACACGTTTCTCCATGAACGTATTGGAAAAAAAATAAATACCTATTCACACCAAAAAATAAAAAAAATATAGTTCAAAAAACGTTTCTAATTTGTTGGAAAACATTTTAGAAATGTTTGATTTGGTGTGGAAGCTTGTTACCCATTTTGTCATTCACGTGAGATTTTTTAGATTTTCGGAATAATATACATTTAACCATAGTATTTATATTCCATAGTATTCTAATGGAGAAAAATTGGCCTTGGCCATCTATCCCGCCGAACCAACCATAAAAAAACAAATTAATAAAATGTTGTTGCATTACATATTTTTCTAAAAAAAACTACTACAAAATGCTAGCAACAAATATCTAATGCAACGACCTTAAATTTAAAGGATTAAATATAACGGGAACGTTGTATAAATAAATTATATATATTATATATATTATATATATTATATATATTTACAACAGTTAGAAAGAGATGAGATTTGAGGTTGTTTTATTAGATATAGAAAAAGATAGAAAAAAATTAGTACTCCATGATCATTCAGCTGTCTAGCTAGACCTTCTTATAGATATGGAATTCGGCTAACAACCGTTTAGTCGTTAACGAGAAAGTCAAGTTATTAAAAAAGACAGACAGACACACAGACAAAATTCCTAGACCTACTTTTTTCGACTTCGCCATCATCGTGATATTATGTTTGGTTATTATCTCAAATTTTTTGTCCCCGAATTCATAACTTGCCTTATAACAACCTATATCTCACTGAGGGTACAAAAAGCACTATTATTTTACCGTCCCATTTCGTTCGTATTTTAAAGACAGCTGGCTGGTGTCAAAAACAATTGGTCACATAATCCAACTCATGGTAGATAGTTTGGCTGCCATTTTTAAAAATGACCGCCAAATTAATCGATTTTTGGGTTAAAGATCAGTTCCAAGTTGTCCGTGGCCAAACTACATGACTTGGATTATGTTACCAAGTTTTATTGAGACCACTGTTGGTTTTTATTCACTTGTTTATTGTTTATTTTATAAACTACAAGTACGGAGATACCTTCAAACCAAATCCCATCAATTTGGCGGCATTTTTTCAAAATGGCGGCCAAAACGACCATGATTTGAACCATGTGACTTATTTTTTTAATATCCCTATAGGTGTTTAACAAAGTCCCAAGATAAAACTGAGGGAACATATTGTATAACTTCTTATAATAAACACGGACGAAATTGAAAAAATTGTTTGCTAACGAAACAAAATATAAACTTGAGCCGATATAATCAGCATCAGCTTTACCATATTCTTCTGTGCAGCAGCGTAACTTTACTACCACAAAACGAAAAGTAGAACGGAAAATTTCGTTTATGATCAACAGCGTACTAAATCTGAGTTTTTCTTGCAAGACAAATACCTGCCCTCTAGAGGTAATAAAATGTAATAGGTAAGCCTAACGTGTTGGATATAAATTCGATGTCATTTTATCGGGCGAGTGCCATCGAATAGATAAACTTTGGTGTTTTCTTGTATTTTTATTTTTATTTTCTTTTTGCTGTGCCCTCCTTTTGATTTGATGTTCTTGTACTTGTTCACGACAACCCTACTCATCCTTATTTCGGCTATGAAAGTCAATTTAGTCCCTACGCCCAACCTCTGCGTGCCAGTTGTCTAGGTAACTGAAACAGTAAGCATAAAGAAAACGTACTCGAAATCACACACATTTTCCATAACCCCCTTTTTGAGGGTGGAGGTTGGGTCATATAAATGCGAAAAAATTCCTTTTTTAGATTTGCTGCTCCCGCTATTATATCTGTGTGAAAACTTAACTTCACGTTCATTCGTCGAGTCGTCTTGGTTCTTCATGAAAGTCAAATAAAACCACATACTAAATGCTATAGGAGAAGAGGATATAGGTTTCCTGCCTTGACAAGGATTCTTTCTATTTTTATTTGGATGGTTTTTATGTGACGTGTGTGTGATGACTTAGCACACGGTTGTATATCTAAATGCTTTGTCAGGAAACGAATGAAAAGTGATTTCGCGCCAACGGGCCAACTCCTGGTTTCCTCCTCCCGTTCGTCCTTTTTTTTTTGTATGATTGTTCCAAATCTTCGTAGGTAACTTGTGAAGAATTTATTTATTTTTATCGATTGAACGATGAGGGGACCAAAGTGCGATGGCTATGACTATACGGAGTACGAGACACACTGAAACTGGATATAGACTATATGATGATGGCTTGAATTTGGTTCAAGGAAGAAGGTGTGCATAAATTTGTTCCTAACGACCTGGGCAAAAGTTTCGTTTTTACTTTTTGTTGTTGTTATTTTGTTTTTTATTGTTGACAGCGGGCGGTGTGTATATACATACGTAGAAATATCGTAGATGTGATTGCGTTCAGGCTTGATTAGAGGAGAAAGAAAATAGAAACATCCAATTCCGGTGTTTCGAATTCAATTTCATCGAGTTTAGTACATAAGCTTAGCCTGTAGAAGCTGTGTATGAAAACATCCGGGATATTATTTGATTAGCTTTCTCTAGGATTTTCTTTTATTTTTTTGAATCAGCGATGATGGTGTTTGTGTGAGAATTTGTGTATAAAAAAACATATTGCTGGAATATTGTTACATTGATTCAATCAACACCATCATTGGAATTAACTTGATTTGATTGCCCAAAAAAAAAAGTTGATGGTGTGTCTGTATACAAATAAGTAGGTATAGATATATTTGACAAAATTTATCATATCCCTAAAGATTAGGGATAATAAAGTAAATTGGCATCAAGGGCAACTTGAAACCTCAAATTCATTAGGTACTCTTTTTTTTCTTTAATACGGGATCATTATTCGATGGCAATGTAAAATTCTAATGCAACGGTTTTATAAGAATCGGATGAGAGAACTTGGTCGCTCTTGGCAAAAAATCGCTGTTTTTCTTTTTGGTCCTGCGGCCAAGACTATCTATACAAATTTACTAACTTTAGACATCAGAAAAATCTTCACTGTTAATCTAAAGCAAGCCTGGCTTCCATATTTAATTCTATATCATCCGTCCATTTCGAACACAGCTCTACTGAATCTAAAGCGATGTGCTAAACCTGGTGCACAACGGTTTGGTTTATCTATTCGAAATGAGGGAAGGAAGAAACACACCGGGCATCTATAGTCAATCATCGGCGAAAACCAATATGAAAACCATGTTTCTTTTGCTATTAGGCTGGCGACTGGCCTTACTAAGATCGCCTAATCAGTAGTGGATTCAAATGGCTAGTCGAATTATGCAGAAACCTTCTTCTGGGTAAAAGAATATATCTGTCAAGTTGAATGATTTTAAGTTTCTTCGACGGATTTTTTTTAGCTGATGTGTTTTCTCCGTGACCTCTCGTTGTGATTAAGCATTCCGAATATCAGAATTTTCCTCTAAGACAATTGCAGATTTTTTGAGACATATCTTTGTCATCGTAAATCAGATAGGGAAGGAACTGCTATCAACTTAGTGAATAACACCAGCTTGGAGATTCAACGAAGAATCGCTCTTGCCAAACAATTGAAGAGCAAAACTACCTCTCGAGCAAATAAAGTGTTGCCATAGTCTTAAAAGCCTAAAAGGTCAGTTGGATCACTCGCAGTATTGGTGTTACTGAAGGTTTTATCAACAGTATTGGTTAGAATAGTCTGTTGGATCTGGAAAACTGGAACAATTTATGTGTAACTAACCCTATCGAAGATTTTTCAATGCCCACAACATGAGGATGAGGTAAAGTGGTGATTGGTTGGAGAAAGATCAATATGTATATCGATTCGATCCCTTTTGATCCCTTTTGAGTGTAATCTCGATTTCTTTCTTTATACAAGTCTTAGAACATAATATAACAACAAATAAATGCCGCACTTCAGTCAAATGCCTAAAATGTAGCTTCGTTAGGCTCAGTTTTTCAGTACGAGATTTAAGGGTCAGATTAACCTCGAGTTAACTCTGATAGAAACACGCTTCTCTGTTTCTAAACTCTAAATTGGGTTTGAACATCTTTGGAGGTTTATTTTTTCTGATAACTAAGGCCTCCCGAGAAGAGGAAACGCTTGTGTTTTCATATATTCACTTTGTTTTCCGATTTGACATCTTTTCCAGTTGCCTATTTTCAAATGGCGCCCAACGTGAGGACCAACCTTAAAAACTCTTAGATTAACAGTACCTTGCTCTACTGACTTAGCTACATATGAGCTTAAGACTAAGCTACATTTAAGTTATAAACTCGTAAAAAATTCAAGCTTTGTCTTGTTCAGCAATTGAATACAGTAGAATCTCGAAAATATTAACAGATATAAAAAAGGTCTTGTACATCTTTCCGAGGATCGACATCGAACATTTGTTTGAGAAATATTTGCATCTAATCATAAAAAATTAATTTTATTAATTTTATTTGAAACACAACATACAAAATTAAATTTTTTTCATACATGTTTCTTAGAAAGCTGCTCCATAAGTACCCTTCTGCCCGGGAAAAAAATCGAAAAAGCCTTGAAATTTCCGGATTGTTCATGTTTTCTAGATTCTACATGTATTTAATTTAGATAAATATCTAGGTTTCTCTAGAAATGCTCGAAAAATAAACTTCATAAAAAAAACATACAAAATTAAATTTTTTTCAAACATGTTTCTTAAAAAAATGCTCCATAAGTACCCTTCTGCCCGGGAAAAAAATCGAAAAAGCTTTCAAATTTCCGAATTGTTCATGTTTTAGAACTGTTCATGTTTTCTAGATTCTACATGTATTTAATTTAGATAAATATCTAGGATTCTCTAGAAATGCTCAAAAAATAAACTTTATAAAAAAAAACTTTGTGAACTGGAAAATATGTTTTTTATCACACAAGAAAAGATATTAAAACAAATTTCGTCCAACAGCTTAAAGAATTATTTTTTTTTATTAAGGTAAATGTATAAGTTTAATTTTAATACAGTGACCTTTTCTTTATTATATACGACAAATAAAAGACTGAAAATTTCCTTAAATCATTTATCTTCAAATAACTCGCATTAAAAAAAGAAATAAAGTATTCCTCCATCTACCTGCCAGTAATGGATCTCATTTCTATGCCAAATTCCACCACGCGACATAAATTTAAATTTCAAAATACCACTTGACTTCCCTTTTACGTTCCCTAACACCTTTTCAAAGTACCAAAGCTTTTATTGGCCAATTTTACATAAAAAAGAGCAACAACAAAAAAAATTCCATATTGCGCTGCTTTGCCATTCACGCACCCTCCTTTGAAGTGCACATAATGACAAAAAAATAATAAAAACGCGTAGAAAATATTTGCATATCCACCACTTCCAGAGCACTTCCTTTTATGCAAATCACAATAATTTTTCCCAGCTTTGACACCTGCCCAGGAGCTAACATGGTCTTTCCTTCCGTTTTCCGTGCAATATAATTCAAATGTCATAGCGACAACAATCGATCATCACAGCGGCAACCCCATCCGCACCCAATATATTGTCAAGCCTATATAACATCGTCGTAACGGTATATTAAAGTAGGAAGAGCTTAAATCAATCTATGAGAATTAAATCGACCGTAAAAAAGGACGTATTCTATGCTCACTAATAGAAATGAAGAGCTCTTCATAAAAAAATTTAATAAACATAAGTTGAATTCCTGAAACGACCCATACCATGGTGCGCCCACATTCCATTCCCTTTATTATCAGGACAAGGTCACCCTTCCAAGGTATTCCTATAAAATAAAATAAAATCTTTCCTTTGAGATTCGATTCCGTAGATCATGGTTCCTCGCCCCATTTTTTTTTCAAACCTAATTCAGGTCAACAGAATAATATGAATGGTAAAAAGTAAATCCAAAAAGGATTTCAGAGTGAATAATTAATACCAACAAAAAGGACGACGACCAGACCAACCCCGACAAACGATGGACGGTGGAACGTCCAGGTTAAGGGCATCAGCTGGCGTAGTTACATATATAGGAAAAGAAAGAAATTCACCAGAGTATAAAATTGTTTACTTACTTCATTTGGGTCGGAGAACCACAAAGTAAAAACTTTTTTTTAAGGAAACCAATATTCTACCGCAATCCGCAGTGCGTAAACAGCAACTGATTGTGTTGGTCTCCTTTTTTGCCATCCAATAAGGATTATGCTAAAATATAATAACTTCATTCATGATTGAATCAAAACGCCTTTTGACACTGGAAATGTCCAATGAATATAAAACTTACAATTTAAATAAAAAATCAAACATCCTTTTGCCAACTGTCAACTGCCATAGCCACATCCTTACTTGCAATCGGAGGCAACTTTGTACAAAAAGGAATAACAAATTTATTAAGAAGATTTATTTGCTCCTTCTTCAGTCTTCACCCCAGATGTCAGATAATCTAAAGCTAAATAGAAGAAAAAGGGATATTGCCCGCCTTTTGATGGTGTACCTTTAAAAGGACGAGATTAAAGATTATTTTGTGAATCACAAAACGCACATCGCAGACTGACGATGGACGACCATCTATTATGAAGAATTGCAGTTGAAATGCATATAAAATGATTTGTGAACAAGGATATCAAAGGTGCGATAATGGCCAAGTACATTTTAGCATTAGTGACAAAGCTTGAAAATTATCCAATACTCTGGAATGGACTTACTTCATATAGATACATATGTTATGTATACATATCAATTTCCACTTAGATTGCTGGACCCCTATTAGAGAATCAAGACTTTTATGATTCCTGGATAAACGACTCACAATTGTAAATGGCATGGCGAGGTCCTTTTGAGACATAGAAAAAGGTTTGTGTTGGGTGTTGAGTTGAAAGTGAGTGTTTTTCATTCACTTTATTTCGATATCTGAAATTCTGATAAGGATATTATAGGATATTCTTGTCATTTCAAGAATGCAATGGCAAGGGATATGGAATTCTCTCCTTATTTTATGTGTTAGGCAAAATAAAATGCATGGAATCTTATTGAGATGTCGAATGTCCATGTTGGAAAAGGAGAAGATGATAAATTGTAAAAGGGTTGCCATTGTGTTGTTTACTTAATAGCACACAGTTGGAGAAAAGGATATTTAAATTCTGAAAAAAAAACAATTATAAACAGTAGCACAACTTCAATTCCAACATATCGAATAAGAATTTGATACGAATATTTTCAAATAAATAGATTGACAGTGATGCGAAAAAAATTATTTGTAAATCCATAGTTTATGAAAACTAAGTACAAATACAAAATTATACGGATTAAAGTTTGCGGCATATTTATTGCGAGCTGTCACAGAAAATCACTAAATAATTATTCTTTGTTACTTTGTACTTTGACAGATATGCACGCAATTAATTTTGACGTTTGAGGAATATTCATATTGTCTTTGTCATCCAAAACTTTATTTGTTTTCGAAAAGTCAAGTCAAAAGTGTTTTGAGAGTTATTCAGAAATTATTTTTTCATATGACGTATAATTTGTACAATAACTTGGTAGCAGTAGCAGATATAGGCAGAAGAGTGGTGTCGATCTGAGGTCACGAGGGTTATTACAGAGAGAAATAATTTCAAGTAGAATATAAAAATCAATAGTCCCATTAGGTATTCATATAAGAGTATATAAACGGAGCTCCTCAATACTTTTGGTTATTCTGATTAACGTGTCGGGATAGCCATGCTGTAAAAAGTTGAATCTCTTCAATAGAATTCGGACTACTATATGGGTGTTGCTTTTGTAAGCTTTTATCAGTTTTTAATGACAAATAAAACAACAGAGAATGTTAATACATTATATAGCACATAATTATCCGAATGAGGAGACATCGTAGAATAACAAATAAAATAGAACTTTGATATCAGAAGACCCTTCTTATTTGCCAACAAACTGCCTTTTGCCAATCCGCTGCCTCTTTGAAATAATATGTTTGCATGTGTTCAAGTGGGACAGTATATCACAATACTAATGGGATGGGAAAACAAACTTTTGTTGCGGAACGGAGAGATGGGTACGAGTTGAACTGCTGTTCACTTGACGAAAGGTTGTACCTAGGTTAGGAACACGCCCAGGTGGAAATAGATATCGTAGCTATTCTACTATACTAAAGAGAATTAAACTTATGAGATTGACCTTTTTGAAAAAAAGTTTTTATGAAATTCTATTAACTGTTTTAAATTTTAAATTTTTTTATAAATTTTTTTTAAGATTTAAAAAAAATATCGCATTGTTGACTGGGAAAATTGCAGTGCTTAATTTTAACCAAAATATTACAGTTTTACTAATAAAACTAAAACACGGCAGCTATGTTATAGAAGACAGAATGAAAAATCCGTCGATTTATTGAGTGTTTCCAGAAACAGAATATTGTAAGTGCTTTCACGTACTCTAATAAGAATCTAAGTGCCGAACAATCCCACAAGAAATAATTCTTTCATAAAGAATGCATTGGCATTAAAGACCATCAGCAATTGGTTTTTCTGAAGATCCAGAGGCAGCTGACTTCTTTTCCTGGAAGTTTAAAAAAAAGAAGCTATGGAAAATGAAGCCTAAGCAATTCCATAATAACAAGAACTTAAAAATGTTATGAAAACTGGGTTTTCAGGGAACGGTTTTAGTCAAAGAGAAAAAAATTAAAGTCAATTTAGAAGATGACCTTTATTAAAATGTGTAGATAAGTTCAATAAAATGTCAACGGTCTTTTATTCTATACCATTTGCCGAAGTGCGGTCATTGTTCCTTATTATATAGTAAGAGTGTTTGGGCTTAACTAATAATCAAATTAATTAACATCTGAAATAAAATTTTGATTATTAGTTAAGGCTCTATGTATTCATAAAGTTCATCTTATTTTAGACATTTTGTTTTGGCAGTTAATTGCAGGCCCACTCCAGTCCTGCAGGACTAAGACTGCACACAATAGGGTTAAGGCTCTAAGAATCTAGGATTTGTCTCTGCTCATGAAGCTGTATTGCCGTACATATATAGACGGAAATCCAGCCACCAAAATACTTATGTCAATTAATAACGAAAATCATTTGTTTTTTTTATTACTATCATCTAACTACTTGTTACGGAAGGTAACAAGCATATTTCATTATGGAGAACAAGTTTCCACAATGAAAAATTAATGATTTAAAAACGTTTTTCAAAACCAGCATTCTTATAGATATTAGGCCAGTAGAAAAATACATTAAAATCGCAAAGTATGATGTATGTAGTTCTGCATTTTTGGTATGTTGTATGTACCAGTTAGAGTAATCTTAATCCAAATTAACAACTTCAAAACACTTGTGCTTACCACGCAGCACGCGAAAAACCGCGAAATTTTAGGACTGTTTCCACTTTTTGCTTTAATTTTCATAAACTATGCATTTTTTCCAAACAAATTATGTTACCTTTTTTAAGCTGATAAAATTTGGAACAAATCAAGCCAAACCGCAGCTCTGTAAACGCTATAGGAACCAAGCTTTGACTCTTCAAAGATGGTGCATTTTCCCAGAAAATTTATAATTTTAAGTTTTGCTCCCGTCCGAATTAAAATATAGACAATCCATCGTCTTATATGAAAAAAGTCTTTAATTTAATCTACTTTCATTCAATTAAAAAAAGAAGTCTGTGACACTTGTAGTTAACTCACAATCTTGAAAAAACAAAAAGATGGAAAAATAAAATTATGTGCAAAGTATAGCCCAGTTGATTTAAACATTGAATATCGCAAAATATATAGCATTAAGTTTAACTTTTGTATATTATTTGGTATGGTCTCAGCAATATGTACTTGATTTTGCAGTTTTAAATAACCGCCGCTAACTCAGTTAGTGAGTATAATTTGTTTGATAAAAATGCATAGTTTATGACATTTAATGTAAAAAGTGCAACATTGCATCACGCTTTGCGATTTTTTCCTTTTTTTTTTTGTATTTTTTGACTGGCCTATATTTACAAACAACAAAAACAAAACTGAGAAGAAAATCAATTAAGGTGGGTGACAAAGAAACTTCCTGAAATGTTTTATGTTGCCCATTTTATTATCCACAATTTCAGATTTTCTAAAGAATACACAATAGGTACACATAACTTTCTTCCTGTGTCATTTCCCGAACTCTCCCATCGCCAACTGAATACAGCAGAAACATTTCTTTAAAAGACTGATAAAAATTTACATTTAAAACAAATTAAAGGAACATTTCAAAATTGTTTCTGAAATGAGTTTCTGGTGTTTCTGAATTGTTCATGAAATATTTCTTTGGTATGGACAAACATTTATAGAAACGCAGAACAAAAATCGACTTTTGGCAAAATATTTCTCACTGTAGTTTTTCATAATATAGAATACGAAGGTATACCATGATTTGGCAAAAAAAAAACATTTTCATAGGTTTTTATTTTATCATTTCTTTTACAAAAATATCTTTCAAACTATTCAAATTCATTAAAGTATTGTTTTTACTTCCCAAATCATGCAACAACAAAAAAAAAAAAAAGATAAATAGTGAAAGCAGTCTGAGTTGTATTTGATTGCCAAATCATTAAAAAAACATTTTTTTCTATCATTCTGATTTCTCTTCCACGCCTTTGGTTAAGTTGAAGGGTCAATTCTTCTTAACTTAAGTTTCGTCTAGAACTCAAGATCAATAAAACACCATAGTGCCACTAAATAAATACACATCAATCGTTTGGATGAATGTAACAAACAAAAAGTAACTCGAAGGAAAAAGTCGCATCCAACCCTATATTAGTCATCACATCATCAATCACCGCTAAGAGGGATAAATAGTCAGCTGTCTGTTATACGTGTGACATAACAAATTGCATTCGAAAAGGATGTGGAGAGACGTTCAGTTAAAAAAAAAAGGAAAAAATTCCAATTGATCTCTTACCACATGGTAACACTAAGGACCCTCGTCCATCGACAAGTTGTCTTCGTTTTCTGAATCAGTGCCAATATTGATTTAATACATAATAAAGTCTGGTTACACTTTCTTTAACCACAAGGACGAAAGCAATATCTTTAATATTTTTGAAAGCAATCCTAATACTCAATCCAATATTCATTCCATATAATCAAGGATTTACCTGGACTAAAGATAAAAAATGTATAAGGAAAATAATAAAATTTCACACAGAAGCTATACATATATCCTTCCTTAAAGAAGAAGGAAAAGAATTCAGAAAAATGAGCAATAGCAACAAAAAGGATATGCCGTTCCTCAATATTGCAAATTAAATTCAATCTCAACCGACAAGCACCACTCACTTTCTCAGGAAAGTTCAAACGAAAGGGTTATAGAAGCATAAAAGAAATAGAAGGATACCCACTCGCTCAACACAGCCGGGAGCATATCTCGCTTTAATGAAGTCCAACAAATGCACATCCTGAGCTAATCTTCTTTGTGGGTAGTATAGTGTGGCAGTTCTAGAGAGATATGGCAATGCCAACGAAGCCAAATAAAACGGATTTAATTAAAAGTCATTCTGAAGGCTAACATCCACAAACGGCAAAGGAAGTGGGGGAACTTAAGTCCTTTTTTTTTTTCTTATTTTTTATATTATTGGGCATTCACATAAATAACAAATTAAAATACAGATAAACGCTGAAATGGTGAAAGTAAAGGATAGTCCTTCCCTTAGACATTCTTTACCGCATCAATATGAAATTCTATCAGGACAGAGTAAAAACTAGTCATTGGCAGAAGGACTCCTATCATCAGTGCACTGCTGGAAAGAATCTCTCATATATTTAATCAGAAGAAGGAGCTTTTTTGAGAGAATGTACTGCTGCAAGCATCTGCCTATGGCATGGCAGAAGGACTACATACACTCATATAAGTTTAATTTCCTGAAACAAGTATATTTATACCAAATGTCCTGCATTGGTCTTTACTCTCATGCATGCTTCTTACTCGCACCAGCTTAGTGATCAGTCTTAGTAAAGCTGATGCAGCATAGATGTGAATTATTTTTTGAAGCTGAAGCAGAAGCAGGGAGCAAAAAAGGACGAAAACTATACACCAAAACCGAGATATGTGACGAACTATTTTGCACTCATGCTATAACTCTCTTAACACAGCAGGACTAATCCACTATATCCTTACCGAACTTATATATTCTCGTGTGTGAGTGTAAGCTCTTATAGTGTCCATTGTCCATATAGCTTGAGGCGCTAAGGTGCTGTTGCTTCTTCTGCTGCAGGATGAAGGACATGCCAAAGTTTTGTATTATGTGTGCATAGCAAAGCCGGAATCCGATGAGCTCCCTTGGATGCGTGTGTAGTATAGTATGTTTTTTTGTTTGTGTTTCCTTAATTTTTCTTACACCAGATTGCTGCTATAGTACCTCTTTGAGTGGAAGAACCCATGGGGATGGCTCTATTGCATATTTTTGAAAAAGAATTCTACTCTGCAGATTTTTTAGATGGAAATGTTGCAATAGGTAGATCGTTACGAGTCGTACTCGTAGTCAAGAGTATGCAAAGAGATTCAGTTTTCAAAACGGACGCACTTTATCATTCTTCAAGGATATTGCTACATATATTGTATCTTTGTATCATCTTGTCATTCATGTGTAAATGTATGTGCTAAATCACTCAAACGTGTAAAATTGAAGGATATATCCGTTTTTCCCCAGAGGCCATACTTTTACTTTGAATTATTGAATGACATTAAAGTATCGAAGGGACTTTTGATGAAAAAAAGGATGGTATATTTTGTGAAATGAAAATGACACACACATGCAGGTGGGTTGAGGTTTGTGTCAACAATTGGAGAGTTATGGAAATTGATGAATATTGGACAAAAGTCTGGCTTCAGACATTTTTCTGAGGAAATTCAATATTCTATTTCTATATGATTCTTCAACACTGCCAGGTGCTTAGAATGTATAGTATGTATTTAGGGAAAGTGTTACAGTTCAATATCGATGTAAGATATATAACATACAAGTGTTTAACTTAGATTAATAGTTTGATACTTGGAACATCTCGAGGCCTTAACAGAATACTTAAACTGGAAAATTTAATAATTTAAGAAAAAGAAGAAGAAGAAGAATAAGAAGAAGAAGAAGAAGAAGAAGAAGAAGAAGAAGAAGAAGAAGAAGAAGAAGAAGAAGAAGAAGAAGAAGAAGAAGAAGAAGAAGAAGAAGAAGAAGAAGAAGAAGAAGAAGAAGAAGAAGAAAAAGAAAAAGAAGAAGAAGAATAAGAAGAAGAAGAAGAAGAAGAAGAAGAAGAAGAAGAAGAAGAAGAAGAAGAAGAAGAAGAAGAAGAAAAAGAAGAAGAAGAAGAAGAAGAAGAAGAAGAAGAAGAAGAAGAAGAAAAAGAAGAAAAAGAATAAGAAGAAGAAAAAGAATAAGAAGAAGAAGAAGAATATACTCTTCCTGCGAGTAATAATGCGTTTTAGATTTTGCCAGTACCTATTTGCTTCAAAAAATGTCAAAGTAGAATGATTCAAATTACAGATATTGTTTGGCAACTTTTGCGCCACGAGAATATTCAACTGCTCGGTTGTAGTAATTCAATACTATCGTTTGCTGGAGCAAAATTTGTAAAATTTTGACATACCTACTAAAAAGTTTAAAAAAAAATTGAAAAATGATAATTACATTTTTTTTTTTAAAATATGATTCATTTTGATAAAAATTTATAAAAGTTATTTGTTGCCAACGGCTATGTTTTGCATCGGATTTGTATGTTATGTTAAGTCTGGGCCCTAATTCTGTAAAATTAAAACAATCGAACGAGAAATTTTATTTTGATGAACATCCTAATGTCTTTATACCTCATCTCCAAGCTATGATTAGGATCCAAGTAAGTTTGCTAGATATCGAGTGAGCTTGAAGATCAAATTATATATCAGAAAATTGGATAAAGCTTTCACGTTGGAATTATTTCCTTGGACAAAATATGGCAATACCCAAACAGCTGGTACTGTCACGTACAAAAAAATGCCCATCATGAACATTAAGGATTTTACTAACGGAGCACTCGTGTAGGTCTGATAATGCCTGATGCAAACAATGCACATTTACAAAAAAATTATTCAAAGTAATTAAGTGATTTAAATATTTAGGTGCTATAGCCCATGTCACATGGGACGTTATGTCTTGGGACTTTGTCAAATATTCATAGAGGTATATGAAAAAAAAAACATTTAGTCACATGATCTACATGTTGATCATTTGGCCGCAATTTTAAACAATTGCCACCAAATTGATGGATTTTTGGTTTAAAGGATTTTCCGTACCCAGTGGTCTGATTTTACTTTTTTTTACACATAGTCATATGGCGTTGGCAATATTGGACATTGGAGCATTTCGTTGATTCCCTTTTAGCGTGAGCTACGCATGTGCTGTGCGATCTGAATCGCTTTTACATATGTAAATTTGACAGCTATGCGCATTTTGACATATAAAAGAAACTGAAAATAAATGATTTTGACAATTAGTCTAGTCATGTCATTATAATTATTCATTATGATTTTGTGTAAACATGACGAAACAGTTCGTTTAATTTTGACAATAGGTCATGCTAGCTCATGCGCATTACAGTTCTTTCTTTAAAATCAGCCATATTATGATGATGCTCTTTGCTATATGTATATTATCGATTTTTTCCTATTTTTATTTTTTTTTTCAATTTTAAATCAAATTTTTTGAAAACAAATCTTAAACCTTTTGTTGGTTCCAATAAAATTCACTCACATATTTGTATACAAACCCAAATTGTCTGCAATATGTCATGCGGCCGCAGCGCAACATGCGCATTTTTTTCATTTAAACTATTTTATATAAAAGATGTGTTTAGCGCCATTTTAACGAAACTTGCCAGTAGCACGAAATCGTTGTTCATAAAGTTTTTTAATGCAGTTGGTTTATTTTTACTTCGTAATATCAGTATTCAAAAGAAAATCATTAACCTGTAAGAACAAAATATTTCAAAGCAAGAACGATAAATTAATTGACACTTTGACAGTCAAACTACCGATAACATGTCTTCTAATTGGAATACACTTCTTATGTCTTTCCATTGGCATTCCATTAAACCCTATTCCATTTCACAATTCATAAACTCTTGGATGTTTTATCAAACGCATTGTACTTCCGGTATGTGTTTCTTGGGTGCTTGACAGCTTAGAATGCATTTGACAGATGACATTCTTATCCTATTCTTTCTTGTGTATCCTAGTTTATAATAGTCTATGTCGCTCTCAAATATATTTATTTTTTCCTTTTTCTATAACTGTTCAATACTCACAATGGACACGGCAAAAGATTATGTCGAAAAAGAAGTCGTTAAAGATATATAATGTATTATGTATAGGTGTGAGAAGAAACAGGATAAAACTTTTCAGCCATTTGAGAAAGGGTCTCATTTTCCGTTTGAGCAACTTTTCAAATCTACTCTCAAGGAGTTTTTTTTTAAATTGAACATTTTTTCCCTCGTTTTTGGTTGTTAATGACAATCGAATGTGTGATATTGACATTAGAAAAGTGGAGAAAAAAAAAAAACACAACAGTGTGTTTGCTTATGACAGAAGTTTTTCGAGTGTTATACTTGTCAAGTTGACAACTTACACACTATCCACACCAATTATGGTTTTAATTAAAGTTGTTCTAAACTGCTTTATATTTCTTGTGTGTTCTCTACCTCCATTTAATTGCGTTTAATTTAAAATTGTTTAAAACTTGTCAAAAGCAGGCATTATGCGTGTTTAATTAATGGATCGTATGGTCGGATGGTCCATTCCTCTTACCACCTCATTCCCAAAAGAATCTTTCGTTCGTTTTCCAAATGGATGTTGAATTCAATTTTAAACATTGTTCCATATCGGCAAGTGGGAATAGGAACGATGACGATGGGCATCAGGCAGTGTCGGTTCAGCTTGAATAGGATAGAAGGACTGAAACCAACTCTTTGGGTCGGCCGGTTCGTGCCGTGCCGCCCGCAAGTGGGAATGAATGATGAAAAGCTTTCAATTAAATTTACTTTTGAAACTTAATTTATTTTGCTTTTAACAGAGCTCCATCAGCTTGCAATATGATGTCCCGGAGAGGGCTTCCTATAGGGATGCTTTAGTTTGTGGTGTGTACAGAGAGCTCAGTTGTTCGAGGAAGATTCCCATCACACTGACTAAAAGGTTAAGGCTTTTTGTAACATAGTTTGCCCCCTGTTTGTAAAGAGTGCCGGCAAAACAGTAGTTTTGATAAATTATTCTTGCACAAGGAATTTACATTCAACATTTTGCCACATTTCCTATTCCATATGACGTTTAGTTTGCCCCCCAATTGGTTTCCTGGCCGCTTACCGCACCGTTATAAGAGCTTCTTTGAAATATACGGGAGGGCGGCGAGACATTATCCCGTTGGCCATTATCCTCACCATTAATGTGGTGAATAAGGTGTATAAGCGAACAAGCGGTGCCAAAGGGCAGTCTAGTTTATGGCAGTTAATTTTTCATTTGAAGCAATACCCCAGGAAGGACCTGCTATGTCCTTCGGCAATGTAAATTTTCTAAATTACACTCTCTCGCTCGTTCACAGGAGCAGCTTTGCTTTTATATATTATAAAAGAGGAAAAAGGATTTATGTACTTTCGGTGGGGGCTTAACGATTGTGTCGTGCTCCTTTTTTTTTTGTTCTTACTCGCAAATTAGCTGTGGGGTAATATTAACATTTTTGTTTGTCAATGGGTCTTATCCTGGACCTAGATCGCCTTTTGTTCTATACTGCCTATGATATATTTGAGTTTGAGTTTATAGATAGAGTTGTTGAGGAGAGTGAGATAGAGTTGCCAAGTAAATGTTTCTTCTTTTTTTTTTTTGCTAGCCTAAGAAGAGAGGAACGTTTAGCAAATATTTTACTTCCATTTTGGAAGCAGATTATTGTGGTCTATTAAAAGGGTAATGTTCTGTAAGGTTACTCTTAATTAAGTTGCAGTTATCTTTCTATAAATCATATCTAGATTCTTCCTTTTTCCAACCATATAATATAACAATAGTAGAGTGTATAGTTGACCCATTCCACATCATGATGTTGACATTCTTTTTTTTTTTTTTTTTTTGGCAAAATATCAAGGCAAATTTTTAGAAGCTATATATGCAGAGTTTTTGGGGTTGTGACTCCATATGGAGAGTTGCTATATGCTTATGGCAATAAGCTGTCATCTGTTTAACGAATATAGAAGTGTCTAAAATGTGTAGCAAAAGACTTTTGGCAAAATTCCGAAAAGAAATGTGAAATTCATTTTCAACTCTGGCAAAAAGCAGAAGAAGCGCATTATGAGTTTGGCTTGTGTGTTGAATTTTAAAACTTTTCGGTCATTTTTTGTGGCATTTCAAAAAGAAGAGATTTCTTGTGAATTAAGAAAAAAAATATTATTTATATTTTATTTCAATAAGCAAACATCCTCCGACTTTGACAAGAAAATATGAAAATGGTTTGACATGTCTTTGAGTTAATTAGCTCAAGAACAGAGGAAGGATTTTTTATTTGTTTTTTTTTTTTCTTAAAACATGCACAAAGGAGATTTTTGACAAAATTAGAATTCTGACAGCGGATGATGGTAGTTTAGTTCTATATAGAATAAGGTGTCCACTGTGTATTGTTCAGTCATGAAAATTTAACTTTTTTAAAAGAACTTTTTGGTTTTCTTCAATATATAACAAAACTTAACCTTTTGTCACTTATTGGTGGCGTGGTAAGTTGTTATTTTGACATTACAAACAGACACCCCATTTTTTTTTTATGTGTAAAGATTATTAATATAAGAAAGAATGTGCATGGTGTTTTGAAATTGTTGTCTTATAAGCGTGTTGTTCTTATATGAGACTTTCTTATCCGTCATCTATACAGTAACAAAATACCTCATATTTCGGTTGAGGCTTCTACTTGGAAAGCATCCGCAAAAAAATACTGTTGTGTGTGAATTACAGACCCGGGCGGTATTATCTGTTCGTTATTATTTGAAAACGCCGCCAGCAGCGGTGACATTGCCATCACCGTTGAACAAGCACTATCGATTGATATTAAAAAAATTATTTGGACCAAGATCGTTCTAAGTGCCACAGAAGACACAACTGAGACCACAATGAACCACAGTCAAATAGCACATTAGACTTTTACTAATGTGAATTCCTGCATCCACGGCCTGATCTGGTTTTGGACATTCTGTCTGTGGCTGATGATATCAAGCCCAAACAAATCAGGAACATCATGTAAACACTTTTTGTTTTACTTTTTCAAACATTTTTTGATTTTTTTCCAAAGCCCATGTTAGAATCATTAATAAAGGAAATCATAAACATTTATCGTACACTGACAAACTTTAAATTGAATCGATTGAACACAATTTTATGGAATTTTTAATTTGGCAATTTCAACCCTCAAAAGAATGTTTCTGAGAATTTCCAAATTGGGTAAAGCCGTCTACCATTAACTGTAATTCGAAATATATCAATGCCTACCTACATATCTAAAATGATTATTTTGGAAATCATTTTGTCGAATTGCTATTTTATTATGAAAGCTCAAAAATTGTCAACCTTTGAACCTTTTATCTTTCATCCCTCGCAGATGCGGAAATTAATATTGTGATGTATGTTCAACTTGCTCCTCTTATTTAACCAATTTGAATTTCCCGTTTTTAATGTCTTCCGAGAATCATTTCGAAATAATTTCCACAAAAATTTTATACACAAAATATACAACCAGAGAATGAAACAAACATACAATCATCCATAAATATTTCTACCGAATGAATTCCCAGATCCTGGAATTTGAGACTTAAAACGAAGCAAATTTAATGACCTCATTAATTCTCCTCCACTTCTTCAGTATATAGAAATGTCGTCAGTCCTGAATAACGACTGTACTAGGAAAACGATAAAATGCAATGATCAGCATTTGAAGGTTTTCTATTTTTTTTTTTTTTTTTTTTGAATTTTTTAAAACATAAAAATGTGCATGAAGCCGCCTCTGCTTTCCTTCTATAACGAACTGTACACGCTTCCAGGACACTGACAAAAATTATAGTCCTCCGGTACCGATAAATTAATGTCATCATTTCATTCAATATAGCACCCTTTCATCTGCAAGGATGGCACTTAACACACAGCAAAAGTTGTTAACTTTTCCGTCCGTCTATACGTGCAGCAAACCATACACATACATGATGGGAATGGATCCCCATTTTTTCCAGCGTGCGGTGGAAGTAATATCTTCTCTCATCGAAGGGTTGAGCCTGAAGGGGTGGCAGTTATAAGTGCTGATGTCGGGAAAAAATGTGTTATCGCTGTGGATTCCTTTGGGAAGCTAAAAACCTATATGCAGACAAGAAGCTATCGCCAAAGAGCGTTTGGCAAAGACGACGACGCCATCAAGGACGACCGACGACAACGACGCGATGACAGGAAACTTTATGATATGTCGCACCTGGCCAATGAAAGAAAATTTAATTTAGAGAACGTTGTGGGCACACTTAATGCGTAGCCTCGTCCTTCTTAGATAGCTGCAACTCCCTTGTCATTCCAAAACCAATCTCCCCTTCGGAAAAACTTTTATAATTAAATTGAAAACAAGCTTGAGCTTGTGGCAAAGGCGAAGGCACAAGTAAGTTGAACGTGCGATACAAATACTTCATGCCAAGGCGTTAGACTGCAATGGAAATTTGCGTTATAACCTGTTTGATGATGTGGAGGCGATATAGCATAGGGGAAGGCTTGAGATGAGAAGTTGTCCTTAAGTGCCAACAGGGAGGAACGCACACATATACAGACTATGGAGAATACTTTATTCGCAAAAGCTGATTTCCCTGGATTGAATGAGAGATAAGCTAACAAGTTTGGTAATAAACTTCCTCTTAGCTGAGCATCTGGGCGCGGCAGGAAGTCAACTTATTATGAAGTATATAGCAACAGTAGCAGCAAGAGATGTCTTTGGGATGTACCTACAGGGTCGCATCATCATATAGGGAAAAACATGGAATGACAAAAATAACTTTCAATCAGTCGTAAGTGGAGGGGAAATAACTTTTGGTTTACGATTTACCTTTCGTTAGCTACCGAGCTACCTAATGGGAAGAAGTTAATACTTTTTATGAAATAGTTTCGGAAGTACACGAAGTTTATGGTTTGAATAAGTTTGGGGATGGATGATGGTCTGGTCAGAGGATATGAGTGAAGTGAAATTCGATTTGAGTCAAGAGTTTTTGGGGAAGTTTAATTACAATGAGAGGGCTTGGTTGAATAGTTTATCATTAATATACCAACAAGCTGCTACGTGAGAACTTTAGGTTACATGAAAAGAATGATAATTAAATTGATTGATTGAGGCAGAATCTATTAATTTGAATGATTGAGTTAAGTCAAAAGATTGTTTGTTTCAATCAACTAGTGGAAGTTTGATCGGTGTATGGGTTTGGAGCAGTGTTGCAAAAGCTTAATTAATTTTAAGCTTAAGCTTGGCTTTCAATTCACAAGCTTTTTGGTGAATTATGAATTAAAAAAATCTATTTGTAAGCTAATTGGTGAATTGTGATTAAAAAATATATTCAATTCATAAGCTAGTTAGTGAATTATGAATTGAACAAAATTCAATTCATAAGCTAGTTGGTGAATTATGTATTAAAAAAATGTATTCATAAGCTAATTGGTGAATTGTGAATTAAAATATATTCAATTCATGATAAAAATTAAATTCATAAGCTAGTCGGTGATTTATGAATTGAAAAAAATTAAATTCATAAGCTATTTGGTGAGTTGTGAATAAAAAAAATTAAATTCATAAGCTAGTGAAAATTCCGACACCAAAATCCCGAAAACAAAATCCCGAAATACAAAATCAGCCAATGCAGTAATAGAATTAAGTTCATTTGTGATTTCGGTGTCGGAAATTTGTATTTTGGGAGATTGTTTTCGAGTTTTTGGTGTCGAAATTTTCACTATTGATTTTCCAATTCACAGTTCACCAACTAGCTTATGTTTTATCCAAATAACAAGTAAATAGTTAGCTTAAGTGTTAGTTTATTTTTAATTCATAAACTCGCAACCCTGGTTTGGAGGTGCATGGGTACCTATCGCACAACCGAGAAAAAACAGCTTTTTTACGATGCAATCCCCTATTATAATCTCTCATGAAGAAACTACGTTTGTTCAAATTCTGAAATCTCACGCCGTAAAAAAAATTGAAATTGAAATCGGTTCGGACATTATCAGTTTAAAAGGTCTTTTGTAAGTGAGTGAATTTGAATACACCAACCTTATTTTTGGTCCAGGTTTTCGATTCCCGGTCCAGGAAAAAATTCTAAAGCGTGTTTTTCAGTTTAACATGAGATTGTAAATGAACAAGCGACACTTATAAATAAAAAGTAATCTGATTATTGGCGTTGACGGCCGTGAAATAGCTATAACTCCTGCTAAAAACAGTGTTGGTGTTCACAGGTTGTTGTTGTCTAATTCACCCACTTCTCACTATTAGTTTATTTATAATCAAATTCATTATAACCAAATCAATTTACTGTGTGAAAATTAAAAATTCGTGTGAATTTTTAGTTTTCACACTTTTAATTGAATATTGTCATTTCGCTCGTATTTTTAAGTGGTATGGTAAGAAGAGAAAAAAAAACGTAGAGAATTTCCGCGAGTGTTTAAATGGTAAAGTGAGAGGAAAAAGCATACCAGAATGATTTTGCGGAAATACGGTGCGTGAAAATTTTGAAATTCATAAATTGATTATTATTTCGCCAAAATGCTTCAGTACTACAATTTTCATTTCTCACATTACCACTACATTACATTTATTTGTTACTAAATTCCTTACAACGAAACACTGTTGTAAGTAAAAATGGAAAAATTGTTGTTACCTATTTCCATATATAATCAGTGAATTTTTATCGGGTTTGAAATTTAAATAAATGTTTTTGTTGTTGAAAAAAAAGAAAACAAGTTTGCTCTTAGGTAAATTTGCAAGTAAATCGCTGTAAGAAAATGTTACATAGAGTCAAATTTAAGAATTCATCCGAAAAGTTTAAACTCCAGGCTTCTGCCCATACAGGACGAGAAAACTGTTTCCCGGTGACCATACGATCAATGAAACATGAATGAAACGTTCGGGGTTGAGTTAGAAATTAAACTAATTTACATAGCGGATTATCCTATAAATTTCTAAATTGTCCAATATAATCTTTGACTTACTTCTTACTTAATATGGAATCCAACTAATGAAATTAATATTAACATGACAAAAAACAATTCTATAAAATAAAGAAATACAAAAAAACTACATCTATTTTCTACGATTATGCAAGGCATAAATTCACCCCTAGGTAAAAGTACCTTTTATATTGCACACAGACTTTTCCGTTTCAAGGATAGAAAAACAAAATTCCAAATTAAATCACATCTCCATTTCAGCAGTATATTTTCATCCAAACAATCTCCCAACTAATCCCCATAAAAAAAATCAAAATCCTGTCATGCGACGAAATTAATACATAAAACCTAATTATTCCAAGGTAAACGTTGATTGAACTATAGCCACGGTCAATAGCGCTCATTTTTAATTCAGAGGATTCCCTGAGAGCGATTAATGCAAATTACAATGTCCACGTAGAAAATTAGTAGTCAACTTGAATATCAAGTGACACACGCAACAGGGCGCACGGAGTATAACACACAGGCGAAACACCAACCGATGATAACTTTACACTACCACCACATAGTTATTTTAGTACAGTTGGAGTTGCCTGTCCGCTGTCCAGGTCTACCTTGACATCCTGACATCATTATCATCAGAATCCGGCTATCATTTTCTTTTATATGCTTATACTCTTGCTGATTACGCTGGCTGATGCTGACAGTGATGCTGCTGACTACGGCTGCTTTGGCTTCTGCTTCTGCTTCTGATGCTCTGTTCAGTTCAACACTTTATATACCTGTCGCTGTTCCATTAACTGAAATGACTTCCTCATTTGCGTATACATTCGCTGGGTCATCCGTTGTACGTTTTACATGCTTGAAAGGTACTTTCATCCAGCACCACCCTTCGTATCGTCACTCACTGTGGGTGACTCCACACAATGACACGGCACTCTCTGATGTGCATTCGAAATCATACCCAATGCCGCCTCCATCCCTATAGTCGCAGAAACCAGCATAAATCCTTGGGCAGAATAAAAAGGGACTCACAGAAATCAGGTTGCTCCCCTTCTATTTTCGAGAATGACATCCCCCGGAGAGAGTTTATAAATTCCAAACCCAAATGAATAGTTGTGCATAGCCAAAGATCCTTCTTACTGCATCACCGTCAACGAAGGGATTCAAAAGGATGTATATAAGCTTCCAGCGCCACCAACAATTCCATGGGATAAAAAGGAAGCGAAATAGTAATAATCATTCGAAATAAGTTCACGGTATTATGGGTGCTTTCGTGGCAGCATTAGTGACGCGGTTTTAATTTGCTGCAGATACAAAAAAGGAAGAAAAAAACGGGACTAAGCCGTTGTTAAAATAAAATGCAGACAAAAAGGAATTTTTTAGGAAAAGCGAGGAGCTATTCAAATGTCTTCCGGAAAAGGATCTTTAGCTTGACAATTTGAGTGTCTAACTTTTTTTTTCAATTTTCATCTTTTGGCTTAAAAGTGCAATGGCTGCAAAGTTTTTGTTGATTTCCTTTTGTCGTTGCATCTTTTTTTTTCTGTGTCGTGTGCCATTTTAACCTATTTTCTTTCTAAACATTGGAAAGAAGTAAACAAGATGTTTTTCTGAGTTTCGTTTTCACTTCACAGAAATTCTTGGGAAAGTTGAGAAAAATGTTTGTTGGTTGAAAAAACAAAAAAAAAAAAAACTTAAAAAACGACAGGGAAATACGAATAAAAGTGAAATCCTAGGGACTTGAGATTCATTTGTAACTTTAGTTGGACAAATGAATCTAAAGAATGTCGGTAAAAGGTAAGAGCACCCTGATATTATAAAGAGATAGAATAAATTTCGAATAAAGTTAGACATTAATAAAGAAGGTTGGAATAAGTTTTACCTTTTTTTTTTGAGAGACACTTTTTGATGAGCGTGTTTCGGTCAGGGTTCGTAGTTTATAAGTTGTTGGAATTAACTTTGAAAAAATCGTATTTTTTCAACTGTCGGTCAAAGTTTTTCTTGCTTGGATGGCACGAGATAAAATAGAAAATCTCACTATGAAATTCAACGGTATGGAAAGAGAAAAAATTCCAAAAACCCAACAATATTCGAATTAAATACGGGCGAATGCAATTTGATGTTTTGCAATTTACGTGCGAATGCAATTTCATATTTTATTTATCATAATTATGATTTTTTGTTTAAACTGTAAGCGAATTTAATTACGTTATCTTTATTGTTCGCATTAAAATCATGTTTCGATTCATGCAGGGAGCCTTAATTACCATACCATTTTAAGAGATAATAATATATTTTCAAAGACATTTTATTGCTATAGGGTAGCTAAAGAATCCATTTATTAACTATTTATAACGAAAAAAATCTTATAAATATTGTCCACGTATTCCAGTGACTTTCATTGTAAGGTCAAGCTTATAATTTTCGTGAGACCTTACAGTAGTGGACGCTAATTTAGCACACTAGAATTAGTTGTAGCGTATTCTGAATTCCCTCTCATTATTCTTCAAAGCAGCGGTGAATTTTTACATAGTCAACATGAAAACCAAACCAAAAGAATTTAACGATCCGTACGTTACTCTCTCATTGTAAACCTGCTACGTTAGGCCTCATCTTGCGTATGACTTATGACTTCCCTGACCCAATCCTTTTAATCTGCCACCTTATGAACATCGGATACAGCTTTTGCAGATTCAATCTTTATACCAACGAAGGGTAAATAATGATTTAATTTTTCTTCATCAACTTGTCAGCGGACGAATTGATGTTTCGGACCTGTTAACTTCTATTGGCTTAAACTACCGCGGAGGGTCTTACCACCTGCAAAGATCTGAACTTTTGAATGTTGAGTAAGTTGTATAACTTGAATGATAGACTTTAATTTAAATAAAAATAATTTAAGAACTCTTTTTAGAACCAGTGCTCCACGATCATAATTGTTTCTGTGTTTTATTGTAATATTGTATTTATGTTGTATTTATGTGAATGTGTTTTTGTTTTTGTACCATTGTGCTTACTAACAACTAACACCTGCACTAAGTGATGAGCCAATGGGCCACATTATGTGTGTTGGCAAACCTTTCTTTCATATGTTGATGCTTACTTTAAGATCCATTTGAAAATAGATCTGTGTAAAAAAAAAAGTATGAACAAAAATACTGTATAAGTAATTAATTTTAGTTTTGAGAAAAACGTCAGTTGCATTATTTTTTGTTGGAAATTTATTTTCTTAATGTTTTTTATGCAAATAAATTTAAAAATAATCAAAAAGTCATTACAAAAGGACATTGGTATTCAGAGAACCAAAATAGTTTGCTCTTGCATAAAGTGTTTGAAATGTCTGAGCTCCAGGAAGATATTATACAATACAACGTTCTTCAACATTCCGTGCGTGTTAGAGTAGTTAAAATCTTTAAAAAAGCCCGAAACACGAAAGAAAACTAAGAAATATTATTAATTTATCGATTATCGACCAAGGATCCCCTTAAGAGCTATAGTGCCATTCAACGCGAATTAATTGCATAGTTCGTAGTCCATGTTTCTTCAAGAACTGTAAGGAACACCGATTGAATAAAAAAAAAATGCGTGGAAAAATTAAAGAAAACTTAGAGAGTTAAGTCCAGGCAATCTGTGATTGAACATGGGCAAAGTTCTTATAGAAGCTGTTTTTAATAAATTTTTAATCAGAATCAATTTCGGAACAACATATACAAAATCGGACAAAATCTTACCATGGGAACACGTTGAAAATGGCATTTCAAAATTGCGGATTAAATCATATGGCGCCTTTGATAATAAGTTGTAATTCTTATAACTCTGTGGTTCATGTGGTTTATTTATGTGTTTCTTTTACCATAATTTTTTACTGACGGAATACCAAGGAATTTGTCAAAATTAAGAAAAATTGATGCACTAGATACGATTAACACCTTCTAATTTTTTTCCCAGTCAACAAAAGAAAAAACCGAGGTTCTTGTTAGCGTAAAGGCCTATTCAAAACCTATCAATTAAAATTATTTCAGACAAATCGGACATGACCCTTGTGCAGCACCGACTGCATCACAGTTGCGTCGCGTTGTGTTCGTAATATTGAATTAGTGTGTATTCAATATTTTGACAGCTATTCCAGTTCCAGCATCATCGTTATTGCGTTCCGGCAGTTAGTCGGCATGACGGCGATGACGGGTTTGACGATCAATCGACAAATCGGAACTTGTTTGCCGGTTATTTTATTCGAATAAACATCAAAAAAATTACTTAAGATTGTGAAAAATTAATTTTTTCTAAATATTTTATATTTATAGGCAATTGTTTGCAATTTTTGTTGTATATGAGTGTTGTGTAAACTTGTCGTGTTTATTGTGGATAATAGATCGTCCGATATCGGTTTTAGTGTATGCAGACGAGCGTCCGAAGCCCGAAAAATCGGGCAATGATGGTTTGGTTTTTAAGAGAATGGGAAACCTCTCCGAATCATTTCAGAACCTTTTTGTTTGTCTTGAAATGTTTTTCCGCTCTGAAAATGTGTTAAGGTATTAAATTCTCCAAATTCTAACGAAATTTGAAAAATATGTGCAGAATATCGAGGTGGAAAAGTGGCACTAATCCTATGTTTCCGCCAAGCATTGAATCTTAAAACAGATTTATCCGCATAATCTCCTTTTTAATTACTAGATTTACCATACAAATTGACATTCTTAATCTTCATGATTATAATTTTATCTCTTATAAATCCCCTTGCAAATTACTTAACACACACCCTGGTGGACTGAACGCTTTCATTTTAAATGTCATTGATGTCAACAATGAATTTGTAAATAAACTATCCAAATACTTAGTTTTAATTAGTTGTTAATTTTTCTTCCATCTTATTCTTATAGCAAATGGTTATAGAATTTCTGAACAAATTTCTGCTGTGTTTTAGAGTAGTAAAACCTCGTGTCAAGTTAATCACTTCATAAATCTATTTTACCGGTAAGAATGCTACTAAAACTACTTCTCTCAAAACAGGGTTATATTTTTGTTGGATGTTTTAAAATGATTCATTGTAAATTCACATGAATTTCTTTCAAAAACTGTTGGTAAGGTTCTTACAAAAATATATAATTGAAGATACATACATGTATTAATTTCTTTTATGAAGTAAGCTGCAAAGAATTATTGTGGCTTAAAAAAAAAATAAGACTTACAAAAAAAAAATACTTATTTATGTTTTCCTTTAATATCCCCAAAAAAATAATTCTCAGTAACCTAAACAAGACCATAAGATCCTTTGAAATCACCCCTTTGTAGTACTTGATCTGCATCCTTAAGGGCATTCTTTTGTGTGTCAAATTATTTGAATTACTTTCACACACAGCATCCATGTTTCTCCGAATTGTACAACTACTTACTTATAGCTTTAATAATATTTCATAAGAAGAATATTTCGCAAAGCTAAAATGCCAAATTTACGTGATAACATAAAATGTATACACAACTATATAGCTCTATATAGAGCTTAGAGAGAAATTACAAAAAAAAACTTACTTACTAAAAGCGCTCCTAAAGCGACATGGTTTCTTTTCACAGTATGTACCTATAACCCAATTTATATATTATTTCACCGTGTGTATGTGGTGAAAAAATTCTGAATGTAACACAACATAAATCCTTCTTAATAGTAGGTACAACCCAAGTCCAATTATCAACCTTTGTAATTAGGGATTAAATAATAACAAAAACACTCCAGGATTAGACTCACACGTCGCCTTGCTTTGCTTGCCACCATCTCCTTGTTTCGATGCCAACGCAAACACCACATAACATCACCATGTGCTAAATGGTATTCAAAGAATTTCTCAACCCCAAAACATCATCTTGGGTTCCGCTTCTGCATTCAAAAGTCTTTTCTTTAACATAGCATCGCCAGCGCCACCTACCCTACTCTGCCACAGTGCCACCCTTCTCTATCAACCTCACCAGTCTAGCCCCAAGTGTTTGCATAAAAACTTGTTGAACTGAATGTGTTTTGTCGGAGGGCTCAGTGTGCGGGAAGAACAAGAATAGATTTCCCACAAACCTCGTTTACATTTCAACTCGACATTGTGTGCGTATTTGTGTGCGATTTTGGGACTGGCAAAATGTGGTTCCACACATTAAAAAGAAAAAAATTATACTCTTACCAACTTGTTCAAAGGGTTTGTTTCCATATAGATATTAAGTTAGACTCCAGAAACTGCAGCCCGTTAGATTGAGAGAAATTATCAATTTAGTCAAACAAAAAACATTGACATTTAACGTTTGTTGACAGTAGTTGCTGTCAATCATCAATGTTAGGTTAGGATCTATGGTTGACAGTTGTCTTGAAAATAATTTGACATTTAGTGTGGAAAACAAAATTGGAAAGGGTAATCCTTGTGTTAGGCTAATCAATACATGCATACAAACATTGTAGATACAAAAACATTTATTTTCATTGCTTGTGTAACCTCGAGAAAGTTTTAAAATAGTTTTTTTCGACGATTTCCAAGAAAATGGAATGTTTGTCTTGGTGGTTAAGCCCTAAGGCGTTATTTTGCGAATAAAGCGAACAAACACACGATAGGATGAGATTAAGTTCGAGTTTGAGGAAAAAAAAAACAGACGCAAAGAAAGCTTAATGGCACATTAATTTGGTGCCACAAACATGTGGCGTGGCAATTCAAAGAATATGGTAAAGTTATACCTAAAACCTACATGCTGTGGCTTGACTATGTAACTATATATAAAAGAAATTCTATCCTCCAATTGTGAAAATTGAGAAGAGAAATAATTAATTAGGAACACGAAAAAGGATCTACACATACAACCAACACTAGTATCATAAAAACAAAAAAAAACAAAAATAAAGAAGAACAAGTGCTTTTTGGTGTCTGTCGGAGCCCTAAAATGTAACCTGAGTATAAGGAGCTCACTAATTGGGTAGCACACTCAAATAGAGCTCACGGCTGGTGGGATTTGGAGAGGGAGAGAGGTGTAGAGCAAATTTATGTCCTAAAACATACATAAATCATTGGCTTTCAATTCTACAGGAAATGTATAAATTGAAAACACTTTAAAGAGGATCTTCGTAGCATTAATAAACCAAAAATGAAAAGAGAACTTAATGCTCTTTCAAATGGAGGGAATAAGGAACGACAAGGATCTGAGTTGCTTCGTTGGTTGGTACGTTTAAAAGAAGTAGGTGAAACTTACGTGCCAAGTGTTTCTGGATATTTCATGTGTTTCCTTTTACAAAAACACATACTATACATGCAATAGCGTACATTATACGGCTTGAGGTTCTTACATGCAAGACGTGTTCAGAATATTTAAAAATGAAATTGTTTCGACAAAGAAGGAATTATGTTTTGACTTCTTAGTGTAACCTTTTGGAAAAAGATTTTTTTTTATATATTATTTGTTATACCTATGACTTGGGTTTTCTTGCCAGCACTTTACTTTCCCCAATCGTGGAGGGAAAGGGGGCATGAGTAAAGTTTAAAAAATCAAAATCCATCATTTGGGGTCCAGATTTATAAAATTTAAATAAAAAGGCAAAAATCATGAGTTATATAGATGTGTATGCGATGTCTATACTTAAGAAAAACATGAACCAAATTCATATTATTTTTGAGAGTATATTAACATAAAAATAAATTGAGAGGGTGTATTCGTCTGTTTAGTTAAATATTTATAAGATTTCTTGAATTTTGTCGAAACATGGTCCTTGATAAGGTGAATTCATAAAACGAAGGCTGGTATATATTTTTTCATCGAAAATGAATTAAAAAAAAAATGATTGAAGAAAGTACCTACATTTTTTCTGAGAAGTAAAATGAGAAATTATTAAAATTTAAGGCGGCTTTAATTATTGCGCCAACCATACGTATGGTAAATACATGTTTTTAGATAGAATTAATGGGTTATACAGCAAGAAACAGATATGAAAAACTACAAAAAAGAAAAATGGTTTTGAATAAATTTGAAATTTGTAAAGTTAATGTGGTGGATGAAATATTAATAGAGACAGTAAATAGAGAGGTTTTACCCAACAAAAGGTCGGGTAGTTCTAATTTTTTGATATGTTATAAAAGATGTTTGGCTGATTAAAAAATACAACTTCCACAACCACGCCCCCTCCGCCCTCTTCGCTATCAGAAAAAAAAACTGCAAAAAATAATCACTTTTTTCCTTATTTCGACTATACAAGTCAAATTTCCTAAAAGTTCGCCAAAGGAAGCTTTTTTTATACGATCAATAGTTATGGATCTCATCCAAAAGAGCCCAAAATTGGGTACATTTAAAAATTTGTAGTTTATTGACTTTTAAAGCGCAATAACTTCGTAATTAATGATTTAAGTGGAAAAGTCTTTACAGTCAATATTTTGGAGAATTTAACTACCTAAATTTTTCTTATTTAACTTTTTATTTAGCGAACGATATAATGAAATGAGGGTTGATTAAACAAAAAATACCCAAAAAAAAAAAGTTGATAAAGTTACTCTATTTGTCTTGTAATGCTAAACGGATCTACTTTTTTCTTGTAAATGTTGATTAAAATGCGTTAAGAAAATAACGTGACTTAAATTGAGACAAAATACGTTTTTAGAAATAAACGTTATTATTTTTGTTTACTTTATAAGAATTATCGTTAGAAAATAATTATTTATAATAAAGAACAAAATAAAAAAAGTGCTAACCACCGTATAGCCCTATTCAATACCAATCTATTAAAACCAACTTCGCTCTGATGTTCTAGAGCTATTTGATTGATTTGAAAAAAAGGCATGGAGAGTTGATGAACACGCATGAATACTCTCTACTTTGGTTCGTTGTCTAAGTGAAAAACCAAAATGCTTAGCACCATGTAGTTTTATTTATAAAAAGCAATTTTGGTTAAACCGGACATCACCCTGATTATCTAGAGCTATTTCATCAATTTAAAAAAAAGTCAAGAAAAATCGATGGACACGTTTTAACACTCTTTTACTGTGTTTGTTTTTTTTTTCTTCAAATTTTGTAAATAAAATAATTTTTTACACGCTATAACTCCTTCAGTCTTATTTCTATAAAAAAAGTAATAGGTAAACATGAAAAACGAAAATCATATTTTTTATCGAAAAACTGTTTTTTTCCTCCGATTAGCCGTTCTTAAGTTATTTGAGAAAACGCGTTTTTTCAACATGATGGCTGACGCAAACCTCCTCTGTCATCCCGCTATTTTTTTCATAATAGTGACAGACTAACGATCCATATCCAATCATAAAATTGGATGGGTATTCTGTTGCAAGAACAAAATGTCTGGCCTAGTGGGCTATTATACCAATTTTCAAATTACTTACTGCTCTAATTGCAAGGAAAACCAATAGTCGATTTAAAACTGTGCCGCTCGTTATTAAATATCCTTCATGTTTCCTCCTCCAACGTCAAACCAGCATCTTGAGCTTTTTTCCTTGGCAACATTTTCTTCTTTTTTGTGCTTTTCCGCCTATCAAATAAAATTTTTAGCTCAGTACAATGCAACACTGCTCTCGCGTATATTATAAAATAGGGATTTAAACCAAATTGTCAAAAAAAAAAAAATTACAAAAACGAAGTGACAGCTCTCATTTCACTCATGACAGATTGAAATAATATCGCGTTTGTTCTGACTGTCAAACTTAAGATCTTGGAAATTAAATTTGTGAATTATTTTAAAAG